>OX101752.1:134146621-135346621 GCA_944452675.1 Tachina lurida | reverse complement strand
GTGAATTTTCGAGCAGTCAAAACATCGAATTGATAACTTATCCTCCGTACAGTCGTTTATACCCAATGACTTCTTCTTCTTCCCGAATATCAAAGGTAAACTGCTTGGTGAACGATTGACGAGCGCCGAAGAAGCAGTTGAAACGTTCAAAACCCATGTTTTGGAGGTGTCTCAAGAGGAATGGAAAAACTGCTGTGACAAATGGTTTGAACGAATGCAAGGGGAATACTTCGAAAAACAATAAAGCCATTTTCATTTAAAAATTTTTGTTATTATTTGCTATTCCCGATATATAAATAGTAGCCCTCGTACTGTCATTACACGGTGAACGGAATGCTTAATATAGTGAGTCAGGGACTTAAACTTAGAAAGAATTTAAAACTTCTGAAACTTATAATATAGGTTAAAAATGTGAAAAACTTATTTGCTGGTGGTTCAGCGATGTCTATATGCATTCCATTGTTGCTGTAACAAAATAAACTTGACAATATGTCGAATAATAAATTTCTTAAATGTGAAAAACTATAATACTTTTTGTATGACTGATTATACACGAGCTAAGCCTTCATATAGAAAGTAGTAACAAAACTACCGCAATACTATAAGGTTATCCGTGGCAAATCCGTCAACCAGTGCAAGCGAGATGAAAACCTCTCGAAGGCCAAACAACAAAAACAAGCCTGACCGCACTTAAGATATAATTACGATGACGTGAGAGCTGTTCTTTAGCATAGAGCTGGTTAACGACAGATAATACAGATAATAAAGTATGTGGTCGATATCAAAATCAAAATTTTGCAGTACGGAAGTATTTATATTATTTCACATTAATTATAAATGTATTATCCAACTAAATGAAAACGACTGGTCGACAAAGTTTTCGGAATCGAAATCGTTAAAATTTTTTTATGAAATGGTTGACACGATTTCGCTACGATATCTAGTTAACTATGAAATCAATACGATATCTACAGCAGAGTATCGCTTCACCGTTATGTTGCTGCTTTTGTCGAAATAATTTGCACTTACTTACATTTTTTAATATTTATTACAATTATTATTTTTTATTATACACACATGTCGTCACCTTAAATGCAAACGGACGTAACTACAATTTTATATTTTTTACTGGAGAAACGAAACACTCTACAAAATTAATAATTCATAATAAATTATTCTTAAAAATTTTCATCGAAATTTACTTGTAGTATCGATACTTATATATCTTTTAAGCATTTATTTAATTTTTATATATATTTAAGCTTTTATATTAGTTACGTCCATTTCACTTGCATTTTTCTCAAGCAAGCAGATGTAACTACAATTAAGTAATTTTTAGCGGCCCTATGTATAAGCATAAATTGGCATGAAGTTAGCATACTCGTAAGTGGCAAAATTGAACATGACCTTAAAAAGTTTTGCCATGAAACTTCACATTAAAAATCATGCTAGGACTTAGAGGTGGGTTAAGACCATTTTTAATGTCAAATTGTATGGAGGAACTCGTTAACACTTAATTAAATTTCATCACTTATGCTAACTTCTACACAAACACGATTTTTATTTTACAATCAACGAGGTTTATTGCTTAGAAAATTTTCTGTTCACATGTCATCTTCCAAAAATATTTCCTTACTTAAATCTTCCGTAAAAATTGCACAATGGCGAACTGAACTTTTTAGACAAAATTGTACAAGGAGAATCCTTCCACATGTCACATCATCCTATCACATAGAATATTTTCTTTGAACAAATTTTCACATATCATTTCATTCCATTCATCCTTTTTTTTGTTTTCGAGCCTCTTATTTTGTGTAATTTTCTTGAAATCATAATTTTCAATTATGTTGTTTAGAAATATTTTCGCAATTGGAATTTATCTAGGCGCACAGTAGTGCGCCAGGCCAAATTTAGGCCAATGCACGCAAAGTGTATATTTACACGAAGCCATTCGTCCCTTACCACCCTCATAACTTTGTTCTTGGCAATCGTAAACTTCTAAAATTTAAACCATAATTAGAATTTGCTCATGTAACTTCATATGCGAAGTTTGAAAGTTTTCGAATGAAAGCTTCTTGAGATATGGTGGTGCAAAAAAGTGCATATTTTAAGACGTACTCACTGACCACTGACACACTCATCAAATTGAGGAAGCACTTCCGCTATAGCTAGAGAGCTGAAATTCGGTACACGAGTAGATCTAGGTGAGCAATGAACTAGAAAAATCTGAACACATGGAAATTTTAGTCAGGGGGCGGGGCTACACCCATAAAGATTAAAATTTGTGGTAGTGAGCTGAAGTTCTATACAGAACTAGGTTTAGGTGAATAATCAACAAAAAAATTTGAAAACCCGGGAATTTATGCCAGGATGGCAGGATGGCCCATGAGGTCAAAATTGAAAAATCAAATCAAAAGCTCTTAACCGAAGCGATTTTATTGAAATTTGGCATATGCATTGTGACAATGCAATGTTATAAATTTTTCGTTAAAAAAGTGGGCGTTGACAGCCCCATACAATTTAAACCTCATATTTCATGTACTTCGGCTCAGCCTATTTAGATATATGTATTTAGATATTAAAAGTTTTGCTAAGGAGCTGAAATTGGATATTAAACTAAAAAAACTAGAAAAATCCAAAAACCCAACAAATTTTACCAGAATGGGCGGGGCCACGCTAAACTTAATATACAGCTTTTAACTCAAGCCATTTTAGTGAAACCTTGCATACACGTTGCACTTATAGAAGACTTTAAACTATTACCTTGAAAAGTAGGCGTGATCACTCCCATAAAATGTAATCCTAGTGTTAAATCTAGAAGAAAATTTTAATGAATTATAAGAGCTGCTCACAAGAAAAACGTGAGTTTAAAATAGTGGGCGGAGTAATGCTCATAAAATTTAAAAGTATAACTCAGGCTAGAGGAATTTTATGCACAGGTAAGTGTAGATAGTAAGTTAATGGAAAAATCTTAAAACCAAGAAGTTTTATGCCGTATGCGGGCCACGCCCTAAAAACTAAAATTCTCCTTAGAGAACTGAAATTTGATGCACAAATAAATCTTGATCAGAGATCACTAAGAAAAATCTAAAAACCCGGTAATTTCAATCAGGGCGCGGGAACAAGCACTTTAAACTCACAATTAAGATCAGTTGGCAATATTGTTATCCTTGTTATACAGAAGATAAAAGTGGATATTTATTTACTTCTTTACATGGGGAAAAATTATGTCACGTAAGCAGGTTGCCTAGAAATAATATTAAACCCTGATGATTTCATATTTATAAAATGCATGGCAGGTTATAGTGATAGGTATTGTGCAAAGAGCAACTTGTTCGAAATTTTTATCTTACAACTTTTAATGGCCAAAATTTTAGATAGAAACTTGGCCTTTTTTTCACATTTATGTTTTTGTGAGGATTATATTTCACCTTAATTACGATCACTTATGCAAATTATTTCAAGTGTTATTATTTTTATACGAAAGTAAGTTATTTTTTTTTTTGGAAAATTTTCAATTTGAAAATTGTATACACCCAATAGCTTTAGTAAATGCGCATTGTTACAAAACTTGGGATATAAAAAAATTGGTTTAAACCATGCCCATGCATCACTTCACTAAGTTTAGTTTAAATTTTCTTGCCGTCTTTAGAAAATCATATTAATTAATAAAATATTTAATTTTACAATAAAATCGAAAACTTTAATAAAGCATTGTATTAGTCGTGACTGATGAGTTCTTTTAATATTTATTAATACCCTGTTTCCAGAAGTCAGGCAGACGGCATGAAAATCACTCAAAAAAAATTTTTACTCAAGTCAACCGCCTGGATTATAGAAACGGGGGGTTAATATTTCGAACCAACTTTCATTATTATGTTAACATTTTTTATTTGTGCATTTTGAGTAGAACTTTTAAGTACTCTGACCTAAAATCAATTTAATTTTTTTTTATAGTTTAAGTATAATTCTGGCTTTTAGTGCGCAGCATGTCATTATACCATTAAGTGCCACATAAGTGTGCTAATAACATTCTTACTGAAAGTGCAATAATCAAAGCATTAATTTAAAAGAACTATTTTAATAGAAGTAATAAACTACATTTTGAAATTAATCTCCAGTAATCCATTTTTAATATTTATTTTAAGCTTTAATCTATTTTTCTTGTAAAATGTGAGCATGTTTTAATCAAATTGACTTACTGGACCATGCATACCATTTTGTTATTTAAATTGACATTTCTCCTTGTCAGTCTTCCTTAAGCGAATCACCTTTTTTTTTACACACATTTGCATATCGTTGGCTTAAATGGAAAGGTAAGCTGGCAACTGTTTTGTTTTTCATTTTCTAATTTGAAATTTGTTTTACAATAATTCAAGTAACAATTAATGTGATTTGTGATGATACGATGTGATTTGTTGGTAAGCTGTTGAAGCCTATGGCAGGAATTTTTTGTACAATAAATGAGAGTAAAAAGAAACAGTTTTTTTTTGCTATTTTCAGCAGAAGTGGTATAAAGAGTTGCTGGAAAGTAAATTTTCTTAATTTTATTGATAGTGGTAAAATTTTGGTAATTAAAATTTTATTAATTGAAGTCTCCAAGTGCTCCAAATAATATATGTATGTAGTGTTACGACCAGCAAAATTCAAAACTACACTTGGGATGAAGCAAAATTACCCAAATTAACTCAAATCACACCTGATCACAAATTAACGTTGTCATAATCACCCTTATCGCGAATAAAAGGCGAACATTTTGTTCACGTGACACATTTCCCATGAACATAAAATGTTGAACAAAATTAGAAAATAGTATACTGACACAACAACAACGCAAACATTGGCGATCACAATTTTAGGGAAAGGGAACAAAGGGTAAATTTTTTTGTTATAAAAACAAAAAATACAAAAATTTTATTTAACACATATCAATATTTCAAAACCTATTTAGAAGTGTTCTCTCAACTGAAGCATTTGAAAATAAATAAAAACTAATATGCAGTTTCCACTATACAAGCAACCGACTTGTCTAGAAAAAATATATGAAAAACACTAACGGCCTGTCCCACGATGTCACCAGAAATCGTTCGATCGACAACTTGTATTGCAAACAACAATAACATTGGAAAACTTGTTGTTGTTTTCAATATAAGTATTCGATCGAACGATTTCCTGGGACATCGTGGGACAGACCGTACAATTTCTAAGTGATTCCTATACAAGTTCTCTAGAAAAGTCACTTGCCTGCATAGTAAAAAAACTACACATAATTTTATTATTTTTTGTAATATTGGAAACATATTGAGCCCTATTATCGATTTAGTCGTAAGCTACATGTAGTCAAAAATAGAAATTTTTATTGAAATTAAAAATTTATAAGCCTACTAACCACAGTGTAGAATTATCAAAATGCCTCAAAACTACGATTAAATCGAGAATAAGGCTCGATATCTTCCCCAAGTATTCTTTGGTACCATAAAATAATTCCCAGTGAAATAACTGCCAATAAAAATAAAATAAGTCCCAATTAGAAAAAGAGCAATGTGAGTCCGATCAAAGGGGAGATGTGTAAACATCTACTAATGGAATTTTTTTTAATATTGGCTTATGGTAACTAAAATAAGCTATATAAATTTTTGACTCTACTGTATTTAAAAATCTATGGAAAGCTGCATCTATAGTAGTGGAATTAATAGTTTTTGGGGGTTTGTGGAGAATTGCTTATATGCAAGTGGAAAACGTCAAATAAAAATTTTTATAAAGCTTGCGACTGTGGGTTTGCAAAATTTGCATTTGCATGATATGGAGATTGTTACCCAATTGTCGTGCACCAGCTTCAATATAAGGCAACAGTACGTAATGAAGATATGTTATAATATAATATTATAAATTCTTTATAAAGACTGCTATATATCTTTTAAACAAATATTTGACATTTAAAACGCTCTTTTATTTAAAAGTTTATATTTATTTTATTTATTTTATATTTTCAACTTTTTAACAAAATTATCTCCACTGGCAACATTATTACACTTCACAAGGAATTTCTATTAAAATTAACATTGCTCCTGAAGGTATGCTTTAAAATTCGGTTGATTGTATTTCTATGCAGCTGTTAAGTTTCTCTGTACTTTTTGTTGTCCATATGATTACACTAATAGACTCATACATAGCTCACGTCGATTTGATAACGCATAGCACATCTTACTCAAAATTTGTGATTGTATTGTGAAAAAGATTTTTACCCCCTGGCGTATAGATGTTTACACATCAAAAGCAAATAACTTCCAATTGTTAAAATAAAACAACTCCCAATAATTGGGACTGATGTCATTAAACACAAAAGAGCTCCCAAGGCAAGCAAATACAAACAAAAATAAAACACCACATTATTATTAGAAGAAAATTAAAAAAATTAAGAGAGTTGTCTTAGGACACCCCTTTAGAGCTATGCTGCTTAGCTATATGAAACGAATTTCATGTGTTAAATAACAATGCAATAAAACTATATTATATCATGATGTCAAATTCGGCGTAAATATTTCAAAATGTTTCCATTTATTTCCCATTATTTTCTTTACTAACTGCGTACGATTAAATTAATGTTTGCTTGTGCTCAACAATATAAATCAGCTACGTCCAAAAACACACATACACTGATATTTGAATTTGAGGTAAACAGCTTTGAAAGCTCTTAAATTTGTTCTTGTTTCTTTGCAAATTAAGAGCAAGAATTGTTGTTGTTGTGGATGTTGTACTCTCGTTGGTGTGAAAGCACAAAAGTTCTTTTGTAAAAGTTTTCACATAGTGCATATGGATTGGACGTAGCTGATATAAATATAAATTGAGCAATCGTTCTCATTGTTTTTGTGTTGTTTTTGTTTCACTCACTTCAAAGAAGTAAAACATTTTTTTTCGTTTATTTTTGTACTCTGCTTTTAAGTACAAAGAAATCAAAACAAAAATTAATTTATACTGTAATAGTGTCGATTATTTTTATTATGAAAATCGCCTCCTAGCACTTGTGTCTTGTAGCATAAAGAGCATAGGTCTAATAAGTTCCAATAGATTTTTTGTTATAATCAAATGTCTTCCAACAGGAACGATGTGAAATAATTCCCAATGATTGTATGGAAAATTCATTGGGAGTCATTTTAGTTTTTTCTTAGGAATTATTTCATTTGGGACTTATTTCATGGTACCATATTCTTTTGGATGAAACCCCTTCTTTAATCAACTTTGGATTCACTGTGAAACTCATATTTATCGAAACTTAAGCATTAAACAATAGAAATTTTTTTCTGGAAAAAAGTATTTGTGGTTGATAAGACTGTGTATTTGTTTCTTAGCAACGATATCTAAAATGGTGTAAATTGCATCACTAAAATCAAATCCTGTTTTTATTTGGGAAACAAATTCAATATAAAATTCTAAACAATATTTTAGTATAATTCTCCTTTCTAGTATATCGGAACATTTTCATCCACATTATAAAATTTCCATAAGCTCTGGGAATACTAAACATCGCTTTTATAGCATGTTGTTAGTAATTTCTATGTAAACATTTTTTTATAAACGATATTTTTATTTAAACTACCAACAACTCATTTACGAACTACTACTCCTACAATAGGTTGTGAATTGAGCAAATATTTTTCCCTATCTTTATTGAATGTCGTCGAATGGTATCACTAATGAATAAGCTTATAAAATTGCTAATGATTTTGAATTATACTCCTACTTACCTTAATTTTTCTTTATTAATAATAAGTGGAGTAATATATATACATATATAAATAAAAATTTCAATAGAATTTTGCAACTAATGTTGATTTTCTTTCAGTTAAACAAAAAATATTTTTTGATACCAAAATCAAAAAACAAATTTTCATCCTTGTTCATGGAATGACAATGAAGAAAGGAAATATGTAAATAAGAAGTCAGATATTTTAAAATTAATTTTTACATTATTTATATTCTTTCTCTGCTTCTTCTTTAACTGTTTGACGTTTCTAAAGGCTTAACAACACTTACAATAGGCCGTTCACAACTACCATAGTTGGAGTTAATACAATTTACAATCTATAGTAGGTTGTGAATTGAATGAATGTTTTACAATTGACACCCAACAAGTTTCAAGATTCTCGAATTTTTAAGTTATACGAAGTTAATCAAAAATATTTGGTCAATTCACAATCTAGTTGTATAAGTAATACCGTTTTTTAAAACACAATAGTATAAACTTGTTGAAATTTTTCATATAAAAACTAAATACGAGTACATACACTTTTGTTTCACATGTTTTTGAAAATTTGTAGTTAGGGAGAAATTCTCTGAGAGTAGTTATTTGTATAAAGCTTGTTCTTTTATTTTTATTTTAAATACGAAATACGTTAATACACTTAACAACGGGTGTTCACAATCACAAAAATATAGAAGGTGTATTTGATAGAAGGTAAACGATACAAATTGTTGTGATTTCAGCAATTGTTTTGATGTTACTTTCTTTTGCAGTTTTGATTTGATTTTGCATTTGAGCCTGCGATATGTAATATTAATTCTCTTTAAATTTTAAATGTAGCAGCTTTGATATTTTTAACATGACATATGGAATTTCTTTAGAGAAATAGTCGTCGTACTATTTGCATATACAACACAAAAGCACACAAGGATACACAACCTGTACGTGATCAAACATACTTTGGGTGTTGTGAAAATAATGACATTTTTTCTATCTTCAATTGTAACTATTAATATATTTATGTACATTTTTCATAGTACATATTAAAATATCAAAGAGAAATCAACTTCATTTAAATGCATAGACGACAGTGATGGAATGTGTTTGTTTGCAATGCTTGATAAAAATGATTTTTCATAAATTGTTTGTAGTAGTCAACTTAAAATATGAATTGAAGTGGATTGTTTGAAGGGGATTTTTTTTTAAATGTTTAAATAAAAATTATCAGTACTCTATTTCCAACTCTTAAAATTGGTAAGAGGATGTGTTCATTTGAAATTTGATTTAAAGCAAAAATCTACTGCTAGTGCTCAAGAGATTTGCTTTAAAAGGAAATGGGTTATTTCCTGCACAGAACTTTAATAGTTTGGACAAGTCACAGAGAGCGAGCAGCTGTTATGTTTCGCTAAACTTTTATATCTTGTAACAATTGAATAAACATAAAGTGATTCTTTAAATGTATTTCAAAATATTATTTGTCATAGAATTGAGAACTTCTATGACAAATAATTAAGTTTTTTAACAAAAAAACATTTTATTTATTGGACTTATTATAATTTAAATTGAAAATTTTATTAAAGTTTTGAAAATAAGATTTGGCACCATATGACAACCATCTTTTTTTGGGAGTGTGCACTGAAAAAAAACCTTCATAGGATCAATGAATTTTGTCATTCATAACGAGTTAACGTAAAAATTAATTGCATTGATGAAGAATGGTTTGTTGCGTTTCATGCATATTATGAAATCGCATGTATATAATGAAAACTTTCAATAAATTAATGTAAAATTTAATTCATACAATGAACACTTAAAATCCAATGGGCTTAAATTGCACGATCTTAGTGGACAACTAATTGGTCCATTACGTGAAATAATTTTTTCATCAAGAGTTTCTTTGAGTAAATGAATTGTAGCGCCCGCTGTGTGGCACGTGGCTCCGTCCTGTTGGAACCACATATCAGCTAGATTAATGCATCGTAATTGAGGTACGAAAAAGTTTCGAATCATGTTGTTCACTATTGATATTGACCATAATCGTTTTTGTGGACATAAGGGCCAATGACTCCGCCAGTCAATAAACCGCACCAAATAGTAATTTTCTGTGAATGTAATGGTGTTTCGACAAAAGCTTGTTGATTCTTCTCACTCCAAATGCGACAATTCTGCTTATTTACGTACCCATTCAATCAGAAATGGGCTTAATCGGAAAATGGAAGAAGTGCACGATGAGTTTGACAGTAGAACAATTATTTTGATTAAAAATTTCATCAATTTTCATGCGTTGCTCTGGTGTAAGTCGATTCATAATGAAATTTCAAAGCAAACTAAACAAAAAGCAACTATCAGCTGTTAAATGGGTGCTCAAATAAAGCAGTGATGCCAACTAAAAGTTGTGACACTCTAAAATACTGTAATATGGTATTGAGAATTACATACACAAAAAATAAGTTTGAAAGTTTTAAACAAAATGTTATAAAAAATTAAACAAATCAATTAAAAACATAATTGTTTCACATAAACTTTTTAATAAATTAAATTTTGAATGGAAATTCAAAATCCTTCGATGGTCTTGGCTTTAATTCCTACACAAGTTGAATTTTGAAAGCTTTTTAAGCCAAGATCCTGTCGTAAAATCCTCCATAAAGTGAAAGGACACAACCGCAGTTGCTGAAAAGGGCGACGAATTGATTGATTAGATTCATGTTCAATGCTTTCATGTACAGCGGATACAGCTTCTTCAGTGCGCACTGTTCGGTATCTCACGGGATGCACATTATCAGTAAATGTAAATTTACTGATAATGTCCGAAAACGATCATGTACGCGATAAAATGGAAGAAGTGTACGATGAGTTTGACGAGTAGAACAATTATTGTGTTTATCAATTTCATTAATTTACATGCGCTGCTCTGCCGTAAGTCGATTCAAAATGGAATTTCAAAGCAAACTAAGAAAAAGCAAAGCAACTATCAGCTGTTAAATGGGTGCTCAAATAAAGTAATGATGCCAACTCAAAGTTGTGACTCTCTAAAAAAACGCTTTTCTATAACTAATTAAGTTGCTGATGCGACAAATACATATATTTTTTTCAACAAAATGAACTAACTAAATTTTTTGTTTGCATGAAGCAAAACAAAAAAATTATGTATTAGATTTTGTCATTAAAAATGAGCAATCATCATTGTTGATATAACAAATTTTGATTATTCTAGTCAATTAAATTACTTAATAAGATTATTTGTTAAACTACATATATATCACAACGAAATGCGCAAATGTATAAGAAACATAAGAAATCATGTTTAGTTACTCTTTAGTTCAGACGTTAGTCTATTAGTGCAGAGGTTGGCGGTTCAATTCGGCCCAAAAGATGTTTTGAGGGCTGTCTGGAACTAAGATAACTTTGAAATCTGAAAAAAAAGTTGTTAAAAATCAACTATTTTACTTGTTAATATACATATTTAATTAAAAGTATTTTTCTAAAAAAGAAAAAACACAATTCAATAACACGCTCGTTTTTAATATTTATTTATTTTTTATTAATTATTTATTTATTTATTATTATTATAATTGCCTATATTTAATTTTATAAAATCAAGAAACACATTAAAGTTATATAAAAAAAATTTATTAAAAATATTTAAGAAATTTATTATTCGACTTATTGTCATAAGTTTATTTTAATTTATTTTTAATGTTATTATTTGTGAATTCTCAAATAGTTTTTAAAAGTCTGTACATAAGATAAGAGGTTTGTGACTGTTCAAAATGTGTGGTTGAAGTCTACTGACGATTTGTTACAGCAACAATGAAATGCATTTAGACATCGCTGAAACACCAGCAAATAAATTTCAAATTTATTAAAACTATTTGTTTTTGTTAACAACTCAATTGTGAATAACACATTAATATAAATTGGAAATAACTGAGTTAATTTTATTTTCTTATGTTACAAATATTTGTTTGTATTTACAAAAATCATTGAAGGTGATTTTTTAAATAATATTTTACTTGTATTTACAAATAAATTAATTGCATTTACAAATCTTTTTTTTTCTGTGCACTTCATTAGCTGAATGAACATTTTTTTTCTCAGTGTACGCACAGAGAAACAATTACACCTTATGCATTCAAACTGATCAAATTCGGTGTATTGTACAAAACGTTGTCAACTTGACAACGAAGTATTGACAACAAATACGCACAAATTGACAACTAGCGTTACACCGAAAGAGTTTTGCTTCATAGGTCCAATGAAACAATTTCATTAAAATTTTTTCACAAATCTAATGATAATTTCACAAATCCAATGAAAATTTTATTAATATTGTGCAAGAATTTCATTGGAATTGCTTCCTTGGTATTCTGGTTTCGTAAGAATATTTTATTGGATTTATGACAACCATATTTTCTAATTATTAAGAAATCCATTTATATTTAAGTTATTTCTTTCTTTTCATGAAATTATTTTATTGTTTCGATGAAGTTATAGCACTGCATTAATTACACTGTTAAATAAATTTGATGAAATTTTCAATCAAATAATTTTGACGAAACTGTTTTCATTAATCCAACGAATTGTGACGTTGGTTGAATTTTAATGAATTTTTCATTAGATTAATGTCGAAATTCATAGAATTTAGGCCAAAAATTCTTTCAGTGTAGCAATAACCAAAAGTTGACAACTTACCGTTGTCAGTTCAGTAAAGTCCGTCTGCAAGTTGATAGCCAGCGTTATCAAGAACAAAAAGTTGACAACGTAGCGTTTGTCAGTTCCTACACGTCCATGTACATGATGGTAAAAAGCAAGTGACAACGTAGGATGTTATATTGACCACAGGCGTTGTTGATTTTGCAACCTCCTTTTTTTCCTCAGTGTAACTACAGTAAGTAAACTATTTTTTTTTTCATAGATTTTGTGAAGTTGTTGTTAAATTAAAAATTCCATTTTGAATTATTGTTTTACTTTAATATTAAAACTTTCACAGCTGTATATTTAACTCCACATATTTTTTTTTCAATGAATTTAAAGTTAAATCTGCGCAATTCTTCAAAATGAATGGAGAGTTGCCAGCACAAGTAGTTGTTAACAATTTTTCAAACAAACTTTTCCTATTGTTTTCCGAAGAGAATATAAAAAGTTTGAAACTCCGCTTGAATGAAAATGAAATATTAAAAAAGTGAAAATAAGCAGAGCAAAAAAAAAACATAAACTTAAAAATGAATGTAAAAGTTTTTTAATATAATTATTTATGATTTTGTTAAATAAATGAACTTCGTTTCTGTTAACAATCAAGATGCTATAAAAATATTTATTGGTTGTTACTTAAATAAGAAAAGTGAATTTTGTAGTATTTGCTAATAAGAGAAATAAAAATATTATTATTATGTTGGAGTAGTACAACGAGAATATGTTTCTTCCCCTCCCCCCACCCCCTCTAAAAATGGGTGACAAGAAAGCATTCTTTTTCTAAGTGAATGGATGATGATTACTGGGTTTGTTGTCATGCTTTTGGGTATTTTTTTCTTATTCCTAGATTTATAAATAAGCGTAAACGTTTCGGTGTATGTTTTAGAATTAAAGTTTTTCCTACATTTTTCCTTGCCCCACTCAAGTAGCTGTGCTTTAAAATAATCACGAAGCAAAATAGATGGAAAATTTAGGCCACCAGGACATTTTGTTGTTCTTGTTGCATTGGATTAAAGTAGTCATGGAAACATTAAGTATTTATACTTGTAACAATGCCAATTATTTGTTTGTTTTTTTTTTTTTGCTGGTTTATCTATTGCTGGTATCTTAGTTTTGTTACATCTGGTAGTTGAAGTGGGTGTCCGTAGTTTTGTCTATTTATTGTTTGTTTTCCTTTCCAGAGCAATTTCAAAATCAATATACAAAAGTTTTGCCATTTTATAGCTCTCTAAGCAGTTCAACTTTTCCCATCAAAGTGTTTAAAAAAAAATAAACAAGTACATATAATATTTTAACGCTTTAACTTTATGGATTTTAACCCATTAATGTCTACAAAAATCTATATTAGGTGGAATAATAAGATTTTATATAATAAAAGTTAAACAAAATTTTTAAATTAAAATCAGGCATATATATTTGGTAACATAATGCACAGAAAAAAAGTTATAAGACTATTGACATGAATTAACCCACTGCTGACCAATAATCTTACTAATAGTTATTATAAATGTGAAAGTATTTTTATTTGTGATGAAAATTGGTAGACGGATGGTATGTGGTCTAAATTAAAATATAAGGCACTTTTTAAAGGATGAAATGTGTAAAAATTTGAACTTTTGGTACTTTTGTTGTTTTTGCTAAACATGCTATACACAAATTCACAGGAATATGCTAAGAAATATTAAATTTTTTTTAAATTGATTAAATTTTTAAAAATTAAATATGGAATATTAGTTTAAATCGACTTAAGCAAAGCAGTGCTTTTCCCAACTTTTGACACTACCACTAAGAAATTAAAAAGCTCTAATGCATGATCTTTTATAAAATCCTTTCTTTCCATATTTAGTATTTTAACCATTGCAAATTCCTACCGGAACACGTGGGTGGCCTTGGCTGAAGTATTTAGCACGCTGAGTACAAAACCGAAAGTCCTGGGTTCGAGCTCGGTATCAGACAGTCATTAAATAACAACACCACTAATTTTTCTGAGGTGCATTGGTGTCCCTTTGTATCAGTTTTTGTAGGAAAGTTGAAGTGATGAAGGCATAGTCTCAATAGTCACTGAACTATACCGACTTCAGCAGATACTAATCCTGATGTAACATCAGAGCGCCCTCCTTCACCGGTATTGTGTAGCAAAATCTTCGGCGAAGTAAGCTAACCAATAAAATGACTACTAAACACAGCTTTAAAAAAATTTAATACGCCTAATTGACACCAGAGGCGCTGCAACCCTGTATTATCAAAAACGTGCAAAAACAGGAGAGTTGTAAAAGAATGAAGCTTTCCTCTATCTCTTCCTCCACCACCTGTCTTCTCTATCACTTTCCTTTTCCCAGTTATAGTAGTCGTAAGCATTCATGGCTTTAGTGTTACTTCCCTTTATAAAAAAAAATACATCATAACAAAGCTAAATTGCCTTAGGTCTCTACTTAAGCTCTATTTAATCTTGCCACAGATATATATGATGCGTCTAAATAAGTTTGTGAATGTTTAATATAACACAGGCTTTTAAATTAAAAATAATTTTATTTTTTAATTTTTTTTTCAAATCCTAAGTAAATTGGCTTGATATTTTGGCATTATATTTATTTTTTTTACTCTTTTGCAGGTAGTCAATGTAGATTATTATTGCGTGCGCAAAAAAAAAAACGATCGCTATGGTCTTATTGGCTGACAGACGCTCCTTGGCCTTCCTTGGTGCTGAGTCACCCCGACAAACTAATTGTTTTGAATGCTGGTTATAGACCAGCTAAACAAATCAACTTGTTTAGTTTAATCAACATTTCAATTATTGAGTTGTTTAATTCAATCAATTAATGAACTCGTTGATTTCTGTTGTATTTTTAATTTGTATTATCCACATATTTTTAATTATTCTTAAAATCATTACTTTGGTAACAGATGCAAAATTAAAAAAATTTATTGAGATAAGCAATTTGATGATATAAATTTTTTCGCCTATTCTTCTATTCATTTTCTTTTTTTTTGAGAAAGATAATTATTTTGTCTCAATTTTCTTCATCAAAGTGGCAAAATTAGTTGTAATAGGAGGGTAGGAGCTTATACTCAGGCTATGGATATTTATTTAATCGGAAAAAAAGTATACGCATGATACTCGGGATATTTATTCATCGTTATACATACATTTGTGTATATAAAATGGAATGAAATATGTTTGTGTGCGGCTGTTTGAGAATATGCTTTATGTATGTGTAAGTAACAAAGCCTTGCATATACGCATTTGTAGCCGATAAATAGTCAGAGTATTTTTATACTCATGATTGTAGCTGATACACTCTATAAATTTTAGTTGCTGTTGGTTGTGCTGCATAAACAAAAAAATTTCTATAAACATAGTTGTTGGATGTTTATAGTTATACGTATTCGGCTTAAAATGAAAGCCTGAGTTTGCATATGAGCGAGTTGTTTTAATTTTTAGATGTACGCATTCATAGTTGTTTGACGGCTAATACTCAAAAACTATTTAAAACGATACGTTTGTCATTTTCTGGTATAGTCGGCCATGTCACAGAGCTTAATTCCGTTCAGAAACGGAATTCAATCCACCTCAGGATGTTAAGATGTCAAGCCCAGCATATCAGCTTGCCCAACAGCCTGGACACACTTGACAAATTTCCGCATTTTAGCTTTCTTTTTTAGACACCACCTCCCACAAAAATGGGGTGGATTTAATTCTGGTTCCGAACGGAATTTAACTTAAATGGTTTTTAGATATATATTTATTTAAAATGTAATTTTTACAAAATAGTATATTTTATGTGTGCGTATGAAATTTACGGCCTGTCCAACGATGTCACCAGAAATCATTCGATCGACAACTTGTATTGCAAACATCAAAATCATTACAAAATTTGTTGTTGTTTTCAATGTAAGTATTCGATCGAACGTTTTCTGGTGACATCGTGGGACAGGCCGTTAGTCGTCCGCATCGACCGGCTTGCTCAATGAATGTACCACGACTGCCTGTTATTTAGCTCTCTCATCCTGCATGAACTTACACTGGTTCATAAAAATATCAGCTTTCATAATATAAACATCGACTGTAGGGAGGATTGTAGAGCCTCAAGGGCTATGAGGCCAAAACTTGACTCAGAAATATTAAAACTGCTACTGGACATGGATAGAAAGGCGATGCGAATTATGATAGGCGCGTTGACTGGTCGCTGCTCAATGAGAGCAAGAACCAGCATATGGCAAACTGGCACTCTAGATTTCTCTAAGATGAGCAGGGATGAAGAGGAACCGGAAACCCTTGAACATATTATCTGTCACTGCCCGAGGCTGCCACATCATAGGCTTAGATGGCTGAGCAGACGTTTCCATGAGAGCATTACTGATATTGGGAAGTGTAAACTAAAGGACATCAGGGGCTTCATCATGGGAATTCAGTGGCTTAATGACGGATAAAAGGGTCACTTCTGGGTACAAATGGGGGTAGGGGGGGGTAAATATTACTTTTAATAAGCAACAGAAGGAAATCACAATGAACCCAATTGGGTCTCCGAGTGGAAGAGCATTTTTGGCACCACCCTTCCTAACTTAACCTAACCTAAGATCGACTGTGAGCCATATTGGAATACGTTCAAGTTTTTACTGCTCTGGCACATATTAATTTTTCAGTAAAAAAGTTTTAGCTATAAATTTAATTTACTAAAAGAAAAATTTTATGAATTATTTATACAAACGCAAACAGTTTTACTGCGATAATGATGTAAAAACTGGAATTGTCTTTAAAATTTTCGAAAATGGCAAAAATATGCTAAACATTTTTCTATATCACCTTTTGATTTATATTGTTAGGTTTCTTAACACTAAAACCAATGATTTCAACTTTATTTTAAATCTTTGACGTTTGGAAATTAAATGAAGGATTTCAGCATTGAATGACTTGTTTTGTATTGTTCTTGTAACCACTTTATTCGTTGTTGTAAATTCTTTAATTATTTTTTTCCGATAAATTTCATCTGAAATCTTACTCACCTAATCCCTTATGCTCAATTAACATTTATAGAAAATACACACTTTAAACAACTTGTAAATAATAAAATATGAATTTAGCTGTAATTATAAAAATAATTTCCTGCAGATTTCAATTTCATTCAGCAGAATATGTATATCAAGCCTTCAATGTCATGCTGAAGCAACTATGCCACATTCATTCATTAAAATTCCATTGCACAGCTTAATGTTCATTCACAATTTCTGCTTAATCCTGACCATTTAAATTGTCTGCATTCCATTTTCATATCTCTCTTCAACCAACAACTGTTAACCAGAGTCAATATTAGGTTAAGCCAAGTGGCAGTACTCTGGAATTCACCAGCTATTTAATTTACTTAGATTCTGTTTTTTCTCCCCCCTCTCTTCTCTTATCTTTTGCAGGATATTGATTGTATGAAATTGTTTGCTTAACGTCCTTTGAAGAAAAGCGTATGGAGATATACTCGAAATAGTTAAGACAGATTTTTGAAGAAGAGGCAAAATATTTGTGTTGCATAACTAAAATAAATATGTATTTAGCATGAATATTGATAGATAAATAAAATAGACAAATTTTGGGTATTAAACTAAATTATTTTCATCCGACTTATATTTCAAAATAATTTTTAAAGCTGTTTGAAGCGAGACAAATGTCCATAATAATCGATATGTGATGATAACTTTGAGAAACAAATTTAGGCTTTTTTCAAAGTATATTAAGCTGAGCTCTTTCAGCACACTACTCTTATAATAAATATGGACAGATATATTCAAGATTAAGGTCAATACCTGCCTATCAATAGAACATGGCTCTAAAATACAAGCTGATTTGCTTGCTGACTAAACGTGACAAAAGATGGACTTTTCTGCGGAAATACCCATATGTATACATATAAAATATGTAATTTTTTTTACCGAATACCAAATACATACCCCGCGAGCAATCTGCATTTTAGAAGCTTTAAGTTTAAGCGAAACTCTTAGAGCTTTGCTTATTATCCCAACGTCTTTTGAAGTAATTTAAATAAATATAGATTTTCCTCAGTTGTATTCCATTCACGTTATCCAACTACTGCCAAGGAATTTCAATTCACTTTATGATAAATATAAATGCAATAAAATGAATTTAAATTACTGTAAAGTAAATACAATTTGGTATAAACTGCAAATATATGTTTCTTATATAAATATATATTCAGTAAAAATCAATTTTATATTTTTATGAAGGATTATGGTTCATAACGAAATAAGGAAATAACCACATTAAACTTTCATTTGAAGAAGGAAAATCAACTAAGGTTAAATAAACAAATCTAATAGATTTTATAAATAAAATAAGATTCATATTAAAGCTAAAAAAATCTTAAGTTCATCTCATAAATATTTAATTTAGCAGCTGGTTATTATTTTATAAAATAAGAGTTATTTGATGTATAAAGTAATAAAAATAATTTAAATGGTAAAATATAAGATAAGTAGTGCAACGTAAATTTATTGGAGCTGATATTTCCTTAAGTTCGCATATAGTCAACAAATACAAATAGTCATATATTTTTAATATCCCAGCGGGAACTAGAAGGGTCTCTGTACGCCTTTTTTGGATGTAGAAAGCCTGCTCGCTCCATTCCATATTCATATATTTTTTACACGCGTTGTCATTGCGGAGCAGGTCTTCTGTTCTTGCTTCTTTCGCCAGATATTCTGGAAGGCCTTCAAGTTAATTGATTTTGCTTTTGTTTTGGTAAAAACACAAAACAAAACATGTTACTCCTTCTCTTCTCCCTTCTCATAGAAGGGAGTGTGGAATGTGTATCGTATTTTTTATGCGAAATTGTCCTGTAATAAGGCTTGCACCAAGAATGTCTTCTTAGTTTTACCGCTGGGATGTTATGCGACCTTAGACTGCAAAAAATACATATGTGACAGCGCATAGAGAGAGGGACCTAAGGGTAAAAAAATTATTTTCACTTTTTTTTTTTTTTTTGATGTCGACAACATCTGAGCATCGAATGAGACCGATCCCATGCCCCAAAAGTCTTCCCTCCCAGAGATATGCGCGTTTTATGAAATTGAAGTCGACGATTCTAAGGTTATGTGTAAAAAATTTTCGTACTAACATAGTGATATTCACGATTTAAAAGAATTATAAATGAGTATTTATTATAATTCACAATTAATAATTTCAGAAAATAAACCTGGAAAATTGATATCAAACTCATGGAAACAGCGCGCTAGGTAGAAAACAGTAAAAACCAACTACACAAAACAAGAGGTAGGGACGACCTACGCGCGTTTTCAAGGTTGATCAACACGTTCCTGACGTCATGAGATGTGTCGCTTTCAAATGAGACCAATACCAAAACGATCAGTGGTGGTACACCAAAGATACACGTATTTAAATCTTTAAAATGCCTCACCTGAACAAAACCAGGTTTTACCCTTAGGTCCCTTTCTATTTTGCGCGTCACATATATACTCTTCGCTGGCTCTTTAAGCTCAAACAAATTAGTCCCTGTTGCAACCAGCTTCAAAAACTACTCCAATAGTTTCCATACTGCTAAGGGAAATCACGAAGATGTTAAATTCGCCTTTCTTATCTTCTTGCTTAGCCTTTCTGATGAAAACATTTGAAAGTTTTGTAATGCTATAACTTGAACTTCTATAAATTGAAGTTTCTATAAGTTGAAGCAAATCGCATGACAAAAAAATCCTTTAGATTTTTTCCTATTATTTGAACTTCCATAAGTTGAATTTTTCTCTAACTTGCAGAAAAATAATGCTACAAAGCCTTGAAAAGTTTCTATAAATTAAAATTTTCCCTGCAAATATGACATCAAAATTACAACCACTTGACCAGGGTGTAATTCGATGCTTGAAAGCTCATTATCGAAATAGAATATTAAAAGAAGCTATAACGCGTACAGAAGAAAATAGCAAAAGCGATATTAACTTACTAGACTACATCCGCCATATAACAAGGGCATGGGACATTGATATCACCAACCAGAAAATATCGAACTGTTCCAGGCTCTCAGGATTGGGTCAATATTCAATGTGGGCTGCAGATGTCATCTTCTTTGCTTTAATATTACTTAATAATATGCAGGGAAGCTATGAAGGATTCGTTGAACAATTTGAATTTATATTTACAAACAAATGAAAATACGACTGATGACCACTACAAAGTACTACACAAATTAGACTGTAATTATTAGAAAACAAAAATAAACAAATTCAGCCAAAAATGATTCAGTACTTTAATATATGTGACCTTCTCCGAGAAAAAGGACTAAGGCCCTGTTTGTCTAAATGCGAACGAACGTTTCTATCGAATATTAATTAGTATTGCAAACAAAAACAAATTTAAGTTTTTTGTTTTTGTTTTTAATATAAATGTTCGAAAGAAACGGTCGTTCGCATTTAGACAAACAGGCCCATAGTGTGTCAAAATCGATAAAAATGAGAAAAACATTAAAATTTTATTTTTTAAATGCGTTTTTCTCAAAACTTCATTTTCACACACTAGGTCCCTTTTCTCGGAAAAGGTCACATATAATAAATTATATACAAATTTTTAATTCTTTTATTACAAGTAGAAAGGAATAAAAGTTATTAAAAATATTTTTTTATTATATGCAAAACTTTCGAAATTTACTCCATAACTTGAAGTCTCTCTAACTTGAAGTTTTTTGTTTGGATAATAGTGATTCAAATTATGGAATTTCAACTGTATTTTCAAAATAGCCAACGTGCCCACTTAAAAGGTCGCACTGTATACATGAGGCTCTGTAAATGAGGTGGTGAAACATACAGGCAGCTCACAAAATAGGTGTAAAAGGCTATACATATATAAATATAAAATTAGATTATATCTTCCACTCTACTTGTTAGTTCAATTCTACTTCAGATTGACATGACAGTGTAGTAATACTAGAGCAGTAATGTTACTCGGTACACAGAGAAAAAATATTGCTGAAAACAAAAAAAAAATATTGCTGAAAACAAGTTATTGGATTTTTAAAATAAAAGCGCAATTCACGGTTTGCTATTATATACCTTTTGTATCCTGTAGCTCTGGTAAATCTTAAAAAATTTAAAAGGAGACTAAAACAAAACGAATAAATTAGTAATCACAATGTTTACACCATTTACAATACCAAAATTTTGAGGGTGGCGTTGGCTGAAGTAGTTAGCACGTTGACTACAAAACCGAAGGTCCTGGGTTCAATCCCTGTATCCGACAGTCATTAAAAAATAACAACACCACGCATTTTTCTGATGTGCATTAGTGTCCCTTTGTGTCAGTTGTTGTAGGAAAGTTCAAGTGATGAAGGCATAGTCACTGGTCACTGAACTATACCGACTTCAGAAGATACTAATCCTCATGTAACATCAGAGCGCCCTCCTTCGTTGTGTAGCAAAATCATCGGCGAAGTAAAATAATCAATAAAATGGCTACAAGACACAGCTTCAAAAAATTAATACGCCCCATTTAACATCAGAGAGGCGCTGCAACACTGCATTATTAAAAACGTGCGAAATGCAGAGTTGTAAAAGAATGAAGCTTTCCTCTATCTCTTCTTTCACCACCTGTCTTCTCTCTCACTATCCCTTTCCTAAAGAAGGTAACACCTAGTATTAGCAGTAGGCATTAATTGCCTGAGTGTTACTTCTCTTTGTTAAAAAAAAAAAAAAAAAAAGATATTGTAAGTGCAGGACCATGATAGGCCGTAGTTAGAACAAAATTATGTATGGGGAAAATGTCGTGCTATTTATTCTACACAAAAATAGTAATAAAATTTTTTTATCCGAAAAACGCCGCATTTGAAAGTTATGGGCCAAAAGTATTTATATTTTTTTTTTATAACAAGTACAATGCGCATGGCCGATTTGCACGCTATCAGTGCAATTTTTACTCACATGTAATTTTTTATGACCATTCTACAGAAACTGCCGGTGGAGCGAATAAAATAAATACTTTTTAGCATCCCATACATTTTTTGGGTGCTCTATTGTTTAACTATTGCCCTAATTCTGTTCGATGATTGTGTCTTCTTGTCTATGGACGAAAACAGGCCTTCCTTAAAACAATTATTATTTATTGTCTATGCTAAAAGGTTTGTGTATTTGCTTTATGGGTTTGTTCCAAACATTTTTCATATATTTTCCAAACTATTGTATAATACTTTAATTAAATTTATATGTTTTAAAACATGGTAATAATAGTTTTATTTTTCTTTATCAACGACAACAACCATTTTTGAAGAAAATAATTTAGAGAACTCAAAAACAAGAACTCAAAAGTATTTTCAAACAAAAACGTCCTAAATCTTCTTACTGAATTAGGGCACATATTTACACGACGAAATTGTTTAAGTTCCCGTTTAAAGTTGATAAATTTTTCATCGTCTTCACTAATAACCTGTTCGAAGGAAATTTTTCATTCTAACAACTTTATTTAAAACAAAAACAAATTCTAAAATTTTGTTTTTTGTTTCAAATGTAACTGTTAGAAAGAAAGAAATCCTTCGACACCCATAAACCAGCAATAAAATGTTCATAATTTTTTTTAAATATAAAATAAAAATGTGTGTTGTTTAAATTTATACGAAAATTTCATAAAAAATCCAAAAAATTTAAATCATACCATATGTGCTAAATCGTTTTCTATAAAATTAAGTTTTTCGTGCTGTGTAAAAAACTTTCCAATCTGATGATGGTATAAATGTAGGATGACCTTGTTAATTTTGTAGTTTTCATTTTAGCACCTTTAATGTTTTTGGTTTTTTCATGGCAACCAGAATTCCATTTACCTCCTGTCATTAGAAACAAATTTGTTACATACTCTACACCACTCCTGCATTATAATAATGATGATGCAAAAATAAACGAGAAAGAAAGAAAGAAAAAAATATATAAACTAAATTTTATTTATTTCTTCCATATCATTGAATCACACAGCTTATGACTGACTGTGTGACCTTTTCATTAGTTTCATGCACACTCTCTTAATGATAATGTTTCATTTAAATTCTTATCAAATTAAAGTATGTTGTCTACTCATTCTTTTTGTACCCGAAAAATTAATTAATATTAAACACTTATTTTTGTTGACTTAGGACTCTTATATTTCTGCACTGAAGCTAAATTTGCTTTACTGCTAATGTTTAGTTAAACTTAGCTTCAAATGTGATTGCAATTTGCATTTGTTAATAACTTGACCAGCGTATTGAAACATAATTATGCTGATAGCATAATAAGCAATATATTATAAAGCTTGGTAAGAGTAATGAGCGCCCGTTAGTAAATTCGATTTTCATATAAAATATCAGAAAAACTCTTGATCTTCCTAAAATATCTTTATTTACGAGGGCGGTTCGGAAACTTCCTAGCCTAGCACAAAAAGCGCGGTATAAATAGAAAAAAGTTAAGTGTTTTGGAAACTTCCATCTCTGCTATGAACACATGTTAAATTTTGTTTCGATCTGGCAACTCCTTCATATAGAAACAGGTGTTTACAAAAGACGCATCCGCGATTTTTTAACAATGGAAAAATTAGAAATCGTGGTGTCATTAAATATTTACATAAAAAAGGTTTATCGGGACAAGAAATTCATAATGATATGGTGAATGTGTTAGGTGAAAGTGCTCCTTCATATGCAACAGTAAAAAATTGGGTTGCTGAATTTAAACGTGGTCGTACAAGCATTGAAGATGAACCACGTAGTGGACCTCCAAAAACAGCAACAACAACAGAAATTGTAGCCAAAGTGCATGATATGGTATTAAATGATCGACGAATAAAAGTGCGTGAAATAGCTAATATCATGGGCATCTCAAATGATCGAGTCCATACAGATGAAAAAGCTTTCTGCAAGATGGGTGCCGCATTTGTTAACAGTCGACCAAAAACGCATAAGAATGAACATTTCTCAAGCTTGTTTGGATCGTTTTAAGCGAAATAAAATGGATTTTAAGCGTCGTTTCATAACTGTTGATGAGACATGGATCCACCACTATACTCCAGAGACAAAAGAACAATCCAAACAATGGACTGAAGCTGGAGGAAGTGCCCCAAAGAAGGCAAAAACAATTCAATCGGCTGGTAAGGTTATGGCAACGGTTTTTTGGGACTTCAAAGGTATTTTATTGATTGGCTATCTGCAAAAGGGTAGAACAATAAATTCAGAGTACTATTGCAACCTTTTGGATCAATTAATGTACAAATTCGAGAAAAATGTCCTGGCTTACAACACAAAAAAATAATTTTTCATCAAGACAACGCACCAGCGCACAAGAGTGTTTTAACAATGTCTAAAATCAACGAATTAAAGTACGAGTTGCTTGACCACCCACCTTATTCTCCTGATTTGGCTCCCAGTGACTTTTACCTGTTCCCAAATCTAAAAAAATTCCTTGCTGGCAAGCGTTTTACCTCAAATGAAGATGCAATTACAATTGTAAACCACTATTTTGAAGACCTTGAGGAAAACTATTTTAATCAAGGGATAGAATTGCTAGAAAAGCGTTGGACTAAGTGTATTGAAGTTTCAGGAGATTATATTGTAAAATAAAAATATTTTTGAAAAACTAACTATTCTCTTTCATTGATAGACTAAGAAGTTTCCGAACCGCCCTCGTAGTTACATCCTTTTTACAAAAAAAAAAGTAGATTTTCCAGCCCTGGAACGATACGTTTGATTTTTTCTGATTTTTAATATACATTTATTTCTTTATACAATATAAAATATGTTTAATTAAAAGAAAAAATTCATTTTAAGAAGATAAATTGTAAAATAAATTTTTTTGTTTTTATTTTTCTAATTTTGAATGCCAAAAAATTTTTTTTTAACATAAAATATATTTATTTTATAGAGAAAAATAAAAAAATATTAACAGTGCAAATTTCCCAACCCTGGAATCATTCTTTCAGATTTTTCTAATTTCTTATACCAATCTATTGCTTTTAAAAATATAAAATATATTTAATTTAAAAAGAAAACATTAGTTTTAGTTGCTTACTTAAAATATACCAAAAAAGTTAAAATTTTCCAACTCTGGAATAAGATCTTTGATATTTTTGAATTTTAAATACTAGTTTTATTATTTTTTTTACCGAAGTATAAAATAGGTTTATTTAAAAAGAAATATAGTTTTAGGCATAAAAGTAACTTTTAATGCCAACAAAGTTTTAATTTTCCAGCTCTGAAACCGATTGATTTTGCTGATTTTCAATACTAATCTATTTCGGACAATTTCTGACACACTAGTCCAAGACTGGTGTAATATAGAAGCTGACAGACGGACATCGTTCATTTGTTTTCCCTATTTAGAAGGACCCACAACATATATACTTTATGGGTCGCATATTAATATTGCGGAAATTACACAAGGAATGACTAACCTATATACATACATGTGTAAAACCCTTTAAAAGTGGTAACTTAATGGTCTTATTTCTTACATCTTCCGCGCAATTTCTTTTTCACACAATTACAAAAAAAAAAAAAAAGAATGGCGGAATCGGTCCAGCCATTCACGCGTGACAAAGAAAACGGTATTTATACATATATGTATATATATACTGTGTATATAAAAACATGCATTTAAATATGAAAATATAATTCATATAGCAAAACAAGATTCTAAATAGAAATATTTTTTTTTAATTTCAGAGCTGCGCTGTTGGCGAAAAAGGACAATTTGGCATACCAAAATATTTCCTCCTACACATCGTACAGTAGTAAAGCTTCATACAGTTTTGCGCAAAAGTTACAAGGAGTGGTTCTAGATCATTGCAAGTTAACACCGAGTATTTTATTGACTAAGTAGAAAAATAAAAAAGAGATTTGTCTTAGGATACCCGATTATAGCTATGCTGTTTAGGTATATAAAACATACTTAATGTGTTAAATAACAATGCAATAAAATTATATTATATGATGATGTCAAATTCACCGCAAATATTTCAACACGTTTCCATTATTTTCCCATCGTTTTTTTTTTTTTTTTTGTAGCAGCGTACAATTAAATTAATATATTTTTGGTGGCAGGCGGCGGCTGTTAGCTAGCTTACAGCCAATCGCTAATAAGTAATACAAAAACAAGCTGAGCACTCCTTCTCATTGTTTTTGTTTCACTAACTTTCGTTTATTTTCGTACTCTGGTTTTAAGTTGAAAGAAATCGAAACAAAAATAAAATTATAAGTGTAATAGTGTCGATTATTTTTTTTATAAAAATCATCTCCTAGCTCCTGTGTCGTGACATAAATAGCATAGCTATAATAATTTCAATAAATCGGCCAATCCAAATACATTTTTTTAATGAAATTTTTCTTGCCCAAGCTTCATCAAAACTCGGCATGCATTCCACCGTTCATGAAATCCATACAAAATAAATACATTTGTTTGTTTTTCATTCGAAAAAAAACTTTAATCATTCGTCATCTATCCTTTCTTTGACTAGATCGACACATTTCAAATTGTGTTTGTTGCCTCACGTGCTAAGGTGGTTATAAAAGGTTGCTATGAAACCAGTCAGTGTTTGTGAAAACCCTATTGCATTTCCGAGCATTATTATTTTTTAACCGAAATAAGACAATTCCAGCTTTAATTTTACTGCAGGAACATCTAGAGGGAATTGGGCAATGGTTTCCAAGACATAGATATTTTACTAGACCCGAAGTTTAAATTAATTTCATATAGTATATGTGCAATAAATAAATTTAAAGATATACTTGTCTGTATAAATACATAAGGAAGTCATTGTACATGTCAATGATACGTCCGATTATAGATCAATAATATGGGACCGTATTTACCAAATTAACTATTAGGCCTTGTAAGTCTACTCGACATTGCCATTGCAACGACGCACAGTGTCGTAAGTTCATATAACAAGCGGCCAAAAAAGGAAGGGGTTATCGTAAAGAAATGAAATTTGAAACCCACGCTTTAATTGGTAAAATATAATCACACATAAAATTTGGCCATTTACTTTTCAAGGATTCGTGTCCTTCCCATATATCCTGAAATAAAAAATTACCATAACAGAGAGAAAAATAATTGTAACTCAATGAAATTGTGTATAGACACTAATTTTAACATATTTAATGCTTCGTAAAAATGTCGGTCAATTTAGCGAAAGGACACGCATACCTCAAAAGTGTCCTTTTTCAAAAATGTGGAACAAAAAAATTGTCTTCATTTATAGTGAGTTCAATGTTTAACTAGACGCAATATAGTCAATAAACACCTACAATTTGGCCATTTAAATTTAAAGGACTACTGTCCTTCCCAAATGTCTTGGAAGTAAATAATATACTAAAAATATACAAATTATAACTTGAAAAATATTGTAAAAATAAATTGTAAGGGGGAAAAAGGTGGACAAGAATACAAAAAATTTGCAATCTACTACTTGTAGAAATATAATGTGAAAGTATGAAAAATATATTTTTATATATATTTTTTATAGACCACTTAACTCCTACATTATAAGCAACGGCACATAGCATACGAGTTACAAAATATAGAAAAAAAATATTGTAACCATATTATAACAATATTCCCCTTATGTTTTATTGGAAGTTGTAGTGCAATATCTGGAAAAAAATTTAATAAACCAATTAAAGTTTGCATGTGTCCGTATCATATTTTCAAATAGTTGAATACTGGCTTAAAACCGTTGCATTTGAACGTCAAAACTCTTTAAAAATAAACCTTTTTGAAAAAATTCCTTTTTATTTTACTTAATTAGAATATTGCACATACAACAAAGTAATTTGTTCGTTTTAATTTAAAACTAATTTTTTCATTTTTGGCCACCTTCGCGACAGTGTGCGACGTACGTATTGAGTATTTGTAGAAATACATAAATACATACTAGAGCTGAGCATAAGATGTTTGTTTGCTTAGTCTTCATGATGTACAGCATTGAATTGTTCTCCCATTTTAGTGCTCCTGATTTTATGAGATCACTAAATTGGTATTCAATTTTATCAAAAGCATGCAACAGCACATTTTTTATCTGTCAAGCGAGGGCATTAGTTATTGTAGTGTCTAAGCATATTTCACTAGTGCACATCGAATACAATTGTAAAATGAGCACACAAGTGTCAAAATATGTGTATGTGTTCGCATGCGATAATGTTCTAAGTTTTATAATTTATTAATTGAAGACTAAAAAATAAAATAAATAAATAATAAAATAAAAATAATGGGCCTTATTACGAGTGTTGTTTATGACTTCGACTACGACGGTTTTGTACTAGACTAAAGAACATTGAAACATTTTTTCTTTAATGTAGCACAAAATCCTCGTAGACGCAGTCGAAATACGATACTAGTAATTAAGCCCAATATCTTTCACATTGTATATAATTGTAAAAACTTGTATTATCACTTAATATTTTATGAAATTTTGAGTTTGTGAAATGAAGTATGGTGCACTATGAAGTGTACACTAGACACAACTGTCTATTCAACTGTTGTACATAGGTTTTGTGGGTTTTTTGTTCCTTGTTCTCTATTTTTGCTTTACACTCAATTACGATCACCACTACAAACCGTATTCGCTTTTGAAAAAATACAATACTGTGCACTTTTTCAAAGCTTGTGTTCTGTTCTAGTAAATACATACATATATATTAGTTTCATGAAATAAAATGGACCATATATTATAATATGTCATATATTTTTGCTGCTGTGCTATTTATACTCGTAATATATTCTTATTGTAAGGTTGTACCTCCATACCAAGTAAGCAAACTTATGTCATATCTTCCGGTGTTTAATAAAACTTAATACTACAAAACTGTTAAGTGTCTCAATTCAATTCCTACTGCAAATATTGCACGTTAACATATATCGCGATATTATGTAAACTATTTAATCCTAAAGAGTTTTTCGGTTTTGTTCAGCAGAAAGGAATATGTTATTTTATTAATTTTGTAGTTATGACTGTTCTTTAGCAATATATTTTATGTTATCTCAGTTCACTAAAAATTAATAAAAAAAATCGTTGCAAGCTGTCACGGTATGACCATCGATTTGAAACAAAATTGTGCTCAGAGTATAATTTTTACAAAACCCAAATAAGCAATTTCCCAACCCTGGAATCTTATTATTAATTTTTTTTGATTTTAGTACTAATTTAATTCGTTATAAAATACAAAAAAATTTTCATTTACAAAAAAAAAATAGTTTTAGGTTAACCAATAAAAGGTTAAAATTGTTCACCTCGGCTGATGTTTTATTCTTTTAAAATTTTTAATACCAAACTTCTTCTAAAATTGAAAATGTATTTAATTTATAAAGAAGAAAAAATTAATTTTACCTAGTTACTGTTATATAAATCGTCCGATTCGTATTCAAAAAATTATATAGACTATACATCGTCTATTTTTCATGCAAAAAATTAAATGGACTGGCTATATATACAAAATTTAATGGACTATACATCGTCCATTTTTAAAATTTTTATAAAAAATTGAATTGACTATAATTCGTCCATTTCGTATGTAAAAACTTAAGTGGACAATATACGTCGTCTTCTTTTCGTGCAAAGAATTTAATAAACTATACATCATCGATGTTTCATGCTAAATATTTTTTTATAAAAACAATTTAATGGACTATACATCATCTTTTTTTCAATTTTTTATGAAAAAATTTAATCGACTATAATTCGTCCATTTCGTATGTAAAAACTTAAGTGGACTATATACGTCGTCTTCTTTTCGTGGAAAGAAATAAAAAAAACTATACATCATCTCTTTTTCATGCAAAAAATTTTTTTATGAAAAAAATTTAATCATCTTTTTTTAAATTTTTTATGAAAAAATTTAATCGACTATAAATCGTCCGATTCGTATTCAAAAAATTATATAGACTATACATCGTCTATTTTTCATGCAAAAAATTAAATGGACTGGCTATATATACAAAATTTAATGGACTATACATCGTCCATTTTTAAAATTTTTATAAAAAATTGAATTGACTATAATTCGTCCATTTCGTATGTAAAAACTTAAGTGGGCTATATACGTCGTCTTCTTTCCGTGCAAAGAATTTAATAAATTATATATCATCCATTTTTCATGCAAAAAAATTTTTTAAGAAAAAATTTAATCGACTATAAATTGTCCGATTCGTATTCAAAAAATTATATAGACTATACATCGTCTATTTTTCATGCAAAAAATTAAATGGACTGCTATATATACAAAATTTAAATTTTTAAAATTTTTATAAAAAATTAAATTGACTATAATTCGTCCATTTCGTATGTAAAAACTTAAGTGGGCTATATACGTCGTCTTCTTTTCGTGCAAGGAATTTAATAAACTATACATCATCCATTTTTAATGAAAAAAATTTTTTTATGAAAAAAATTTAATTTTTTATGAAAAAATTTAATTGACTATAAATCGTCCGATTCGTATTCAAAAAATTATATAGACTATACATCGTCTATTTTTCATGCAAAAAATTAAATGGACTGGCTATATATTTAAAATTTAATGGACTATACATCGTCCATTTTTAAAATTTTTATAAAAAATTAAATTGACTAATTCGTCCATTTCGTATGTAAAAACTTTAGTGGACTATATACGTCGTCTTCTTTTCGTGCAAAGAATTTAATAAACTATACATCATCCATTTTTAATGAAAAAAATTTTTTTATGAAAAGAATTTAATGGACTATACATCATCTTTTTTTCAATTTCTTATGAAAAAATTTAATCGACTATAAATCGTCCGATTCATATTCAAAAAATTATATAGACTATACATCGTCTATTTTTCATGCAAAAAATGAAATGGACTGGCTATATATACAAAATTTAATGGACTATACATCGTCCATTTTTAAAATTTTTATAAAAAAATAAATTGACTATAATTCGTCCATTTCGTATGTAAAAACTTAAGTGGGCTATATACGTCGTCTTCTTTTCGTGCAAAGAATTTAATAAACTATACATCATCCATTTTTCATGCAAAAAATTTTTTTATGAAAAAAATTTAATGGACTATACATCATCTTTTTTTCAATTTTTTATGAAAAAATTTAATCGACTATAAATCGTCCGATTCGTATTCAAAAAATTATATAGACTATACATCGTCTATTTTTCATGCAAAAAATTAAATGGACTGGCTATATATACAAAATTTAATGGACTATACATCGTCCATTTTTAAAATTTTTATAAAAAAATAAATTGACTATAATTCGTCCATTTCGTATGTAAAAACTTAAGTGGGCTATATACGTCGTCTTCTTTTCGTGCAAAGAATTTAATAAACTATACATCATCCATTTTTCATGCAAAAAATTTTTTTATGAAAAAAATTTAATGGACTATACATCATCTTTTTTTCAATTTTTTATGAAAAAATTTAATCGACTATAAATCGTCCGATTCGTATTCAAAAAATTATATAGACTATACATCGTCTATTTTTCATGCAAAAAATTAAATGGACTGGCTATATATACAAAATTTAATGGACTATACATCGTCCATTTTTAAAATTTTTATAAAAAAATAAATTGACTATAATTCGTCCATTTCGTATGTAAAAACTTAAGTGGGCTATATACGTCGTCTTCTTTCCGTGCAAAGAATTTAATAAACTATACATCATCCATTTTTCATGCAAAAATTTTTTTTATGAAACAAATTTAATGGACTATACATCATCTTTTTTAAAATTTTTTATGAAAAATTTTTTTTTTTTTTTTTTTTTTTTAATACATGATATTTATTTATTGTATTTTCCTATATGAACTAACAATAAGTATTCAAATCTTAAATCTAAAATATAATTATTAGGCCCGACCACTGTCAGACATAAATTTAGAGATAGTTATAAATAATACATATTTAAGTAGTGATAAACAAAAGGAAGAAAAAATAAATAAAAAATAAAAATTATTTTTCATTTAGTCCCATCTGGAGTGTTGAGTATAAGAGCCCTTGTATCCCTCTTTTTTAGGCGGATGTGTCCAGTAAAGTTCAAAATATTACGAGCAAGCGGATTAGGATGTGACTCGAGTTTTGTTAAATATTTGCCAGCGGTTTTTGCAATTTCTTCAGTCACTAGTGGCATATTTAAGTCACGATGTATATTTGAGTTTTTTATATACCATGGAGCCGATGTTATTAATCGCAAAATTTTATTTTGCCTTCGTTGGATTCTCTCGACATTGGAAGCTGAAGCAGTGCCCCATAGTTGAATTCCGTAGCACCATATCGGTTTCAAAAGTGACTTGTATATCAAAAGTTTGCAATCTAGACTGAGGGTTGAATTTCTACCAATCAGCCAATGTACCTGAGTTAATTTTAATTTTATTTGGGTTAACTTAGAGTCAATGTGGTGTTTCCAAGTAAGCCGTCGATCAAGGTGTATACCAAGATATTTCACATGAGTATGTTGAGGGACAACTTGATTGTTAATCCGAATGGGTAAACACGTATCTCTTCGTAATGTATATGTTACTTGAACACACTTTTGTTCGTTTACCTTAATTCTCCATAAGTTTAACCATAGTTCCAGCTGGGTAATGTGTTCTTGAAGATATCGGGATTCCTCGTAAGGATTTTCATGCATACTAAGGCAGGCTGTATCATCAGCAAATGTGGAAGTGTGGATATTGCTGCTGAGAGGCATATCACAAGTATAAATCAAATACAAAACTGGCCCCAGTATACTCCCCTGTGGCACACCGGATGAGATAGTTTCAGGCATGCTCATAAAGTCTCCTTCCACAACAGTGAACTTCCGGGCAGTAATGTAACTTTTCAAAAGACTTACAACGTTTATTGGCAGGTATGTTTTTACTTTTAAAATTAGGCCTTCATGCCACACTTTATCAAATGCCTGAGAAACGTCGATAAACAGCGCAGAACAATACTTCTTTTCTTCAAATGTTCTTCTTATAAATTGGACCAATCTATGAGTTTGTTCAATGGTGCTATGCTGACTTCTAAAACAAAATTATGAAAAAATTTAATCGACTATAAATCGTCCGATTCGTATTCAAAAAATTATATAGACTATACATCGTCTATTTTTCATGCAAAAAATTAAATGGACTGGCTAGATATACAAAATTTAATGGACTATACATCGTCCTTTTTTAAAATTTTTATAAAAAAATAAATTGACTATAATTCGTCCATTTCGTATGTAAAAACTTAAGTGGGCTATATACGTCGTCTTCTTTTCGTGCAAAGAATTTAATAAACTATACATCATCCATTTTTCATGCAAAAAATTTTTTTATGAAAAAAATTTAATTTTTTATGAAAAAATTTAATTGACTATAAATCGTCCGATTCGTATTCAAAAAATTATATAGACTATACATCGTCTATTTTTCATGCAAAAAATTAAATGGACTGGCTATATATACAAAATTTAATGGACTATACATCGTCCATTTTTAAAATTTTTATAAAAAAATAAATTGACTATAATTCGTCCATTTCGTATGTAAAAACTTAAGTGGGCTATATACGTCGTCTTCTTTTCGTGCAAAGAATTTAATAAACTATACATCATCCATTTTTCATGAAAAAATTTTTTTATGAAAAAAATTTAATGGACTATATATACATCATCTTTTTTTCAATTTTTTATGAAAAAATTTAATCGACTATAAATCGTCCGATTCGTATTAAAAAAATTATATAGACTATACATCGTCTATTTTTCATGCAAAAAATTAAATGGACTGGCTATATATACAAAATTTAATGGACTATACATCGTCCATTTTTAAAATTTTTATAAAAAAATAAATTGACTATAATTCGTCCATTTCGTATGTAAAAACTTAAGTGGGCTATAGACGTCGTCTTCTTTTCGTGCAAAGAATTTAATAAACTATACATCATCCATTTTTCATGCAAAAAATTTTTTTATGAAAAAAATTTAATGGACTATACATCATCTTTTTTTCAATTTTTTATGAAAAAATTTAATCGACTATAAATCGTCCGATTCGTATTCAAAAAATTATATAGACTATACATCGTCTATTTTTCATGCAAAAAATTAAATGGACTGGCTATATATACAAAATTTAATGGACTATACATCGTTCATTTTTAAAATTTTTATAAAAAAATAAATTGACTATAATTCGTCCATTTCGTATGTAAAAACTTAAGTGGGCTATAGACGTCGTCTTCTTTTCGTGCAAAGAATTTAATAAACTATACATCATCCATTTTTCATGGAAAAAATTTTTTTATGAAAAAAATTTAATGGACTATACATCATCTTTTTTTCAATTTTTTATGACAAAATTTAATCGACTATTAATCGTCCGATTCGTATTCAAAAAATTATATAGACTATATATCGTCTATTTTTCATGCTAAAAATTAAATGGACTGGCTATATACACAAAATTTAATGGACTATACATCGTCCATTTTTAAAATTTTTATAAAAAAATAAATTGACTATAATTCGTCCATTTCGTATGTAAAAACTTAAGTGGGCTATATACGTCGTCTTCTTTTCGTGCAAAGAATTTAATAAACTATACATCATCCATTTTTCATGCAAAAAAATTTTTTATGAAAAAAATTTAATGGACTATACATCATCTTTTTTTCAATTTTTTATGAAAAAATTTAATCGACTATAAATCGTCCGATTCGTATTAAAAAAATTATATAGACTATACATCGTCTATTTTTCATGCAAAAAATTAAATGGACTGGCTATATATAGAAAATTTAATGGACTATACATCGTCCATTTTTAAAATTTTTATAAAAAAATAAATTGACTATAATTCGTCCATTTCGTATGTAAAAACTTAAGTGGGCTATATACGTCGTCTTCTTTTCGTGCAAAGAATTTAATAAACTATACATCATCCATTTTTCATGCAAAAAAATTGTTTATGAAAACAATTTAATGGACTATACATCATCTTTTTTTAAATTTTTTATGAAAAAATTTAATCGACTATAAATCGTCCGATTCGTATTCAAAAAATTATATAGACTATATATCGTCTATTTTTCATGCAAAAAATTAAATGGACTGGCTATATATACAAAATTTAATGGACTATACATCGTCCATTTTTAAAATTTTTATAAAAAAATAAATTGACTATAATTCGTCCATTTCGTATGTAAAAACTTAAGTGGGCTATAGACGTCGTCTTCTTTTCGTGCAAAGAATTTAATAAACTATACAGCATCCATTTTTAATGGAAAAAATTTTTTTATGAAAAAAATTTAATGGACTATACATCATCTTTTTTTAAATTTTTTATGAAAAAATTTAATCGACTATAAATCGTCCGATTCGTATTAAAAAAATTATATAGACTATACATCGTCTATTTTTCATGCAAAAAATTAAATGGACTGGCTATATATACAAAATTTAATGGACTATACATCGTCCATTTTTAAAATTTTTATAAAAAAATAAATTGACTATAATTCGTCCATTTCGTATGTAAAAACTTAAGTGGGCTATATACGTCGTCTTCTTTTCGTGCAAAGAATTTAATAAACTATACATCATCAATTTTTCATGCAAAAAATTTTTTTATGAAAAAAATTTAATGGACTATACATCATCTTTTTTTTTTAAATTTTTTATGAAAAAATTTAATCGACTATAAATCGTCCAATTCGTATTCAAAAAATTATATAGACTATACATCGTCTATTTTTCATGCAAAAAATTAAATGGACTGGCTATATATACAAAATTTAATGGACTATACATCGTCCATTTTTAAAATTTTTATAAAAAAATAAATTGACTATAATTCGTCCATTTCGTATGTAAAAACTTAAGTGGGCTATAGACGTCGTCTTCTTTTCGTGCAAAGAATTTAATAAACTATACATCATCCATTTTTCATGCAAAAAATTTTTTTATGAAAAAAATTTAATGGACTATACATCATCTTTTTTTCAATTTTTTATGAAAAAATTTAATCGACTATAAATCGTCCGATTCGTATTCAAAAAATTATATAGACTATACATCGTCTATTTTTCATGCAAAAAATTAAATGGACTGGCTATATATATAAAATTTAATGGACTATACATCGTCCATTTTTTAAATTTTTATAAAAAAATAAATTGACTATAATTCGTCCATTTCGTATGTAAAAACTTAAGTGGGCTATATACGTCGTCTTCTTTTCGTGCAAAGAATTTAATAAACTATACATCATCCATTTTTCATGCAAAAAATTTTTTTATGAAAAAAATTTAATGGACTATACATCATCTTTTTTTTCAACTTTTTATGAAAAAATTTAATCGACTATAAATCGTCCAATTCGTATTCAAAAAATTATATAGACTATACATCGTCTATTTTTCATGCAAAAAATTAAATGGACTGGCTATATACGTCGTCTTCTTTTCGTGCAAAGAATTTAATAAACTATACATCATCCATTTTTCATGCAAAAAATTTTTTTATGAAAAAAATTTAATGGACTATACATCATCTTTTTTTTCAACTTTTTATGAAAAAATTTAATCGACTATAAATCGTCCAATTCGTATTCAAAAAATTATATAGACTATACATCGTCTATTTTTCATGCAAAAAATTAAATGGACTGGCTATATATACAAAATTTAATGGACTATACATCGTCCATTTTTAAAATTTTTATAAAAAAATAAATTGACTATAATTCGTCCATTTCGTATGTAAAAACTTAAGTGGGCTATAAACGTCGTCTTCTTTTCGTGCAAAGAATTTAATAAACTATACATCATCCATTTTTCATGGAAAAAATTTTTTTATGAAAAAAATTTAATGGACTATACATCATCTTTTTTTCAATTTTTTATGAAAAAATTTAATCGACTATTAATCGTTTAATTCGTATTCAAAAAATTATATAGACTATACATCGTCTATTTTTCATGCAAAAAATTAAATGGACTGGCTATATATACAAAATTTAATGGACTATACATCGTCCATTTTTAAAATTTTTATAAAAAAATAAATTGACTATAATTCGTCCATTTCGTAAAAACTTAAGTGGGCTATATACGTCGTCTTCTTTTCGTGCAAAGAATTTAATAAACTATACATCATCCATTTTTCATGCAAAAATTTTTTTTATGAAAAAAATTTAATGGACTGACTATACATCATCTTTTTTTCAATTTTTTATGAAAAAATTTAATCGACTATAAATCGTCCGATTCGTATTAAAAAAATTATATAGACTATACATCGTCTATTTTTCATGCAAAAAATTAAATGGACTGGCTATATATACAAAATTTAATGGACTATACATCGTCCAGTTTTAAAATTTTTATAAAAAACTAAATTGACTATAATTCGTCCATTTCGTATGTAAAAACTTAAGTGGGCTATAAACGTCGTCTTCTTTTCGTGCAAAGAATTTAATAAACTATACATCATCCATTTTTCATGCAAAAAATTTTTTTATGAAAAAAATTTAATGGACTATACATTATCTTTTTTTCAATTTTTTATGAAAAAATTTAATCGACTATAAATCGTCCAATTCGTATTCAAAAAATTATATAGACTATACATCTTCTATTTTTCATGCAAAAAATTAAATGGACTGGCTATATATACAAAATTTAATGGACTATACATCGTCCATTTTTAAAATTTTTATAAAAAAATTAATTGACTACAATTCGTCCATTTCGTATGTAAAAACTTAAGTGGGCTATAGACGTCGTCTTCTTTTCGTGCAAAGAATTTAATAAACTATACATCATCCATTTTTCATGGAAAAAATTTTTTTATGAAAAAAATTTAATGGACTATACATCATCTTTTTTTCAATTTTTTATGAAAAAATTTAATCGACTATTAATCGTCCGATTCGTATTCAAAAAATTATATAGACTATATATCGTCTATTTTTCATGCAAAAAATTAAATGGACTGGCTATATATACAAAATTTAATGGACTATACATCGTCCATTTTTAAAATTTTTATAAAAAAATAAATTGACTATAATTCGTCCATTTCGTATGTAAAATCTTAAGTGAGCTATATACGTCGTCTTCTTTTCGTGCAAAGAATTTAATAAACTATACATCATCCATTTTTCATGCAAAAAATTGTTTTATGAAAAAAATTTTATGGACTATACATCATCTTTTTTTCAATTTTTTATGAAAAAATTTAATCGACTATAAATCGTCCGATTCGTATTCAAAAAATTATATAGACTATACATCTTCTATTTTTCATGCAAAAAATTAAATGGACTGGCTATATATACAAAATTTAATGGACTATACATCGTCCATTTTTAAAATTTTTATAAAAAAATAAATTGACTATAATTCGTCCATTTCGTATGTAAAAACTTAAGTGGGCTATAAACGTCGTCTTCTTTTCGTGCAAAGAATTTAATAAACTATACATCATCCATTTTTCATGCAAAAAATTGTTTTATGAAAAAAATTTTATGAACTATACATCATCTTTTTTTCAATTTTTTATGAAAAAATTTAATCGACTATAAATCGTCCGATTCGTATTCAAAAAATTATATAGACTATACATCTTCTATTTTTCATGCAAAAAATTAAATGGACTGGCTATATATACAAAATTTAATGGACTATACATCGTCCATTTTTAAAATTTTTATAAAAAAATAAATTGACTATAATTCGTCCATTTCGTATGTAAAAACTTAAGTGGGCTATATACGTCGTCTTCTTTTCGTGCAAAGAATTTAATAAACTATACATCATCCATTTTTCATGCAAAAATTTTTTTATGAAAAAAATTTAATGGACTGACTATACATCATCTTTTTTTCAATTTTTTATGAAAAAATTTAATCGACTATAAATCGTCCGATTCGTATTAAAAAAATTATATAGACTATACATCGTCAATTTTTCATGGAAAAAATTAAATGGACTGGCTATATATACAAAATTTAATGGACTATACATCGTCCATTTTTAAAATTTTTATAAAAAAATAAATTGACTATAATTCGTCCATTTCGTATGTAAAAACTTAAGTGGGCTATAAACGTCGTCTTCTTTTCGTGCAAAGAATTTAATAAACTATACATCATCCATTTTTCATGGAAAAAATTTTTTTATGAAAAAAATTTAATGGACTATACATCATCTTTTTTTCAATTTTTTATGAAAAAATTTAATCGACTATTAATCGTCCAATTCGTATTCAAAAAATTATATAGACTATACATCGTCTATTTTTCATGCAAAAAATTAAATGGACTGGCTATATATACAAAATTTAATGGACTATACATCGTCCATTTTTAAAATTTTTATAAAAAAATAAATTGACTATAATTCGTCCATTTCGTAAAAACTTAAGTGGGCTATATACGTCGTCTTCTTTTCGTGCAAAGAATTTAATAAACTATACATCATCCATTTTTCATGCAAAAATTTTTTTTATGAAAAAAATTTAATGGACTGACTATACATCATCTTTTTTTCAATTTTTTATGAAAAAATTTAATCGACTATAAATCGTCCGATTCGTATTAAAAAAATTATATAGACTATACATCGTCTATTTTTCATGCAAAAAATTAAATGGACTGGCTATATATACAAAATTTAATGGACTATACATCGTCCAGTTTTAAAATTTTTATAAAAAAATAAATTGACTATAATTCGTCCATTTCGTATGTAAAAACTTAAGTGGGCTATAAACGTCGTCTTCTTTTCGTGCAAAGAATTTAATAAACTATACATCATCCATTTTTCATGGAAAAAATTTTTTTATGAAAAAAATTTAATGGACTATACATTATCTTTTTTTCAATTTTTTATGAAAAAATTTAATCGACTATTAATCGTCCGATTCGTATTCAAAAAATTATATAGACTATATATCGTCTATTTTTCATGCTAAAAGTTAAATGGACTGGCTATATATACAAAATTTAATGGACTATACATCGTCCATTTTTAAAATTTTTATAAAAAAATAAATTGACTATAATTCGTCCATTTCGTATGTAAAATCTTAAGTGAGCTATATACGTCGTCTTCTTTTCGTGCAAAGAATTTAATAAACTATACATCATCCATTTTTCATGCAAAAAATTGTTTTATGAAAAAAATTTTATGGACTATACATCATCTTTTTTTCAATTTTTTATGAAAAAATTTAATCGACTATAAATCGTCCGATTCGTATTCAAAAAATTATATAGACTATACATCTTCTATTTTTCATGCAAAAAATTAAATGGACTGGCTATATATACAAAATTTAATGGACTATACATCGTCCATTTTTAAAATTTTTATAAAAAAATAAATTGACTATAATTCGTCCATTTCGTATGTAAAAACTTAAGTGGGCTATAAACGTCGTCTTCTTTTCGTGCAAAGAATTTAATAAACTATACATCATCCATTTTTCATGCAAAAAATTGTTTTATGAAAAAAATTTTATGAACTATACATCATCTTTTTTTCAATTTTTTATGAAAAAATTTAATCGACTATAAATCGTCCGATTCGTATTCAAAAAATTATATAGACTATACATCTTCTATTTTTCATGCAAAAAATTAAATGGACTGGCTATATATACAAAATTTAATGGACTATACATCGTCCATTTTTAAAATTTTTATAAAAAAATAAATTGACTATAATTCGTCCATTTCGTATGTAAAAACTTAAGTGGGCTATAAACGTCGTCTTCTTTTCGTGCAAAGAATTTAATAAACTATACATCATCCATTTTTCATGGAAAAAATTTTTTTATGAAAAAAATTTAATGGACTATACATTATCTTTTTTTCAATTTTTTATGAAAAAATTTAATCGACTATTAATCGTCCGATTCGTATTCAAAAAATTATATAGACTATATATCGTCTATTTTTCATGCTAAAAATTAAATGGACTGGCTATATATACAAAATTTAATGGACTATACATCGTCCATTTTTAAAATTTTTATAAAAAAATAAATTGACTATAATTCGTCCATTTCGTATGTAAAATCTTAAGTGAGCTATATACGTCGTCTTCTTTTCGTGCAAAGAATTTAATAAACTATACATCATCCATTTTTCATGCAAAAAATTGTTTTATGAAAAAAATTTTATGGACTATACATCATCTTTTTTTCAATTTTTTATGAAAAAATTTAATCGACTATAAATCGTCCGATTCGTATTCAAAAAATTATATAGACTATACATCTTCTATTTTTCATGCAAAAAATTAAATGGACTGGCTATATATACAAAATTTAATGGACTATACATCGTCCATTTTTAAAATTTTTATAAAAAAATAAATTGACTATAATTCGTCCATTTCGTATGTAAAAACTTAAGTGGGCTATAAACGTCGTCTTCTTTTCGTGCAAAGAATTTAATAAACTATACATCATCCATTTTTCATGGAAAAAATTTTTTTATGAAAAAAATTTAATGGACTATACATTATCTTTTTTTCAATTTTTTATGAAAAAATTTAATCGACTATTAATCGTCCGATTCGTATTCAAAAAATTATATAGACTATATATCGTCTATTTTTCATGCTAAAAATTAAATGGACTGGCTATATATACAAAATTTAATGGACTATACATCGTCCATTTTTAAAATTTTTATAAAAAAATAAATTGACTATAATTCGTCCATTTCGTATGTAAAATCTTAAGTGAGCTATATACGTCGTCTTCTCTTCGTGCAAAGAATTTAATAAACTATACATCATCCATTTTTCATGCAAAAAATTGTTTTATGAAAAAAATTTTATGGACTATACATCATCTTTTTTTCAATTTTTTATGAAAAAATTTAATCGACTATAAATCGTCCGATTCGTATTCAAAAAATTATATAGACTATACATCTTCTATTTTTCATGCAAAAAATTAAATGGACTGGCTATATATACAAAATTTAATGGACTATACATCGTCCATTTTTTAAATTTTTATAAAAAAATAAATTGACTATAATTCGTCCATTTCGTATGTAAAAACTTAAGTGGGCTATAAACGTCGTCTTCTTTTCGTGCAAAGAATTTAATAAACTATACATCATCCATTTTTCATGGAAAAAATTTTTTTATGAAAAAAATTTAATGGACTATACATTATCTTTTTTTCAATTTTTTATGAAAAAATTTAATCGACTATTAATCGTCCGATTCGTATTCAAAAAATTATATAGACTATATATCGTCTATTTTTCATGCTAAAAATTAAATGGACTGGCTATATACACAAAATTTAATGGACTATACATCGTCCATTTTTAAAATTTTTATAAAAAAATAAATTGACTATAATATGTCCATTTCGTATGTAAAAACTTAAGTGGGCTATATACGGCGTCTTCTTTTCGTGCAAAGAATTTAATAAACTATACATCATCCATTTTTCATGCAAAAAATTTTTTTATGAAAACAATTTAATGGACTATACATCATCTTTTTTTCAATTTTTTATGAAAAAATTTAATCGACTATAAATCGTCCGATTCGTATTCAAAAAATTATATAGACTATATATCGTCTATTTTTCATGCAAAAAATTAAATGGACTGGCTATATATACAAAATTTAATGGACTATACATCGTCCATTTTTAAAATTTTTATAAAAATATAAATTGACTATAATTCGTCCATTTCGTATGTAAAAACTTAAGTGGGCTATATACGTCGTCTTCTTTTCGTGCAAAGAATTTAATAAACTATACATCATCCATTTTTCATGCAAAAATTTTTTTTATGAAAAAAATTTAATGGACTATACATCATCTTTTTTTCAATTTTTTATGAAAAAATTTAATCGACTATAAATCGTCCGATTCGTATTAAAAAAATTATATAGACTATACATCGTCTATTTTTCATGCAAAAAATTAAATGGACTGGCTATATATACAAAATTTAATGGACTATACATCGTCCATTTTTAAAAGTTTTATAAAAAAATAAATTGACTATAATTCGTCCATTTCGTATGTAAAAACTTAAGTGGGCTATATACGTCGTCTTCTTTTCGTGCAAAGAATTTAATAAACTATACATCATCCATTTTTCATGCAAAAAATTTTTTTATGAAAAAAATTTAATGGACTATACATCATCTTTTTTTTTCAATTTTTTTTATGAAAAAATTTAATCGACTATAAATCGTCCAATTCGTATTCAAAAAATTATATAGACTATACATCGTCTATTTTTCATGCAAAAAATTAAATGGACTGGCTATATATACAAAATTTAATGGACTATACATCGTCCATTTTTAAAATTTTTATAAAAAAATAAATTGACTATAATTCGTCCATTTCGTATGTAAAAACTTAAGTGGGCTATAAACGTCGTCTTCTTTTCGTGCAAAGAATTTAATAAACTATACATCATCCATTTTTCATGGAAAAAATTTTTTTATGAAAAAAATTTAATGGACTATACATCATCTTTTTTTCAATTTTTTATGAAAAAATTTAATCGACTATTAATCGTCCGATTCGTATTCAAAAAATTATATAGACTATATATCGTCTATTTTTCATGCTAAAAATTAAATGGACTGGCTATATACACAAAATTTAATGGACTATACATCGTCCATTTTTAAAATTTTTATAAAAAAATAAATTGACTATAATTCGTCCATTTCGTATGTAAAAACTTAAGTGGGCTATATACGTCGTCTTCTTTTCGTGCAAAGAATTTAATAAACTATACATCATCCATTTTTCATGCAAAAAATTTTTTTATGAAAAAAATTTAATGGACTATACATCATCTTTTTTTCAATTTTTTATGAAAAAATTTAATCGACTATAAATCGTCCAATTCGTATTCAAAAAATTATATAGACTATACATCGTCTATTTTTCATGCAAAAAATTAAATGGACTGGCTATATATACAAAATTTAATGGACTATACATCGTCCATTTTTAAAAGTTTTATAAAAAAATAAATTGACTATAATTCGTCCATTTCGTATGTAAAAACTTAAGTGGGCTATATACGTCGTCTTCTTTTCGTGCAAAGAATTTAATAAACTATACATCATCCATTTTTCATGCAAAAAATTTTTTTATGAAAAAAATTTAATGGACTATACATCATCTTTTTTTTTCAATTTTTTTATGAAAAAATTTAATCGACTATAAATCGTCCAATTCGTATTCAAAAAATTATATAGACTATACATCGTCTATTTTTCATGCAAAAAATTAAATGGACTGGCTATATATACAAAATTTAATGGACTATACATCGTCCATTTTTAAAATTTTTATAAAAAAATAAATTGACTATAATTCGTCCATTTCGTATGTAAAAACTTAAGTGGGCTATAAACGTCGTCTTCTTTTCGTGCAAAGAATTTAATAAACTATACATCATCCATTTTTCATGGAAAAAATTTTTTTATGAAAAAAATTTAATGGACTATACATCATCTTTTTTTCAATTTTTTATGAAAAAATTTAATCGACTATTAATCGTCCGATTCGTATTCAAAAAATTATATAGACTATATATCGTCTATTTTTCATGCTAAAAATTAAATGGACTGGCTATATACACAAAATTTAATGGACTATACATCGTCCATTTTTAAAATTTTTATAAAAAAATAAATTGACTATAATTCGTCCATTTCGTATGTAAAAACTTAAGGGGGCTATATACGTCGTCTTCTTTTCGTGCAAAGAATTTAATAAACTATACATCATCCATTTTTCATGCAAAAAATTTTTTTATGAAAAAATTTAATGGACTATACATCATCTTTTTTTCAATTTTTTATGAAAAAATTTAATCGACTATAAATCGTCCGATTCGTATTCAAAAAATTATATAGACTATATATCGTCTATTTTTCATGCAAAAAATTAAATGGACTGGCTATATATACAAAATTTAATGGACTATACATCGTCCATTTTTAAAAGTTTTATAAAAAAATAAATTGACTATAATTCGTCCATTTCGTATGTAAAAACTTAAGTGGGCTATATACGTCGTCTTCTTTTCGTGCAAAGAATTTAATAAACTATACATCATCCATTTTTCATGCAAAAATTTTTTTTATGAAAAAAATTTAATGGACTATACATCATCTTTTTTTCAATTTTTTATGAAAAAATTTAATCGACTATTAATCGTCCGATTCGTATTAAAAAAATTATATAGACTATACATCGTCTATTTTTCATGCAAAAAATTAAATGGACTGGCTATATATACAAAATTTAATGGACTATACATCGTCCATTTTTAAAATTTTTATAAAAAAATAAAATTACTATAATTCGTCCATTTCGTATGTAAAAACTTAAGTGGGCTATATACGTCGTCTTCTTTTCGTGCAAAGAATTTAATAAACTATACATCATCCATTTTTCATGCAAAAAATTTTTTTATGAAAAAAATTTAATGGACTATACATCATCTTTTTTTCAATTTTTTATGAAAAAATTTAATCGACTATTAATCGTCCGATTCGTATTCAAAAAATTATATAGACTATATATCGTCTATTTTTCATGCAAAAAATTAAATACATCGTCCATTTTTAAAATTTTTATAAAAAAATAAATTGACTATAATTCGTCCATTTCGTATGTAAAAACTTAAGTGGGCTATAGACGTCGTCTTCTTTTCGTGCAAAGAATTTAATAAACTATACATCATCCATTTTTCATGCAAAAATTTTTTTTATGAAAAAAATTTAATGGACTATACATCATCTTTTTTTCAATTTTTTATGAAAAAATTTAATCGACTATAAATCGTCCAATTCGTATTCAAAAAATTATATAGACTATACATCGTCTATTTTTCTTGCAAAAAATTAAATGGACTGGCTAAATCTACAAAATTTAATGGACTATACATCGTCCATTTTTAAAATTTTTATAAAAAAATTAATTGACTACAATTCGTCCATTTCGTATGTAAAAACTTAAGTGGGCTATAGACGTCGTCTTCTTTTCGTGCAAAGAATTTAATAAACTATACATCATCCATTTTTCATGGAAAAAATTTTTTTATGAAAAAAATTTAATGGACTATACATCATCTTTTTTTCAATTTTTTATGAAAAAATTTAATCGACTATTAATCGTCCGATTCGTATTCAAAAAATTATATAGACTATATATCGTCTATTTTTCATGCAAAAAATTAAATGGACTGGCTATATATACAAAATTTAATGGACTATACATCGTCCATTTTTAAAATTTTTATAAAAAAATAAATTGACTATAATTCGTCCATTTCGTATGTAAAAACTTATGTGGGCTATATACGTCGTCTTCTTTTCGTGCAAAGAATTTAATAAACTATACATCATCCATTTTTCATGCAAAAAATTTTTTTATGAAAAAAATTTAATGGACTATACATCATCTTTTTTTAAATTTTTTATGAAAAAATTTAATCGACTATAAATCGTCCAATTCGTATTCAAAAAATTATATAGACTATACATCGTCTATTTTTCTTGCAAAAAATTAAATGGACTGGCTATATATACAAAATTTAATGGACTATACATCGTCCATTTTTAAAATTTTTATAAAAAAATAAATTGACTATAATTCGTCCATTTCGTATGTAAAAACTTAAGTGGGCTATAAACGTCGTCTTCTTTTCGTGCAAAGAATTTAATAAACTATACATCATCCATTTTTCATGGAAAAAATTTTTTTATGAAAAAAATTTAATGGACTATACATCATCTTTTTTTCAATTTTTTATGAAAAAATTTAATCGACTATTAATCGTCCGATTCGTATTCAAAAAATTATATAGACTATATATCGTCTATTTTTCATGCTAAAAATTAAATGGACTGGCTATATACACAAAATTTAATGGACTATACATCGTCCATTTTTAAAATTTTTATAAAAAAATAAATTGACTATAATTCGTCCATTTCGTATGTAAAAACTTAAGTGGGCTATATACGTCGTCTTCTTTTCGTGCAAAGAATTTAATAAACTATACATCATCCATTTTTCATGCAAAAAATTTTTTTATGAAAAAAATTTAATGGACTATACATCATCTTTTTTTCAATTTTTTATGAAAAAATTTAATCGACTATAAATCGTCCAATTCGTATTCAAAAAATTATATAGACTATACATCGTCTATTTTTCATGCAAAAAATTAAATGGACTGGCTATATATACAAAATTTAATGGACTATACATCGTCCATTTTTAAAAGTTTTATAAAAAAATAAATTGACTATAATTCGTCCATTTCGTATGTAAAAACTTAAGTGGGCTATATACGTCGTCTTCTTTTCGTGCAAAGAATTTAATAAACTATACATCATCCATTTTTCATGCAAAAAATTTTTTTATGAAAAAAATTTAATGGACTATACATCATCTTTTTTTTTCAATTTTTTTATGAAAAAATTTAATCGACTATAAATCGTCCAATTCGTATTCAAAAAATTATATAGACTATACATCGTCTATTTTTCATGCAAAAAATTAAATGGACTGGCTATATATACAAAATTTAATGGACTATACATCGTCCATTTTTAAAATTTTTATAAAAAAATAAATTGACTATAATTCGTCCATTTCGTATGTAAAAACTTAAGTGGGCTATAAACGTCGTCTTCTTTTCGTGCAAAGAATTTAATAAACTATACATCATCCATTTTTCATGGAAAAAATTTTTTTATGAAAAAAATTTAATGGACTATACATCATCTTTTTTTCAATTTTTTATAAAAAAATTTAATCGACTATTAATCGTCCGATTCGTATTCAAAAAATTATATAGACTATATATCGTCTATTTTTCATGCTAAAAATTAAATGGACTGGCTATATACACAAAATTTAATGGACTATACATCGTCCATTTTTAAAATTTTTATAAAAAAATAAATTGACTATAATTCGTCCATTTCGTATGTAAAAACTTAAGTGGGCTATATACGTCGTCTTCTTTTCGTGCAAAGAATTTAATAAACTATACATCATCCATTTTTCATGCAAAAAATTTTTTTATGAAAAAATTTAATGGACTATACATCATCTTTTTTTCAATTTTTTATGAAAAAATTTAATCGACTATAAATCGTCCGATTCGTATTCAAAAAATTATATAGACTATATATCGTCTATTTTTCATGCAAAAAATTAAATGGACTGGCTATATATACAAAATTTAATGGACTATACATCGTCCATTTTTAAAAGTTTTATAAAAAAATAAATTGCCTATAATTCGTCCATTTCGTATGTAAAAACTTAAGTGGGCTATATACGTCGTCTTCTTTTCGTGCAAAGAATTTAATAAACTATACATCATCCATTTTTCATGCAAAAATTTTTTTTATGAAAAAAATTTAATGGACTATACATCATCTTTTTTTCAATTTTTTATGAAAAAATTTAATCGACTATTAATCGTCCGATTCGTATTAAAAAAATTATATAGACTATACATCGTCTATTTTTCATGCAAAAATTAAATGGACTGGCTATATATACAAAATTTAATGGACTATACATCGTCCATTTTTAAAATTTTTATAAAAAAATAAAATTACTATAATTCGTCCATTTCGTATGTAAAAACTTATGTGGGCTATATACGTCGTCTTCTTTTCGTGCAAAGAATTTAATAAACTATACATCATCCATTTTTCATGCAAAAAATTTTTTTATGAAAAAAATTTAATGGACTATACATCATCTTTTTTTAAATTTTTTATGAAAAAATTTAATCGACTATTAATCGTCCGATTCGTACTCAAAAAATTATATAGACTATATGTCGTCTATTTTTCATGCAAAAAATTAAATGGACTGGCTATATATACAAAATTTAATGGACTATACATCGTCCATTTTTAAAATTTTTATAAAAAAATAAATTGACTATAATTCGTCCATTTCGTATGTAAAAACTTAAGTGAGCTATATACGTCGTCTTCTTTTCGTGCAAAGAATTTAATAAACTATACATCATCCATTTTTCATGCAAAAAAATTTTTTATGAAAACAATTTAATGGACTATACATCATCTTTTTTTAAATTTTTTATGAAAAAATTTAATCGACTATAAATCGTCCGATTCGTATTAAAAAAATTATATAGACTATACATCGTCTATTTTTCATGCAAAAAATTAAATGGACTGGCTATATATACAAAATTTAATGGACTATACATCGTCCATTTTTAAAATTTTTATAAAAAAATAAATTGACTATAATTCGTCCATTTCGTATGTAAAAACTTAAGTGGGCTATAGACGTCGTCTTCTTTTCGTGCAAAGAATTTAATAAACTATACATCATCCATTTTTCATGCAAAAAATTTTTTTATGAAAAAAATTTAATGGACTATACATCATCTTTTTTTCAATTTTTTATGAAAAAATTTAATCGACTATAAATCGTCCGATTCGTATTCAAAAAATTATATAGACTATATATCGTCTATTTTTCATGCAAAAATTAAATACATCGTCCATTTTTAAAATTGTTATAAAAAAATAAATTGACTATAATTCGTCCATTTCGTATGTAAAAACTTAAGTGGGCTATATACGTCGTCTTCTTTTCGTGCAAAGAATTTAATAAACTATACATCATCCATTTTTCATGCAAAAATTTTTTTTATGAAAAAAATTTAATGGACTATACATCATCTTTTTTTAAATTTTTTATGAAAAAATTTAATCGACTATAAATCGTCCAATTCGTATTCAAAAAATTATATAGACTATACATCGTCTATTTTTCTTGCAAAAAATTAAATGGACTGGCTATATATACAAAATTTAATGGACTATACATCGTCCATTTTTAAAATTTTTATAAAAAAATTAATTGACTACAATTCGTCCATTTCGTATGTAAAAACTTAAGTGGGCTATAGACGTCGTCTTCTTTTCGTGCAAAGAATTTAATAAACTATACATCATCCATTTTTCATGCAAAAATTTTTTTTATGAAAAAAATTTAATGGACTATACATCATCTTTTTTTCAATTTTTTATGAAAAAATTTAATCGACTATTAATCGTCCGATTCGTATTCAAAAAATTATATAGACTATATATCGTCTATTTTTCATGCAAAAAATTAAATGGACTGGCTATATATACAAAATTTAATGGACTATACATCGTCCATTTTTAAAATTTTTATAAAAAAATAAATTGACTATAATTCGTCCATTTCGTATGTAAAAACTTATGTGGGCTATATACGTCGTCTTCTTTTCGTGCAAAGAATTTAATAAACTATACATCATCCATTTTTCATGCAAAAAATTTTTTTATGAAAAAAATTTAATGGACTATACATCATCTTTTTTTAAATTTTTTATGAAAAAATTTAATCGACTATTAATCGTCCGATTCGTACTCAAAAAATTATATAGACTATATGTCGTCTATTTTTCATGCAAAAAATTAAATGGACTGGCTATATATACAAAATTTAATGGACTATACATCGTCCATTTTTAAAATTTTTATAAAAAAATAAATTGACTATAATTCGTCCATTTCGTATGTAAAAACTTAAGTGAGCTATATACGTCGTCTTCTTTTCGTGCAAAGAATTTAATAAACTATACATCATCCATTTTTCATGCAAAAAAATTTTTTATGAAAACAATTTAATGGACTATACATCATCTTTTTTTAAATTTTTTATGAAAAAATTTAATCGACTATAAATCGTCCGATTCGTATTCAAAAAATTATATAGACTATACATCGTCTATTTTTCATGCAAAAAATTAAATGGACTGGCTATATATACAAAATTTAATGGACTATACATCGTCCATTTTTAAAATTTTTATAAAAAAATAAATTGACTATAATTCGTCCATTTCGTATGTAAAAACTTAAGTGGGCTATAGACGTCGTCTTCTTTTCGTGCAAAGAATTTAATAAACTATACATCATCCATTTTTCATGCAAAAAATTTTTTTATGAAAAAAATTTAATGGACTATACATCATCTTTTTTTCAATTTTTTATGAAAAAATTTAATCGACTATAAATCGTCCGATTCGTATTCAAAAAATTATATAGACTATATATCGTCTATTTTTCATGCAAAAATTAAATACATCGTCCATTTTTAAAATTGTTATAAAAAAATAAATTGACTATAATTCGTCCATTTCGTATGTAAAAACTTAAGTGGGCTATATACGTCGTCTTCTTTTCGTGCAAAGAATTTAATAAACTATACATCATCCATTTTTCATGCAAAAATTTTTTTTATGAAAAAAATTTAATGGACTATACATCATCTTTTTTTAAATTTTTTATGAAAAAATTTAATCGACTATAAATCGTCCAATTCGTATTCAAAAAATTATATAGACTATACATCGTCTATTTTTCTTGCAAAAAATTAAATGGACTGGCTATATATACAAAATTTAATGGACTATACATCGTCCATTTTTAAAATTTTTATAAAAAAATTAATTGACTATAATTCGTCCATTTCGTATGTAAAAACTTAAGTGGGCTATAGACGTCGTCTTCTTTTCGTGCAAAGAATTTAATAAACTATACATCATCCATTTTTCATGGAAAAAATTTTTTTATGAAAAAAATTTAATGGACTATACATCATCTTTTTTTAAATTTTTTATGAAAAAATTTAATCGACTATTAATCGTCCGATTCGTATTCAAAAAATTATATAGACTATATATCGTCTATTTTTCATGCAAAAAATTAAATGGACTGGCTATATATACAAAATTTAATGTACTATACATCGTCCATTTTTAAAATTTTTATAAAAAAATAAATTGACTATAATTCGTCCATTTCGTATGTAAAAACTTAAGTGGGCTATATACGTCGTCTTCTTTTCGTGCAAAGAATTTAATAAACTATACATCATCCATTTTTCATGCAAAAAATTTTTTTATGAAAAAAATTTAATGGACTATACATCATCTTTTTTTCAATTTTTTATGAAAAAATTTAATCGACTATAAATCGTCCAATTCGTATTCAAAAAATTATATAGACTATACATCGTCTATTTTTCATGCAAAAAATTAAATGGAATGGCTATATATACAAAATTTAATGGACTATACATCGTCCATTTTTAAAATTTTTATAAAAAAATAAATTGACTATAATTCGTCCATTTCGTATGTAAAAACTTAAGTGGGCTATATACGTCGTCTTCTTTTCGTGCAAAGAATTTAATAAACTATACATCATCCATTTTTCATGCAAAAAAATTTTTTATGAAAAAAATTTAATGGACATACATCATCTTTTTTTCAATTTTTTATGAAAAAATTTAATCGACTATAAATCGTCCGATTCGTATTCAAAAAATTATATAGACTATATATCGTCTATTTTTCATGCAAAAAATTAAATGGACTGGCTATATATACAAAATTTAATGGACTATACATCGTCCATTTTTAAAATTTTTATAAAAAAATAAATTGACTATAATTCGTCCATTTCGTATGTAAAAACTTAAGTGGGCTATAGACGTCGTCTTCTTTTCGTGCAAAGAATTTAATAAACTATACATCATCCATTTTTCATGGAAAAAATTTTTTTATGAAAAAAATTTAATGGACTATACATCATCTTTTTTTCAATTTTTTATGAAAAAATTTAATCGACTATTAATCGTCCGATTCGTACTCAAAAAATTATATAGACTATATGTCGTCTATTTTTCATGCAAAAAATTAAATGGACTGGCTATATATACAAAATTTAATGGACTATACATCGTCCATTTTTAAAATTTTTATAAAAAAATAAATTGACTATAATTCGTCCATTTCGTATGTAAAAACTTAAGTGAGCTATATACGTCGTCTTCTTTTCGTGCAAAGAATTTAATAAACTATACATCATCCATTTTTCAGGCAAAAAAATTTTTTATGAAAACAATTTAATGGACTATACATCATCTTTTTTTAAATTTTTTATGAAAAAATTTAATCGACTATAAATCGTCCGATTCGTATTAAAAAAATTATATAGACTATACATCGTCTATTTTTCATGCAAAAAATTAAATGACTGGCTATATATACAAAATTTAATGGACTATACATCGTCCATTTTTAAAATTTTTATAAAAAAATAAATTGACTATAATTCGTCCATTTCGTATGTAAAAACTTAAGTGGGCTATATACGTCGTCTTCTTTTCGTGCAAAGAGTTTAATAAACTATACATCATCCATTTTTCATGCAAAAAATTTTTTTATGAAAAAAATTTAATGGACTATACATCATCTTTTTTTCAATTTTTTATGAAAAAATATAATCGACTATAAATCGTCCAATTCGTATTCAAAAAATTATATAGACTATACATCGTCTATTTTTCATGCAAAAAATTAAATGGACTGGCTATATATACAAAATTTAATGGACTATACATCGTCCATTTTTAAAATTTTTATAAAAAAATAAATTGACTATAATTCGTCCATTTCGTATGTAAAAACTTAAGTGGGCTATATACGTCGTCTTCTTTTCGTGCAAAGAATTTAATAAACTATACATCATCCATTTTTCATGCAAAAAAATTTTTTATAAAAAAAATTAATGGACATACATCATCTTTTTTTCAATTTTTTATGAAAAAATTTAATCGACTATAAATCGTCCGATTCGTATTCAAAAAATTATATAGACTATATATCGTCTATTTTTCATGCAAAAAATTAAATGGACTGGCTATATATACAAAATTTAATGGACTATACATCGTCCATTTTTAAAATTTTTATAAAAAAATAAATTGACTATAATTCGTCCATTTCGTATGTAAAAACTTAAGTGGGCTATATACGTCGTCTTCTTTTCGTGCAAAGAATTTAATAAACTATACATCATCCATTTTTCATGCAAAAAAATTTTTTATGACAACAATTTATTTAATGGACTATACATCATCTTTTTTTCAATTTTTTATGGAAAAATTTAATCGACTATAAATCGTCCGATTTGTATTCAAAAAATTATATAGGCTATACATCGTCTATTTTTCATGCAAAAAATTAAATGGACTGGCTATATATACAAAATTTAATGGACTATACATCGTCCATTTTTAAAATTTTTATAAAAAAATAAATTGACTATAATTCGTCCATTTCGTATGTAAAAACTTAAGTGGGCTATATACGTCGTCTTCTTTTCGTGCAAAGAATTTAATAAACTATACATCATCCATTTTTCATGCAAAAAATTTTTTTATGAAAAAAAATTTAATGGACTATACATCATCTTTTTTTCAATTTTTTATGAAAAAATTTAATCGACTATAAATCGTCCGATTCGTATTCAAAAAATTATATAGACTATATATCGTCTATTTTTCATGCAAAAAATTAAATGGACTGGCTATATATACAAAATTTAATGGACTATACATCGTCCATTTTTAAAATTTTTATAAAAAAATAAATTGACTATAATTCGTCCATTTCGTATGTAAAAACTTAAGTGGGCTATATACGTCGTCTTCTTTTCGTGCAAAGAATTTAATAAACTATACATCATCCATTTTTCATGCAAAAAAATTTTTTATGAAAACAATTTAATGGACTATACATCATCTTTTTTTCAATTTTTTATGAAAAAATTTAATCGACTATAAATCGTCCGATTCGTATTCAAAAAATTATATAGACTATACATCGTCTATTTTTCATGCAAAAAATTAAATGGACTGGCTATATATACAAAATTTAATGGACTATACATCGTCCATTTTTAAAATTTTTATAAAAAAATAAATTGACTATAATTCGTCCATTTCGTATGTAAAATCTTAAGTGGGCTATATACGTCGTCTTCTTTTCGTGCAAAGAATTTAATAAACTATACATCATCCATTTTTCATGCAAAAAATTTTTTTCTTTTTTTCAATTTTTAATCGACTATAAATCGTCCGATTCGTATTCAAAAAATTATATAGGCTATATATCGTCTATTTTTCATGCAAAAAATTAAATGGACTGGCTATATATACAAAATTTAATGGACTATACATCGTCCATTTTTAAAATTTTTATAAAAAAATAAATTGACTATAATTCGTCCATTTCGTATGTAAAAACTTAAGTGGGCTATATACGTCGTCTTCTTTTCGTGCAAAGAATTTAATAAACTATACATCATCCATTTTACATGCAAAAAAATTTTTTATGAAAAAAATTTAATGGACTATACATAATCTTTTTTTAAATTTTTTATGAAAAAATTTAATCGACTATAAATCGTCCGATTCGTATTCAAAAAATTATATAGACTATACATCGTCTATTTTTCATGCAAAAAATTAAATGGACTGGCTATATATACAAAATTTAATGGACTATACATCGTCCATTTTTAAAATTTTTATAAAAAAATAAATTGACTATAATTCGTCCATTTCGTATGTAAAAACTTAAGTGGGCTATATACGTCGTCTTCTTTTCGTACAAAGAACTTAATAAACTATACATCATCCATTTTTCATGCAAAAAATTTTTTATGAAAAAAATTTAATGGACTATACATCATCTTTTTTTAAATTTTTTATGAAAAAATTTAATCGACTATAAATCGTCCGATTCGTATTCAAAAAATTATATAGACCATATATCGTCTATTTTTCATGCAAAAAATTAAATGGACTGGCTATATATACAAAATTTAATGGACTATACATCGTCCATTTTTAAAATTTTTATAAAAAAATAAATTGACTATAATTCGTCCATTTCGTATGTAAAAACTTAAGTGGGCTATATACGTCGTCTTCTTTTCGTGCAAAGAATTTAATAAACTATACATCATCCATTTTTCATGCAAAAAATTTTTTTATGAAAAAAATTTAATGGACTATACATCATCTTTTTTTCAATTTTTTATGAAAAAATTTAATCGACTATAAATCGTCCGATTCGTATTCAAAAAATTATATAGACTATACATCGTCTATTTTTCATGCAAAAAATTATATGGACTGGCTATATATACAAAATTTAATGGACTATAATCGTCCATTTTTAAAATTTTTATAAAAAAATAAATTGACTATAATTCGTCCATTTCGTATGTAAAAACTTAAGTGGGCTATATACGTCGTCTTCTTTTCGTGCAAAGAATTTAATAAACTATACATCATCCATTTTTCATGGAAAAAATTTTTTTATGAAAAAAATTTGATGGACTATAGTCCGATTCTTATTCAAAAAATTATATAGACTATACATCGTCTATTTTTCATGCAAAAAATTATATGGACTGGCTATATATACAAAATTTAATGGACTATAATCGTCCATTTTTAAAATTTTTATAAAAAAATAAATTGACTATAATTCGTCCATTTCGTATGTAAAAACTTAAGTGGGCTATATACGTCGTCTTCTTTTCGTGCAAAGAATTTAATAAACTATACATCATCCATTTTTCATGCAAAAAATTTTTTTATGAAAAAAATTTAATGGACCATACATCATCTTTTTTTCAATTTTTTATGAAAGAATTTAGTCGACTTCGTCCGATATATATTCAAAAAATTATATAGACTATACATCGTCTATTTTTCATGCAAAAAATTAAATGGACCGGCTATATATACAAAATTTAATGGACTATACATCGTCCATTTTTAAAATTTGTATAAAAAAATAAATTGACTATAATTCGTCCATTTCGTATGTAAAAACTTAAGTGGGTTATATACGTCGTCTTCTTTTCGTGCAACGAATTTAATAAACTATACATCATCCATTTTTCATGCAAAAAATTTTTTTATGAAAAAAATTTAATGGACTATACATCATCTTTTTTTCAATTTTTTATGAAAAAATTTAATCGACTATAAATCGTCCGATTCGTATTCAAAAAATTATATAGACTATACATCGTCTATTTTTCATGCAAAAAATTAAATGGACCGGCTATATATAGAAAATTTAATGGACTATACATCGTCCATTTTTAAAATTTTTATAAAAAAATAAATTGACTATAATTCGTCCATTTCGTATGTATAAACTTAAGTGGGCTATATACGTCGTCTTCTTTTCGTGCAAAGAATTTAATAAACTATACATCATCCATTTTTCATGCAAAAAATTTTTTTATGAAAAAAATTTAATGGACTATACATCATCTTTTTTTAAATTTTTTATGATAAAATTTAATCGACTATAAATCGTCCGATTCGTATTCAAAAAATTATATAGACTATACATCGTCTATTTTTCATGCAAAAAATTAAATGGACCGGCTATATATACAAAATTTAATGGACTATACATCGTCCATTTTTAAAATTTTTATAAAAAAATAAATTGACTATAATTCGTCCATTTCGTATGTAAAAACTTAAGTGGGCTATATACGTCATCTTCTTTTCGTGCAAAGAATTTAATAAACTATACATCATCCATTTTTATTGCAAAAAATTTTTTTATGAAAAAAATTTAATGGACTATACATCATCTTTTTTTCAATTTTTTATGAAAAAATTTAATCGACTATAAATCGTCCGATTCGTATTCAAAAAATTATATAGACTATACATCGTCTATTTTTCATGCAAAAAATTAAATGGACCGGCTATATATACAAAATTTAATGGACTATACATCGTCCATTTTTAAAATTTTTATAAAAAAATAAATTGACTATAATTCGTCCATTTCGTATGTAAAAACTTAAGTGGGCTATATACGTCGTCTTCTTTTCGTGCAAAGAATTTAATAAACTATACATCATCCATTTTTCATGCAAAAAATTTTTTTATGAAAAAAATTTAATGGACTGACTATACATCATCTTTTTTTCAATTTTTTATGAAAAAATTTAATCGACTATAAATCGTCCAATTCGTATTCAAAAAATTATATAGACTATACATCGTCTATTTTTCATGCAAAAAATTAAATGGACTGGCTATATATACAAAATTTAATGGACTATACATCGTCCATTTTTAAAACTTTTATAAAAAAATAAATTGACTATAATTCGTCCATTTCGTATGTAAAAACTTAAGTGGGCTATATACGTCGTCTTCTTTTCGTGCAAAGAATTTAATAAACTATACATAATCCATTTTTCATGCAAAAAATTTTTTATGAAAAAAATTTAATGGACTATACATCATCTTTTTTTCAATTTTTTATGAAAGAATTTAGTCGACTATAAATCGTCCGATTCGTATTCAAAAAATTATATAGACTATACATCGTCTATTTTTCATGCAAAAAATTAAATGGACCGGCTATATATACAAAATTTAATGGACTATACATCGTCCATTTTTAAAATTTTTATAAAAAAATAAATTGACTATAATTCGTCCATTTCGTATGTAAAAACTTAAGTGGGCTATATACGTCGTCTTCTTTTCGTGCAAAGAATTTAATAAACTATACATCATCCATTTTTCATGCAAAAAATTTTTTTATGAAAAAAATTTAATGGACTATACATCATCTTTTTTTCAATTTTTTATGAAAAAATTTAATCGACTATAAATCGTCCGATTCGTATTCAAAAAATTATATAGACTATACATCGTCTATTTTTCATGCAAAAAATTAAATGGACTGGCTATATATACAAAATTTAATGGACTATACATCGTCCATTTTTAAAATTTTTATAAAAAATAAATTGACTATAATTCGTCCATTTCGTATGTAAAAACTTAAGTGGGCTATATACGTCGTCTTCTTTTCGTGCAAAGAATTTAATAAACTATACATCATCCATTTTTCATGCAAAAAATTTTTTTATGAAAAAAATTTAATGGACTATACATCATCTTTTTTTCAATTTTTTATGAAAAAATTTAATCGACTATAAATCGTCCGATTCGTATTCAAAAAATTATATAGACTATACATCGTCTATTTTTCATGCAAAAAATTAAATGGACTGGCTATATATACAAAATTTAATGGACTATACATCGTCCATTTTTAAAATTTTTATATAAAAATAAATTGACTATAATTCGTCCATTTCGTATGTAAAAACTTAAGTGGGCTATATACGTCGTCTTCTTTTCGTGCAAAGAATTTAATAAACTATACATCATCCATTTTTCATGCAAAAAATTTTTTAATGAAAAAAATTTAATGGACTATATATACATCATCTTTTTTTCAATTTTTTATGAAAAAATTTAATCGACTATAAATCGTCCGATTCGTATTCAAAAAATTATATAGACTATACATCGTCTATTTTTCATGCAAAAAACATTAAATGGACTGGCTATATATACAAAATTTAATGGACTATACATCGTCCATTTTTAAAATTTTTATAAAAAAATAAATTGACTATAATTCGTCCATTAATGGACTATAATCGTCCATTTTTAAAATTTTTATAAAAAAATAAATTGACTATAATTCGTCCATTTCGTATGTAAAAACTTAAGTGGGCTATATACGTCGTCTTCTTTTCGTGCAAAGAATTTAATAAACTATACATCATCCATTTTTCATGCAAAAAATTTTTTAATGAAAAAAATTTAATGGACTATATATACATCATCTTTTTTTCAATTTTTTATGAAAAAATTTAATCGACTATAAATCGTCCAATTCGTATTCAAAAAATTATAAAGACTATACATCGTCTATTTTTCATGCAAAAAATTAAATGGACTGGCTATATATATAAAATTTAATGGACTATACATCGTCCATTTTTCATGCAAAAAATTTTTTTATGAAAAAAATTTAATGGACTATATATACATCATCTTTTTTTCAATTTTTTATGAAAAAATGTAATCGACTATAAATCGTCCGATTCGTATTCAAAAAATTATATAGACTATATATCGTCTATTCTTCATGCAAAAAATTAAATGGACTGGCTATACATAGAAAATTTAATGGACTATAATCGTCCATTTTTAAAATTTTTATAAAAAAATAAATTGACTATAATTCGTCCATTTCGTATGTAAAAACTTAAGTGGGCTATATACGTCGTCTTCTTTTCGTGCAAAGAATTTAATAAACTATACATCATCCATTTTTCATGCAAAAAATTTTTTTATGAAAAAAATTTAATGGACTATACATCATCTTTTTTTAAAATTTTTATGAAAGAATTTAGTCGACTATAAATCATCCGATTCGTATTCAAAAAATTATATAGACTATACATCGTCTATTTTGCATACAAAAAATTAAATGGACCGGCTATATATACAAAATTTAATGGACTATAATCGTCCATTTTTTAAATTTTTATAAAAAAATAAATTGACTATAATTCGTCCATTTCGTATGTAAAAACTTAAGTGGGCTATATACGTCGTCTTCTTTTCGTGCAAAGAATTTAATAAACTATACATCATCCATTTTTCATGCAAAAAATTTTTTTATGAAAAAAATTTAATGGACTATACATCATCTTTTTTTAAAATTTTTATGAAAGAATTTAGTCGACTATAAATCATCCGATTCGTATTCAAAAAATTATATAGACTATACATCGTCTATTTTTCATGCAAAAAATTAAATGGACTGGCTATTTATACAAAATTTAATGGACTATACATCGTCCATTTTTAAAATTTTTATAAAAAAATAAATTGACTATAATTCGTCCATTTCGTATGTAAAAACTTAAGTGGGCTATATACGTCGTCTTCTTTTCGTGCAAAGAATTTAATAAACTATACATCATCCATTTTTCATGCAAAAAATTTTTTTATGAAAAAAATTTAATGGACTATACATCATCTTTTTTTCAATTTTTTATGAAAAAATTTAATCGACTATAAATCGTCCAATTCGTATTCAAAAAATTATAAAGACTATACATCGTCTATTTTTCATGCAAAAAATTAAATGGACTGGCTATATATACAAAATTTAATGGACTATACATCGTCCATTTTTCATGGAAAAAATTTTTTATGAAAAAAATTTAATGGACTATATATACATCATCTTTTTTTTAATTTTTTATGAAAAAATGTAATCGACTATAAATCGTCCGATTCGTATTCAAAAAATTATAAAGACTATACGTCGTCTATTTTTCATGCAAAAAATTAAATGGACTGGCTATATATACAAAATTTAATGGACTATACATCGTCCATTTTTAAAATTTTTATAAAAAATAAATTGACTATAATTCGTCCATTTCGTATGTAAAAACTTAAGTGGGCTATATACGTCGTCTTCTTTTCGTGCAAAGAATTTAATAAACTATACATCGTCCATTTTTCATGCAAAAAATTTTTTTATGAAAAAAATTTAATGGACTATATATACATCATCTTTTTTTCAATTTTTTATGAAAAAATTTAATCGACTATAAATCGTCCGATTCGTATTCAAAAAATTATATAGACTATACATCGTCTATTTTTCATGCAAAAAATTAAATGGACTGGCTATATATACAAAATTTAATGGACTATAATCGTCCATTTTTAAAATTTTTATAAAAAAATAAATTGACTATAATTCGTCCATTTCGTATGTAAAAACTTAAGTGGGCTATATACGTCGTCTTCTTTTCGTGCAAAGAATTTAATAAACTATACATCATCCATTTTTCATGCAAAACATTTTTTTATGAAAAAAATTTAATGGACTATAATATTTTTTTCAATTTTTTATGAAAAAATTTAATCGACTATAAATCGTCCAATTCGTATTCAAAAAATTATATAGACTATACATCGTCTATTTTTCATGCAAAAAATTAAATGGACTGGCTATATATACAAAATTTAATGGACTATACATCGTCCATTTTTAAAATTTTTATAAAAAAATAAATTGACTATAATTCGTCCATTTCGTATGTAAAAACTTAAGTGGGCTATATACGTCGTCTTCTTTTCGTGCAAAGAATTTAATAAACTATACATCATCCATTTTTCATGCAAAAAATTTTTTTATGAAAAAAATTTAATGGACTATACATCACCTTTTTTTCAATTTTTTATGAAAAAATTTAATCGACTATAAATCGTCCGATTCGTATTCAAAAAATTATATAGACTATACATCGTCTATTTTTCATGCAAAAAATTAAATGGACCGGCTATATATACAAAATTTAATGGACTATACAACGTCCATTTTTAAAATTTTTATAAAAAAATAAATTGACTATAATTCGTCCATTTCGTATGTAGAAACTTAAGTGGGCTATATACGTCGTCTTCTTTTCGTGCAAAGAATTTAATAAACTATACATCATCCATTTTTCATGCAAAAAATTTTTTTATGAAAAAAATTTAATGGACTATACATCATCTTTTTTTCAATTTTTTATGAAAAAATTTAATCGACTATAAATCGTCTGATTCGTATTCAAAAAATTATATAGACTATACATCGTCTATTCTTCATGCAAAAAATTAAATGGACTGGCTATATATACAAAATTTAATGGACTATACATCGTCCATTTTTAAAATTTTTATAAAAAAATAAATTGACTATAATTCGTCCATTTCGTATGTAAAAACTTAAGTGGGCTATATACGTCGTCTTCTTTTCGTGCAAAGAATTTAATAAACTATAGATCATCCATTTTTCATGCAAAAAATTGTTTTATGAAAAAAATTTAATGGACTATACATCATCTTTTTTTCAATTTTTTATGAAAAAATTTAATCGACTATAAATCGTCCGATTCGTATTCAAAAAATTATATAGACTATACATCGTCTATTTTTCATGCAAAAAATTAAATGGACTGGCTATATATACAAAATTTAATGGACTATACATCGTCCATTTTTAAAATTTTTATAAAAAAATAAATTGACTATAATTCGTCCATTTCGTATGTAAAAACTTAAGTGGGCTATATACGTCGTCTTCTTTTCGTGCAAAGAATTTAATAAACTATACATCATCCATTTTTCATGCAAAAAATTTTTTTATGAAAAAAATTTAATGGACTATACATCATCTTTTTTTCAATTTTTTATGAAAAAATGTAATCGACTATAAATCGTCCGATTCGTATTCAAAAAATTATATAGACTATATATCGTCTATTTTTCATGCAAAAAATTAAATGCACCGGCTATATATACAAAAGTTAATGGACTATACATCGTCCATTTTTAAAATTTTTATAAAAAAATAAATTGACTATAATTCGTCCATTTCGTATGTAAAAACTTAAGTGGGCTATATGCGTCGTCTTCTTTTCGTGCAAAGAATTTAATAAAGTATACATCATCCATTTTTCATGCAAAAAATTTTTTTATGAAAAAAATTTAATGGACTATACATCATCTTTTTTTCAATTTTTTATGAAAAAATTTAATCGACTATAAATCGTCCGATTCGTATTCAAAAAATTATAAAGACTATACATCGTCTATTTTTCATGCAAAAAATTAAATGGACTGGCTATATATACAAAATTTAATGGACTATACATCGTCCATTTTTTAAATTTTTATAAAAAATAAATTGACTATAATTCGTCCATTTCGTATGTAAAAACTTAAGTGGGCTATATACGTCGTCTTCTTTTCGTGCAAAGAATTTAATAAACTATACATCATCCATTTTTCATGCAAAAAATTTTTTTATGAAAAAAATTTAATGGACTATACATCATCTTTTTTTAAATTTTTTATGAAAAAATTTAATCGACTACAAATCGTCCGATTCGTATTCAAAAAATTATATAGACTATACATCGTCTATTTTTCATGCAACAAATTAAATGGACCGGCTATATATACAAAATTTAATGGACTATACATCGTCCATTTTTAAAATTTTTATAAAAAAATAAATTGACTATAATTCGTCCATTTCGTATGTAAAAACTTAAGTGGGCTATATACGTCGTCTTCTTTTCGTGCAAAGAATTTAATAAACTATACATCATCCATTTTTCATGCAAAAAATTTTTTTATGAAAAAAATTTAATGGACTATACATCATCTTTTTTTAAATTTTTTATGAAAAAATTTAATCGACTATAAATCGTCCGATTCGTATTCAAAAAATTATATAGACTATACATCGTCTATTTTTCATGCAAAAAATTAAATGGACCGGCTATATATACAAAATTTAATGGACTATACATCGTCCATTTTTAAAATTTTTATAAAAAATTAAATTGACTATAATTCGTCCATTTCGTATGTAAAAACTTAAGTGGGCTATATACGTCGTCTTCTTTTCGTGCAAAGAATTTAATAAACTATACATCATCCATTTTTCATGCAAAAAATTTTTTTATGAAAAAAATTTAATGGACTATACATCATCTTTTTTTAAATTTTTTATGAAAAAATGTAATCGACTATAAATCGTCCGATTCGTATTCAAAAAATTATATAGACTATATATCGTCTATTTTTCATGCAAAAAATTAAATGGACCGGCTATATATACAAAATTTAATGGACTATACATCGTCCATTTTTAAAATTTTTATAAAAAAATAAATTGACTATAATTCGTCCATTTCGTATGTAAAAACTTAAGTGGGCTATATGCGTCGTCTTCTTTTCGTGCAAAGAATTTAATAAACTATACATCATCCATTTTTCATGCAAAAAATTTTTTTATGAAAAAAATTTAATGGACTATACATCATCTTTTTTTAAATTTTTTATGAAAAAATTTAATCGACTATAAATCGTCCGATTCGTATTCAAAAAATTATAAAGACTATACGGCGTCTATTTTTCATGCAAAAAATTAAATGGACTGGCTATATATAAAAAATTTAATGGACTATACATCGTCCATTTTTAAAATTTTTATAAAAAAATAAATTGACTATAATTCGTCCATTTCGTATGTAAAAACTTAAGTGGGCTATACGTCGTCTTCTTTTCGTGCAAAGAATTTAATAAACTATACATCATCCATTTTTCATGCAAAAAATTTTTTTATGAAAAAAATTTAATGGACTATACATCATCTTTTTTTCAATTTTTTATGAAAGAATTTAGTCGACTATAAATCGTCCGATTCGTATTCAAAAAATTATATAGACTATACATCGTCTATTTTTCATGCAAAAAATTAAATGGACCGGCTATATATACAAAATTTAATGGACTATACATCGTCCATTTTTAAAATTTTTATAAAAAAATAAATTGACTATAATTCGTCCATTTCGTATGTAAAAACTTAAGTGGGCTATATACGTCGTCTTCTTTTCGTGCAAAAAATTTAATAAACTATACATCATCCATTTTTCATGCAAAAATTTTTTTTATGAAAAAAATTTAATGGACTATACATCATCTTTTTTTCAATTTTTTATGAAAGAATTTAGTCGACTATAAATCGTCCGATTCGTATTCAAAAAATTATATAGACTATACATCGTCTATTTTTCATGCAAAAAATTAAATGGACCGGCTATATCTACAAAATTTAATGGACTATACATCGTCCATTTTTAAAATTTTTATAAAAAAATAAATTGACTATAATTCGTCCATTTCGTATGTAAAAACTTAAGTGGGCTATATACGTCGTCTTCTTTTCGTGCAAAGAATTTAATAAACTATACATCATCCATTTTTCATGCAAAAAATTTTTTTATGAAAAAAATTTAATGGACTATACATCATCTTTTTTTCAATTTTTTATGAAAAAATTTAATCGACTATAAATCGTCCGATTCGTATTCAAAAAATTATATTGACTATACATCGTCTATTTTTCATGCAAAAAATTAAATGGACTGGCTATATATACAAAATTTAATGGACTATACATCGTCCATTTTTAAAATTTTTATAAAAAAATAAATTGACTATAATTCGTCCATTTCGTATGTAAAAACTTAAGTGGGCTATATACGTCGTCTTCTTTTCGTGCAAAGAATTTAATAAACTATACATCATCCATTTTTCATGCAAAAAATTTTTTTATGAAAAAAATTTAATGGACTATACATCATCTTTTTTTCAATTTTTTATGAAAAAATTTAATCGACTATAAATCGTCCGATTCGTATTAAAAAAATTATATAGACTATACATCGTCTATTTTTCATGCAAAAAATTAAATGGACTGCCTATATATACAAAATTTAATGGACTATACATCGTCCATTTTTAAAATTTTTATAAAAAAATAAAATTACTATAATTCGTCCATTTCGTATGTAAAAACTTAAGTGGGCTATATACGTCGTCTTCTTTTCGTGCAAAGAATTTAATAAACTATACATCATCCATTTTTCATGCAAAAATTTTTTTTATGAAAAAATTTAATGGACTATACATCATCTTTTTTTAAATTTGTTATGAAAAAATTTAATTGACTATAAATTGTCCGATTCGTATTCAAAAAGTTATATCGACTATATATCGTCTATTTTTCATGCAAAAAATTAAATGGACTGGCTATATATACAAAATTTAATGGACTATACATCGTCCATTTTTAAAATTTTTATAAAAAAATAAATTGACTATAATTCGTCCATTTCGTATGTAAAAACTTAAGTGGGCTATATACGTCGTCTTCTTTTCGTGCAAAGAATTTAATAAACTATACATCATCCATTTTACATGCAAAAAATTTTTTATGAAAAAAATTTAATGGACTATACATCATCTTTTTTTAAATTTTTTATGAAAAAATGTAATCGACTATAAATCGTCCGATTCGTATTCAAAAAATTATATAGACTATATATCGTCTATTTTTCATGCAAAAAATTAAATGGACTGGCTATATATACAAAATTTAATGGACTATACATCGTCCATTTTTAAAATTTTTATAAAAAAATAAATTGACTATAATTCGTCCATTTCGTATGTAAAAACTTAAGTGGGCTATATACGTCGTCTTCTTTTCGTGCAAAGAATTTAATAAACTATACATCATCCATTTTTCATGCAAAAAATTTCTTATCATCTTTTTTTCAATTTTTTATGAAAAAATTTAATCGACTATAAATCGTCCGATTCGTATTTAAAAAATTATAAAGACTATACATCGTCTATTTTTCATGCAAAAAATTAAATGGACTGGCTATATATACAAAATTTAATGGACTATACATCGTCCATTTTTAAAATTTTTATAAAAAAATAAATTGACTATAATTCGTCCATTTCGTATGTAAAAACTTAAGTGGGCTATATACGTCGTCTTCTTTTCGTGCAAAGAATTTAATAAACAATACATCATCCATTTTTCATGCAAAAAATTTAATGGACTATACATCATCTTTTTTTAAATTTTTTATGAAAAAATTTAATCGACTATAAATTGTCCGATTCGTATTCAAAAAGTTATATAGACTATACATCGTCTATTTTTCATGCAAAAAATTAAATGGACTGGCTATATATACAAAATTTAATGGACTATACATCGTCCATTTTTAAAATTTTTATAAAAAAATTAATTGACTATAATTCTTCCATTTCGTATGTAAAAACTTAAGTGGGCTATATACGTCGTCTTCTTTTCGTGCAAAGAATTTAATAAACTATACATCATCCATTTTTCATGCAAAAAATTTTTTTATGAAAAAATTTAATGGACTATATATACATCATCTTTTTTTCAATTTTTTATGAAAAAATTTAATCGACTTTAAATCGTCCAATTCGTATTCAAAAAATTATATAGACTATTCATCGTCTATTTTTCATGCAAAAAATTAAATGGACTGGCTATATATACAAAATTTAATGGACTATACATCGTCCATTTTTAAAATTTTTATAAAAAAATAAATTGACTATAATTCGTCCATTTCGTATGTAAAAACTTAAGTGGGCTATATACGTCGTCTTCTTTTCGTGCAAAGAATTTAATAAACTATACATCATCCATTTTTCATGCAAAAAATTTTTTTATGAAAAAAATTTAATGGACTATAAATCGTCCGATTCGTATTCAAAAAATTATATAGACTATACATCGTCTATTTTTCATGCAAAAAATTAAATGGACTGGCTATATATACAAAATTTAATGGACTATACATCGTCCATTTTTAAAATTTTTATAAAAAAATAAATTGACTATAATTCGTCCATTTCGTATGTAAAAACTTAAGTGGGCTATATACGTCGTCTTCTTTTCGTGCAAAGAATTTAATAAACTATACATCATCCATTTTTCATGCAAAAAATTTTTTTATGAAAAAAATTTAATGGACTATACATCATCTTTTTTTCAATTTTTTATGAAAAAATTTAATCGACTATAAATCGTCCGATTCGTATTCAAAAAATTATATAGACTATACATCGTCTATTTTTCATGCAAAAAATGAAATGGACTGGCTATATATACAAAATTTAATGGACTATACATCGTCCATTTTTAAAAATTTTATAAAAAAATAAATTGACTATAATTCGTCCATTTCGTATGTAAAAACTTAAGTGGGCTATATACGTCGTCTTCTTTTCGTGCAAAGAATTTAATAAACTATACATCATCCATTTTTCATGCAAAAAATTTTTTTATGAAAAAAATTTAATGGACTATACATCATCTTTTTTTCAATTTTTTATGAAAAAATTTAATCGACTATAAATCGTCCGATTCGTATTCAAAAAATTATAAAGACTATACATCGTCTATTTTTCATGCAACAAATTAAATGGACCGGCTATATATACAAAATTTAATGGACTATACATCGTCCATTTTTAAAATTTTTATAAAAAAATAAATTGACTATAATTCGTCCATTTCGTATGTAAAAACTTAAGTGGGCTATATACGTCGTCTTCTTTTCGTGCAAAGAATTTAATAAACTATACATCATCCATTTTTCATGCAAAAAATTTTTTTATGAAAAAAATTTAATGGACTATACATCATCTTTTTTTAAATTTTTTATGAAAAAATTTAATCGACTATAAATCGTCCGATTCGTATTCAAAAAATTATATAGACTATACATCGTCTATTTTTCATGCAAAAAATTAAATGGACCGGCTATATATACAAAATTTAATGGACTATACATCGTCCATTTTTAAAATTTTTATAAAAAAATAAATTGACTATAATTCGTCCATTTCGTATGTAAAAACTTAAGTGGGCTATATACGTCGTCTTCTTTTCGTGCAAAGAATTTAATAAACTATACATCATCCATTTTTCATGCAAAAAATTTTTTTATGAAAAAAATTTAATGGACTATACATCATCTTTTTTTAAATTTTTTATGAAAAAATGTAATCGACTATAAATCGTCCGATTCGTATTCAAAAAATTATATAGACTATATATCGTCTATTTTTCATGCAAAAAATTAAATGGACCGGCTATATATACAAAATTTAATGGACTATACATCGTCCATTTTTAAAATTTTTATAAAAAAATAAATTGACTATAATTCGTCCATTTCGTATGTAAAAACTTAAGTGGGCTATATGCGTCGTCTTCTTTTCGTGCAAAGAATTTAATAAACTATACATCATCCATTTTTCATGCAAAAAATTTTTTTATGAAAAAAATTTAATGGACTATACATCATCTTTTTTTAAATTTTTTATGAAAAAATTTAATCGACTATAAATCGTCCGATTCGTATTCAAAAAATTATAAAGACTATACGGCGTCTATTTTTCATGCAAAAAATTAAATGGACTGGCTATATATACAAAATTTAATGGACTATACATCGTCCATTTTTAAAATTTTTATAAAAAAATAAATTGACTATAATTCGTCCATTTCGTATGTAAAAACTTAAGTGGGCTATACGTCGTCTTCTTTTCGTGCAAAGAATTTAATAAACTATACATCATCCATTTTTCATGCAAAAAATTTTTTTATGAAAAAAATTTAATGGACTATACATCATCTTTTTTTCAATTTTTTATGAAAGAATTTAGTCGACTATAAATCGTCCGATTCGTATTCAAAAAATTATATAGACTATACATCGTCTATTTTTCATGCAAAAAATTAAATGGACCGGCTATATATACAAAATTTAATGGACTATACATCGTCCATTTTTAAAATTTTTATAAAAAAATAAATTGACTATAATTCGTCCATTTCGTATGTAAAAACTTAAGTGGGCTATATACGTCGTCTTCTTTTCGTGCAAAAATTTTAATAAACTATACATCATCCATTTTTCATGCAAAAATTTTTTTTATGAAAAAAATTTAATGGACTATACATCATCTTTTTTTAAATTTTTTATGAAAGAATTTAGTCGACTATAAATCGTCCGATTCGTATTCAAAAAATTATATAGACTATACATCGTCTATTTTTCATGCAAAAAATTAAATGGACCGGCTATATATACAAAATTTAATGGACTATACATCGTCCATTTTTAAAATTTTTATAAAAAAATAAATTGACTATAATTCGTCCATTTCGTATGTAAAAACTTAAGTGGGCTATATACGTCGTCTTCTTTTCGTGCAAAGAATTTAATAAACTATACATCATCCATTTTTCATGCAAAAAATTTTTTTATGAAAAAAATTTAATGGACTATACATCATCTTTTTTTCAATTTTTTATGAAAAAATTTAATCGACTATAAATCGTCCGATTCGTATTCAAAAAATTATATTGACTATACATCGTCTATTTTTCATGCAAAAAATTAAATGGACTGGCTATATATACAAAATTTAATGGACTATACATCGTCCATTTTTAAAATTTTTATAAAAAAATAAATTGACTATAATTCGTCCATTTCGTATGTAAAAACTTAAGTGGGCTATATACGTCGTCTTCTTTTCGTGCAAAGAATTTAATAAACTATACATCATCCATTTTTCATGCAAAAAATTTTTTTATGAAAAAAATTTAATGGACTATACATCATCTTTTTTTAAATTTTTTATGAAAAAATGTAATCGACTATAAATCGTCCGATTCGTATTCAAAAAATTATATAGACTATATATCGTCTATTTTTCATGCAAAAAATTAAATGGACTGGCTATATATACAAAATTTAATGGACTATACATCGTCCATTTTTAAAATTTTTATAAAAAAATAAATTGACTATAATTCGTCCATTTCGTATGTAAAAACTTAAGTGGGCTATATACGTCGTCTTCTTTTCGTGCAAAGAATTTAATAAAGTATACATCATCCATTTTTCATGCAAAAAATTTTTTTATGAAAAAAATTTAATGGACTATACATCATCTTTTTTTCAATTTTTTATGAAAAAATTTAATCGACTATAAATCGTCCGATTCGTATTAAAAAAATTATATAGACTATACATCGTCTATTTTTCATGCAAAAAATTAAATGGACTGCCTATATATACAAAATTTAATGGACTATACATCGTCCATTTTTAAAATTTTTATAAAAAAATAAAATTACTATAATTCGTCCATTTCGTATGTAAAAACTTAAGTGGGCTATATACGTCGTCTTCTTTTCGTGCAAAGAATTTAATAAACTATACATCATCCATTTTTCATGCAAAAATTTTTTTTATGAAAAAATTTAATTGACTATAAATTGTCCGATTCGTATTCAAAAAATTATATAGACTATACATCGTCTATTTTTCATGCAAAAAATTAAATGGATTGGCTATATATACAAAATTTAATGGACTATACATCGTCCATTTTTAAAATTTTTATAAAAAATTAAATTGACTATAATTCGTCCATTTCGTATGTAAAAACTTAAGTGGGCTATATACGTCGTCTTCTTTTCGTGCAAAGAATTTAATAAACTATACATCATCCATTTTTCATGCAAAAAATTTTTTTATGGAAAAAATTTAATGGACTATACATCATCTTTTTTTAAATTTTTTATGAAAAAATGTAATCTCCTATAAATCGTCCGATTCGTATTCAAAAAATTATATAGACTATATATCGTCTATTTTTCATGCAAAAAATTAAATGGACTGGCTATATATACAAAATTTAATGGACTATACATCGTCCATTTTTAAAATTTTTATAAAAAAATAAAATTACTATAATTCGTCCATTTCGTATGTAAAAACTTAAGTGGGCTATATACGTCGTCTTCTTTTCGTGCAAAGAATTTAATAAAGTATACATCATCCATTTTTCATGCAAAAATTTTTTTATGAAAAAAATTTAATGGACTATACATCATCTTTTTTTAAATTTGTTATGAAAAAATTTAATTGACTATAAATTGTCCGATTCGTATTCAAAAAGTTATATAGACTATACATCGTCTATTTTTCATGCAAAAAAATTAAATGGACTGGCTATATATACAAAATTTAATGGACTATACATCGTCCATTTTTAAAATTTTTATAAAAAAATAAATTGACTATAATTCGTCCATTTCGTATGTAAAAACTTAAGTGGGCTATATACGTCGTCTTCTTTTCGTGCAAAGAATTTAATAAACTATACATCATCCATTTTTCATGCAAAAAAATTTTTATGGAAAAAATTTAATGGACTATACATCATCTTTTTTTAAATTTTTTATGAAAAAATTTAATCGACTATAAATTGTCCGATTCGTATTCAAAAAGTTATATAGACTATACATCGTCTATTTTTCATGCAAAAAAATTAAATGGACTGGCTATATATACAAAATTTAATGGACTATACATCGTCCATTTTTAAAATTTTTATAAAAAAATAAATTGACTATAATTCGTCCATTTCGTATGTAAAAACTTAAGTGGGCTATATACGTCGTCTTCTTTTCGTGCAAAGAATTTAATAAACTATACATCATCCATTTTTCATGCAAAAAATTTTTTTATGAAAAAAATTTAATGGACTATACATCATCTTTTTTTAAATTTTTATGAAAAAATGTAATCGACTATAAATCGTCCGATTCGTATTCAAAAAATTATATAGACTATATATCGTCTATTTTTCATGCAAAAAATTAAATGGACTGGCTATATATACAAAATTTAATGGACTATACATCGTCCATTTTTAAAATTTTTATAAAAAAATAAATTGACTATAATTCGTCCATTTCGTATGTAAAAACTTAAGTGGGCTATATACGTCGTCTTCTTTTCGTGCAAAGAATTTAATAAACTATACATCATCCATTTTACATGCAAAAAATTTTTTATGAAAAAAATTTAATGGACTATACATCATCTTTTTTTAAATTTTTTATGAAAAAATGTAATCGACTATAAATCGTCCGATTCGTATTCAAAAAATTATATAGACTATATATCGTCTATTTTTCATGCAAAAAATTAAATGGACTGGCTATATATACAAAATTTAATGGACTATACATCGTCCATTTTTAAAATTTTTATAAAAAAATAAATTGACTATAATTCGTCCATTTCGTATGTAAAAACTTAAGTGGGCTATATACGTCGTCTTCTTTTCGTGCAAAGAATTTAATAAACTATACATCATCCATTTTTCATGCAAAAAATTTCTTATCATCTTTTTTTCAATTTTTTATGAAAAAATTTAATCGACTATAAATCGTCCGATTCGTATTCAAAAAATTATAAAGACTATACATCGTCTATTTTTCATGCAAAAAATTAAATGGACTGGCTATATATACAAAATTTAATGGACTATACATCGTCCATTTTTAAAATTTTTATAAAAAAATAAATTGACTATAATTCGTCCATTTCGTATGTAAAAACTTAAGTGGGCTATATACGTCGTCTTCTTTTCGTGCAAAGAATTTAATAAACAATACATCATCCATTTTTCATGCAAAAAATTTAATGGACTATACATCATCTTTTTTTAAATTTTTTATGAAAAAATTTAATCGACTATAAATTGTCCGATTCGTATTCAAAAAGTTATATAGACTATACATCGTCTATTTTTCATGCAAAAAATTAAATGGACTGGCTATATATACAAAATTTAATGGACTATACATCGTCCATTTTTAAAATTTTTATAAAAAAATTAATTGACTATAATTCTTCCATTTCGTATGTAAAAACTTAAGTGGGCTATATACGTCGTCTTCTTTTCGTGCAAAGAATTTAATAAACTATACATCATCCATTTTTCATGCAAAAAATTTTTTTATGAAAAAATTTAATGGACTATATATACATCATCTTTTTTTCAATTTTTTATGAAAAAATTTAATCGACTATAAGTCGTCCAATTCGTATTCAAAAAATTATATAGACTATTCATCGTCTATTTTTCATGCAAAAAATTAAATGGACTGGCTATATATACAAAATTTAATGGACTATACATCGTCCATTTTTAAAATTTTTATAAAAAAATAAATTGACTATAATTCGTCCATTTCGTATGTAAAAACTTAAGTGGGCTATATACGTCGTCTTCTTTTCGTGCAAAGAATTTAATAAACTATACATCATCCATTTTTCATGCAAAAAATTTTTTTATGAAAAAAATTTAATGGACTATAAATCGTCCGATTCGTATTCAAAAAATTATATAGACTATACATCGTCTATTTTTCATGCAAAAAATTAAATGGACTGGCTATATATACAAAATTTAATGGACTATACATCGTCCATTTTTAAAATTTTTATAAAAAAATAAATTGACTATAATTCGTCCATTTCGTATGTAAAAACTTAAGTGGGCTATATACGTCGTCTTCTTTTCGTGCAAAGAATTTAATAAACTATACATCATCCATTTTTCATGCAAAAAATTTTTTTATGAAAAAAATTTAATGGACTATACATCATCTTTTTTTCAATTTTTTATGAAAAAATTTAATCGACTATAAATCGTCCGATTCGTATTCAAAAAATTATATAGACTATACATCGTCTATTTTTCATGCAAAAAATGAAATGGACTGGCTATATATACAAAATTTAATGGACTATACATCGTCCATTTTTAAAAATTTTATAAAAAAATAAATTGACTATAATTCGTCCATTTCGTATGTAAAAACTTAAGTGGGCTATATACGTCGTCTTCTTTTCGTGCAAAGAATTTAATAAACTATACATCATCCATTTTTCATGCAAAAAATTTTTTTATGAAAAAAATTTAATGGACTATACATCATCTTTTTTTAAATTTTTTATGAAAAAATTTAATCGACTATGAATCGTCCGATTCGTATTCAAAAAATTATATAGACTATACATCGTCTATTTTTCATGCAAAAAATTAAATGGACTGGCTATATATACAAAATTTAATGGACTATACATCGTCCATTTTTAAAATTTTTATAAAAAAATAAATTGACTATAATTCGTCCATTTCGTATGTAAAAACTTAAGTGGGCTATATACGTCGTCTTCTTTTCGTGCAAAGAATTTAATAAACTATACATCATCCATTTTTCATGCAAAAAATTTTTTTATGAAAAAAATTTAATGGACTATACATCATCTTTTTTTAAATTTTTTATGAAAAAATGTAATCGACTATAAATCGTCCGATTCGTATTCAAAAAATTATATAGACTATATATCGTCTATTTTTCATGCAAAAAATTAAATGGACTGGCTATATATACAAAATTTAATGGACTATACATCGTCCATTTTTAAAATTTTTATAAAAAAATAAAATTACTATAATTCGTCCATTTCGTATGTAAAAACTTAAGTGGGCTATATACGTCGTCTTCTTTTCGTGCAAAGAATTTAATAAAGTATACATCATCCATTTTTCATGCAAAAATTTTTTTATGGAAAAAATTTAATGGACTATACATCATCTTTTTTTAAATTTTTTATGAAAAAATTTAATCGACTATAAATTGTCCGATTCGTATTCAAAAAGTTATATAGACTATACATCGTCTATTTTTCATGCAAAAAAATTAAATGGACTGGCTATATATACAAAATTTAATGGACTATACATCGTCCATTTTTAAAATTTTTATAAAAAAATAAATTGACTATAATTCGTCCATTTCGTATGTAAAAACTTAAGTGGGCTATATACGTCGTCTTCTTTTCGTGCAAAGAATTTAATAAACTATACATCATCCATTTTTCATGCAAAAAAATTTTTATGGAAAAAATTTAATGGACTATACATCATCTTTTTTTAAATTTTTTATGAAAAAATTTAATCGACTATAAATTGTCCGATTCGTATTCAAAAAGTTATATAGACTATACATCGTCTATTTTTCATGCAAAAAAATTAAATGGACTGGCTATATATACAAAATTTAATGGACTATACATCGTCCATTTTTAAAATTTTTATAAAAAAATAAATTGACTATAATTCGTCCATTTCGTATGTAAAAACTTAAGTGGGCTATATACGTCGTCTTCTTTTCGTGCAAAGAATTTAATAAACTATACATCATCCATTTTTCATGCAAAAAATTTTTTTATGAAAAAAATTTAATGGACTATACATCATCTTTTTTTAAATTTTTATGAAAAAATGTAATTGACTATAAATCGTCCGATTCGTATTCAAAAAATTATATAGACTATATATCGTCTATTTTTCATGCAAAAAATTAAATGGACTGGCTATATATACAAAATTTAATGGACTATACATCGTCTATTTTTAAAATTTTTATAAAAAAATAAATTGACTATAATTCGTCCATTTCGTATGTAAAAACTTAAGTGGGCTATATACGTCGTCTTCTTTTCGTGCAAAGAATTTAATAAACTATACATCATCCATTTTACATGCAAAAAATTTTTTATGAAAAAAATTTAATGGACTATACATCATCTTTTTTTAAATTTTTTATGAAAAAATTTAATCGACTATAAATCGTCCGATTCGTATTCAAAAAATTATAAAGACTATACATCGTCTATTTTTCATGCAAAAAATTAAATGGACTGGCTATATATACAAAATTTAATGGACTATACATCGTCCATTTTTAAAATTTTTATAAAAAAATAAATTGACTATAATTCGTTCATTTCGTATGTAAAAACTTAAGTGGGCTATATACGTCGTCTTCTTTTCGTGCAAAGAATTTAATAAACTATACATCATCCATTTTTCATGCAAAAAATTTTTTTATGAAAAAAATTTAATGGACTATACATCATCTTTTTTTAAATTTTTTATGAAAAAATGTAATCGACTATAAATCGTCCGATTCGTATTCAAAAAATTATATAGACTATATATCGTCTATTTTTCATGCAAAAAATTAAATGGACTGGCTATATATACAAAATTTAATGGACTATACATCGTCCATTTTTAAAATTTTTATAAAAAAATAAATTGACTATAATTCGTCCATTTCGTATGTAAAAACTTAAGTGGGCTATATACGTCGTCTTCTTTTCGTGCAAAGAATTTAATAAACTATACATCATCCATTTTTCATGCAAAAAATTTCTTATCATCTTTTTTTAAATTTTTTATGAAAAAATTTAATCGACTATAAATCGTCCGATTCGTATTCAAAAAATTATAAAGACTATACATCGTCTATTTTTCATGCAAAAAATTAAATGGACTGGCTATATATACAAAATTTAATGGACTATACATCGTCCATTTTTAAAATTTTTATAAAAAAATAAATTGACTATAATTCGTCCATTTCGTATGTAAAAACTTAAGTGGGCTATATACGTCGTCTTCTTTTCGTGCAAAGAATTTAATAAACAATACATCATCCATTTTTCATGCAAAAAATTTAATGGACTATACATCATCTTTTTTTAAATTTTTTATGAAAAAATTTAATCGACTATAAATTGTCCGATTCGTATTCAAAAAGTTATATAGACTATACATCGTCTATTTTTCATGCAAAAAATTAAATGGACTGGCTATATATACAAAATTTAATGGACTATACATCGTCCATTTTTAAAATTTTTATAAAAAAATTAATTGACTATAATTCGTCCATTTCGTATGTAAAAACTTAAGTGGGCTATATACGTCGTCTTCTTTTCGTGCAAAGAATTTAATAAACTATACATCATCCATTTTTCATGCAAAAAATTTTTTTATGAAAAAATTTAATGGACTATATATACATCATCTTTTTTTCAATTTTTTATGAAAAAATTTAATCGACTATAAATCGTCCAATTCGTATTCAAAAAATTATATAGACTATTCATCGTCTATTTTTCATGCAAAAAATTAAATGGACTGGCTATATATACAAAATTTAATGGACTATACATCGTCCATTTTTAAAATTTTTATAAAAAAATAAATTGACTATAATTCGTCCATTTCGTATGTAAAAACTTAAGTGGGCTATATACGTCGTCTTCTTTTCGTGCAAAGAATTTAATAAACTATACATCATCCATTTTTCATGCAAAAAATTTTTTTATGAAAAAAATTTAATGGACTATACATCATCTTTTTTTCAATTTTTTATGAAAAAATTTAATCGACTATAAATCGTCCGATTCGTATTCAAAAAATTATATAGACTATACATCGTCTATTTTTCATGCAAAAAATGAAATGGACTGGCTATATATACAAAATTTAATGGACTATACATCGTCCATTTTTAAAAATTTTATAAAAAAATAAATTGACTATAATTCGTCCATTTCGTATGTAAAAACTTAAGTGGGCTATATACGTCGTCTTCTTTTCGTGCAAAGAATTTAATAAACTATACATCATCCATTTTTCATGCAAAAAATTTTTTTATGAAAAAAATTTAATGGACTATACATCATCTTTTTTTAAATTTTTTATGAAAAAATTTAATCGACTATGAATCGTCCGATTCGTATTCAAAAAATTATATAGACTATACATCGTCTATTTTTCATGCAAAAAATTAAATGGACTGGCTATATATACAAAATTTAATGGACTATACATCGTCCATTTTTAAAATTTTTATAAAAAAATAAATTGACTATAATTCGTCCATTTCGTATGTAAAAACTTAAGTGGGCTATATACGTCGTCTTCTTTTCGTGCAAAGAATTTAATAAACTATACATCATCCATTTTTCATGCAAAAAATTTTTTTATGAAAAAAATTTAATGGACTATACATCATCTTTTTTTAAATTTTTTATGAAAAAATTTAATCGACTATAAATTGTCCGATTCGTATTCAAAAAGTTATATAGACTATACATCGTCTATTTTTCATGCAAAAAATTAAATGGACTGGCTATATATACAAAATTTAATGGACTATACATCGTCCATTTTTAAAATTTTTATAAAAAAATAAATTGACTATAATTCATCCATTTCGTATGTAAAAACTTAAGTGGGCTATATACGTCGTCTTCTTTTCGTGCAAAGAATTTAATAAACTATACATCATCCATTTTTCATGCAAAAAATTTTTTTATGAAAAAAATTTAATGGACTATACATCATCTTTTTTTCAATTTTTTATGAAAAAATGTAATCGACTATAAATCGTCCGATTCGTATTCAAAAAATTATATAGACTATATATCGTCTATTTTTCATGCAAAAAATTAAATGGACCGGCTATATATACAAAATTTAATGGACTATACATCGTCCATTTTTAAAATTTTTATAAAAAAATAAATTGACTATAATTCGTCCATTTCGTATGTAAAAACTTAAGTGGGCTATATACGTCGTCTTCTTTTCGTGCAAAGAATTTAATAAACTATACATCATCCATTTTTCATGCAAAAAATTTTTTTATGAAAAAAATTTAATGGACTATACATCATCTTTTTTTCAATTTTTTATGAAAAAATGTAATCGACTATAAATCGTCCGATTCGTATTCCAAAAATTATATAGACTATATATCGTCTATTTTTCATGCAAAAAATTAAATGGACTGGCTATATATACAAAATTTAATGGACTATACATCGTCCATTTTTAAAATTTTTATAAAAAAATAAATTGACTATAATTCGTCCATTTCGTATGTAAAAACTTAAGTGGGCTATATACGTCGTCTTCTTTTCGTGTAAAGAATTTAATAAACTATACATCATCCATTTTTCATGGAAAAAATTTTTTATGAAAAAAATTTAATGGACTATACATCATCTTTTTTTCAATTTTTTATGAAAAAATTTAATCGACTATAAATCGTCCGATTCGTATTCAAAAAATTATAAAGACTATACATCGTCTATTTTTCATGCAAAAAATTAAATGGACTGGCTATATATACAAAATTTAATGGACTATACATCGTCCATTTTTAAAATTTTTATAAAAAAATAAATTGACTATAATTCGTCCATTTCGTATGTAAAAACTTAAGTGGGCTATATACGTCGTCTTCTTTTCGTGTAAAGAATTTAATAAACTATACATCATCCATTTTTCATGCAAAAAATTTTTTATGAAAAAAATTTAATGGACTATACATCATCTTTTTTTCAATTTTTTATGAAAAAATTTAATCGACTATAAATCGTCCGATTCGTATTCAAAAAATTATAAAGACTATACATCGTCTATTTTTCATGCAAAAAATTAAATGGACTGGCTATATATACAAAATTTAATGGACTATACATCGTCCATTTTTAAAATTTTTATAAAAAAATAAATTGACTATAATTCGTCCATTTCGTATGTAAAAACTTAAGTGGGCTATATACGTCGTCTTCTTTTCGTGCAAAGAATTTAATAAACTATACATCATCCATTTTTCATGGAAAAAATTTTTTTATGAAAAAAATTTAATGGACTATACATCATCTTTTTTTCAATTTTTTATGAAAAAATTTAATCGACTATAAATCGTCCAATTCGTATTCAAAAAATTATATAGACTATACATCGTCTATTTTTCATGCAAAAAATTAAATGGACTGGCTATATATACAAAATTTAATGGACTATACATCGTCCATTTTTAAAATTTTTATAAAAAAATAAATTGACTATAATTCGTCCATTTCGTATGTAAAAACTTAAGTGGGCTATATACGTCGTCTTCTTTTCGTGCAAAGAATTTAATAAACTATACATAATCCATTTTTCATGCAAAAAATTTTTTTATGAAAAAAATTTAATGGACTATACATCATCTTTTTTTCAATTTTTTATGAAAAAATTTAATCGACTATAAATCGTCCGATTCGTATTCAAAAAATTATATAGACTATACATCGTCTATTTTTCATGCAAAAAATTAAATGGACCGGCTATATATACAAAATTTAATGGACTATACATCGTCCATTTTTAAAATTTTTATAAAAAAATAAATTGACTATAATTCGTCCATTTCGTATGTAAAAACTTAAGTGGGCTATATACGTCGTCTTCTTTTCGTGCAAAGAATTTAATAACCTATACATCATCCATTTTTCATGCAAAAAATTTTTTTATGAAAAAAATTTAATGGACTATACATCATCTTTTTTTCAATTTTTTATGAAAAAATTTAATCGACTATAAATCGTCCAATTCGTATTCAAAAAATTATATAGACTATACATCGTCTATTTTTCATGCAAAAAATTAAATGGACTGGCTATATATACAAAATTTAATGGACTATACATCGTCCATTTTTAAAATTTTTATAAAAAAATAAATTGACTATAATTCATCCATTTCGTATGTAAAAACTTAAGTGGGCTATATACGTCGTCTTCTTTTCGTGCAAAGAATTTAATAAACTATACATCATCCATTTTTCATGCAAAAAATTTTTTTATGAAAAAAATTTAATGGACTATACATCATCTTTTTTTCAATTTTTTATGAAAAAATGTAATCGACTATAAATCGTCCGATTCGTATTCAAAAAATTATATAGACTATATATCGTCTATTTTTCATGCAAAAAATTAAATGGACCGGCTATATATACAAAATTTAATGGACTATACATCGTCCATTTTTAAAATTTTTATAAAAAAATAAATTGACTATAATTCGTCCATTTCGTATGTAAAAACTTAAGTGGGCTATATACGTCGTCTTCTTTTCGTGCAAAGAATTTAATAAACTATACATCATCCATTTTTCATGCAAAAAATTTTTTTTATGAAAAAAATTTAATGGTATACATCATCTTTTTTTCAATTTTTTATGAAAAAATTTAATCGACTATAAATCGTCCGATTCGTATTCAAAAAATTATATAGACTATACATCGTCTATTTTTCATGCAAAAAATTATATGGACTGGCTATATATACAAAATTTAATGGACTATACATCGTCCATTTTTAAAATTTTTATAAAAAAATAAATTGACTATAATTCGTCCATTTCGTATGTAAAAACTTAAGTGGGCTATATACGTCGTCTTCTTTTCGTGCAAAGAATTTAATAAACTATACATCATCCATTTTTCATGCAAAAAATTTTTTTATGAAAAAAATTTAATGGACTATACATCATCTTTTTTTAAATTTTTTATGAAAAAATGTAATCGACTATAAATCGTCCGATTCGTATTCCAAAAATTATATAGACTATATATCGTCTATTTTTCATGCAAAAAATTAAATGGACTGGCTATATATACAAAATTTAATGGACTATACATCGTCCATTTTTAAAATTTTTATAAAAAAATAAATTGACTATAATTCGTCCATTTCGTATGTAGAAACTTAAGTGGGCTATATACGTCGTCTTCTTTTCGTGTAAAGAATTTAATAAACTATACATCATCCATTTTTCATGCAAAAAATTTTTTATGAAAAAAATTTAATGGACTATACATCATCTTTTTTTCAATTTTTTATGAAAAAATGTAATCGACTATAAATCGTCCGATTCGTATTCAAAAAATTATATAGACTATATATCGTCTATTTTTCATGCAAAAAATTAAATGGACCGGCTATATATACAAAATTTAATGGACTATACATCGTCCATTTTTAAAATTTTTATAAAAAAAATAAATTGACTATAATTCGTCCATTTCGTATGTAAAAACTTAAGTGGGCTATATACGTCGTCTTCTTTTCGTGCAAAGAATTTAATAAACTATACATCATCCATTTTTCATGCAAAAAATTTTTTGTATAAAAAAAATTTAATGGTATACATCATCTTTTTTTCAATTTTTTATGAAAAAATTTAATCGACTATAAATCGTCCGATTCGTATTAAAAAATTATATAGACTATACGTCGTCTATTTTTCATGCAAAAAATTATATGGACTGGCTATATATACAAAATTTAATGGACTATAACATCGTCCATTTTTAAAATTTTTATAAAAAAATAAATTGACTATAATTCGTCTATTTCGTATGTAAAAACTTAAGTGGGCTATATACGTCGTCTTCTTTTCGTGCAAAGAATTTAATAACCTATACATCATCCATTTTTCATGCAAAAAATTTTTTTTATGAAAAAAATTTAATGGTATACATCATCTTTTTTTCAATTTTTTATGAAAAAATTTAATCGACTATAAATCGTCCGATTCGTATTAAAAAATTATATAGACTATACGTCGTCTATTTTTCATGCAAAAAATTATATGGACTGGCTATATATACAAAATTTAATGGACTATACATCGTCCATTTTTAAAATTTTTATAAAAAAATAAATTGACTATAATTCGTCCATTTCGTATGTAAAAACTTAAGTGGGCTATATACGTCGTCTTCTTTTCGTGCAAAGAATTTAATAAACTATACATCATCCATTTTTCATGCAAAAAATTTTTTTATGAAAAAAATTTAATGGAGACTATACATCATCTTTTTTTCAATTTTTTATGAAAAAATTTAATCGACTATAAATCGTCCGATTCGTATTCAAAAAGTTATATAGACTATACATCGTCTATTTTTCATGCAAAAAATTAAATGGACTGGCTATATATACAAAATTTAATGGACTATACATCGTCCATTTTTAAAATTTTTATAAAAAAATAAATTGACTATAATTCGTCCATTTCGGATGTAAAAACTTAAGTGGGCTATATACGTCATCTTCTTTTCGTGCAAAGAATTTAATAAACTATACATCATCCATTTTTCATGCAAACAATTTTTTTATGAAAAAAATTTAATGGACTATACATCATCTTTTTTTCAATTTTTTATGAAAAAATTTAATCGACTATAAATCGTCCGATTCGTATTCAAAAAATTATATAGACTATACATCGTCTATTTTTCATGCAAAAAATTATATGGACTGGCTATATATACAAAATTTAATGGACTATACATCGTCCATTTTTAAAATTTTTATAAAAAAATAAATTGACTATAATTCGTCCATTTCGTATGTAAAAACTTAAGTGGGCTATATACGTCGTCTTCTTTTCGTGCAAAGAATTTAATAAACTATACATCATCCATTTTTCATGCAAAAAATTTTTTTATGAAAAAAATTTAATGGACTATACATCATCTTTTTTTCAATTTTTTATGTAAAAATTTAATCGACTATAAATCGTCCAATTCGTATTCAAAAAATTATATAAACTATACATCGTCTATTTTTCATGCAAAAAATTAAATGGACTGGCTATATATACAAAATTTAATGGACTATACATCGTCCATTTTTAAAATTTTTATAAAAAAATAAATTGACTATAATTCGTCCATTTCGTATGTAAAAACTTAAGTGGGCTATATACGTCGTCTTCTTTTCGTGCAAAGAATTTAATAAACTATACATCATCCATTTTTCATGCAAAAAATTTTTTATGAAAAACATTTAATGGACTATACATCATCTTTTTTTCAATTTTTTATGAAAAAATTTAATCGACTATAAATCGTCCGATTCGTATTCAAAAAATTATAAAGACTATACATCGTCTATTTTTCATGCAAAAAATTAAATGGACTGGCTATATATACAAAATTTAATGGACTATACATCGTCCATTTTTAAAATTTTTATAAAAAAATAAATTGACTATAATTCGTCCATTTCGTATGTAAAAACTTAAGTGGGCTATATACGTCGTCTTCTTTTCGTGCAAAGAATTTAATAAACTATACATCATCCATTTTTCATGCAAAAAATTTTTTTATGAAAAAAATTTAATGGACTATACATCATCTTTTTTTCAATTTTTTATGAAAAAATTTAATCGACTATAAATCGTCCAATTCGTATTCAAAAAATTATATAGACTATACATCGTCTATTTTTCATGCAAAAAATTAAATGGACTGGCTATATATACAAAATTTAATGGACTATACATCGTCCATTTTTAAAATTTTTATAAAAAAATAAATGGACTATAATTCGTCCATTTCGTATGTAAAAACTTAAGTGGGCTATATACGTCGTCTTCTTTTCGTGCAAAGAATTTAATAAACAATACATCATCCATTTTTCATGCAAAAAATTTTTTTATGAAAAAAATTTAATGGACTATACATCATCTTTTTTTAAATTTTTTATGAAAAAATTTAATCGACTATAAATCGTCCGATTCGTATTCCAAAAATTATATAGACTATACATCGTCTATTTTTCATGCAAAAAATTATATGGACTGGCTATATATACAAAATTTAATGGACTATACATCGTACATTTTTAAAATTTTTATAAAAAAATAAATTGACTATAATTCGTCCATTTCGTATGTAAAAACTTAAGTGGGCTATATACGTCGTCTTCTTTTCGTGCAAAGAATTTAATAAACTATACATCATCCATTTTTCATGCAAAAAATTTTTTATGAAAAAAATTTAATGGACTATACATCATCTTTTTTTAAATTTTTTATGAAAAAATGTAATCGACTATAAATCGTCCGATTCGCATTCAAAAAATTATATAGACTATATATCGTCTATTTTTCATGCAAAAAATTAAATGGACTGGCTATATATACGAAATTTAATGGACTATACATCGTCCATTTTTAAAATTTTTATAAAAAAATAAATTGACTATAATTCGTCCATTTCGTATGTAAAAACTTAAGTGGGCTATATACGTCGTCTTCTTTTCGTGCAAAGAATTTAATAAACTATACATCATCCATTTTTCATGCAAAAAATTTTTTATGAAAAAAATTTAATGGACTATACATCATCTTTTTTTCAATTTTTTATGAAAAAATTTAATCGACTATAAATCGTCCGATTCGTATTCAAAAAATTATAAAGACTATACATCGTCTATTTTTCATGCAAAAAATTAAATGGACTGGCTATATATACAAAATTTAATGGACTATACGTCGTCCATTTTTAAAATTTTTATAAAAAAATAAATTGACTATAATTCGTCCATTTCGTATGTAAAAACTTAAGTGGGATATATACGTCGTCTTCTTTTCGTGCAAAGAATTTAATAAACTATACATCATCCATTTTTCATGCAAAAAATTTTTTTATGAAAAAAATTTAATGGACTATACATCATCTTTTTTTCAATTTTTTATGAAAAAATTTAATCGACTATAAATCGTCCAATTCGTATTCAAAAAATTATATAGACTATACATCGTCTATTTTTCATGCAAAAAATTAAATGGACTGGCTATATATACAAAATTTAATGGACTATACATCGTCCATTTTTAAAATTTTTATAAAAAAATAAATTGACTATAATTCGTCCATTTCGTATGTAAAAACTTAAGTGGGATATATACGTCGTCTTCTTTTCGTGCAAAGAATTTAATAAACAATACATCATCCATTTTTAATGCAAAAAATTTTTTTATGAAAAAAATTCATCTTTTTTTAAATTTTTTATGAAAAAATGTAATCGACTATAAATCGTCCGATTCGCATTCAAAAAATTATATAGACTATATATCGTCTATTTTTCATGCAAAAAATTATATGGACTGGCTATATATACAAAATTTAATGGACTATACATCGTACATTTTTAAAATTTTTATAAAAAAATAAATTGACTATAATTCGTCCATTTCGTATGTAAAAACTTAAGTGGGCTATATACGTCGTCTTCTTTTCGTGCAAAGAATTTAATAAACTATACATCATCCATTTTTCATGCAAAAAAATTTTTTATGAAAAAAATTTAATGGACTATACATCATCTTTTTTTAAATTTTTTATGAAAAAATGTAATCGACTATAAATCGTCCGATTCGTATTCAAAAAATTATATAGACTATATATCGTCTATTTTTCATGCAAAAAATTAAATGGACTGGCTATATATACGAAATTTAATGGACTATACATCGTCCATTTTTAAAATTTTTATAAAAAAATAAATTGACTATAATTCGTCCATTTCGTATGTAAAAACTTAAGTGGGCTATATACGTCGTCTTCTTTTCGTGCAAAGAATTTAATAAACTATACATCATCCATTTTTCATGCAAAAAATTTTTTATGAAAAAAATTTAATGGACTATACATCATCTTTTTTTCAATTTTTTATGAAAAAATGTAATCGACTATAAATCGTCCGATTCGTATTCAAAAAATTATATAGACTATATATCGTCTATTTTTCATGCAAAAAATTAAATGGACCGGCTATATATACAAAATTTAATGGACTATACATCGTCCATTTTTAAAATTTTTTAAAAAAATAAATTGACTATAATTCGTCCATTTCGTATGTAAAAACTTAAGTGGGCTATATACGTCGTCTTCTTTTCGTGCAAAGAATTTAATAAACTATACATCATCCATTTTTCATGCAAAAAATTTTTTTATGAAAAAAATTTAATGGACTATACATCATCTTTTTTTAAATTTTTTACGAAAAAATGTAATCGACTGTAAATCGTCCGATTCGTATTCAAAAAATTATATAGACTATATATCGTCTATTTTTCATGCAAAAAATTAAATGGACTGGCTATATATACAAAATTTAATGGACTATACATCGTCCATTTTTAAAATTTTTATAAAAAAATAAATTGACTATAATTCGTCCATTTCGTATGTAAAAACTTAAGTGGGCTATATACGTCGTCTTCTTTTCGTGCAAAGAATTTAATAAACTATACATCATCCATTTTTCATGCAAAAAATTTTTTATGAAAAAAATTTAATGGACTATACATCATCTTTTTTTAAATTTTTTATGAAAAAATTTAATCGACTATAAATCGTCCGATTCGTATTCCAAAAATTATAAAGACTATACATCGTCTATTTTTCATGCAAAAAATTAAATGGACTGGCTATGTATACAAAATTTAATGGACTATACATCGTCCATTTTTAAAATTTTTATAAAAAAATAAATTGACTATAATTCGTCCATTTCGTATGTAAAAACTTAAGTGGGCTATATACGTCGTCTTCTTTTCGTGCAAAGAATTTAATAAACTATACATCATCCATTTTTCATGCAAAAAATTTTTTTATGAAAAAAATTTAATGGACTATACATCATCTTTTTTTCAATTTTTTATGAAAAAATTTAATCGACTATAAATCGTCCGATTCGTATTCAAAAAATTATATAGACTATACATCGTCTATTTTTCATGCAAAAAATTAAATGGACTGGCTATATATACAAAATTTAATGGACTATACATCGTCCATTTTTAAAATTTTTATAAAAAAATAAATTGACTATAATTCGTCCATTTCGTATGTAAAAACTTAAGTGGGCTATATACGTCGTCTTCTTTTCGCGCAAAGAATTTAATAAACTATACATCATCCATTTTTCATGCAAAAAATTTTTTTATGAAAAAAATTTAATGGACTATACATCATCTTTTTTTCAATTTTTTATGAAAAAATTTAATCGACTATAAATCGTCCGATTCGTATTCAAAAAATTATATAGACTATACATCGTCTATTTTTCATGCAAAAAATGAAATGGACTGGCTATATATACAAAATTTAATGGACTATACATCGTCCATTTTTAAAAATTTTATAAAAAAATAAATTGACTATAATTCGTCCATTTCGTATGTAAAAACTTAAGTGGGCTATATACGTCGTCTTCTTTTCGTGCAAAGAATTTAATAAACTATACATCATCCATTTTTCATGCAAAAAATTTTTTTATGAAAAAAATTTAATGGACTATACATCATCTTTTTTTAAATTTTTTATGAAAAAATTTAATCGACTATGAATCGTCCGATTCGTATTCAAAAAATTATATAGACTATACATCGTCTATTTTTCATGCAAAAAATTAAATGGACTGGCTATATATACAAAATTTAATGGACTATACATCGTCCATTTTTAAAATTTTTATAAAAAAATAAATTGACTATAATTCGTCCATTTCGTATGTAAAAACTTAAGTGGGCTATATACGTCGTCTTCTTTTCGTGCAAAGAATTTAATAAACTATACATCATCCATTTTTCATGCAAAAAATTTTTTTATGAAAAAAATTTAATGGACTATACATCATCTTTTTTTAAATTTTTTATGAAAAAATTTAATCGACTATAATTGTCCGATTCGTATTCAAAAAGTTATATAGACTATACATCGTCTATTTTTCATGCAAAAAATTAAATGGACTGGCTATATATACAAAATTTAATGGACTATACATCGTCCATTTTTAAAATTTTTATAAAAAAATAAATTGACTATAATTCATCCATTTCGTATGTAAAAACTTAAGTGGGCTATATACGTCGTCTTCTTTTCGTGCAAAGAATTTAATAAACTATACATCATCCATTTTTCATGCAAAAAAATTTTTATGGAAAAAATTTAATGGACTATACATCATCTTTTTTTAAATTTTTTATGAAAAAATGTAATCGACTATAAATCGTCCGATTCGTATTCAAAAAATTATATAGACTATATATCGTCTATTTTTCATGCAAAAAATTAAATGGACCGGCTATATATACAAAATTTAATGGACTATACATCGTCCATTTTTAAAATTTTTATAAAAAAATAAATTGACTATAATTCGTCCATTTCGTATGTAAAAACTTAAGTGGGCTATATACGTCGTCTTCTTTTCGTGCAAAGAATTTAATAAACTATACATCATCCATTTTTCATGCAAAAAATTTTTTTATGAAAAAAATTTAATGGACTATACATCATCTTTTTTTCAATTTTTTATGAAAAAATGTAATCGACTATAAATCGTCCGATTCGTATTCCAAAAATTATATAGACTATATATCGTCTATTTTTCATGCAAAAAATTAAATGGACTGGCTATATATACAAAATTTAATGGACTATACATCGTCCATTTTTAAAATTTTTATAAAAAAATAAATTGACTATAATTCGTCCATTTCGTATGTAAAAACTTAAGTGGGCTATATACGTCGTCTTCTTTTCGTGTAAAGAATTTAATAAACTATACATCATCCATTTTTCATGGAAAAAATTTTTTATGAAAAAAATTTAATGGACTATACATCATCTTTTTTTCAATTTTTTATGAAAAAATTTAATCGACTATAAATCGTCCGATTCGTATTCAAAAAATTATAAAGACTATACATCGTCTATTTTTCATGCAAAAAATTAAATGGACTGGCTATATATACAAAATTTAATGGACTATACATCGTCCATTTTTAAAATTTTTATAAAAAAATAAATTGACTATAATTCGTCCATTTCGTATGTAAAATCTTAAGTGGGCTATATACGTCGTCTTCTTTTCGTGCAAAGAATTTAATAAACTATACATCATCCATTTTTCATGGAAAAAATTTTTTTATGAAAAAAATTTAATGGACTATACATCATCTTTTTTTCAATTTTTTATGAAAAAATTTAATCGACTATAAGTCGTCCAATTCGTATTCAAAAAATTATATAGACTATACATCGTCTATTTTTCATGCAAAAAATTAAATGGACTGGCTATATATACAAAATTTAATGGACTATACATCGTCCATTTTTAAAATTTTTATAAAAAAATAAATTGACTATAATTCGTCCATTTCGTATGTAAAAACTTAAGTGGGCTATATACGTCGTCTTCTTTTCGTGTAAAGAATTTAATAAACTATACATCATCCATTTTTCATGCAAAAAATTTTTTATGAAAAAAATTTAATGGACTATACATCATCTTTTTTTCAATTTTTTATGAAAAAATTTAATCGACTATAAATCGTCCGATTCGTATTCAAAAAATTATAAAGACTATACATCGTCTATTTTTCATGCAAAAAATTAAATGGACTGGCTATATATACAAAATTTAATGGACTATACATCGTCCATTTTTAAAATTTTTATAAAAAAATAAATTGACTATAATTCGTCCATTTCGTATGTAAAAACTTAAGTGGGCTATATACGTCGTCTTCTTTTCGTGCAAAGAATTTAATAAACTATACATCATCCATTTTTCATGGAAAAAATTTTTTTATGAAAAAAATTTAATGGACTATACATCATCTTTTTTTCAATTTTTTATGAAAAAATTTAATCGACTATAAATCGTCCAATTCGTATTCAAAAAATTATATAGACTATACATCGTCTATTTTTCATGCAAAAAATTAAATGGACTGGCTATATATACAAAATTTAATGGACTATACATCGTCCATTTTTAAAATTTTTATAAAAAAATAAATTGACTATAATTCGTCCATTTCGTATGTAAAAACTTAAGTGGGCTATATACGTCGTCTTCTTTTCGTGCAAAGAATTTAATAAACTATACATAATCCATTTTTCATGCAAAAAATTTTTTTATGAAAAAAATTTAATGGACTATACATCATCTTTTTTTCAATTTTTTATGAAAAAATTTAATCGACTATAAATCGTCCGATTCGTATTCAAAAAATTATATAGACTATACATCGTCTATTTTTCATGCAAAAAATTAAATGGACCGGCTATATATACAAAATTTAATGGACTATACATCGTCCATTTTTAAAATTTTTATAAAAAAATAAATTGACTATAATTCGTCCATTTCGTATGTAAAAACTTAAGTGGGCTATATACGTCGTCTTCTTTTCGTGCAAAGAATTTAATAACCTATACATCATCCATTTTTCATGCAAAAAATTTTTTTATGAAAAAAATTTAATGGACTATACATCATCTTTTTTTCAATTTTTTATGAAAAAATTTAATCGACTATAAATCGTCCAATTCGTATTCAAAAAATTATATAGACTATACATCGTCTATTTTTCATGCAAAAAATTAAATGGACTGGCTATATATACAAAATTTAATGGACTATACATCGTCCATTTTTAAAATTTTTATAAAAAAATAAATTGACTATAATTCGTCCATTTCGTATGTAAAAACTTAAGTGGGCTATATACGTCGTCTTCTTTTCGTGCAAAGAATTTAATAAACTATACTTCATCCATTTTTCATGCAAAAAATTTTTTTATGAAAAAAATTTAATGGACTATACATCATCTTTTTTTAAATTTTTTATGAAAAAATGTAATCGACTATAAATCGTCCGATTCGTATTCCAAAAATTATATAGACTATATATCGTCTATTTTTCATGCAAAAAATTAAATGGACTGGCTATATATACAAAATTTAATGGACTATACATCGTCCATTTTTAAAATTTTTATAAAAAAATAAATTGACTATAATTCGTCCATTTCGTATGTAGAAACTTAAGTGGGCTATATACGTCGTCTTCTTTTCGTGTAAAGAATTTAATAAACTATACATCATCCATTTTTCATGCAAAAAATTTTTTATGAAAAAAATTTAATGGACTATACATCATCTTTTTTTCAATTTTTTATGAAAAAATTTAATCGACTATAAATCGTCCGATTCGTATTCAAAAAATTATAAAGACTATACATCGTCTATTTTTCATGCAAAAAATTAAATGGACTGGCTATATATACAAAATTTAATGGACTATACATCGTCCATTTTTAAAATTTTTATAAAAAAATAAATTAACTATAATTCGTCCATTTCGTATGTAAAAACTTAAGTGGGCTATATACGTCGTCTTCTTTTCGTGCAAAGAATTTAATAAACTATACATCATCCATTTTTCATGGAAAAAATTTTTTTATGAAAAAAATTTAATGGACTATACATCATCTTTTTTTCAATTTTTTATGAAAAAATTTAATCGACTATAAATCGTCCAATTCGTATTCAAAAAATTATATAGACTATACATCGTCTATTTTTCATGCAAAAAATTAAATGGACTGGCTATATATACAAAATTTAATGGACTATACATCGTCCATTTTTAAAATTTTTATAAAAAAATAAATTGACTATAATTCATCCATTTCGTATGTAAAAACTTAAGTGGGCTATATACGTCGTCTTCTTTTCGCGCAAAGAATTTAATAAACAATACATCATCCATTTTTCATGCAAAAAATTTTTTTATGAAAAAAATTTAATGGACTATACATCATCTTTTTTTCAATTTTTTATGAAAAAATGTAATCGACTATAAATCGTCCGATTCGTATTCAAAAAATTATATAGACTATATATCGTCTATTTTTCATGCAAAAAATTAAATGGACCGGCTATATATACAAAATTTAATGGACTATACATCGTCCATTTTTAAAATTTTTATAAAAAAAATAAATTGACTATAATTCGTCCATTTCGTATGTAAAAACTTAAGTGGGCTATATACGTCGTCTTCTTTTCGTGCAAAGAATTTAATAAACTATACATCATCCATTTTTCATGCAAAAAATTTTTTGTATAAAAAAAATTTAATGGTATACATCATCTTTTTTTCAATTTTTTATGAAAAAATTTAATCGACTATAAATCGTCCGATTCGTATTAAAAAATTATATAGACTATACGTCGTCTATTTTTCATGCAAAAAATTATATGGACTGGCTATATATACAAAATTTAATGGACTATACATCGTCCATTTTTAAAATTTTTATAAAAAAATAAATTGACTAAGTGGGCTATATACGTCGTCTTCTTTTCGTGCAAAGAATTTAATAAACTATACATCATCCATTTTTCATGCAAAAAATTTTTTATAAAAAAAATTTAATGGACTATATATACATCATCTTTTTTTCAATTTTTTATGAAAAAATTTAATCGACTATAAATCGTCCGATTCGTATTCAAAAAATTATAAAGACTATACATCGTCTATTTTTCATGCAAAAAATTAAATGGACTGGCTATATATACAAAATTTAATGGACTATACATCGTCCATTTTTAAAATTTGTATAAAAAAATAAATTGACTATAATTCGTCCATTTCGTATGTAAAAACTTAAGTGGGCTATATACGTCGTCTTCTTTTCGTGCAAAGAATTTAATAAACAATACATCATCCATTTTTCATGCAAAAAATTTTTTTATGAAAAAAATTTAATGGACTATACATCATCTTTTTTTCAATTTTTTATAAAAAAAAATGTAATCGACTATAAATCGTCCGATTCGTATTCAAAAAATTATATAGACTATATATCGTCTATTTTTCATGCAAAAAATTAAATGGACCGGCTATATATACAAAATTTAATGGACTATAACATCGTCCATTTTTAAAATTTTTATAAAAAAATAAATTGACTATAATTCGTCTATTTCGTATGTAAAAACTTAAGTGGGCTATATACGTCGTCTTCTTTTCGTGCAAAGAATTTAATAAACAATACATCATCCATTTTTCATGCAAAAAATTTTTTTATGAAAAAAATTTAATGGACTATACATCATCTTTTTTTCAATTTTTTATAAAAAAAAATGTAATCGACTATAAATCGTCCGATTCGTATTCAAAAAATTATATAGACTATATATCGTCTATTTTTCATGCAAAAAATTAAATGGACCGGCTATATATACAAAATTTAATGGACTATAACATCGTCCATTTTTAAAATTTTTATAAAAAAATAAATTGACTATAATTCGTCTATTTCGTATGTAAAAACTTAAGTGGGCTATATACGTCGTCTTCTTTTCGTGCAAAGAATTTAATAACCTATACATCATCCATTTTTCATGCAAAAAATTTTTTTTATGAAAAAAATTTAATGGTATACATCATCTTTTTTTCAATTTTTTATGAAAAAATTTAATCGACTATAAATCGTCCGATTCGTATTAAAAAATTATATAGACTATACGTCGTCTATTTTTCATGCAAAAAATTATATGGACTGGCTATATATACAAAATTTAATGGACTATACATCGTCCATTTTTAAAATTTTTATAAAAAAATAAATTGAGTATAATTCGTCCATTTCGTATGTAAAAACTTAAGTGGGCTATATACGTCGTCTTCTTTTCGTGCAAAGAATTTAATAAACTATACATCATCCATTTTTCATGCAAAAAATTTTTTTATGAAAAAAATTTAATGGAGACTATACATCATCTTTTTTTCAATTTTTTATGAAAAAATTTAATCGACTATAAATCGTCCGATTCGTATTCAAAAAGTTATATAGACTATACATCGTCTATTTTTCATGCAAAAAATTAAATGGACTGGCTATATATACAAAATTTAATGGACTATACATCGTCCATTTTTAAAATTTTTATAAAAAAATAAATTGACTATAATTCGTCCATTTCGTATGTAAAAACTTAAGTGGGCTATATACGTCGTCTTCTTTTCGTGCAAAGAATTTAATAAACTATACATCATCCATTTTTCATGCAAAAAAATTTTTTATGAAAAAAATTTAATGGACTATACATCATCTTTTTTTCAATTTTTTATGAAAAAATGTAATCGACTATAAATCGTCCGATTCGTATTCAAAAAATTATAAAGACTATACATCGTCTATTTTTCATGCAAAAAATTAAATGGACTGGCTATATATACAAAATTTAATGGACTATACATCGTCCATTTTTAAAATTTTTATAAAAAAATAAATTGACTATAATTCGTCCATTTCGTATGTAAAAACTTAAGTGGGCTATATACGTCGTCTTCTTTTCGTGCAAAGAATTTAATAAACTATACATCATCCATTTTTCATGCAAAAAATTTTTTTATGAAAAAAATTTAATGGACTATACATCATCTTTTTTTCAATTTTTTATGAAAAAATTTAATCGACTATAAATCGTCCGATTCGTATTCAAAAAATTATATAGACTATACATCGTCTATTTTTCATGCAAAAAATTATATGGACTGGCTATATATACAAAATTTAATGGACTATACATCGTCCATTTTTAAAATTTTTATAAAAAAATAAATTGACTATAATTCGTCCATTTCGTATGTAAAAACTTAAGTGGGCTATATACGTCGTCTTCTTTTCGTGCAAAGAATTTAATAAACTATACATCATCCATTTTTCATGCAAAAAATTTTTTTATGAAAAAAATTTAATGGACTATACATCATCTTTTTTTCAATTTTTTATGTAAAAATTTAATCGACTATAAATCGTCCAATTCGTATTCAAAAAATTATATAAACTATACATCGTCTATTTTTCATGCAAAAAATTAAATGGACTGGCTATATATACAAAATTTAATGGACTATACATCGTCCATTTTTAAAATTTTTATAAAAAAATAAATTGACTATAATTCGTCCATTTCGTATGTAAAAACTTAAGTGGGCTATATACGTCGTCTTCTTTTCGTGCAAAGAATTTAATAAACTATACATCATCCATTTTTCATGCAAAAAATTTTTTTATGAAAAAAATTTAATGGACTATACATCATCTTTTTTTCAATTTTTTATGAAAAAATTTAATCGACTATAAATCGTCCAATTCGTATTCAAAAAATTATATAGACTATACATCGTCTATTTTTCATGCAAAAAATTAAATGGACTGGCTATATATACAAAATTTAATGGACTATACATCGTCCATTTTTAAAATTTTTATAAAAAAATAAATGGACTATAATTCGTCCATTTCGTATGTAAAAACTTAAGTGGGCTATATACGTCGTCTTCTTTTCGTGCAAAGAATTTAATAAACAATACATTATCCATTTTTCATGCAAAAAATTTTTTTATGAAAAAAATTTAATGGACTATACATCATCTTTTTTTAAATTTTTTATGAAAAAATTTAATCGACTATAAATCGTCCGATTCGTATTCCAAAAATTATATAGACTATACATCGTCTATTTTTCATGCAAAAAATTATATGGACTGGCTATATATACAAAATTTAATGGACTATACATCGTACATTTTTAAAATTTTTATAAAAAAATAAATTGACTATAATTCGTCCATTTCGTATGTAAAAACTTAAGTGGGCTATATACGTCGTCTTCTTTTCGTGCAAAGAATTTAATAAACTATACATCATCCATTTTTCATGCAAAAAATTTTTTATGAAAAAAATTTAATGGACTATACATCATCTTTTTTTAAATTTTTTATGAAAAAATGTAATCGACTATAAATCGTCCGATTCGCATTCAAAAATTTATATAGACTATATATCGTCTATTTTTCATGCAAAAAATTAAATGGACTGGCTATATATACGAAATTTAATGGACTATACATCGTCCATTTTTAAAATTTTTATAAAAAAATAAATTGACTATAATTCGTCCATTTCGTATGTAAAAACTTAAGTGGGCTATATACGTCGTCTTCTTTTCGTGCAAAGAATTTAATAAACTATACATCATCCATTTTTCATGCAAAAAATTTTTTATGAAAAAAATTTAATGGACTATACATCATCTTTTTTTCAATTTTTTATGAAAAAATTTAATCGACTATAAATCGTCCGATTCGTATTCAAAAAATTATAAAGACTATACATCGTCTATTTTTCATGCAAAAAATTAAATGGACTGGCTATATATACAAAATTTAATGGACTATACGTCGTCCATTTTTAAAATTTTTATAAAAAAATAAATTGACTATAATTCGTCCATTTCGTATGTAAAAACTTAAGTGGGCTATATACGTCGTCTTCTTTTCGTGCAAAGAATTTAATAAACTATACATCATCCATTTTTCATGCAAAAAATTTTTTTATGAAAAAAATTTAATGGACTATACATCATCTTTTTTTCAATTTTTTATGAAAAAATTTAATCGACTATAAATCGTCCAATTCGTATTCAAAAAATTATATAGACTATACATCGTCTATTTTTCATGCAAAAAATTAAATGGACTGGCTATATATACAAAATTTAATGGACTATACATCGTCCATTTTTAAAATTTTTATAAAAAAATAAATTGACTATAATTCGTCCATTTCGTATGTAAAAACTTAAGTGGGATATATACGTCGTCTTCTTTTCGTGCAAAGAATTTAATAAACAATACATCATCCATTTTTAATGCAAAAAATTTTTTTATGAAAAAAATTTAATGGACTATACATCATCTTTTTTTAAATTTTTTATGAAAAAATTTAATCGACTATAAATCGTCCGATTCGTATTCCAAAAATTATATAGACTATACATCGTCTATTTTTCATGGAAAAAATTATATGGACTGGCTATATATACAAAATTTAATGGACTATACATCGTACATTTTTAAAATTTTTATAAAAAAATAAATTGACTATAATTCGTCCATTTCGTATGTAAAAACTTAAGTGGGCTATATACGTCGTCTTCTTTTCGTGCAAAGAATTTAATAAACTATACATCATCCATTTTTCATGCAAAAAAATTTTTTATGAAAAAAATTTAATGGACTATACATCATCTTTTTTTAAATTTTTTATGAAAAAATGTAATCGACTATAAATCGTCCGATTCGTATTCAAAAAATTATATAGACTATATATCGTCTATTTTTCATGCAAAAAATTAAATGGACTGGCTATATATACGAAATTTAATGGACTATATATACATCGTCCATTTTTAAAATTTTTATAAAAAAATAAATTGACTATAATTCGTCCATTTCGTATGTAAAAACTTAAGTGGGCTATATACGTCGTCTTCTTTTCGTGCAAAGAATTTAATAAACTATACATCATCCATTTTTCATGCAAAAAATTTTTTATGAAAAAAATTTAATGGACTATACATCATCTTTTTTTCAATTTTTTATGAAAAAATTTAATCGACTATAAATCGTCCGATTCGTATTCAAAAAATTATATAGACTATATATCGTCTATTTTTCATGCAAAAAATTAAATGGACCGGCTATATATACAAAATTTAATGGACTATACATCGTCCATTTTTAAAATTTTTTAAAAAAATAAATTGACTATAATTCGTCCATTTCGTATGTAAAAATTTAAGTGGGCTATATACGTCGTCTTCTTTTCGTGCAAAGAATTTAATAAACTATACATCATCCATTTTTCATGCAAAAAATTTTTTTATGAAAAAAATTTAATGGACTATACATCATCTTTTTTTAAATTTTTTACGAAAAAATGTAATCGACTGTAAATCGTCCGATTCGTATTCAAAAAATTATATAGACTATATATCGTCTATTTTTCATGCAAAAAATTAAATGGACTGGCTATATATACAAAATTTAATGGACTATACATCGTCCATTTTTAAAATTTTTATAAAAAAATAAATTGACTATAATTCGTCCATTTCGTATGTAAAAACTTAAGTGGGCTATATACGTCGTCTTCTTTTCGTGCAAAGAATTTAATAAACTATACATCATCCATTTTTCATGCAAAAAATTTTTTATGAAAAAAATTTAATGGACTATACATCATCTTTTTTTCAATTTTTTATGAAAAAATTTAATCGACTATAAATCGTCCGATTCGTATTCCAAAAATTATAAAGACTATACATCGTCTATTTTTCATGCAAAAAATTAAATGGACTGGCTATATATACAAAATTTAATGGACTATACATCGTCCATTTTTAAAATTTTTATAAAAAAATAAATTGACTATAATTCGTACATTTCGTATGTAAAAACTTAAGTGAGCTATATACGTCGTCTTCTTTTCGTGCAAAGAATTTAATAAACTATACATCATCCATTTTTCATGCAAAAAATTTTTTTATGAAAAAAATTTAATGGACTATACATCATCTTTTTTTCAATTTTTTATGAAAAAATTTAATCGGCTATAAATCGTCCAATTCGTATTAAAAAAATTATATAGACTATACATCGTCTATTTTTCATGCAAAAAATTAAATGGACTGGCTATATATACAAAATTTAATGGACTATACATCGTCCATTTTTAAAATTTTTATAAAAAAATAAATTGACTATAATTCGTCCATTTCGTATGTAAAAACTTAAGTGGGCTATATACGTCGTCTTCTTTTCGTGCAAAGAATTTAATAAACTATACATCATCCATTTTTCATGCAAAAAAATTTTTTATGAAAAAAATTTAATGGACTATACATCATCTTTTTTTCAATTTTTTATGAAAAAATTTAATCGACTATAAATCGTCCAATTCGTATTAAAAAAATTATATAGACTATACATCGTCTATTTTTCATGCAAAAAATTAAATGGACTGGCTACATATACAAAATTTAATGGACTATACATCGTCCATTTTTAAAATTTTTATAAAAAAATAAATTGACTATAATTCATCCATTTCGTATGTAAAAACTTAAGTGGGCTATATACGTCGTCTTCTTTTCGTGCAAAGAGTTTAATAAACAATACATCATCCATTTTTCATGCAAAAAATTTTTTTATGAAAAAAATTTAATGGACTATACATCATCTTTTTTTCAATTTTTTATGAAAAAATGTAATCGACTATAAATCGTCCGATTCGTATTCAAAAAATTATATAGACTATATATCGTCTATTTTTCATGCAAAAAATTAAATGGACCGGCTATATATACAAAATTTAATGGACTATACATCGTCCATTTTTAAAATTTTTATAAAAAAATAAATTGACTATAATTCGTCCATTTCGTATGTAAAAACTTAAGTGGGCTATATACGTCGTCTTCTTTTCGTGCAAAGAATTTAATAAACTATACATCATCCATTTTTCATGCAAAAAATTTTTTTTATGAAAAAAATTTAATGGTATACATCATCTTTTTTTCAATTTTTTATGAAAAAATTTAATCGACTATAAATCGTCCGATTCGTATTCAAAAAATTATATAGACTATACATCGTCTATTTTTCATGCAAAAAATTAAATGCACTGGCTATATATACAAAATTTAATGGACTATACATCGTCCATTTTTAAAATTTTTATAAAAAAATAAATTGACTATAATTCGTCCATTTCGTATGTAAAAACTTAAGTGGGCTATATACGTCGTCTTCTTTTCGTGCAAAGAATTTAATAAACTATACATCATCCATTTTTCATGCCAAAAATTTTTTTATGAAAAAAATTTAATGGACTATACATCATCTTTTTTTCAATTTTTTATGAAAAAATGTAATCGACTATAAATCGTCCGATTCGTATTCAAAAAATTATATAGACTATACATCGTCTATTTTTCATGCAAAAAATTAAATGGACTGGCTATATATACAAAATTTAATGGACTATACATCGTCCATTTTTAAAATTTTTATAAAAAAATAAATTGACTATAATTCGTCCATTTCGTATGTAAAAACTTAAGTGGGCTATATACGTCGTCTTCTTTTCGTGCAAAGAATTTAATAAACTATACATCATCCATTTTTCATGCCAAAAATTTTTTTATGAAAAAAATTTAATGGACTATACATCATCTTTTTTTCAATTTTTTATGAAAAAATGTAATCGACTATAAATCGTCCGATTCGTATTCAAAAAATTATATAGACTATACATCGTCTATTTTTCATGCAAAAAATTAAATGGACTGGCTATATATACAAAATTTAATGGACTATACATCGTCCATTTTTAAAATTTTTATAAAAAAATAAATTGACTATAATTCGTCCATTTCGTATGTAAAAACTTAAGTGGGCTATATAAGTCGTCTTCTTTTCGTGCAAAGAATTTAATAAACTATACATCATCCATTTTTCATGGCAAAAATTTTTTTATGAAAAAAATTTAATGGACTATACATCATCTTTTTTTCAATTTTTTATGAAAAAATTTAATCGACTATAAATCGTCCGATTCGTATTCAAAAAATTATATAGACTATACATCGTCTATTTTTCATGCAAAAAATTAAATGGACTGGCTATATATACAAAATTTAATGCACTATACATCGTCCATTTTTAAAATTTTTATAAAAAAATAAATTGACTATAATTCGTCCATTTCGTATGTAAAAACTTAAGTGGGCTATATACGTCGTCTTCTTTTCGTGCAAAGAATTTAATAAACTATACATCATCCATTTTTCATGCAAAAAATTTTTTTATGAAAAAAATTTAATGGACTATACATCATCTTTTTTTCAATTTTTTATGAAAAAATTTAATCGACTATAAATCGTCCAATTCGTATTCAAAAAATTATATAGACTATACATCGTCTATTTTTCATGCAAAAAATTAAATGGACTGGCTATATATACAAAATTTAATGGACTATACATCGTCCATTTTTAAAATTTTTATAAAAAAATAAATTGACTATAATTCGTCCATTTCGTATGTAAAAACTTAAGTGGGCTATATACGTCGTCTTCTTTTCGTGCAAAGAATTTAATAAACTATACATCATCCATTTTTCATGCAAACAATTTTTTTATGAAAAAAATTTAATGGACTATACATCATCTTTTTTTCAATTTTTTATGAAAAAATGTAATCGAATATAAATCGTCCGATTCGTATTCAAAAAATTATATAGACTATACATCGTCTATTTGTCATGCAAAAAATTATATGGACTGGCTATATATACAAAATTTAATGGACTATACATCGTCCATTTTTAAAATTTTTATAAAAAAATAAATTGACTATAATTCGTCCATTTCGTATGTAAAAACTTAAGTGGGCTATATACGTCGTCTTCTTTTCGTGCAAAGAATTTAATAAACTATACATCATCCATTTTTCATGCAAAAAAATTTTTTATGAAAAAAATTTAATGGACTATACATCATCTTTTTTTCAATTTTTTATGAAAAAATTTAATCGACTATAAATCGTCCGATTCGTATTCAAAAAATTATATAGACTATACATCGTCTATTTTTCATGCAAAAAACATTAAATGGACTGGCTATATATACAAAATTTAATGGACTATACATCGTCCATTTTTAAAATTTTTATAAAAAAATAAATTGACTATAATTCGTCCATTTCGTATGTAAAAACTTAAGTGGGCTATATACGTCGTCTTCTTTTCGTGCAAAGAATTTAATAAACTATACATCATCCATTTTTCATGCAAAAAATTTTTTTATGAAAAAAATTTAATGGACTATACATCATCTTTTTTTCAATTTTTTATGAAAAAATTTAATCTACTATAAATCGTCCAATTCGTATTCAAAAAACTATATGGACTATACATCGTCTATTTTTCATGCAAAAAATTAAATGGACTGGCTATATATACAAAATTTAATGGACTATACATCGTCCATTTTTAAAATTTTTATAAAAAAATAAATTGACTATAATTCGTCCATTTCGTATGTAAAAACTTAAGTGGGCTATATACGTCGTCTTCTTTTCGTGCAAAGAATTTAATAAACTATACATCATCCATTTTTCATGCAAAAAATTTTTTTATGAAAAAAATTTAATGGACTATACATCATCTTTTTTTCAATTTTTTATGAAAAAATTTAATCGACTATAAATCGTCCGATTCGTATTCAAAAAATTATATAGACTATACATCGTCTATTTTTCATGCAAAAAATTAAATGGACTGGCTATATATACAAAATTTAATGGAGTATACATCGTCCATTTTTAAAATTTTTATAAAAAAATAAATTGACTATAATTCGTCCATTTCGTATGTAAAAACTTAAGTGGGCTATATACGTCGTCTTCTTTTCGTGCAAAGAATTTAATAAACTATACATCATCCATTTTTCATGCAAAAAATTTTTTTATGAAAAAAATTTAATGGACTATACATCATCTTTTTTCAATTTTTTATGAAAAAATTTAATCGACTATAAATCGTCCGATTCGTATTCAAAAAATTATATAGACTATACATCGTCTATTTTTCATGCAAAAAATTAAATGGACTGGCTATATATACAAAATTTAATGGACTATAATCGTCCATTTTTAAAATTTTTATAAAAAAATAAATTGACTATAATTCGTCCATTTCGTATGTAAAAACTTAAGTGGGCTATATACGTCGTCTTCTTTTCGTGCAAAGAATTTAATAAACTATACATCATCCATTTTTCATGCAAAAAATTTTTTTATGAAAAAAATTTAATGGACTATACATCATCTTTTTTTCAATTTTTTATGAAAAAATTTAATCGACTATAAATCGTCCAATTCGTATTAAAAAAATTATATAGACTATACATCGTCTATTTTTCATGCAAAAAATTAAATGGACTGGCTATATATACAAAATTTAATGGACTATACATCGTCCATTTTTAAAATTTTTATAAAAAAATAAATTGACTATAATTCGTCCATTTCGTATGTAAAAACTTAAGTGGGCTATATACGTCGTCTTCTTTTCGTGCAAAAAATTTAATAAACTATACATCATCCATTTTTCATGCAAAAAATTTTTTATGAAAAACATTTAATGGACTATACATCATCTTTTTTTCAATTTTTTATGAAAAAATTTAATCGACTATAAATCGTCCGATTCGTATTCAAAAAATTATAAAGACTATACATCGTCTATTTTTCATGCAAAAAATTAAATGGACTGGCTATATATACAAAATTTAATGGACTATACATCGTCCATTTTTAAAATTTTTATAAAAAAATAAATTGACTATAATTCGTCCATTTCGTATGTAAAAATTTAAGTGGGCTATATACGTCGTCTTCTTTTCGTGCAAAGAATTTAATAAACTATACATCATCCATTTTTCATGCAAAAAATTTTTTTATGAAAAAAATTTAATGGACTATACATCATCTTTTTTTCAATTTTTTATGAAAAAATTTAATCGACTATAAATCGTCCGATTCGTATTCAAAAAATTATAAAGACTATACATCGTCTATTTTTCATGCAAAAAATTAAATGGACTGGCTATATATACAAAATTTAATGGACTATACATCGTCCATTTTTAAAATTTTTATAAAAAAATAAATTGACTATAATTCGTCCATTTCGTATGTAAAAACTTAAGTGGGCTATATACGTCGTCTTCTTTTCGTGCAAAGAATTTAATAAACTATACATCATCCATTTTTCATGCAAAAAATTTTTTTATGAAAAAATTTAATGGACTATACATCATCTTTTTTTCAATTTTTTATGAAAAAATTTAATCGACTATAAATCGTCCGATTCGTATTCAAAAAATTATAAAGACTATACATCGTCTATTTTTCATGCAAAAAATGAAATGGACTGGCTATATATACAAAATTTAATGGACTATACATCGTCCATTTTTAAAATTTTTATACAAAAATAAATTGACTATAATTCGTATATTTCGTATGTAAAAACTTAAGTGGGCTATATACGTCGTCTTCTTTTCGTGCAAAGAATTTAATAAACTATACATCATCCATTTTTCATGCAAAAAATTTTTTTATGAAAAAAATTTAATGGACTATACATCATCTTTTTTTCAATTTTTTATGAAAAAATTTAATCGACTATAAATCGTCCGATTCGTATTCAAAAAATTATATAGACTATACATCGTCTATTTTTCATGCAAAAAATTAAATGGACTGGCTATATATACAAAATTTAATGGACTATAATCGTCCATTTTTAAAATTTTTATAAAAAAATAAATTGACTATAATTCGTCCATTTCGTATGTAAAAACTTAAGTGGGCTATATACGTCGTCTTCTTTTCGTGCAAAGAATTTAATAAACTATACATCATCCATTTTTCATGCAAAAAATTTTTTTATGAAAAAAATTTAATGGACTATACATCATCTTTTTTTCAATTTTTTATGAAAAAATTTAATCGACTATAAATCGTCCAATTCGTATTCCAAAAATTATATAGACTATACATCGTCTATTTTTCATGCAAAAAATTAAATGGACTGGCTATATATACAAAATTTAATGGACTATACATCGTCCATTTTTAAAATTTTTATAAAAAAATAAATTGACTATAATTCGTCCATTTCGTATGTAAAAACTTAAGTCGGCTATATACGTCGTCTTCTTTTCGTGCAAAGAATTTAATAAACTATACATCATCCATTTTTCATGCAAAAAATTTTTTTATGAAAAAAATTTAATGGACGACTATACATCATCTTTTTTTCAATTTTTTATGAAAAAATTTAATCGACTATAAATCGTCCGATTCGTATTAAAAAAATTATATAGACTATACATAGTCTATTTTACATGCAAAAAATTAAATGGACTGGCTATATATACAAAATTTAATGGACTATAATCGTCCATTTTTAAAATTTTTATAAAAAAATAAATTGACTATAATTCGTCCATTTCGTATGTAAAAACTTAAGTGGGCTATATACGTCGTCTTCTTTTCGTGCAAAGAATTTAATAAACTATACATCATCCATTTTTCATGCAAAAAAATTTTTTATGGAAAAAATTTAATGGACTATACATCATCTTTTTTTCAATTTCTTATGAAAAAATGTAATCGACTATAAATCGTCCGATTCGTATTCAAAAAATTATATAGACTATATATCGTCTATTTTTCATGCAAAAAATTAAATGGACTGGCTATATATACAAAATTTAATGGACTATACATCGTCCATTTTTAAAATTTTTATAAAAAAATAAATTAACTATAATTCGTCCATTTCGTATGTAAAAACTTAAGTGGGCTATATACGTCGTCTTCTTTTCGTGCAAAGAATTTAATAAACAATACATCATCCATTTTTCATGGAAAAAATTTTTTTATGAAAAAAATTTAATGGACTATACATCATCTTTTTTTCAATTTTTTATGAAAAAATTTAATCGACTATAAATCGTCCAATTCGTATTCAAAAAATTATATAGACTATACATCGTCTATTTTTCATGCAAAAAATTAAATGGACTGGCTATATATACAAAATTTAATGGACTATACATCGTCCATTTTTAAAATTTTTATAAAAAAATAAATTGACTATAATTCGTCCATTTCGTATGTAAAAACTTAAGTGGGCTATATACGTCGTCTTCTTTTCGTGCAAAGAATTTAATAAACTATACATCATCCATTTTTCATGCAAAAAATTTTTTTATGAAAAAAATTTAATGGACTATACATCATCTTTTTTTCAATTTTTTATGAAAAAATTTAATCGACTATAAATCGTCCGATTCGTATTCAAAAAATTATATAGACTATACATCGTCTATTTTTCATGCAAAAAATTAAATGGACTGGCTATATATACAAAATTTAATGCACTATTCATCGTCCATTTTTAAAATTTTTATAAAAAAATAAATTGACTATAATTCGTCCATTTCGTATGTAAAAACTTAAGTGGGCTATATACGTCGTCTTCTTTTCGTGCAAAGAATTTAATAAACTATACATCATCCATTTTTCATGCAAAAAATTTTTTTATGAAAAAAATTTAATGGACTATACATCATCTTTTTTTCAATTTTTTATGAAAAAATTTAATCGACTATAAGCCGTCCGATTCGTATTCAAAAAATTATATAGACTATACATCGTCTATTTTTCATGCAAAAAATTAAATGGACTGGCTATATATACAAAATTTAATGGACTATACATCGTCCATTTTTAAAATTTTTATAAAAAAATAAATTGACTATAATTCGTCCATTTCGTATGTAAAAACTTAAGTGGGCTATATACGTCGTCTTCTTTTCGTGCAAAGAATTTAATAAACTATACATCATCCATTTTTCATGCAAAAAAATTTTTTATGGAAAAAATTTAATGGACTATACATCATCTTTTTTTCAATTTTTTATGAAAAAATTTAATCGACTATAAATCGTCCGATTCGTATTAAAAAAATTATATAGACTATACATAGTCTATTTTACATGCAAAAAATTAAATGGACTGGCTATATATACAAAATTTAATGGACTATAATCGTCCATTTTTAAAATTTTTATAAAAAAATAAATTGACTATAATTCGTCCATTTCGTATGTAAAAACTTAAGTGGGCTATATACGTCGTCTTCTTTTCGTGCAAAGAATTTAATAAACTATACATCATCCATTTTTCATGCAAAAAAATTTTTTATGGAAAAAATTTAATGGACTATACATCATCTTTTTTTCAATTTCTTATGAAAAAATGTAATCGACTATAAATCGTCCGATTCGTATTCAAAAAATTATATAGACTATATATCGTCTATTTTTCATGCAAAAAATTAAATGGACTGGCTATATATACAAAATTTAATGGACTATACATCGTCCATTTTTAAAATTTTTATAAAAAAATAAATTAACTATAATTCGTCCATTTCGCATGTAAAAACTTAAGTGGGCTATATACGTCGTCTTCTTTTCGTGCAAAGAATTTAATAAACAATACATCATCCATTTTTCATGCAAAAAATTTTTTTATGAAAAAAATTTAATGGACTATACATCATCTTTTTTTCAATTTTTTATGAAAAAATTTAATCGACTATAAATCGTCCAATTCGTATTCAAAAAATTATATAGACTATACATCGTCTATTTTTCATGCAAAAAATTAAATGGACTGGCTATATATACAAAATTTAATGGACTATACATCGTCCATTTTTAAAATTTTTATAAAAAAATAAATTGACTATAATTCGTCCATTTCGTATGTAAAAACTTAAGTGGGCTATATACGTCGTCTTCTTTTCGTGTAAAGAATTTAATAAACTATACATCATCCATTTTTCATGCAAAAAATTTTTTTATGAAAAAAATTTAATGGACTATACATCATCTTTTTTTCAATTTTTTATGAAAAAATTTAATCGACTATAAATCGTCCGATTCGTATTCAAAAAATTATATAGACTATACATCGTCTATTTTTCATGCAAAAAATTATATGGACTGGCTATATATACAAAATTTAATGCACTATTCATCGTCCATTTTTAAAATTTTTATAAAAAAATAAATTGACTATAATTCGTCCATTTCGTATGTAAAAACTTAAGTGGGCTATATACGTCGTCTTCTTTTCGTGCAAAGAATTTAATAAACTATACATCATCCATTTTTCATGCAAACAATTTTTTTATGAAAAAAATTTAATGGACTATACATCATCTTTTTTTCAATTTTTTATGAAAAAATTTAATCGACTATAAATCGCCCGATTCGTATTCAAAAAATTATATAGACTATACATCGTCTATTTTTTATGCAAAGAATTTAATAAACTATACATCATGCATTTTTCATGCAAAAAATTTTTTTATGAAAAAAATTTAATGGACTATACATCATCTTTTTTTCAATTTTTTATGAAAAAATTTAATCGACTATAAATCGTGCAATTCGTATTCAAAAATTATATAGACTATACATCGTCTATTTTTCATGCAAAAAATTAAATGGACTGGCTATATATACAAAATTTAATGGACTATTCATCGTTCATTTTTATAAAAAAATAAATTGACTATAATTCGTCCATTTCGTATGTAAAAACTTAAGTGGGCTATATACGTCATCTTCTTTTCGTGCAAAGAATTTAATAAACTATACATCATCCATTTTTCATGCAAAAAATTTTTTTATGAAAAAAATTTAATGGACTATACATCATCTTTTTTTTCAATTTTTTATGAAAAAATTTAATCGACTATAAATCGTCCGATTCGTATTCAAAAAATTATATAGACTATACATCGTCTATTTTTTATGCAAAAAATTAAATGGACCGGCTATATATAAAAAATTTAATGGACTATAATCGTCCATTTTTAAAATTTTTATAAAAAAATAAATTGACTATAATTCGTCCATTTCGTATGTAAAAACTTAAGTGGGCTATATACGTCGTCTTCTTTTCGTGCAAAGAATTTAATAAACTATACATCATCCATTTTTCATGCAAAAAAATTTTTTATGAAAAAAATTTAATGGACTATACATCATTTATTTTTCAATTTTTTATGAAAAAATTTAATCGACTATAAATCGTCCGATTCGTATTCAAAAAATTATATAGACTATACATCGTCTATTTTTCATGCAAAAAATTAAATGGACCGGCTATATATACAAAATTTAATGGACTATACATCGTCCATTTTTAAAATTTTTATAAAAAAATAAATTGACTATAATTCGTCCATTTCGTATGTAAAAACTTAAGTGGGCTATATACGTCGTCTTCTTTTCGTGCAAAGAATTTAATAAACTATACATCATCCATTTTTCATGCAAAAAAATTTTTTATGAAAAAAATTTAATGGACTATACATCATTTATTTTTCAATTTTTTATGAAAAAATTTAATCGACTATAAATCGTCCGATTCGTATTCAAAAAATTATATAGACTATACATCGTCTATTTTTCATGCAAAAAATTAAATGGACTGGCTATATATACAAAATTTAATGGACTATAATCGTCCATTTTTAAAATTTTTATAAAAAAAATAAATTGACTATAATTCGTCCATTTCGTATGTAAAAACTTAAGTGGGCTATATACGTCGTCTTCTTTTCGTGCAAAGAATTTAATAAACTATACATCATCCATTTTTCATGCAAAAATTTTTTTTATGAAAAAAATTTAATGGACTATACATCATCTTTTTTTAAATTTTTTATGAAAAAATTTAATCGACTATAAATCGTCCGATTCATATTCAAAAAATTATATAGACTATACATCGTCTATTTTTCATGCAAAGAATTTAATAAAAAATACATCATCCATTTTTCATGCAAAAAATTTTTTTATGAAAAAAATTTAATGGACTATACATCATCTTTTTTTCAATTTTTTATGAAAAAATTTAATCGACTATAAATCGTCCAATTCGTATTCAAAAAATTATATAGACTATACATCGTCTATTTTTCATGCAAAAAATTAAATGGACTGGCTATATATACAAAATTTAATGAACTATACATCGTCCATTTTTAAAATTTTTATAAAAAAATAAATTGACTATAATTCGTCCATTTCGTATGTAAAAACTTAAGTGGGCTATATACGTCGTCTTCTTTTCGTGCAAAGAATTTAATAAACTATACATGATCCATTTTTCATGCAAAAAAATTTTTTATGAAAAAAATTTAATGGACTATACATCATCTTTTTTTCAATTTTTTATGAAAAAATGTAATCGACTATAAATCGTCCGATTCGTATTCAAAAAATTATATAGACTATACATCGTCTATTTTTCATGCAAAAAATTAAATGGACTGGCTATATATACAAAATTTAATGGACTGTAATCGTCCATTTTTAAAATTTTTATAAAAAAATAAATTGACTATAATTCGTCCATTTCGTATGTAAAAACTTAAGTGGGCTATATACGTCGTCTTCTTTTCGTGCAAAGAATTTAATAAACTATACATCATCCATTTTTCATGCAAAAAATTTTTTTATGAAAAAAATTTAATGGACTATATATACATCATCTTTTTTTCAATTTTTTATGAAAAAATTTAATCGACTATAAATCGTCCGATTCGTATTCAAAAAATTATATAGACTATACATCGTCTATTTTTTATGCAAAGAATTTAATAAACTATACATCATCCATTTTTCATGCAAAAAATTTTTTTATGAAAAAAATTTAATGGACTATATATACATCATCTTTTTTTCAATTTTTTATGAAAAAATTTAATCGACTATAAATCGTCCGATTCGTATTCAAAAAATTATATAGACTATACATCGTCTATTTTTCATGCAAAAAATTATATGGACTGGCTATATATACAAAATTTAATGGACTATACATCGTCCATTTTTAAAATTTTTATAAAAAAATAAATTGACTATAATTCGTCCATTTCGTATGTAAAAACTTAAGTGGGCTATATACGTCGTCTTCTTTTCGTGCAAAGAATTTAATAAACTATACATCATCCATTTTTCATGCAAAAAATTTTTTTATGAAAAAAATTTAATGGACTATATATACATCATCTTTTTTTCAATTTTTTATGAAAAAATTTAATCGACTATAAATCGTCCGATTCGTATTCAAAAAATTATATAGACTATACATCGTCTATTTTTCATGCAAAAAATTAAATGGACTGGCTATATATACAAAATTTAATGGACTATAATCGTCCATTTTTAAAATTTTTATAAAAAAATAAATTGACTATAATTCGTCCATTTCGTATGTAAAAACTTAAGTGGGCTATATACGTCGTCTTCTTTTCGTGCAAAGAATTTAATAAACTATACATCATCCATTTTTCATGCAAAAAATTTTTTTATGAAAAAAATTTAATGGACTATACATCATCTTTTTGTAAATTTTTTATGAAAAAATTTAATTGACTATAAATCGTCCAATTCGTATTAAAAAAATTATATAGACTATACATCGTCTATTTTTCATGCAAAAAATTAAATGGACTGGCTATATATACAAAATTTAATGGACTATTCATCGTCCATTTTTAAAATTTTTATAAAAAAATAAATTGACTATAATCGTCCATTTCGTATGTAAAAACTTAAGTGGGCTATATACGTCGTCTTCTTTTCGTGCAAAGAATTTTATAAACTATACATCATCCATTTTTTTATGAAAAAAATTTAATGGACTATACATCATCTTTTTTTCAATTTTTTATGAAAAAATTTAATCGACTATAAATCGTCCAATTCGTATTCAAAAAATTATATAGACTATACATCGTCTATTTTTCATGCAAAAAATTAAATGGACCGGCTATATATACAAAATTTAATGGACTATACATCGTTCATTTTTAAAATTTTTATAAAAAAATAAATTGACTATAATTCGTCCATTTCGTATGTAAAAACTTAAGTGGGCTATATACGTCGTCTTCTTTTCGTGCAAAGAATTTAATAAACTATACATCATCCATTTTTCATGCAAAAAAATTTTTTATGAAAAAAATTTAATGGACTATACATCATTTATTTTTCAATTTTTTATGAAAAAATGTAATCGACTATAAATCGTCCGATTCGTATTCAAAAAATTATATAGACTATACATCGTCTATTTTTCATGCAAAAAATTAAATGGACCGGCTATATATACAAAATTTAATGGACTATACATCGTCCATTTTTAAAATTTTTATAAAAAAATAAATTGACTATAATTCGTCCATTTCGTATGTAAAAACTTAAGTGGGCTATAGACGTCGTCTTCTTTTCGTGCAAAGAATTTAATAAACTATACATCATCCATTTTTCATGGAAAAAATTTTTTTATGAAAAAAATTTAATGGACTATAGATCATCTTTTTTCAATTTTTTATGAAAAAATTTAATCGACTATAAATCGTCCGATTCGTATTCAAAAAATTATATAGACTATACATCGTCTATTTTTCATGGAAAAAATTAAATGGACTGGCTATATATACAAAATTTAATGGACTATACATCGTCCATTTTTAAAATTTTTATAAAAAAATAAATTGACTATAATTCGTCCATTTCGTATGTAAAAACTTAAGTGGGCTATATACGTCGTCTTCTTTTCGTGCAAAGAATTTAATAAACTATACATCATCAATTTTTCATGCAAAAAATTTTTTTATGAAAAAAATTTAATGGACTATACATCATCTTTTTTTCAATTTTTTATGAAAAAATTTAATCGACTATAAATCGTCCAATTCGTATTCAAAAAATTATATAGACTATACATCGTCTATTTTTCATGCAAAAACTTAAATGGACTGGCTATATATACAAAATTTAATGGACTATACATCGTCCATTTTTAAAATTTTTATAAAAAAATAAATTGACTATAATTCGTCCATTTCGTATGTAAAAACTTAAGTGGGCTATATACGTCGTCTTCTTTTCGTGCAAAGAATTTAATAAACTATACATCATCCATTTTGCATGCAAAAAATTTTTTTATGAAAAAAATTTAATGGACTATACTCATCTTTTTTTCAATTTTTTATGAAAAAATTTAATCGACTATAAATCGTCCGATTCGTATTCAAAAAAATTATATAGACTATACATCGTCTATTTTTCATGCAAAAAATTAAATGGACCGGCTATATATACAAAATTTAATGGACTATAATCGTCCATTTTTAAAATTTTTATAAAAAAATAAATTGACTATAATTCGTCCATTTCGTATGTAAAAACTTAAGTGGGCTATATACGTCGTCTTCTTTTCGTGCAAAGAATTTAATAAACTATACATCATCCACTTTTCATGCAAAAATTTTTTTTATGAAAAAAATTTAATGGACTATACATCATCTTTTTTTCAATTTTTTATGAAAGAATTTAGTCGACTATAAATCGTCCGATTCGTATTCAAAAAATTATATAGACTATACATCGTCTATTTTTCATGCAAAAAATTAAATGGACCGGCTATATATATAAAATTTAAGGACTATAATACATCGTCCATTTTTAAAATTTTTATAAAAAAATAAATTGACTATAATTCGTCCATTTCGTATGTAAAAACTTAAGTGGGCTATATACGTCGTCTTCTTTTCGTACAAAGAATTTAATAAACTATACATCATCCATTTTTCATGCAAAAAATTTTTTTATGAAAAAAATTTAATGGACTATACATCATCTTTTTTTCAATTTTTTATGAAAAAATTTAATCGACTATAAATCGTCCAATTCGTATTCAAAAAATTATATAGACTATACATCGTCTATTTTTCATGCAAAAAATTAAATGGACTGGCTATATATACAAAATTTAATGGACTATACATCGTCCATTTTTAAAATTTTTATAAAAAAATAAATTGACTATAATTCGTCCATTTCGTATGTAAAAACTTAAGTGGGCTATATAGGTCGTCTTCTTTTCGTGCAAAGAATTTAATAAACTATACATCATCCATTTTTTTATGAAAAAAATTTAATGGACTATACATCATCTTTTTTTCAATTTTTTATGAAAAAATTTAATCGACTATAAATCGTCCAATTCGTATTCAAAAAATTATATAGACTATACATCGTCTATTTTTCATGCAAAAAATTAAATGGACCGGCTTTATATACAAAATTTAATGGACTAAAATCGTCCATTTTTAAAATTTTTATAAAAAAATAAATTGACTATAATTCGTCCATTTCGTATGTAAAAACTTAAGTGGGCTATATACGTCGTCTTCTTTTCGTGCAAAGAATTTAATAAACTATACATCATCCATTTTTCATGCAAAAATTTTTTTATGAAAAAAATTTAATGGACTATACATCATCTTTTTTTCAATTTTTTATGAAAAAATTTAATCGACTATAAATCGTCCGATTCGTATTCAAAAAATTATATAGACTATACATCGTCTATTTTTCATGCAAAAAATTAAATGGACCGGCTATATATACAAAATTTAATGGACTAAAATCGTCCATTTTTAAAATTTTTATAAAAAAATAAATTGACTATAATTCGTCCATTTCGTATGTAAAAACTTAAGTGGGCTATATACGTCGTCTTCTTTTCGTGCAAAGAATTTAATAAACTATACATCATCCATTTTTCATGCAAAAATTTTTTTATGAAAAAAATTTAATGGACTATACATCATCTTTTTTTCAATTTTTTATGAAAGCATTTAGTCGACTATAAATCGTCCGATTCGTATTCAAAAAATTATATAGACTATACATCGTCTATTTTTCATGCAAAAAATTAAATGGACTGGCTATATATACAAAATTTAATGGACTATAATCGTCCATTTTTAAAATTTTTATAAAAAAATAAATTTACTATAATTCGTCCATTTCGTATGTAAAAACTTAAGTGGGCTATATACGTCGTCTTCTTTTCGTGCAAAGAATTTAATAAACTATACATCATCCATTTTTTTATGAAAAAAATTTAATGGACTATACATCATCTTTTTTTCAATTTTTTATGAAAAAATTTAATCGACTATAAATCGTCCAATTCGTATTCAAAAAATTATATAGACTATACATCGTCTATTTTTCATGCAAAAAATTAAATGGACCGGCTATATATACAAAATTTAATGGACTATACATCGTCCATTTTTAAAATTTTTATAAAAAAATAAATTGACTATAATTCGTCCATTTCGTATGTAAAAACTTAAGTGGGCTATATACGTCGTCTTCTTTTCGTGCAAAGAATTTAATAAACTATACATCATCCATTTTTCATGCAAAAAATTTTTTTATGAAAAAAATTTAATGGACTATACATCATCTTTTTTTCAATTTTTTATGAAAAAATTTAATCGACTATAAATCGTCCGATTCGTATTCAAAAAATTATATAGACTATACATCGTCTATTTTTCATGCCAAAAATTAAATGGACTGGCTATATATACAAAATTTAATGGACTATAATCGTCCATTTTTAAAATTTTTATAAAAAAATAAATTGACTATAATTCGTCCATTTCGTATGTAAAAACTTAAGTGGGCTATATACGTCGTCTTCTTTTCGTGCAAAGAATTTAATAAACTATACATCATCCATTTTTCATGCAAAAAATTTTTTTATGAAAAAAATTTAATGAACTATACATCATCTTTTTTTCAATTTTTTATGAAAAAATGTAATCGAATATAAATCGTCCGATTCGTATTCAAAAAATTATATAGACTATATATCGTCTATTTTTCATGCAAAAAATTAAGAGGACTGGCTATATATACAAAATTTAATGGACTATACATCGTCCATTTTTAAAATTTTTATAAAAAAATAAATTGACTATAATTCGTCCATTTCGTATGTAAAAACTTAAGTGGGCTATATACGTCGTCTTCTTTTCGTGCAAAGAATTTAATAAACTATACATCATCCATTTTTCATGCAAAAAATTTTTTTATGAAAAAAATTTAATGGACTATACATCATCTTTTTTTCAATTTTTTATGAAAAAATTTAATCGACTATAAATCGTCCAATTCGTATTCAAAAAATTATATAGACTATACATCGTCTATTTTTCATGCAAAAAATTAAATGGACTGACTATATATACAAAATTTAATGGACTATACATCGTCCATTTTTAAAATTTTTATAAAAAAATAAATTGACTATAATTCGTCCATTTCGTATGTAAAAACTTAAGTGGGCTATATACGTCGTCTTCTTTTCGTGCAAAGAATTTAATAAACTATACATCATCCATTTTTCATGGAAAAAATTTTTTTATGAAAAAAATTTAATGACTATACATCATCTTTTTTTCAATTTTTTTATGAAAAAATTTAATCGACTATAAATCGTCCGATTCGTATTCAAAAAATTATATAGACTATACATCGTCTATTTTTCATGCAAAAAATTAAATGGACCGGCTATATATACAAAATTTAATGGACTATACATCGTCCATTTTTAAAATTTTTATAAAAAAATAAATTGACTATAATTCGTCCATTTCGTATGTAAAAACTTAAGTGGGCTATATACGTCGTCTTCTTTTCGTGCAAAGAATTTAATAAACTATACATCATCCATTTTTCATGCAAAAATTTTTTTATGAAAAAAATTTAATGGACTATACATCATCTTTTTTTAAATTTTTTATGAAAAAATTTAATCGACTATAAATCGTCCGATTCGTATTCAAAAAATTATATAGACTATACATCGTCTATTTTTAATGCAAAAAATTAAATGGACCGGCTATATATACAAAATTTAATGGACTATACATCGTCCATTTTTAAAATTTTTTAAAAAAATAAATTGACTATAATTCGTCCATTTCGTATGTTAAAACTTAAGTGGGCTATATACGTCGTCTTCTTTTCGTGCAAAGAATTTAATAAACTATACATCATCCATTTTTCATGCAAAAAATTTTTTCATGCAAAAAATTTTTTTATGAAAAAAATTTAATGGACTATACATCATCTTTTTTTAAATTTTTTATGAAAAAATTTAATCGGCTATAAATCGTCCAATTCGTATTCAAAAAATTATATAGACTATACATCGTCTATTTATCATGCAAAAAATTAAATGGGCTGGCTATACATACAAAATTTAATGGACTATACATCGTCCATTTTTAAAATTTTTATAAAAAAATAAATTGACTATAATTCGTCCATTTCGTATGGAAAAACTTAAGTGGACTATATACGTCGTCTTCTTTTCGTGCAAAGAATTTAATGAACTATACATCATCCATTTTTCATGCAAAAAATTTTTTTATGAAAAAAATTTAATGGACTATACATCATCTTTTTTTCAATTTTTTATGAAAAAATTTAATCGACTATAAATCGTCCGATTCGTATTCAAAAAATTATATAGACTATACATCGTCTATTTTTCATGCAAAAAATTAAATGAACTGGCTATATATACAAAATTTAATGGACTATAATCGTCAATTTTTAAAATTTTTATAAAAAAATAAATTGACTATAATTCGTCCATTTCGTATGTTAAAACTTAAGTGGGCTATATACGTCGTCTTCTTTTCGTGCAAAGAATTTAATAAACTATACATCATCCATTTTTCATGCAAAAAATTCTTTTATGAAAAAAATTTAATGGACTATACATCATCTTTTTTTCAATTTTTTATGAAAGAATTAAGTCGACTATAAATCGTCCGATTCGTATTCAAAAAATTATATAGACTATACATCGTCTATTTTTCATGCAAAAAATTAAATGGACTGGCTATATATACAAAATTTAATGGACTATAATCGTCCATTTTTAAAATTTTTACAAAAAAATAAATTGACTATAATTCGTCCATTTCGTATGTAAAAACTTAAGTGGGCTATATACGTCGTCTTCTTTTCGTGCAAAGAATTTAATAAACTATACATCATCCATTTTTCATGCAAAAAATTTTTTTATGAAAAAAATTTAATGGACTATACATCATCTTTTTTTCAATTTTTTATGAAAAAATTTAATAGACTATAAATCGTCCGATTCGTATTAAAAAATTATATAGACTATACATCGTCTATTTTTCATGCAAAAAATTAAATGGACTGACTATATATACAAAATTTAATGGACTATAATCGTCCATTTTTAAAATTTTTATAAAAAAATAAATTGACTATAATTCGTCCATTTCGTATGTAAAAACTTAAGTGGGCTATATACGTCGTCTTCTTTTCGTGCAAAGAATTTAATAAACTATACATCATCCATTTTTCATGCAAAAAATTTTTTTATGAAAAAAATTTAATGGACTATACATCATCTTTTTTTCAATTTTTTATGAAAAAATTTAATCGACTATAAATAGTCCAATTCGTATTCAAAAAATTATATAGACTATACATCGTCTATTTTTCATGCAAAAAATTAAATGGACTGACTATATATACAAAATTTAATGGACTATACATCGTCCATTTTTAAAATTTTTATAAAAAAATAAATTGACTATAATTCGTCCATTTCGTATGTAAAAACTTAAGTGGGCTATATACGTCGTCTTCTTTTCGTGCAAAGAATTTAATAAACTATACATCATCCATTTTTCATGCAAAAAATTTTTTTATGAAAAATATTTAATGACTATACATCATCTTTTTTTCAATTTTTTATGAAAAAATTTAATCGACTATAAATCGTCCGATTCGTATTCAAAAAATTATATAGACTATACATCGTCTATTTTTCATGCAAAAAATTAAATGGACCGGCTATATATACAAAATTTAATGGACTATACATCGTCCATTTTTAAAATTTTTATAAAAAAATAAATTGACTATAATTCGTCCATTTCGTATGTAAAAACTTAAGTGGGCTATATACGTCGTCTTCTTTTCGTGCAAAGAATTTAATAAACTATACATCATCCATTTTTCATGCAAAAAATTTTTTTATGAAAAAAATTTAATGGACTATACATCATCTTTTTTTAAATTTTTTATGAAAAAATTTAATCGACTATAAATCGTCCAATTCGTATTCAAAAAATTATATAGACTATACATCGTCTATTTTTCATGCAAAAAATTAAATGGACTGGCTATATATACAAAATTTAATGGACTATATATACATCGTCCATTTTTAAAATTTTTATAAAAAAATAAATTGACTATAATTCGTCCATTTCGTATGTAAAAACTTAAGTGGGCTATATACGTCGTCTTCTTTTCGTGCAAAGAATTTAATAAACTATACATCATCCATTTTTCATGCAAAAAATTTTTTTATGAAAAAAATTTAATGGACTATACATAACGTGACCAGAAGCTTTTTACAAAAAGCGGGACACGATCGTTCAAAAGCGGGATTTTGACGAAAATACGGCCAAAAAGCGGGATTTTTAAATAAACAACTATTTGAAAGCGGGATGTGTAATACGCACATAAAAAGTTTCGTATGTACTTAGGAAACACAGTTTTTAACTCAAAAGAATCAAAGTTTTTATTAACAAAAATTTTTACTTAGTAACGTAAAATAAATAAAATTAGAGATTTTTTGAGTTCATTTACAAAACAAAATACGATTTTTATACAAAACAATGTACAAAAACTTAAGGCGAATGATATCAAGTGGCCTTGTTAGTCCATATTATCATCAACTGACTACACCAATTTGTCAAACTCTTTATAAAAAAATAAGCAAGAACTTTTTATTTTACTATTGACAGTTTGGTGAATGTCAGTTGTTATTCTCCTAATAAGCCCTCTTGGTAATAAATTCCTAAAGCAGCAGAATGTCTGCACATATAAGGCACTGTAACAAAAGGATCTTTGAGTGTGTACGTTTGTATTTTTATTTTTTTAATTTCAGGAGCTGCCAGATCCAAAAAAAAATAAACAATAACTACACTAAAAAATATTTGGAATACATTTTTATCAGTTACATATTAATAAAAATATATTAAGAGATAAGAAATTTCAAAACTCTAAAAAGCGGGATAAAGCGGGATAAAAATTCAAGGCGGGATCAACCTCAGAAAAGCGGGATAATCCCGCCTAAAGCGGGATGTCTGGTCAGGTTAACTATACATCATCTTTTTTTCAATTTTTTATGAAAAAATTTAATCGACTATAAATCGTCCGATTCGTATTCAAAAAATTATGTAGACTATACATCGTCTATTTTTCATGCAAAAAATTGAATGGACTGGCTATATATACAAAATTTAATGGACTATACATCGTCCATTTTTAAAATTTTTATAAAAAAATAAATTGACTATAATTCGTCCATTTCGTATGTAAAAACTTAAGTGGGCTATATACGTCGTCTTCTTTTCGTGCAAAGAATTTAATAAACTATACATCATCCATTTTTCATGCAAAAAATTTTTTTATGAAAAAAATTTATGGGACTATACATCATCTTTTTTTCAATTTTTTATGAAAAAATTTAATCGACTATAAATCGTCCGATTCGTATTCAAAAAATTATATAGACTATACATCGTCTATTTATCATGCAAAAAATTAAATGAACTGGCTATAAATACAAAATTTAATGGACTATAATTGTCCATTTTTAAAATTTTTATAAAAAAATAAATTGACTATAATTCGTCCATTTCGTATGTAAAAACTTAAGTGGGCTATATACGTCGTCTTCTTTTCGTGCAAAGAATTTAATAAACTATACATCATTCATTTTTCATGAAAAAATTTTTTTTATGAAAAAAATTTAATGGACTATACATCATCTTTTTTTCAATTTTTTATGAAAGAATTAAGTCGACTTTAAATCGTCCGATTCGTATTCAAAAAATTATATAGACTATACATCGTCTATTTTTCATGCAAAAAATTAAATGGACCGGCTATATATACAAAATTTAATGGACTATACATCGTCCATTTTTAAAATTTTTATAAAAAAATAAATTGACTATAATTCGTCCATTTCGTATGTAAAAACTTAAGTGGGCTATATATATGTGGTCTTCTTTTCGTGCAAAGAATTTAATAAACTATACATCATCCATTTTTCATGCAAAAAATTTTTTTATGAAAAAAATTTAATGGATATACATCATCTTTTTTTCAATTTTTTATGAAAAAATTTAATCGACTATAAATCGTCCGATTCGTATTCAAAAAATTATATAGACTATACATCGTCTATTATTCATGCAAAAAATTATATGGACTGGCTATATATACAAAATTTAATGGACTATAATCGTCCATTTTTAAAATTTTTATAAAAAAATAAATTGACTATAATTCGTCCATTTCGTATGTAAAAACTTAAGTGGGCTATATACGTCGTCTTCTTTTCGTGCAAAGAATTTAATAAACTATACATCATTCATTTTTCATGAAAAAATTTTTTTTATGAAAAAAATTTAATGGACTATACATCATCTTTTTTTCAATTTTTTATGAAAGAATTAAGTCGACTTTAAATCGTCCGATTCGTATTAAAAAAATTATATAGACTATACATCGTCTATTTTTCATGAAAAAAATTAAATGGACCGACTATATATACAAAATTTAATGGACTATATATACATCGTCCATTTTTAAAATTTTTATAAAAAAATAAATTGACTATAATTCGTCCATTTCGTATGTAAAAACTTAAGTGGGCTATATATATGTGGTCTTCTTTTCGTGCAAAGAATTTAATAAACTATACATCATCCATTTTTCATGAAAAAATTTTTTTATGAAAAAAATTTAATGGACTATACATCATCTTTTTTTCAATTTTTTATGAAAAAATTTAATCGACTATAAATCGTCCGATTCGTATTCAAAAAATTATATAGACTATACATCGTCTATTTTTCATGCAAAAAATTAAATGGACTGGCTATATATACAAAATTTAATGGACTATACATCGTCCATTTTTAAAATTTTTATAAAAAAAATAAATTGACTATAATTCGTCCATTTCGTATGTAAAAACTTAAGTGGGCTATATACGTCGTCTTCTTTTCGTGCAAAGAATTTAATAAACTATACATCATCCATTTTTCATGAAAAAATTTTTTTATGAAAAAAATTTAATGGATTATACATCGTCCATTTTTAAAATTTTTATAAAAAATTAAATTGACTATAATTCGTCCATTTCGTATGTAAAAACTTAAGTGGGCTATATATGTCGTCTTCTTTTCGTGTAAAGAATTTAATAAACTATACATCATCCATTTTTCATGCAAAAAATTTTTTTATGAAAAAAATTTAATGGACTATAACATCGTCCATTTTTAAAATTTTTATAAAAAATTAAATTGACTATAATTCGTCCATTTCGTATGTAAAAACTTAAGTGGGCTATATACGTCGTCTTCTTTTCGTGTAAAGAATTTAATAAACTATACATCATCCATTTTTCATGCAAAAAATTTTTTTATGAAAAAAATTTAATGGACTATACATCATCTTTTTTTCAATTTTTTATGAACAAATTTAATCGACTATAAATCGTCCGATTCGTATTCAAAAAATTATATAGACTATACATCGTCTATTTTTCATGCAAAAAATTAAATGGACCGGCTATATATACAACATTTAATGGACTATACATCGTCCATTTTTAAAATTTTTATAAAAAAATAAATTGACTATAATTCGTCCATTTCGTATGTAAAAACTTAAGTGGGCTATATACGTCGTCTTCTTTTCGTGCAAAGAATTTAATAAACTATACATCATCCATTTTTCATGCAAAAAATTTTTTTATGAAAAAAATTTAATGGACTATACATCATCTTTTTTTCAATTTTTTATGAAAAAATTTAATCGACTATAAATCGTCCGATTCGTATTCAAAAAATTATATAGACTATACATCGTCTATTATTCATGCAAAAAATTATATGGACTGGCTATATATACAAAATTTAATGGACTATAATCGACAATTTTTAAAATTTTTATAAAAAAATAAATTGACTATAATTCGTCCATTTCGTATGTAAAAACTTAAGTGGGCTACATACGTCGTCTTTTTTTCGTGCAAAGAATTTAATAAACTATACATCATCCATTTTTCATGAAAAAATTTTTTTTATGAAAAAAATTTAATGGACTATACATCATCTTTTTTTCAATTTTTTATGAAAGAATTAAGTCGACTATAAATCGTCCGATTCGTATTCAAAAAATTATATAGACTATACATCGTCTATTTTTCATGAAAAAAATTAAATGGACCGGCTATATATACAAAATTTAATGGACTATACATCGTCCATTTTTAAAATTTTTATAAAAAAATAAATTGGCTATAATTCGTCCATTTCGTATGTAAAACTTAAGTGGGCTATATACGTCGTCTTCTTTTCGTGCAAAGAATTTAATAAACTATACATCATCCATTTTTCATGCAAAAAATTTTTTTATGAAAAAAATTTAATGGACTATACATCATCTTTATTTCAGTTTTTTATGAAAAAATTTAATCGACTATAAATCGTCCGATTCGTATTCAAAAAATTATATAGACTATACATCGTCTATTTTTCATGCAAAAAATTAAATGGATTGGCTATATATACAAAATTTAATGGACTATAATCGTCCATTTTTAAAATTTTTATAAAAAAATAAATTGACTATAATTCGTCCATTTCGTATGTAAAAACTTAAGTGGGCTATATACGTCGTCTTCTTTTCGTGCAAAGAAATTAATAAACTATACATCATCCATTTTTCATGGAAAAAATTTTTTTATGAAAAAAATTTAATGGACTATACATCATCTTTTTTTCAATTTTTTATGAAAAAATTTAATCGACTATAAATCGTCCGATTCGTATTCAAAAAATTATATAGACTATACATCGTCTATTTTTCATGCAAAAAATTAAATGGACTGGCTATATATACAAAATTTAATGGACTATACATCGTCCATTTTAAAAATTTTTATAAAAAAATAAATTGACTATAATTCGTCCATTTCGTATGTAAAAACTTAAGTGGGCTATATACGTCGTCTTCTTTTCGTGCAAAGAATTTAATAAACTATACATCATCCATTTTTCATGCAAAAAATTTTTTTATGAAAAAAATTTAATGGACTATACATCATCTTTTTTCAATTTTTTATGAAAAAATTTAATCGACTATAAATCGTCCGATTCGTATTCAAAAAATTATATAGACTATACATCGTCTATTTTTCATGCAAAAAATTAAATGGACTGGCTATATATACAAAATTTAATGGACTATACATCGTCCATTTTTAAAATTTTTATAAAAAAATAAATTGACTATAATTCGTCCATTTCGTATGTAAAAACTTAAGTGGGCTATATACGTCGTCTTCTTTTCGTGCAAAGAATTTAATAAACTATACATCATCCATTTTTCATGGAAAAAATTTTTTTATGAAAAAAATTTAATGGATTATACATCCATCGTCCATTTTTAAAATTTTTATAAAAAATTAAATTGACTATAATTCGTCCATTTCGTATGTAAAAACATAAGTGGGCTATATACGTCATCTTCTTTTCGTGTAAAGAATTTAATAAACTATACATCATCCATTTTTCATGGAAAAAATTTTTTTATGAAAAAAATTTAATGGACTATACATCATCTTTTTTTCAATTTTTTATGAAAAAATTTAATCGACTATAAATCGTCCGATTCGTATTCAAAAAATTATATAGACTATACATCGTCTATTTTTCATGCAAAAAATTAAATGGACCGGCTATATATACAAAATTTAATGGACTATACATCGTCCATTTTTAAAATTTTTATAAAAAAATAAATTGACTATAATTCGTCCATTTCGTATGTAAAAACTTAAGTGGACTATATACGTCGTCTTCTTTTCGTGCAAAGAATTTAATAAACTATACATCATCCATTTTTCATGGAAAAAATTTTTTTATGAAAAAAATTTAATGGACTATACATCATCTTTTTTTCAATTTTTTATGAAAAAATTTAATCGACTATAAATCGTCCGATTCGTATTCAAAAAATTATATAGACTATACATCGTCTATTTTTCATGCAAAAAATTAAATGGACCGGCTATATATACAAAATTTAATGGACTATACATCGTCCATTTTTAAAATTTTTATAAAAAAATAAATTGACTATAATTCGTCCATTTCGTATGTAAAAACTTAAGTGGGCTATATACGTCGTCTTCTTTTCGTGCAAAGAATTTAATAAACTATACATCATCCATTTTTCATGCAAAAAATTTTTTTATGAAAAAAATTTAATGGACTATACATCATCTTTTTTTCAATTTTTTATGAAAAAATTTAATCGACTATAAATCGTCCAATTCGTATTAAAAAAATTATATAGACTATACATCGTCTATTTTTCATGCAAAAAATTAAATGGACTGGCTATATATACAAAATTTAATGGACTATACATCGTCCATTTTTTAAATTTTTATAAAAAAATAAATTGACTATAATTCGTCCATTTCGTATGTAAAAACTTAAGTGGGCTATATACGTCGTCTTCTTTTCGTGCAAAGAATTTAATAAACTATACATCATCCATTTTTCATGCAAAAAAATTTTTTATGAAAAAAATTTAATGGACTATACATCATCTTTTTTTCAATTTTTTATGAAAAAATTTAATCGACTATAAATCGTCCGATTCGTATTCAAAAAATTATATAGACTATACATCGTCTATTTTTCATGCAAAAAATTAAATGGACCGGCTATATATACAAAATTTAATGGACTATACATCGTCCATTTTTAAAATTTTTATAAAAAAATAAATTGACTATAATTCGTCCATTTCGTATGTAAAAACTTAATAGGGCTATATACGTCGTCTTCTTTTCGTGCAAAGAATTTAATAAACTATACATCATCCATTTTTCATGCAAAAAATTTTTTTATGAAAAAAATTTAAAGGACTATACATCATCTTTTTTTCAATTTTTTATGAAAAAATTTAATCGACTATAAATCGTCCAATTCGTATTAAAAAAATTATATAGACTATACATCGTCTATTTTTCATGCAAAAAATTAAATGGACTGGCTATATATACAAAATTTAATGGACTATACATCGTCCATTTTTAAAATTTTTATAAAAAAAATAAATTGACTATAATTCGTCCATTTCGTATGTAAAAACTTAAGTGGGCTATATACGTCGTCTTCTTTTCGTGCAAAGAATTTAATAAACTATACATCATCCATTTTTCATGCAAAAAATTTTTTTATGAAAAAAATTTAATGGACTATACATCATCTTTTTTTCAATTTTTTATGAAAAAATTTAATCGACTATAAATCGTCCGATTCATATTCAAAAAATTATATAGACTATACATCGTCTATTTTTCATGCAAAAAATTAAATGGACCGGCTATATATACAAAATTTAATGGACTATACATCGTCCATTTTTAAAATTTTTATAAAAAAATAAATTGACTATAATTTGTCCATTTCGTATGTAAAAACTTAAGTGGGCTATATACGTCGTCTTCTTTTCGTGCAAAGAATTTAATAACTATACATCATCCATTTTTCATGCAAAAAATTTTTTTATGAAAAAAAATTTAATCTTTTTTTCAATTTTTTATGAAAAAATTTAATCGACTATAAATCGTCCAATTCGTATTCAAAAAATCATATAGACTATACATCGTCTATTTTTCATGCAAAAAATTAAATGGACTGGCTATATACAAAATTTAATGGACTATACATCGTCTATTTTTAAAATTTTTATAAAAAAATAAATTGACTATAATTCGTCCATTTCGTATGTAAAAACTTAAGTGGACTATATACGTCGTCTTGTTTTCGTGCAAAGAATTTAATAAACTATACATCATCCATTTTTCATGCAAAAAATTTTTTTATGAAAAAAATTTAATGGACTATACATCGTCCATTTTTAAAATTTTTATAAAAAATTAAATTAACTATAATTCGTCCATTTCGTATGTAAAAACTTAAGTGGGCTATACACGTCGTCTTCTTTTCGTGCAAAGAATTTAATAAACTATACATCATCCATTTTTCATGCAAAAAATTTTTTTATGAAAAAAATTTAATGGACTATACATTGTCTATTTTTAAAATTTTTGTAAAAAATTAAATTGACTATAATTCGTCCATTTCGTATGTAAAAACTTAAGTGGGCTAATTTTTCATGCAAAAATTTTTTTATGAAAAAAATTTAATGGACTATACATCGTCCATTTTTAAAATTTTTATAAAACATTAAATTGACTATAATTCGTCCATTTCGTATGTAAAAACTTAAGTGGGCTATATACGTCGTCTTCTTTTCGTGCAAAGAATTTAAGAAACTATACATCATCCATTTTTCATGCAAAAAATTTTTTTATGAAAAAATTTAATGGACTATACATCATCTTTTTTTAAATTTTTTATGAAAAAATTTAATCGACTATAAATCGTCCGATTCGTATTCAAAAAATTATAAAGACTATACATCGTCTATTTTTCATGCAAAAAATTAAATGGACTGGCTATATATACAAAATTTAATGGACTATACATCGTCCATTTTTAAAATTTTTATAAAAAAATAAATTGACTATAATTCATCCATTTCGTATGTAAGAACTTAAGTGGGCTATATACGTCGTCTTCTTTTCGTGTAAAGAATTTAATAAACTATACATCATCCATTTTTCATGCAAAAATTTTTTTATGAAAAAAATTTAATGGACTATACATCATCTTTTTTTAAATTTTTTAAGAAAAAATTTAATTGACTATAAATCGTCCGATTCGTATTCAAAAAATTATATAGACTATACATCGTCTATTTTTCATGCAAAAAATTAAATGGATTGGCTATATATACAAAATTTAATGGACTATACATCGTCCATTTTTAAAATTTTTATAAAAAATTAAATTGACTATTATTCGTCCATTTCGTATGTAAAAACTTAAGTGGGCTATACACGTCGTCTTCTTTTCGTGCAAAGAATTTAATAAACTATACATCATCCATTTTTCATGCAAAAAAATTTTTTATGAAAAAAATTTAATGGACTATACATCATCTTTTTTTAAATTTTTTATGAAAAAATTTAATCGACTATAAATAGTCCGATTCGTATTCAAAAAATTATATAGACTATACATCGTCTATTTTTCATGCAAAAAATTAAATGGACTGGCTATATATACAAAATTTAATGGAATATACATCGTCCATTTTTAAAATTTTTATAAAAAATTAGATTGACTATAATTCGTCCATTTCGTATGTAAAAACTTAAGTGTGCTATATACGTCGTCTTCTTTTCGTGCAAAGAATTTAATAAACTATATATCATCCATTTTTCATGGAAAAAAATTTTTTATGAAAAAAATTTAATGGACTATACATCATCTTTTTTTATTTTTTTTATGAAAAAATTTAATTGACTATAAATTGTCCGATTCGTATTCAAAAAATTATATAGACTATACATCGTCTATTTTTCATGCAAAAAATTAAATGGATTGGCTATATATACAAAATTTAATGGACTATACATCGTCCATTTTTAAAATTTTTATAAAAAATTAAATTGACTATAATTCGTCCATTTCGTATGTAAAAACTTAAGTGGGCTATATACGTCGTCTTCTTTTCGTGCAAAGAATTTAATAAACTATACATCATCCATTTTTCATGCAAAAAATTTTTTTATGAAAAAAATTTAATGGACTATACATCATCTTTTTTTCAATTTTTTATGAAAAAATTTAATCGACTATAAATCGTCCGATTCGTATTCAAAAAATTATATAGACTATACATCGTCTATTTTTCATGCAAAAAATTAAATGGACTGGCTATATATACAAAATTTAATGGACTATACATCGTCCATTTTTAAAATTTTTATAAAAAAATAAATTGACTATAATTCGTCCCTTTCGTATGTAAAAACTTAAGTGGACTATATATGTCGTCTTCTTTTCGTGCAAAGAATTTAATAAACTATACATCATCCATTTTTCATGCAAAAAAATTTTTTATGAAAAAAATTTAATGGACTATACATCATCTTTTTTTCAATTTTTTATGAAAAAATTTAATCGACTATAAATCGTCCAATTCGTATTCAAAAAATTATATAGACTATACATCGTCTATTTTTCATGCAAAAAATTAAATGGACTGGCTATATATACAAAATTTAATGGAATATACATCGTCCATTTTTAAAATTTTTATAAAAAATTAAATTGACTATAATTCGTTCATTTCGTATGTAAAAACTTAAGTGTGCTATATACGTCGTCTTCTTTTCGTGCAAAGAATTTAATAAACTATATATCATCCATTTTTCATGGAAAAAATTTTTTTATGAAAAAAATTTAATGGACTATACATCATCTTTTTTTATTTTTTTTATGAAAAAATTTAATTGACTATAAATTGTCCGATTCGTATTCAAAAAATTATATAGACTATACATCGTCTATTTTTCATGCAAAAAATTAAATGGACTGGCTATATATACAAAATTTAATGGACTATACATCGTCCATTTTTAACATTTTTATAAAAAATTAAATTAACTATAATTCGTCCATTTCGTATGTAAAAACTTAAGTGGGCTATATACGTCGTCTTCTTTTCGTGCAAAGAATTTAATAAACTATACATCATCCATTTTTCATGGAAAAATTTTTTTTATGAAACAAATTTAATGGACTATACATCATCTTTTTTTAAATTTTTTATGAAAAAATTTAATCGACTATAAATCGACCGATTCGTATTAAAAAAATTATATAGACTATACATCGTCTATTTTTCATGCAAAAAATTAAATGGACTGGCTATATATACAAAATTTAATGGACTATACATCGTCCATTTTTAAAATTTTTATAAAAAATTAAATTGACTATAATTCGTCCATTTCGTGTGTAAAAACTTAAGTGGGCTATATACGTCGTCTTCTTTTCGTGCAAGGAATTTAATAAACTATACATCATCCATTTTTCATGCAAAAAATTTTTTTATGAAAAAAATTTAATGGACTATACATCATCTTTTTTTCAATTTTTTATGAAAAAATTTAATCGACTATAAATCGTCCGATTCGTATTCAAAAAATTATATAGACTATACATCGTCTATTTTTCATGCAAAAAATTAAATGGACTGGCTATATATACAAAATTTAATGGACTATACATCGTCCATTTTTAAAATTTTTATAAAAAATTAAATTGACTATAATTCGTCCATTTCGGGTGTAAAAACTTAAGTGGGCTATATACGTCGTCTTCTTTTCGTGCAAGGAATTTAATAAACTATACATCATCCATTTTTCATGCAAAAAATTTTTTTATGAAAAAAATTTAATGGACTATACATCATCTTTTTTTCAATTTTTTATGAAAAAATTTAATCGACTATAAATCGTCCGATTCGTATTCAAAAAATTATATAGACTATACATCGTCTATTTTTCATGCAAAAAATTAAATGGACTGGCTATATATACAAAATTTAATGGACTATACATCGTCCATTTTTAAAATTTTTATAAAAAAATAAATTGACTATAATTCGTCCATTTCGTATGTAAAAACTTAAGTGGACTTAATTTTTCATGCAAAAAATTTTTTTATGGAAAAAATTTAAAGGACTATACATCATTTTTTTTTTAATTTTTTATGAAAAAATTTAATCGACTATAAATTGTCCGATTCGTATTCAAAAAATTATATAGACTATACATCGTCTATTTTTCATGCAAAAAATTAAATGGACTGGCTATATATACAAAATTTAATGGACTATATATCGTTCATTTTTAACATTTTTATAAAAAATTAAATTAACTATAATTCGTCCATTTCGTATGTAAAAACTTAAGTGGGCTATATACCTCGTGTACTTTTCGTGCAAGGAATTTAATAAACTATACATCATCCATTTTTCATGCAAAAAATTTTTTTATGAAACAAATTTAATGGACTATACATCATCTTTTTTCAATTTTTTATGAAAAAATTTAATCGACTATAAATCGTCCGATTCGTATTCAAAAAATTATATAGACTATACATCGTCTATTTTTCACGCAAAAAATTAAATGGACTGGCTATATATACAAAATTTAATGGACTATACATCGTCCATTTTTAAAATTTTTATAAAAAAATAAATTGACTAAAATTCACCCATTTCGGATGTAAAAACTTAAGTGGGCTATATACGTCGTCTTCTTTTCGTGCAAAGAATTTAATAAACTATACATCATCCATTTTTCATGCATAAAATTTTTTTATGAAAAAAATTTAATATACATCATCTTTTTTTCAATTTTTTATGAAAAAATTTAATTGACTATAAATCGTCCGATTCATATTCAAAAAATTATATAGACTATACATCGTCTATTTTTCATGCAAAAAATTATATGGATTGGCCATATATATACAAAATTTAATGGACTGTACATCGTCCATTTTTAAAATTTTTATAAAAAATTAAATTGACTATAAATCGTCCATTTCGTATGTAAAAACTTAAGTGGGCTATATACGTCGTCTTCTTTTCGTGCAGAGAATTTAATAAACTATACATCATCATTTTTCATGCAAAAAATTTTTTTATGAAAAAAATTTAATGGACTATATATACATCATCTTTTTTTCAATTTTTTATGAAAAAATTTAATCGACTATAAATCGTCCGATTCGTATTAAAAAAATTATATAGACTATACATCGTCTATTTTTCATGCAAAAAATTAAATGGACTGGCTATATATACAAAATTTAATGGACTATACATCGTCCATTTTTAAAATTTTTATAAAAAAATAAATTGACTATAATTCGTCCATTTCGTATGTAAAAACTTAAGTGGGCTATGTACGTCGTCTTCTTTTCGTGCAAAGAATTTAATAAACTATACATCATCCATTTTTCATGCAAACAATTTTTTTATGAAAAAAATTTAATGGACTATACATCATCTTTTTTTAAATTTTTTAAGAAAAAATTAATCGTTTTATGAAAAAAATTTAATGGACTTTAATTTTCCAACCCTGGAATTAGCTTTTTCGATTTTTGTATTTTTTGTTATACCAATCTCTTTATTTTTAAAATATAAAATATGTTTAATTTATAGAGAAAATGAAAAACTACCTTAGTAACTTACTTTTATATATAAAAAAATTGAATTTTCCAACCCTGGTTTCGTTTATTTTTTATTATGTTTTTTATTTTTAATATTCATGTAAATCTTACTAAAATAGAAAATGTGTTTATTTAGCAAAAAACAAAAATTTGTTTTAGCTAGTTACTTTTACATGGCAAAATAAAGTCTGAGTTATCCAGCTCTGAAACGTTCTTTTTGATTTTGTTGATTTTTTATACCAATCTACGAGTATTTCGAAGAATTTCTGATATACCAGTCCAAGACTTAAGTCTGCAGCTTTTCTGTAAGCATTGGTAAAGCGATTTCACGTGCAGATAGACAGACACACAGACAGAGCTTTCCTATTTATAAGGAACTAGAATATATACATATGTGCCCTTAATTATGAAAGTGGTCTAAGTCGTATATTTCTTAGGTCGCTTTTAATTATGAAAGTGGTTTAATTTATATGCATTGTTTCGAAATATTAAATTAATCTTAAAAAACATCAATAAATAGTTAATAAATGTTAAATAAATTGATATTAATAGAGACTAATACAAATCTAAATTAAAATGTCGTATAATATAAAAATATATTTTGATTTCTTCAAATGTAATTTGCTAAATATCTCGACCAAAGGAATATATGACTTAGAGCACTTTCATAATTAAGGGCACATATACCCTTTACCATTTTTGGTGAAGGATATAAAAAAACAAATAATTTACTCACATTAAAGTTTTAAAATAGTATAGAATTTTCCATCGCTGATTCCACTTTATGGGCATGCAGATTTTCTTGTTGCCATTAAGCTTTTATACTCCTAAAACAGCAGATGAGAAATGTTTGCAAATTATTTTGTTTGGGAGCAGGTGTTGGTTTCATGCTGAGTTTGGTTTTATTTGTTTTGCTACTTAATTTAAGGAGAGATTGCAGTAAACTAACAAAGGATCCTAAATGCTTTTAATGCTAAAGAAAATTAGAATAGATGATAATAGCAATAATAAATTTTTATCTTTAAGAAATATTTAAAAGAGTTGAAGACAGAAAAACTGGCTTGTGTTAAATTGTATTAAACAAATGCTGTGACCTTGACTTGCATTCTTTTCAGTTGACTTGAATTATGCTTTATAAAGAATAAAGTATAAAAGCAAGTGTTTTGTTATTTGTGCTCAAAAGCTTCTTTTATCAACAAAATTTGTATGTACCTTTTTTTTTTGTCCAACATTGGCGACAGTTTATGACAAACTTAATGGTCTTGTTGCCGCCAAATACCCTTAGGGATTGCTGCAATGGATGTAAAATGCTTTGTATATAGTATATTTGTATTATCTATAGCTTTTACAGAATTGAATTACCTTTTCATTGTATTCAGTTTATGATGGAAATAATAGAATAATCGCTAGTGCTTATTCATTTCTTTAATACATATACGATATTGTTTATCAGTGATTTTTGTTTAGCAAAAAAATAAAAGAACCTTACTAAAGTCTACAAAATTAGTTGCTTTCTCATACCATTTGCACAAATTCAAATAAAGATACTCGTAATATGAAAGTTGTTTTGAATATGTGACAAATAAGGATTTTCATTAAATTTAAATAATGATCCTTTTTGTTAATTTTTAATGTTATGATACCAAATAATATTTATTGCTGGTTCAAGTTATTTTGAAAATATTGTAAATATATTTATGAATTAAAAACTTACATGATGTTGAGAAATTATTTATTTAATTTATATGATTAGCAGTAGAAGCATGTTTTGTCTATGGCCGAACTTTAATTATTCATTTTTTAAATTAAAATATATAAGCAAATGTATTCAGGTTTGTCTGCAATGGCAATGAAACACTAAATTGAGAGAATATACATAAAAAAAAACGCCATGTTGGAAAATAAAGTTGAAAAGATTTTTTAGCCACACCATGTTTTTATTATTTATTATTATTATTTATTCCACAATAAACAAAAATTAAAATAAATTCCAAGTAATGAATTATTTATATAATAACTTAGAGACAGGAAACCAATACAAAACTTGTTTGATTTAAATACCAAAAAAAACTGTTTGCATACCATAAAAATATTTTATCTTTTAGTATGTTTCATAAAGCACTTTATGGACTAGACTGATTTGGAATAAAGACACTGCAGAGAAAAAAATTATTTTGATATTGGAATACCAAAATCACCAATTAAATACAGAAAGTTCATTGAATTTTCTGTGATGACGATTTTTGCCTATTTGGTAAACAAAATTGCACAAAGTTTTGTTTATTGAAAATAAATATTTTTTTCAGTCAATAAAGAAATTAAAATAATAAAAGAAAAAGATATGTCTTAGGACACCCGGTTATAGCTATGCTGCTTAGTTATATTAAACAAATTTCATGTGTGAAATAACAATGCAATAAAATTATATCATATGATGATGTCAAATTCGCCGCAAATATTTCAAAACGTTTCCATTTATTTCCCATTATTTTCTTTTCTAGCGGCGTACGATTAAATTATTGTAACGTTTGCGCCCGGTGGCGGCTGTTACCCGGCTTGCAGCCGATCGGCTGTATTCTCTGGTTTCTGCTCATATGCAAAAATAAAGCAAAAACAAATTGAGCATTCGTTCTCATTGTTTTTTTTTTTTTTTACTCACTTCAAAGAACGGAACAAAACAAAATTAAACAATTTTTAAGTCTAAGAAAAGTTAACTATAAGTTAACTATTTTTGTAGTCAAGCACACATTCTCCGACAGGGTATGTAAATGTATGTATAAACAATAAAATCAATAAAAAAATCAAAATCAATAAAAAAAAATTAGACATGTAAAAATAATCATCGTATGAACGCAAATAATTTTTGGTAGAAACTTTAAAAGGGAATCAAGAAAAATAGACGTCATAAATTTCATCGTCTGAATCCTGTGTAATAGAGTCGATTATTTCGGCATTCGAAATCGAGTGCACCTTCGTGTAGAGAAATATTTCGATGACTAAAATTTTTTGGATCACGGTATTCGATCGTAATTTATGTTACCTACTACTTTTTTTACATTTCTGTTAGCATATGACAATAAGAAAAACAAAACGAAATAGGATCTTCCATCATAAATTGCTCCAATACTTATTTTTGTTTCCCATTTTCTTTATTTATTATTTGTTCCAGAAGCGACTGTTCCCTTATTTATTTTTTTGCACTGTCTATTGGGCAATCTTTATATTGATATATACTTTCCCTATTAGCAATTAAAACTATATTTTTTAAACTAATTGTGCAAAAATATCAGGAAAATACTTGTATTTTTATTACTCCGTTCTTTTTTCCTTTATTTTGTTTCTTTGTTTTGTTTCGCTGCAAAAAGCTAGAGTTTACTTGTTTTCGATATTAGATTAGCAATCGAGTACAACTTCGAGTAGTTACGTTTCGATAACGATTGCCGTGATCCACGTTAACAACATTTCGATGACAAAGTACTCGATTTCGAATGCGGTGATTTGCCCCCAGTTTAATGCTTGCTGGCAATTTCGATAAGCTATGTGTTTGAATAAAGTTAAGAATTTTGTTGACTTCGTTTCCATATTCAATAATACAGGTTTTTAAAATTTTTTTGGGAACATATTTTTTTGTGTATAGTAAAAGGCTTTAAGTAAAATCAGTTCCAGTTGTTCTGTAGAGTTTGACCTTGGACCATGGTAAATAGCTCCAATATATTTGGTAGACTTACTACTAGTATTTCAGTGGCAACGGCGCCAAAAACAAACTTCGATTTGCTCAACTTAGGTCCAAACTTTCTCATTAGGGTTAATGTAAGTTTTAAAAATTTCTAATACTTAGTATTACATGTTGCAGGCCTCTTAAATACCGCCAACTGTGTGTGTGCATCTATTACAGCTGAAAGAATTGTTCCTGCAAGGAATTTCATAACTGAAGGTAACTGCTGATGCAATTATTTGCCAATTTTGTATTTTTATATATAAAAATTATACAGTAAATTTTGTTATATCATGTTTGTAAAATATATAAAGAATTTATTTACAAAAGGATACTGAAAATAATTTTTAAAGTTACACAATTATTACTGATACGAGCATAAGTAGCAAGTAATCACAAACAAAATTAAGTTTAAGTCATATTTCGTCACATATAGCTTTTTTTAAAGGTATTATTTTATAGAATATTTTTTGCCATATTTTTTTCAAGATATTTATAAGTTGGAATATGAAACAATTTCTATTGACTAGAGTATTCAATTGTTATGCATATGTACATTTTTGATACTTATGTATTTAATAAAAGTACCTAAAAGTATTTACCTGCAACAAATATGTATTCGTAAGCAGATCTGTGCATTTGCAAGTCTATTCATGTTGTGCAAATAAAAGCAGCATGCATGCATAATACACAGATATTAAAAAAAGTTCATACACAGAAAAAATAATTTTTTAATACACACACAAGAAGCATATCGTCGGCTTAGAGTGTAAACCTGCTAACTCACTTCCAGCAAATTTTACAGGAGAGACATAATACTGTTAATGGTTTCTATACAAATCTTAAGAAATTAGCCTAATACATTAACTTTCTTCGACATATAGAGCTTCATATTAAAATAAATATTTTAGCAAGTCTCTTTCTCTTTCGAACGGCATTAAAATGTCATATGTTATAAAAAGTGGATTTAGCAGGTTTACACTTTAAGCCGACGATATGTACTTATGTTTGTTAAACAATATTACGAGTATCATCAGCGTTGCCAGTTAAGACCTCAGAGGTCAAAACCTGACTTAGGCTCAGAAGTTTTGTTTTATTTTCTTATAATTTTATTGCCTGTTTCTAAAAATTTTAAAATATGCAGTATTCTGCCAAAATATTTCTACATTAGTGGCAAAAACTAAAGTAACTGAGCTAAAAAAATTATTTAAATAGGCTTAGAGTTCCTATTACAAACTTTTGGCGCTATATTGACCTTTTGCCAACAAATTTTTAAAAAAAATTTATTTAGTTAAAAAAAATAGCACGAAAATAAAAATAATTCATATGTGCATGGCAAAAAATAAAGCAACTTATATTAACTTATTAAAATGTTTAAATTTATTTTAATAATTAATAGCATATTCACTATTTTTCAAAATAGCGGCGCATCTTCTGGGCATTGAGGTGATTAATTGATCAATTTCGCTTTTAGAAAAGCTTTCTTGGGCTTCTTTTCTTTCTAGGAAAAAATTTCGCTTATTCGACCCTTGGTCCCGTTTTATCTTTCTGTCGACCATATCCCACAAGCTCTCTATAGGATTTAAATCAGTTGATTGGGCTTGCCACTTAAGTAAATTAATATTTTGATATTGAATACAGGACTTAACAAGTTGCGAAGTATGCTTTGGATTTGTATCGTGCTGAAATATGCATCCAGCAGGCATTTTATCTCTTGCAAACGGAAACATGACAGTTTCTAAAATGTTTTTGTAGAGGTAGCGGCCCATAGTTTCTGTAATTTCATGCAAAGACCCCATTCCATTGAGTAAAAAACACCTCCACAATATAACAATTCTATTAATTTTGCGTGCGAGGCAGGGATTTGAAAGTAAGACCGCGATCCAGAAAAACTGCAAAAATCATTTATTTTTCCGAAGAACAGGCAGGCAAGAAAAAAATTTGCGAAGGAAAATTTTCATTGGAGTTTTGAAGAATGGCGAAAAATATTGTTTTCTGATTCACTAAATTTAACCTTAAAGGATCCATTTCATAAAAATGAAGACCTTAATACAAAGTTTTTTTTAAGCTTTCTTTCAAAATTTTTTTGATTGAAGTCTTTTGATTATTTTCTGAAGTAGAAGCAAAGAAAGAGGTGTGCTTGGCCTACAGTAAACGAAAATTCCGTGTGTGAATAATTTGTATTTATATCGGCTTTCAAAAGAGCTATGGATAATACTTCTTACTGAATGTATATTATTTTTTGCATTTTGCCGGCAACATTTCAATATTATTGGATAATAATAATCGTCCATTTCGTATGCAAAAGAATTAAATAGACTATTATACATCGTCCATTTTTCAAATCTTTATTTAAAATTTTCATGGACTATAATTCGTCCATTTCGTATAAAAAAAATTAAATGGACTACATAAGCCGTCTATTTTTCGTGCAAAAAAATTTAAGATTATCTCTTCCCATGTAATTGTAAATTGAATTTCTTGAATAAATTCTATAAATTTTGGTCACCCCTCTCTTTAGTCCGTACGAGTAGGTTCAATTTTTATGCACAATATTAAACGTTTAAATGAAATGCCTTGCATAATTCACATTTTTAATTGATTAAATCATATTACTAATTGTAAGTTCTTTAGAAACAACAGCAACATGAGAAATACATTTAACAATAACAGCTGACAAGCCGTCTGTATGTATGTGTGTTTATTTTGATTATAAGTTAGCAGGATCTTACTGTACAGAAGTACTTACATACATAAATGCTACAATATTTCCAAAAGTATGCAAATTCTCACAATATTTCTACTGCAATCGAATGTATAAATAAATTTATTCAGCATTTTGTTGTTTTACTTTCAGTTTGTTTTTTGAAGCACATAACAAATGTTGTATTACCACAAACCTCAACAAATAAATAATGATTAGGTGGGTGAATTTCAATATAGATATCGCACATTTACTCAAAGAACGTCATAACTCAAAAAATTTTATTTTTGAGTTATACCTGGTTTACATTAAGCATTTTTTTTAGGAAATTTCATGAATTTTGTTGCACGAAACTTTTTCTATTTGCTAATTACAACGCTATTAAAGAGAATGTTATACAAAAAAGGACGTAGAAAGAATCTCTGATGCATTTTTGAAAATTTGTTTGCTATAAGTTGCTCCACCAGGCCTCCTATTGACAAATAAAAAACATTCGTGCAACTAATTTCATGAAAAAATGCTTAATGTAAATTAGGTATTAATAATGCAGAATTAAAGACCATATAGTTCTTCATATTATGTAAAAATTTCATACAAATATCTTATTTCCTCAACTCTTGAAAGCAAAATAAAATTGAAAACTTTAAAGTCGTTTTCTGGCAAACTAGTTTTTCTCTTGATTTATAACGTTGCTGGAGTAAATGAACGATATGTATTTATACAAGGTGGTGGGAAAGTAATGTTATAGTTTTTATTGGTTGCCATTTTTGCAGATAGCTTCAAATATCAATGTGATTTTATTATTATGATGAACATATTAAGGAATAAGTTATCAATGGGCTATGGAGCAATACACACAACTCAAGAATATGGAGTTATTGTTACTGCTTATTTGACACATTTTCATTTTGCTTTTCCTTTTTTAGTTACAGATGTTACAAAAAGTGGCCGGTCTTGCAAAGCTTGTTCTACCGAAAATATCGCTACTATTGCGGACGATATCAGAAAGAATCCACAAACATCCACGAGATGACAATGCTGAAAATTAGGAATTAACAAATGTTCGTTGCTACGAGTTTTGGTGAATGATTTGAAAAGGTTACCCTACAAAATTTAAACTGTTCACTAGCCTGCCTGTTGACCATCGGACATGGATAATTTGCTGCCATACTGTGTTAAACTTAGTACACTAAGAGGATGGTTGATATTAAAAATCATAATGAGCATCTTTGCCAATTTCCACTCAAGTGATTATGTAAACAAACAGCACTTGCGAACATAGAAAACCCACATGAAACTGACAAAAAGCCATTACATCCCCCTCAGAGTAATATCATGTTCACACGTACGGCAATTATAGAGGTTCGCTCTCTCATTCACGGTTTGCAGTCGAATCTTGATTAAATGAATATGGTTCGCCATACAAATTTTTGACCATTTCACCAACTTATTTAAATATTAATTCATATATAAACGTCATTTTTCCATAAAAAAAATAATGAAAATCGACATTCAAATATGAATTGATATTTAAATAGAGTTGGTGAAATTGGCCCTTAACCTTGCTACGAATCATGAAGAAATTGCAATCATCTATAGTTTTGATAACAAATTATCGCCAACTTATGAACAAAACAAACCAAAAAAATGCATAAGATGTGTGTATGAATTTAAAAAATTAGAACACATTTTTTTCATAATTTTAACTTAATTTGTTTATCTACTGTAAAAAGCAAATAACACAGAATATTACATTCCTGCCAACTATTTACGTATGTATGTATGTATGTATGCATGCATGCATGTATATATGTATGTATGCATATCATAAAGATTTGTCAAAACGAACCACGAATGTGTCGTGTGAACGGTATATTTCGCAATCGTGGTTCAGATAGTGAACCAAGTGGTCCATGTTATCGTCTGAACATGGTATAACTGTTTGGTGCGGCATTTGCAGTGAAAAAGTGATTGGACTAATTTTTTTGAAAACGACGATGGCAACACCGTAAGCGTAAATGGTAAGTGTGACAGGCATATTCTAAACGTTTTTTCCGCAAGTTGTTGCATTTATTATCTATTCTTGTTAGGTCAATGGGACAGATAAACCGCTAGGACAACTATAAAGATTTTGCGACACAATTTTTCAGGTCGGGGAGATAACTCGAACTGGAAGAGATTATTGTAAATTTGAACTGGCAGTCGAGATCACCAGATCTAACAGAACCAGACTTCTTTCTTTGGACCTTTTTATAATTTCAGCTTTACCACAACAAACCATTTAGTTTGCAACATTGAAGAAAGCATCAATTTAGAACCAAATGTCTTGCGAGCAATAATTCTAAACACCGCAACTCGGGAGATGACCATTTCATCGGTATAATTTTTTCCAATTACTTTCAAAAATTTCACACTTTTAAGACAGAGCATTTTTTTTATTTACAGTGAATCTATCAATATATTACATTACTTTTCGGTTACCTTGTATATTAACTTCGAAAATCGAAAATTCGATTGTTTGCAATTTAAATGTGGCAATATTGGGCAACAAAAAATAAAAAACTGCATAGTTATTAGAAGAGAAAACAAAATACCAATGTTACAATTTTTTTTTAATTGAACTGAACAAAATTTAAAAATTAATACATCAAATGTTTGCATTAACTTCAATTTTGAGTGCTCAGGGACGTCAAGACTTCGCCGGAATGCAGTTTATGTGTTAAAGTTTTATTTTATTCTTTTTACCGAATAGAATATTGAAATTTTTATAATGCTGTATATTTTTTCTTAAGACTTGAGGAGATTTCCTATACTTTGCAAAGCAGATTTTAAATAATTTTAAATAAATTGTTGAAAAACATTTTTCTTTATTAAAATAAGTTGTTTCAAACAGATTTTTGTACTTTCACATACAGAAAATGACAACTCCGAGCATTAAATTTAAATTGGTTTCATTTCGAGCAAATTCTTGGTTTTTCGTTTTGTAAAGAACCTAATTACGGAATTAAAATAATTTCGATCGATTTTGGTTTCTGTGACTGAGACCTGATAATTAGAGAGTTTGAAGTTCCTTATAACTGACGTTATAAAAAATCCTATATTTTGACAATATTTGGATATTTCGTTGAATATCTTTTCGAAGACAAATTTTAATGAAGGATTTTTCACCATCTTGTGAGTAGCCGAATGAAGAATTCTGAGATGCACTTGATCATTTACTACTAAATATCAATTAAGCTTTTTTTTATCATATTTGACAGAACTACTGAAAGAAGTATATATTTATGAATTTTAAGCTTCTACTGCTGATTTGGATTTTAACACATTTGAGTAGAGTTTTAAAAAACAGTCATTATTACCTCTTTAAAAATTGGAATTAATTTTAGTCAAATCAATCACAAATATGATAAGTCCGTGACTTTTTGAACTTCCCTCGTAGTTATATGAAATGCAACACTGTTCCCATCAAGTACCATCTGTTAATAGACTAATGTCAAATTTTGAGCATGTGTCGTCATTTACTTTGCGGTCTAAAGAATGGGTTTATCCAGGTGCACCTGTTCCGAGGAAGGCCAAGTTGAGTTTGTCGGGCAATATATATATATATATATATATATATATATATATATATATATATATATATATATATATATATATATGTATACATATATGTATATATATGTTCCTTTCACTCCTCGAGGAGCATAGGGCCATAAAGTGATGGCAACAGTTTTTTTTTGGGATGCACATGGGATAATCCACATCGATTGCCTTCAAAAGGGAAAACATTAAAAGGCGAATATTATGCCATATTCTCCGGATTTAGCCCCTAGTGACTACTTCCAAACCTAAAGAAATGGCACGGTGGAAACAGATTTAGCTCCAACGATAAAATTATTGACCAAACAAATGCCTATTTTAAGGACCTTGAAAAATCCTAATTTTTTGTAAGGGATACAGAAACTGGAGAAACGTTGGCCTAAGTATATTGCGTTCAAAGGTTTTTAAAATATTGTGTTTTTAAATGTTAGAAAATTTTTTTTTTAATTTTTTTTACCTCGTAAATGCTTACAAGTCTTATAATTTGGTTAAAACAAATATGACAAAATTTATATAAGGAACCCGTATTTTGAACTCTGTGAAAAACTTAAAACTACAGGGTGTCGCAAAAGAAAGTTTATACATAGTAGGTTGAGAAAAAAAAAATCCGTTAACGAAACAATGTTTATTACACCATTCGGATATTTGTTTCTTAAAAGCCTCTGATTATCATCTTAATTCTTTAATTCCTACACCAATCGGATTTTTTTACCGAGAGGATTTTAGGTATTTGAGTAATATGTAATGCAGTGACGATATATGCATTTCATTTAAAGGCCTATTTAAAGGCATCTTGTGTTTCTTCATTTTATGTCTCATGTTTTTGAAAAGCACTAGCGCATTACACAAAAAGAAATTCATACTGTTATTGCATTGTTGTGCTTATAGTTGTAGTTCTGCTATCGGGTAGAGTACATTTTCAATTTTGTTTAATTTGAGAATACTATAATTATAATACTTGGGACTTTTTTCACTTTTCGTATAGATTTGTCATATTGGTTTACAATACAATTGAAAATATATTTATAGTATATTCTTAGCGTATACGTAATACTATTTCAATTTCAAAGTTATCACATAAATCATACGCCCTCTGGGTTAATATCTAGGTAAAGTTACGGGACTGGCTAAAGAGTGAATTGGCGGTCTCATTGGAAAAAACAATTAACATTACATTTATACTTTTTGATTGGTCCTGGATCCAACTACATCAAACTGGTTCAGTGTCACTTACTTCAATACCAGACTGAGTCTCAATTAAATTGACTATATGCACGATATGCAGTTTTTCACCAGACACTACTCGCTACTTTTGGTAACACTTTTTTAACTCATAGAACGAGTACGTTTGGATCAATTGTGTCCAAATTTTCTGCAAGATAGATACAGAGGATGCTGTAGACCATCCCTGAAACTTCCCACTCATTTCCAGTTCAAATCCCTAAAAAGCCCTTAAATTTTTAGATAAATATAAAAAATTAAAAAAAAAACTTATAAATAAATTTTTTTTATATATTATTTTTCGCACTATTCGCTTTCTTTTGGGAAGCCTATTCGATTATCACTGTTGAAGCATGTCTCCCCTTTAAAGTGATTAATAATATTTCAAATTGAGAAACGACTTCTTTCCAATATTTCGCCTACATCAGCGTACGATTTGCCTTGATTTCGCAGGTGCAGTATTATTTTGAGCGGAGATTCAAAGGTTTCTTTCCGCTGTGAACTCATTTTTGTATTCGAAAACTAGTTTTAAATTTTTTTGTCATGTGGACGTATTATGAATTATAGAAGTAGGGTTGGAATCGTTGCCAGATATCAAAAAATTCAAGCATAAACGAGATTGTTGCCTTTTGTGCCACAGAATTGTGTCTTTTTATGCTGCGTGTGATATAGAATATCTTTTCAGGGTATTTTAATATAAAAAACAATGTCATTCGATAAATCAGTGTATGAGGTATTTATTATAATTTTTTTTTTCTGAGAATTTATTCAGAATAGCTTTAAAATAGTGATAAAATAGAAGAGTATTGCTCTGCAAATATGTAGTTATGTCCGCGACTGTATTTACATATCAATATAAGCTTTAATTTATGGTAACCAAACAAATTTATCTGTTTCTTTACCAAGGCTAGAAAAAGTTGAAAAAAGAAAATTGTTCTAATGCAGACCCTTAACCATTTTGATATTAATAATGTCTTATATCTCGAATATTTTTTTTCCTTGATAGGCTTAATAAAATATTTCCATCAACGTGGATTAATTTAGTTAGCTTTCTCATTATGTATCACCCTTTTTGTTTTGGGAAAAGTGTTATTTAGAAATCTTCCCATCCTTCATTTGATGGATTAAAAAGTTTTTGTTATGAAAAAGTTTTTGGTGTTATCTGCTTCTGCATTTAAGTTTTCTAACTTTTAAATCAATTGCTCATAATTACAACAACATTGTATTCATTTACAATCTCAATTAAATCTTTCAGAACACTTTTCATCAGTAATATAATAGAAGTTTGTATAAAATATTGCTTCTCTTTTTTGTGTATAAAAATATTGAATACTCAACACGAGAAGCTTAAAAAGTTATTGTGTAGTTTTTTTCTGTTAAAATTACTTTTTAATTATTTAATTTATCAAGAAAGAAAATCGATTTGTATAATTTTTTTATATTATATTTATTAAAAAAGGAAAGTTTAGGAGTCGGATTAGAGAAGAGTAAGATTTTTTTTTGTGTATATGACCTTTGTTCGGAACATAACTTAATTCAAACAAGTAAATATTTAACTGATTAGTTGTATTGATTATAGCTATGCTATTTATGTCACGGTACAGAAGCTAGGACGTCGTGATTTTTGTAACAAAAATATTCGACAATATTACAGTTATAAATTTATTTTTGTTTTGATTTCTTTGTAATTAAAACCAGAGTACGAAAATAAACAAAACAAATTGTTTGATTTTATTTTGTTTCTTTCTTTGAAGTGAGTGAAACAAAAACAAAAAAAAGCAGTGCGAAGGATACAGCAAGTTATCAAAATTACATAGTCGAAATTACATTGACTGATGGTACACCCTTTAATTAAATTTGTTTTTAGATTTTAGTGTTAATTGTTGTAGTCTGTATAAAAATACACTAACTTTACAAATTTCAAGTGTATATACATACAATTGTATGTATATTACATGGGACCTTAACATTTTTCGTTGCTCGTTTTGGCACACCCTTTAATTTCCAACTCTCATGTATTTGTTGTTGTAGCGGCCAAGGGTCTACATACTGTGTCCAAATTTCAGGTCCGTAGCTCTTACGGTTCTCGAGAAAATACCCTGTGACGGACAGACGGACAGACGGACAGACGGCCAGACGGACAGAGTAGCGAAAACAATAGGGTTTCTTTTCACCTTTGGTGTACGAAACCCTAAAAAGCAATGAGAAGGCTTGCTCAATTTGTTTTTGTACATAAGCACAAAACTAGAGAACACAGCCGATGGGCTGTAAGCCGGCTAACAGCCGCCGATGGCCACAAAGAATACATTAATTTAATTGTAGGGCGCTAGAAAAGAAAATAATGGGAAATAAATTGAAACGTTTTGAAATATTTGCGGCGAATTTGACATCATCATCACATATATATATATATATATATATATATATATATATATATATGTATATATATATATATTAATTCCTGTTCTGTCTACCCCTACTTCCTGGGGATTCCATTCGATTGCCTGCTTGGTAATATCAGTATCATCTTTTTGAAGTGAGTGACCTACCCACTACCATTTACGCTTACAAATTTCTGTTTGTATTGGGATTTTTGTGTTGCGTTGGAGATTGTATTTGACCAATATATTTTATGCAGTCTGCGAAGGCAGTTGTTCATAAAAGCTTGCATCGAATGAATATCACAGCTGGTAGCATTTCATGCTTCACACCCATATAGAAAGACTGACTTTATGTTGGAGTTAAAGATTTTGAGCTAAGTTATCTGTGAAATATTGGACATCATTATATAATATAATTTTATTGCTTTTAACATGTTAAGTTTGTATTATATACATAGCTAAGCAGCATAGCTATAAACGGGTGTCCTAAACCATCTCTCTTCTTTTTGTTTAATTTAAAAATGGGTAATAGGAGAAAAATTATTTCAACATTTTTATTTTAAAGTGTTTTACAATTAAAAATAAAAGATTCCTCAGCTGGAGTAATATTTTTCTTCTAAATTGTAATAATTCTGTGACACTGAGGAAAAAGTGCTCGAGTCAAAATCGCGTAAAATAATTGAGACTTTGCCCAGAGGTACTTTTGAATATGAAGATTACAGGTGTGCTATTAACTCAAAATTAGCTTTTTCCGACTTCACCGTATTTCCCTTTTTTTCCATAGAATTAATTACACTGTGCTACAAAAGTTGAGAAAAAAATATTCAGGGATTCTAATGTACCAATTCTGTTTTGTTGGAGTCCATGGACGACGAAAATACCGTTGGTTTTTTTAGGTCACTTCATGAAGTGATTTTATAACGGTAAATGTAGTGAAAAACGGGGTTTCTTAGCTTTTCAGTTTTAAACAGTTGTAACTTCTTTGTTTCCCAACGGATTTCTTTTAACTTTTCGTTGGTTAAAAGGCTCGAATATTATCTTTCAATAAAGATATATTTTTTGTAAATCGACTAAGAAATGGCTAAGTTAGAGTCGTTGAAGTGTACAAAAAACCAATTAAAAAAGTATTCTTTTGTTTTCCTCAGGCTATAAGTTTCTTATGAGTTACAAAAGAATACTTTTTAATGGATTTTTTGTACACTTCAACGACTGTAACTTAGCCATTTCTTAGTCGATTTACAAAAAATATATCTTTATTGAAAGATAATATTCGATTCTTTTCACCAACGAAAAGTTAAAAGAAATCTGTTGGGAAACAAAGAAGTTACAACTGAAAATCTAAGAAACCCCGTTTTTCACTACATTTACCGTTATAAAATCAGTTTATGAAGTGACAAAAAAAAAAAACCAACGGTATTTTCGTCGTCCATGGACTCCAACAAAACAGAATTGGTACATTAGAATCCCTGAATATTTTTTGTGTATCACAGTGTTATTTTGATAATTTGTATAAAATTAAAATTTTGTTCATGCATTTTGATAATTAAATTGTTTTCTATATTATGAGCGGTATACTTGAAAGAGCAGAAGGCAAATACATACGTATATCAAAAAGTTCAGAGCATCCTTCAAAGGGTTCAATCATTCATAAGCATATTTTTATTAACAAAAAAATTATTCAGGAATCGTGCTTAAATTCAGTATTTTAAATTTTTATTGAATGAAATATTTATATTAATAATTGTGAAAGATAAAAATAAAGTAAAAAAATTATTACGTATTAAAATAACTCTGTTTCAATTAAAATTAATATCCCGGCAAAAAAGTTTGATTACTAGAATGCAAAAAAGTGTATGTACTCTTCAGTCGTAAGTACATACAATTTGACTGAATAACCCATTATTTTTGTTTGAGAAGTTCAAAAAGTATGCGGTATCCTATACTTTTTGCCTACAAATATCCAAAAGTTAATAGATTACTTATTACCTAAACGTATTCAAAATTTAATGGGTTATTTTGTGGATTACTTTTTACCTAAAATTGTTGAAAAATAATTTATTTGCTAATAAAAATATATAGAATTTTGTAAAAATCATAATTTTGCAAAGAAAATATATGAATATGTATATTGAATAATATGCAAAAATACTTAAATTTTAATAAATTTTTCTCTATATAAACTTCATTATTAACTGGAAAGTACTACAATAAGTACTTTCACGTAATGATATAAATAAGTACCACTCATTACTTCGCAAGCCATTAAAAGAGTACTACCCATTACAAAATCTTGAAAAATTTTTGCTGGGATGTATCACAAAAAAAAAATTATTTTGTTAATTTTTATTCTTTAGAATATTTTTAAATTCTTTTTTTGTATACAAATCACGGCATTTTGTAACACAAAATAAGTTTTTAATTGATTGTTTTTTAAATGTTTAAAAAAAATCTTTAAATCTTACACATGCTTTCTTTCGTGCCTGAGTTCTGCAAATTTTTTCACGTAAAGTATACAATCCTTTCTTGCTTTGAAATTCAAATTTTATTTACAAGTGTTAACACATTTTTGTTGTTCTTTATGTTGTTCTACTTGTATTTTAGTTCATGTTTAAGTTGTAAGTCTTATTTGTTCATTTACGCACATTTAAATTTCTAAAATAATTTCATTTGAAAGAATTATGCTGAAAAAAAATTTAAATATGTTTTATTTTTGTTTACCAGAGCGGACTTAAAAGCACTTTTTTGATCAGTTCGGGGTAAATTTAGATGAAAATTTAGCAGAATACTTACTTGCTTGTGCTTTAAATTATTCATGACTGTGATAATAATTTAAATTTTCTTTGGTTATTTTGCTGCCTTGATGGATGGATATCTTTCCTTTTTTTGAAACACTCAGAAATATAATGAGGTTAGGAGTTTGGTTTACCAGCCACAAAATAAAAAAAGGACAATTTGGCCACATTTAACGCAGACGATGGTAGTATTAAGCCCATAGGATTAAAAGAAAAACTCTTTAAATTTATTAAACTATTTTTAAGGACTTTAAGAAAATTATTCTATATTCTTGCTTCAAAAATATTTTAGAAAGTCCAAAAGTTTCAATAACACAAACAAGTTCAAGCTGATACTAAATCCTTTCCCTTCTATGCTTTTGTCGCATGCACATAAAATCCTGTAATTTATTTAACTTATTTGCATAAACCCCAATGAGTTTAAAACTAAAACTGTTTTAAATTTATAATATTCTCAGACAATTTTTCCGCTTCGTTTCATTTAATATAATAACAAAATGCGTTTTAGAAAAAAAATTTATACATATATTTGTGTAAACAGTTTTCATATTATTGATTATAATTTGAAGAAGGGTTTTGTAAACAAAACTACTGTTTATAATTTCAAATACATACTAATGAAAAAAGGAAAAAAATAGCAAGTTCCTCACCATTCATTTTGGCAGAGTAACCGAACAAATACACAAGTGTATTGACGTCTTGAAAGTATACTTCTAAACCTTATAAAAAATTCGAGACTATTTCACACTAATAGTGTATTTTTGCAACAATCAAAAACCCTCGTATTTAAGGTAAAGTAATTGTAAAACTTTCAATTGTATTGTACGAAGGAACAACATCTTTCGTCTCTTAATCGCCGTCATCTGGAGTCATTATATTAAGTAGATCATGCACTTATAGCCCCATATCGCCTTAAAGTCACCTGGTTAAATTGAAAAAGCTCATAAATAAACTACCTAACTCTAGCCCTTTTACCATTTAAATAAACATTCTCTCTACTGGAAAACTTTGAACCCAAAACATATTAAAATTATGATTTCATTAGCTATAGAAATTAAAATATTGCTACAAAGGTCAACATATAACAAGGTGTAGGTATAATATTTGAAACACCTGCCCGTGTTAATTTATAAGTTAATCAAATATCATTTTTCATTAAAGCATAACCTACAAAACAATTTTATATGTCTGTATGTGTGTGTCTACGTGTGCAAATATTAAACTAATTAAATTGTACACGTGTAAGTTTAATTTATACCAAAACATATAAACCATTTAATAAATTCAACAAACTAAATAACTAGCAGCAAAGTTGACTTTAAAATTTCAAATATATTAATGTTTAAGATGAATTGAAGGTAAATTTACCAATACACACACATACTTACATATGTACCCTCTAGTCAACCTAGAACCATATGTCTCTATGTCAACACTCTTTTCTCTAGCGACAATTGCACTAGTTGAAATGTCGACAACTTTCCTTTTATGCGCGAGTAGAGATACGTTATAACAGTTCTAGTGTATTTCTGGTGACATTGTCAATGAACGAGTCAATAGTTTGTTTTTCTTTTTTATTATGCTATGTCCTCGTCCATACAGTGAAATATTTGCTGCAAAACATTTGAGTTTGCTGACGAGAGTGCAAAGAGGAATGGCAAAGCGTACTTTGTTTCATGTACACCGAGTTCTTGTTGAGTACGTCATACTCGCCTCATTCTCATGAGAAATATATGAGAAAATGTATTAAGCTGCAAAACAAAAACTTCACAGTGTGGATACGAATGCAGTTTCAAAAGAGAAAACAAAAATGTTTTGCAGCAAATGTTTCACTGTATGGACGAGGACTATGCAATAATGTTAAAAACTTACGTACATACAAATGTATGTATGTATGTATTTAAGTTTGTTGCCCAACCCTTATAAAATTGTAGACGAGGGTCACTAAAATGTACTAGTGAATCTTTAGCTCAAATGTCTCCATATGGTCGATTACATTGGCTGCGGTACACCTATTCAGTTTTACTATTGACAATGTCAATAATAAATCACTACAATTTTACTATTTTCATCGAGCGAGGAAATATCGATATTGTAGACTAGAGCCCCTAAAATTTACTAGTGACAATGTCTCCATGTGGTCCCAAAAGAACTACTTAGTCAGTATTGTTACAGTCTAGTGGTGGATTTTCAATGACAAGCTAATGTTAAATGTCAATAGATAATTACATTGGCTGGGGTACACCTGGTAAGTAGTACTACTGACAATGTCACTAGCAAATCACTACAATTTCAATAATCGCATTTTCTGCAGGGTACCTAGATACACATACATATTCGTCTTCTAACACACAGTTGGATGAAAATATTTTAAAACTTGTGTGTGTGTGTGTATGTTTTTCATTTGGTTTGCCTGTGCTGAATTGTTTTTAAGATAAACTCTACCATAGACCCTTTTCAAAATGAAATTTACATTAATAAAGTTTAAAATTTGTTCATTTAGACAAATAAGGAAATATGTATGTATGTAATCAAAGGAAGTATTTCTATATGACATAACACTATATCTTAGATACAAAAGGCCACATAAAACTGCTTACGAAAAAAGCCCAAAACTTTTTAACTTTCTGAACAAAAGGTTTTTAGGTTGTTCGGGGAAAAGGCAGTTTTGAAAATATTTGTTTCAATGAATTATTTTAAAGTTTCTTGCTGGCATGATGAAACAATAATAGTTAGTTTTTTTTAACCATATTTGAAATTTTAACAAATAGAAGGGAAAAATAAGTCATATTGTTTTGTTTTTCTTAAGAAAGCTTATTGTTTAGCAAAAATAATCTGTTTTCCTTTTATATACATATTTATTTCTTTCAACTCCTGCAAGGAGCAAAGGGCAGTAATCAATTTGCTTTAAGACGATTGACTGATTAGGCCATAGCGTGCGATCCTGGTGTTGGGGCTGCCAACTGTGTACCCAAGGTTGCTAAGTTGCTGCATTTATTTACTCCGTGTAGCGATTAGGGCTATACCGCCCCTGATCGGTTGTCAGAGGCTCGTTAGCAAGTCTCGGGTGGACAGTGGGTGGGGTTGACAGTTGGAGAGGATTTGTGTGAAATTTATTGGAATCACTGAAAAACTCAATTTTGTAAAAAATACGAGTTAGGGACTTTCTACTTGGGACCATCGATATGAAACGTGAGCAGATGGTTTTTTCCAAAAAGCCAAAAATCGGGATTTTAAATAAATATCTTTTAGAAAGCAGGATGTGTAATATGCGCATACACAGATTGCAACTCAAAAGAAACACTTTTAGATAAACAAATATAAGGGGTGATTTTTCAAGAAGTTTCGGATTTGCTTAAAAAAAACACATAAAATTTGGAGAAATGTATTGAATCTTTATTTGAGTCGGTAGAACGATCTATATAGTTCACGGCCCTATGTATAAGAAAAACTTGGCATACAATTTGGTATTAAAAATTAGTGCATTATGTAGTTTTAACCCACTACTAAGTCCTAACGTGATTTTCAATGTAAAGTTTTATGGGAAAACTCTTTAAGATTGTGTTCAATTTTGCCACTTATGCTAACTTCATGCCAGTTTTTTTATACATAGGACCCTGAATGTATAAAGATGATTTCATGGGGTCCAATTTTGGCACAATCTCTCCATCATATCGCCGGTATCTCACAAATACATTCTTCAATATTGTCTTCCAATGCATCAACCGTTGTGGACTTGTCTCTATAGACATCAGCCTTAACATAGTCCAACAAAAACTAGCCTAAAGGCGTTAAACGTACGATCTAGGCGAAAAATTGACCGGCATCAAAAGTGAAATAAACTGTTCACCGATCTTACCTCTCGATTGGGGCATTATTTCGCGTGATGTGTGGCATGTGGCACCGTCAGCCAAGTACAGGTCTTCCATTTTGGGCAAAAAAAAAAGTAACTGTGAATTGCTCCGAATCGATAATTCTTGGTCATCACCAGCACTGGCGGATACAACTCCGAGCTCTACATATTTATGTTGGTGGTTTAATGTTCAATAGTGTAATTTTGCCTGCCTCAGAAGGTCGCCCAAACTGCATGGATGCACTTTCTTAACCAAACATGTATTTTGATAATAAAATTTAATAATCTGAAAGCATTGTTTATTTGTAACTCGAGTCATGGTTAAATTATAGACAAGCTGATACACGAAAACAGCTGATTTGCCAATCACAGTGTTGCCAAATAGAAAGTTGTTAAAAAATCACCCTTTATTTATCTATATAAATAAAAATCTAATATTGTTCGTTGGTAATCGCATACAATTTCGCTATTTTTTCAATTTATTTTTTATTTGTGTCATTGTATATTTGTGGTAAAAATTTACCCGACAAATTTTTTTAAATTTATCTAAAATCGGACATCGGCTGGATCGATTTGTCTTATTTTTGTAGTGATTTAAATAAATAACAAGTGGACAACTGGGCGTGCCACCTCGTATATATAGCAGCAAATACTTATTTTGAAATATCTTGGGAACTAATACGACAAAAAACCTGAGTTGTCAAATAATCAAAAGGCCTGCCACCAACCATATACATTTTTTTTTACTTTGGATCTAATGCAGCAAAAAACTTGAAATTTTGTGTAAGTATTGATTTTTATAATCTGCGTTATTTTAAAATGAAAGTTCGAATTGGACATGTGGGTGTGGCACCTGCCATAAAGAGAAAATATTTAATTTGAGATATCTAGAAAACTAATATAGGCAGAACGTTGAAATTTTATAGGGATAACTCTGTGGCTGAGTGGTAGCGAAGCTGGCCGCTCAGTCCAGAGGTCGTGGGTTCGATTTCCGGCATAGACCCTGGGTGTTTTCCGCAGACAAGCTAATCGCTTTGCGCGTTGTGTGGTGTTTGTATAATGTACATTGTTTCTGGAAATTATTTCAGAATTGAAAACTTAGGCATGGCGCCTCTCAAAAGATGCAAATTTTTGGTTTGCTCATAGCGTATTACTGATGGTGTAGAAGAAGCTATAGGCTATTAATTTTTTAATACCCAAAGAATGCATAGTGCTTCCCACATAGACGAAGCAATATTTATTAAAAAATATTTTAGAAGCTAAACAAGTCAACATTTTTTAATTTTTTTGTAAGCAGCAACGCCAATAACGAAAAGATTATTATAAAAAGGAGTCAGAAAGTTCATCACTTCGTAAGTAAATTAAATATAAATTTTTTAATAACTTTTTTAATTCTGTCCATGGTACAAAATAGTCGAGTTTGAACAAATGAACGTCTCTACTCTTAAATAGAGAAAATGGATTTTTAAAAAATATCTTGGAAACTAATACAGTGAGAATCTTGAAACTCTTCAGGACCATTTATGTTAATAATGCGAATTAAATTTTACAAAATATTGAGGTTGAGTCTCAAGCGTGGCACTTCTAATACAAAAGATTTTTCTTTTCATCTCAAAACGTTTATGGAATGTAGCGAAGCACACAGAGTTTTGGCCAGTTAAGCAATAACTACACTTAAAAAAATATTTAGAATAAATTTTTACCAAAAAATAAAAATCGAATAACAGATTGAAAATTTCAAAGCTCTCAAAAGCAGAATAGAAATTCGAGAAAGGATCGATGCATGAAAAGCGGAATAATTCCGCTCAAGACGGGACACTTAAAGTCCATATCTTAACTCACAGTCATAATATGAATTTAAGATTCTTAGTATTTATAGTATGTGGGAAGAAAAAGAAGAGCTAGATTGGTATCCAATAGTCGAAAGTCAAAATGTCCCGTTTTTATTGAAGCTACAACACAATTAAAAAAATCAAGTTAGAAAAGGACTTTGCTTTTTTGTTTTTTTTTAATTGGAGAGACTCCTGCGCGTCTCTAGATTAATGTCCAACAGTTCAAGGTCAAAACATCCAATGTTTCTATTTTGCAGAATTCGCATTAAAAACTTTGGCGCGTTGTTTTAGTCAAAACAAAGTACACTTTAAGAAGTTAAAACCAGTATTACCATACAAAATACTGGTTTTAATTTCTGAAAGTGTACTTTGTTTTGACTATGACTACGCGCCTTTCTTTTTAAGTTGAAATTTCATGCAGCAGTGTACATTACGGCAGAACTCTATAATACGTGTTTTTACATTTAAATTATACTTACAGTCAAACAAGTATCTACTCAATATGATTTTCTATCTATACGTTATATACATACATACATACATATGTAGATATGTATTTAGGTACTCCTATAATATTGATTTTATATCAAATAAAAATTTTATTCACATCATTAAGAAGGCCATTTTCAACCCAAGTCAATCTCTTATTTTGTGCTAACTAAATACGTTTGTGGCAGCTACAGTTCTTCCTTTGAAATTAAATCCTACTTTATTTCATTTAATTTTAATAGCTGTCACTTACATAAACAGCATATGACAATTATATTGTACATATATATTTTAAAATTTATTATTCAACAAAAAAAAAATTTACCTTTAACATTAGTTAATATTTTAGACTTACAAAGAATTATTTTGAACAAAAAGAGCTCTAGGACATTTACGTAATATCCCAGTAAAAAAATTGGAAGTCATTCTAAAGGAACTACATTTTCATTGCTTCCACAAAAACGATATTTTTAATTTGCCGATAGTTAGCAGAAAACCAAGCAGAAGTTTATTTTAGTTATACATAACCTTGTAATTCCTCTCTAGTTTTAGAAATTACTCACCAGAATTTAAAAAAAAATCGATTTTTTTGAAGAAACTTATGAACTAATTTTGGTCTAAAATTTTGAAGTTATTTGCTTAAATTTACATGAAAATACTGTTTCACGTTTAAATTCCTATAAAAAGAAACTAATTGTTAAAATAAGTAACAACTATTAACCATTTTTCCTAGATGAAAATATTATCATAGAACACAAAAAAGGAAATTTTTCTTAAAATCGCTTCCAATTCGGTGACCAGGCATCGAAAAAGAGAACTTCTTGTAATGACAACCCTATGTAAAAATCATTAGATCGGATCGAAATTTGCACTACTTCCAGATCGCAAACTCTACATTTTCATGACTTTTTTGGAGTGTCTTTTTTTACTGGGATAAAGGATATTTTTTTTAGAGTGTCACAACTTTGAGCTGACATCACTGCTTTATTTGAGCACCCATTTAACAGCTGATAGTTGCTCTTTGTTTAGTTTACTTTGAGATTTCATTATGAATCGACTTGCACCAGAGAAAGCAACGCGGGAAAATTGTTGAAATTTTGAAAATGTTAAAAATTTTAGAATGTTATTTTCCGATGAAGCCCATTTCTGGTTGAATAGGTAAGTCAATAAGCAGAATTTCCGCATTTGAAGTGGGGAAAATCCACAAGCTTTTGTCTAACCCCCATTACATCCACAGGAAATTACTATTTGTTGCACTTTATGGGCTAGCGGAGTCGTTGGCCCTTATGTCTTCAAAACTGATGATGGTCAGAATGTTGCTATCAATGGTGAACGGTATAGGAACATGATTGGAAACTTTTTGGTATCTTAATTATGTGGCATTGATATTGGTGATATGTGATAAAAGTTTTACTAAAAATGTATTTATGTCTTAAGTGTGAAAATAAATGATTTCGTAGAAATTAAAATCCCTAAAATGCTTTCCCTCATAGTTTAAATGAAAAAATAGAAAACAAAATTGCGCACAATAGAAAACTCATTTAGTAAATATTTGTGCAAAGACTTTCATTACCAATATTGCTCACGTTCACTTTTGACTTAAGCCCTCATATGAGAGAAATTCATCAAAGTTGATATGTATTTTATACTCGTGTATAAAGTCTGCGGTTTTTGTGTAGAACCGCGTATATATCAATTTCAAACTTTTTTTAAAGTTTAAGGATATATTTATATATCTATATAATTTCTTAGTGACTGTATATACTAGATATTCTCTTTACATAATTTTCTAAAGCCATTTAATGACATAGAAAGCTGAAGTTTGGCAGACTTAATGATCCTTCTGTGCAAAAGATAGTAACGGCTCCGATTTGTTTAATTTAATTCCAAAGCGTTAAAGTTACATTTAGAGTTTTGATTTATTTTCAAGGTTTATTTATAGTAGAAGTGAGCGCAAGCCATGAACTAGTGCATAGTATTATATTTTTTTCAAGAGTGAATATTGTTTGTATTGGTGATCGTACTTGAGTGTTAGGCAAAAATAGAGAACAAGGAAACAAAAAACACACAAACCCATTGTAAAACAGTTGAGTAGGCAGTTGTGTCAAGTGTGCAATATTTTTATTCTACACTTCTTAGTGCACCATACTTCATTTCACAAAACCCAAAATTTCATAAAATATTAAGCGATACTAAAACTTTTTACAATTATATCCATTGTGAAAGATATTATTTTTATAGGTATTTTTTTAAAGTCTAAAATTAATAAATTATAAAATTTAGAACAGTATCGCATGGGAACTAACACGATCAAATAATCTATCTTGTTTGTTTGGCAGATTAACAAATGCTGTTGGATGCTTTTGATAAAATTGAGTACCACTTTTAGTGTTCTCATAAAATCAAGAGCACTAAAAAGAGAGAACAATTCAATAATGTTCATCATGAAGATTAAGCAAGCAAACAGTTTGTGCTCAGCTCTATTTTGTAGAAGGATTTTATGACAACTGTTTTTGTAAAAGATTTTGGTCCATGATGCCCCTTTCTAAAGTTAGTTAGTACAGAAAACACAACTGGGACGAACGATGAATTTTTCGGTGCGAACTTTCGTCATAAAAAATAAAACACATTTGTGCATATAAAAATGAACACAACTCCGCCGTCGAACGAAATTCGTCGTGCTTGATGAACTCTGAGATAGATTTATTTCTATTTTGTACGCCGACGAACGACGAAAAAATAATTTTCTCTCTCTCTCTCTCTGTCTTTGTACACACAAAAACCAACTTTATCAAATATAAGAGAGGAATTCGCTAAGTAAATTCGTCGTTGTTGTGCTTCACACAACGAAATTACGCAGCGAACTCTTATCGACGAATTCGTAGACGTAGACGAAATTCATCGTTCGTCCTAGTTGTGTTCCTATCATAACAGAGATATAGAGTTGATATGTTCCACAAAAATTTTACTCATGCTGAACACATATTATACCCAAGATGCACATATCACATGCACCTAATTCACACGTTGATTTTTCAATGATTTTTTGAAACACGATTTTTGTAGTTTGTGGCGAACTGTATAGAAAAGCAAAGGGGGTAGAAAAAAAATCACATTTTCCGTTTTCCGAGTTTTTTTTTCCAAATTTTCTTTACACATATTTTAATTTTTGTATGTTGCTTTATTTTATTTTTTCATTCAATGTGACAACAGCTTTTTATAATAGAAAACAGTGTTACCTGTAGGTTATTTTGTCGCTAATATAGGAGTATAGGGAATATCGGACAAATATTTTATTTTTGCCAAAACGTTTCTTTATTTATAAGTATTAATAATACTTTGACAAAACGTAGGTATTCTTTATATTCAGATTGCATTTTTTGTATATAAAAAAAAGAACTATAATTAAAATATATATTTGCTCATAGACCATTTCAAAATTTGTTTTTGCTCGAAATTACACAGACTTTTATTTAATGGCAGGCACCTCAGGAAATAGAACATGGGCATTAATAAACAATGATTTAATAATTAAAGAAATTTCACTTACATCTATCTATCTTAAATCTTAATAAACTCCATTAATGGAGAAATCTCAAATGCAGCTTTATGTTAAATTTGTATTATATATAAGATAATTTCTGAAAATCTGTAGAGAAGTATTCATTAATTTCGAACGCAGAAGTAGTCACTTTAAATAATTTAATACACAAGAACTACATATGTATGTCAAAATAATGACTTGAATGTTTTTAACTAAATTCTTTTTAAATTAAAATTAATGAAATTTGTAAATTTTCGTATGGGAACATTTTTTTCAACATGTAGGGGAAATAGATTTTTTAAAATCTACTGTTAACACTGATACCATTTTTGAAGGCAAAAAAAAACATCAAACCTAGAAACATGGAAAAAATCATTGTATGAATGTACAATGTTTTTGGAAGCAACTATTAAAGAGAATTTAAAATAAAACAAGATTTTTAAATCCTCGTATGAATTGGGCCATGGTTTCCGATGTTAACCAAAAAATCTTAGCAAATTGGCTGAGAGCTTAAAGTCCAATTTGTATAAAGTCCAGATGTAAAATTTCAAACCTCGATACACGAATAGCTTCTGGTAATTTCTCCAAAAATAAGTCATTTCCTCTTTTGTACAATCTAAGTTAAAAAAATGTACAATACAGACTTAAGCGGTTATTAATGTTAATTACATTTATTAAGGGCATGCTGGCATAATGTGGGAAACATTAGAACAAATACAGGGTGTTTTTTTTTTGAGGTATAGAACTTCGAATTGAAATAAAACACAAGAAAATCGTTTTAATGTCCATCAATTTGGCTTTATTGGAAGGATAATTTTATGCCATTCGGGCATGTGGCCGCCGCGGCTGGCTCGAATAAAGCCAATTCTACAGGTCCAATTTCCAACCGCTTTTTCGAGCATATGGGGCCGTATGTTGGCAATAACGCCACGAATGTTGGCTTCCAAGTCCCCTAACGTTTCTGGTTTGTTGGCGTAGACGAGCGACTTCACATATCCCCAAAGAAAATAATCCAATGGTGTCAAATCACACGATCTTGGTGGCCAATTGACAGGTCCATTCCGCGAAATTATGCGCTCATCGAATGTTTCCTTCAATAAATCGATTGTGACGTGCGCTGTGTGGCATGTAGCGCCGTCTTGTTGGAACCACAACTCATCCACATTCATGCCATCCAATTCGGGAACAAAATAGTCGGTTATCATGGCTCATTCGGTTATCATGGCTCATTCGAGTCCTCTTCAACACTTTGCTCTACAGCGGCAACTGTTTCTTCGGTGCGCACTGTTCGACGTCTCTGCGGATGCGTATTATCACATAGAGTAAACGTAGTGCGAAAACGATCCATGGTTAACCGAATTAATTGCTCTGATGGACGATTATGTCAACCATAAAATGGACGGAGCTTGCGGTAAACTTCGCGAACTGAACCATTATTTTCGAAATAAATTTGCACGATTTGCAAGCGTTGTTCTTTTGTCAACCTGTTCATGATGAAATGGCAAACCAAACTAAATATTAATCACTTGACAGCTGACAAAATGGCCGCCAGTTAAAAAAGTGATGCCAACTTAAAGTTCTATACCTCAATAAAAAACACCCATTATAAAAAAATACAATATTTCAACTTTTTTTTTAATCCATCAGCTTGCGAAAACATTTGGGGTGAAAGGCTCAGAGAAAAACATTATTCGCTTAAGATTACGCAAATGTTTTGTGTTTTTGTATTAATATAAAACTTGTTTGGTTTTTTGTAAATCGTCTGCCAAATTTTATCATAATTTTTTTTGTATTCTCTTAGAAATTTATCATTTTGATGGATCACTTATGTATAAGGGAAATCTTATGTTAACTTAATTAATGTATTTTTGATTACTGGTTCAGAGAACAAAAACTTTTTTAAGTATATCATTGGAAAATGCTTAATTAATGCGCTAGAATGATGGCTTTTTTTTCCTATCCTTCTGAAATATTAGTTCAATGATAGATAAAAATGATTTGTAGAAGCAGTTACAATCATTTCATAAGAATAACTCAAGCTAACTATACAATTATCGCAAGTTGTTGGAAAATTTATAATTAAAGATATATTTATAAGTTTTACAATCTGTATAGAAAGCATAAGCATTTTAACCACAATAGAGAACTAGAAACAGATCTAAATCACTGAACTAATTTTAGTTAATAAAGACTGGCAAATTTATATTAATATTGATTAGGAAAGTTTCTAAGCTTACAGCACACTTCAGCTTATTAGTAATTTACCTTAAGGATGTATATAAAGCAGAGTATTTTTGTTTGCGATTACAGAACTGCTTACGTATTGCTTGATATTTATTCGCTTAACTTCACTTTGCATGATTTATTGTTATAGAATTATTTCAGCGCTTTTATTTTAAAATAAATTCATTTTATTATTTTATGCTTTTAAATACGGATGTTACTTATTGTTATTCATCGCAAAATTGTATAAACTTTATTAAATTTTCTTTTTAGTAGATTGGGATGGAAAATCTTAAAACAAATATTTCATCCTTTAATACAAATTAAAAAATACTTGACTAAAATTATAAAAATCTTTCATTGCATACCAATCAGTACAGGTACTGAATTTAATATTCTAAGGCTGTTGTTTATATAAAAAAATTTTCTAGACAACCTCTTAAGCGCATACCATTCAGTTATTTGGATCACTTCCATCCTATAACAACTATGTGTCTAATTCATTGATGATTCACCAGAAATTTAACTACTTGGAGCTGAGTTCATCAATGCAGGTAATACTAATAATTTATATTATACTTTTTTGCTGGGTTATATTAATAGAAAATATGTACGGCATCCAAAATCTTAAATAAATCTTACTGGAACTTTACCTTGTGATTTTTTACGACACCATGCATTTTTTTCCACAATATGTGACCCGGTCTATGAAAAGGTGGCTTCTGACTCAAAAAACAACAACTGACGAAATGCATTGTTTATCTTTTAACAGCTGATTTTGAGTCATAAGCCACCTTTTCATAGACCGGGTTACATATAGTAAAATTTTTCAGTTGTAATATTTCGGTAATGGTGGACTTTTTGTGGAAATGCACATATAAGAATTCACGTTGGATTTTTTGTGGAAATGCATGTATAAGAAAATTGTTTAGCTTACTGCCCTGAAACTCAGATCAACGACACCAGAAAGTTACTAAAACCTAATCATTTTTAATTTAACCTCGTATAACAAAAACTAATATATTCAAGGTATCCTAGTGTTGCAAAGACTCCCAAACCTTAATATTAAAATAAATCAAAATAAGGACTTTTAAGAAAAGTGTAAAATAGTAAACACGAACTTGCGACGCGTATTAAAATCTTTTTCCCTCCCATATCATTTATGCATCATTTATTTTAATACATTATTTCTATGAAATTTAAATAAAAGTCATATTACATTTAATCTAAGCTATGTAAATAACAAAACCGTAAAATTTCTAATTAAACATAAAAGTTCCTTGAACCGTATCGGATTAACTTGTTTTTTGCCTTCCGAGAAAAGTTAAGATCTTTTCAGGTGTAAGACAAATCTTAAATATTTAGAAAGGAGGAAAATTTTGTTACAAATACACAAGCATGTATATATGTATATAATGGGAAATAAATATACTTAATTTGAAATGTTCATGGCAAATAGAGTTTTAAAATTATGCGTGCTGCGCGAGTACATGTAAGTATTTTTTTTTCTAAGAGGTTTTTCCCAAATAAACACATTTGGATAACAATAACCGCTTTATAATATCATATCATTAAAGTAAGCATATGAAAAATAAACTTTTATGAGTGACACTTTATTTTAAATGCCTAATATGATATTTGAAAAGTAAAAAAAAAAAATACTTTTATCTACAGAAATGAAAAGCTTAGAATATATATTTAATGAATGAATAAATATTTAATATATGTACATTTAATTTTTGCTACACAAAAAATTTAAATATATACATAAATATATCAGAAGAAAGCCAAATAGTTAGGAACAGAAAAAAGTTTTAGATACTAGGAAGCTAAAAGGATTGTTGTTAAAAATCAAGTTTGTATTACTACGAAAATATTTAAAATATATTCATGGCAGAAAAATAAACTCCAGTATAGTGAAGAATATTATTATTTTTTAGCTAAAAACTAAATTGATCTAAAAGCTTTCCTTACAGGCTCATCTAGGCAAAACTAGAAAAAAAGTTTTTGTGATTACATCTACAGTTAGCCTAGGTTCATTTTTTAATTCCTTTTATCTAAAGTGTTGAAAGCATGCTCTTTGCCAAATTCAATTTCTTATTTTCAACGTATGACCATCGATTTGAAACAAAGGACCGAATTGTTTAATTGTGGAAGAAACATTATAAGCAACATATCGCAATTAATGAGTGCCCATGTTTTACGGAGCAGCAAAATATAAAAAACTCTTTAGCAAAGATCATTCATAAATATAAACTGCAAAATTCATAAAAAATATTTCAGGTTTATTACAGGTTGATTTGACAAATTTCCCATAGAAATATGTCAAATAAGCCTTTAAAAACCTGAAATATTTTTTTATGGATATGGCAGAAAATATTTTTAATTATTAAAGAATGAAAAGTTAGTTTTAAAATTTTAAGGAACTGGATCGGTCATTTTGATTTTGACGATTATCAATACCACTCTATTTAGGAAAAAGTTTACTTATGATTCCAAGACTAAATACTGGAGTTTTTCTGGGGCTTCGGATAATAATAATCAGGGCTGTCATGAATAAAATTCCATGTGGAATTTCTCCCTGTTCCAATTAGAATTTTTTGTTTTCCCTATTATTTGCTATTACAGTGGAGGCTCGAAAAAGTTAAGTCATAGAAAAGTTAAGTATATGGAAAAGTTAAGCAGCTTTTATTCACCATTGGTGACTCCAAAAAGTTAAGTAATTCTCAACTTTTCTGAGAAAATTTTTTTATATATAGTTTTTTTCTCTTTCTAAGATGATCTCAACTTTTGTATGTAAATCCTCAATACATATTTATATATATAGTGAGTCATATACGGCTGTATACATGCAAAAATAAAACCGTTACCGTTATATATTTTTTTGTGAATTTTATATGTATAATGTAGTTGCTCTCATCAGTTGGTTGTAAAAGAAATTAGTCGTAGAATATAATTCTAATTGACAATTAAAAAATAAATAAACAATGTACAAATACACATATAACCTCTTGAATTTTTCATACTACGGAAAAGTTAAGATTTCGGAAAAGTTCATCACCCCCAAAACAAACTACTAACTTTTTTGAGCCTCCACTGTAGTTGGAATTTTTCCCTGGGAAAAATTTCACATGAAATTTTATTCATGATAGCCCTGAATATTAATATTATATCACTCATACGTCTTACTATATTTATCCTATTAAAAAAAGCCTCTCAAAAGTATGCTATACTTTTTGTATTAACTAAAATGTTGTGCAATTACGTATTACTCATACGCCATAAGTTACTGTTAAATTTTAATCACATAAGTATGCAATTGATTTGCATAAAATCACATACATATATAAGTCCTCGTCCACACCAGAAAACTGTATGAGTTGATTAACTTTCGCTCTCCACTCACTTTTAAAATGCTTTTGTTTTGTTTTTTAACAACAGTATAGTAATCAAATAACTAACACTCACGTTGACTAGATGAAGTCTTAAGTTAATAAGACATTGCGTATTAATTAATATTTTTTCTCGTATTAAAATAAAATATAAAATAAAATGAGGCTAGCTATTTTACTTTATAATATTCCTTAAAACTATATTTGTCAGAAGGGGTCTTAAGAAGTTTTTAAAACAATCATACTGATTCATTGCTTTAGTGAATCATATGAATGAATAGAAAATGCAAGCAGTGGCATTTATTAACAACAGTCTAATTGATATTAATCATGCAATAGCCCAGCAAAAAATTACACATGACCATCCAAACTACTTGCAAATATAATGACTTACTTTTCTGATAACCAAATTTCATTACTCGCTTACAAACCACATTACCTAAAATTTAAAAAAATTATGTACAATTTGCTAAATGAGGAGAATAATTTTTTTATATTAAATAGATTACGTGAACAAGTTGCCAAATAAAAAAAGTAAGTACTTCTCAAGAAGCGATTATTTTAGTCTCACGCCTTGTTAAAATCATTAAGTTGGTAATCCAGTAAGGAACAGCTTCCACAAAAAATGCTTAATTCCAAACCCGATTACCTTTTTTGAAATTTTTTGCTGGGAGCATCTTTAATTTTTTAATATTAAGTGCTAGCTCAATATTAATTTTGGAAAATGCAAAATTATGCCGTTTGATTCGTAGTCATACAGATCTCTCATACAGTCCACACTAGGGAACATTTGTGCTGCAAAGATTTCGAGTTTGTTGATGAAGGGGGAAAGCGGAATGGAAAATAGTAATTTGTATCATGTACATATAGTTCTTGTTGAGTATGTCATTCTCATCTCAGTTTACAGTGCGGTCACGAATGCAGTTTAAAAAGAAAATTTAAAAATGTTTTGCAGTAAACGTTTTAATGTCTGGACAGGTACTAATGAACCAGAAATGGTAAATTTGGTACAATTGTCTCATTTTCAAAACAATTCCAACCTCAAAAGTGTAATGGTATTTTACTAACTGATACGGTACTATTTATGCTTTCGAGTGTCCACAATTGATGATTTTATATCTATATATAACAAATGGACGTTGATGATTTTTTATCATGATGAATCAAACAAATATTTGAAAAATACTTGCCAAAATATCTAATTTGCATGTTGTTTAATTTTTTGGTCACAAATAATTGTTGTGACACCTTTTTTAAACAAAAATTGTTTAATAAATAATCGTTAACACATAAAATGACATTAGAAATCAAAATGAATTTATTTGGCCGTGAGCTCTGAAGATTATATCATAACGCTGCCATAATATTAACAAATTGATTCCATACGTGACGAATTTCCATCATAATATCAATTTGACATTCATCATGATATAAATTCATCAGATGTGGACATTATGTTACCGAATCAAACTACAGAATAACTCCCATGATTATTTCCAATATATTTAAGAACGCAATAAATTAAAATTTGTATTTACCACTGCAACATATTATTTTTCTTTTTGGAAATCTTGATTGCTTCAAATATGACCATTAAGAAATTATTTTCACTTATTAAATATTCGCACATATTCTTTTCATAATTTGTTACAAAAAAAAAACTAGTTGGGAGTAGAGGTGAAAGTAGAGGGCATGACCCCACTAAGCTTTCCAAAACTCTAAAAAAGAGCCGAAGGTTTTTGTTAAATTTCATGTGAATCACATAGCGGAAGTAAGTTAAATTAAAAAAAATACAAGCTTTTTAAAATTTACCATGTGAAATTGGAAGAGGATAAAATATGTGACAGTCTTAGCAGGATTAAAATGGATAGCTGCAAATTAATTTATGGACCAAATTTGATTGGATTTGGAAGGGAATTGGCCACTTTCTGAAAAACAAAAAATTGATCACTACAACCGAATTTACACAGAAGAAAAACTTGGCGGAAAAATACCGAAATCGATACCCTGTCTGTTTGTGCTTACGGTTGATATTAATTTATTAAAAACAACAAGGTATCATTTTATTACAAACCGTTGTTGTTTTCATAGTACAGTGTTCTTATTTTATTAGCATTATTATGTTATTTTATTTTGTAACCGATCATTTTTGTTTTTATACCAGATGTTTCTCAATTTATTATCTTATAATATTATTGTAAAATTTGTTAAAAATTTTACTGAAGATCGTTCTTGATTTATTAATTCATGGTACGAGTATTTTTGTACGGGTTTTTTAATTAGAAAACGTATTAAGCTTGATTTTATATTGAAAGTAAACAAAATATTGTTCATAATTCGTTTTTAATTTGTTTGCAACAGTTAACAGCTTTAGAACACATTTTTCCGCTCTATGCAGTTAAGAATTAGCTTCTTCGATGCACCAAACTTTTTTAACCCCCTGTTTTCACAAGTCAGACCAACGACTCATCTAAAAAATTTATATAAAAATCACTAAATCACTGTCTCCCTTTTGTATATCGCCATAATTTTGCTGGCAGTTGCAGTTTATGCTAAAAGCAACCCACAATAAATTTGGACAGTCTTACTTTTTTAAATGTGCAGATATAGGAAAATAAAAGACTGTTTTTTATGTGCGTACTCGTTCCACAAATATTTTTTTTTGGTAGTTGTACTTTATTTAAAAAGCAAGCCACAATACGTTTTAGATAGCCTCACTATTATAGTTGAGCAAACATTTCTCTGAAAAAATATATCTGCCAATTAAATTTATCGCCATTATTTACTGCCCAAAATTTCAACACGATCGATCTTTTTGTTTGGCTTGACATACCTATTGGCAAAAATCAATAGCCACGCCCTAAAAATTTTACTCCGTTGCAACTTTCCACAAAGGACATACTTTACAACGTAAATATAATTAAAAGTAGGATTTTATCAGAGCAATAAAATGTTTTTTCTTAGCAACATTTTACTTCAAAGGTAAAGGTAAACTTATCCAACGTCCGCTAAAACCCCGCCTTTAAGTAACTTTAAGTTGTAATGATGGCCCTAAGTGTACACTAAATTTCAGCTTACTCGGCCTGGCCCACGATGTCACTAGACATCGTTCGATCGACAACTTGAATTGCAAACAACAATAACTTTAGAAAATTTGTTGTTGTTTGCAATACAAGTTGTCGATCGAACGATTTCTCGTGACATCGTGGGCCAGGCCTACTATGTCATCAGATGGTTTTGGAAAGTGGCGGAAGACAGTCAATGCCTTAATTCATTGTGTTACATAAATTACTGCGCCTACTGTTGAATTTAGAAATGAATTTAAACGTAGAGCATTAATTTTATCTTAAGCTTTCTTTTTTTTTTTTGTTGTTAAGAGTTATCAAGTGTAATAATCTGGGAAGTGAAAATGAAATTTTTATGAAAAGATTTAATCCCAAATATACAAGAACACAAAGTCGTTCAAAAGAAAGTAATTCAAAAATAATCTAGGTGAAAAAAAATTGCAAACACTTCATTAACACGACTTGATATTCTTTATTAGATTTTTTTTACTCTTATGTATATTGCGTTAACAGTGACATTTCGATTGTATGACAAAATAATCTAGTTTCATTATAACTGCTGTGTTCTAAAGAAGTTTATCGTGTTTCTTTAAATTTTTTTACGAAAGCACACTTAATATACAAATTAATTGTGTTTATAAATCTTCGGTGGCTCACTGCAAAAAAGTCCTAAGTATCAAACTAAAATTACCTTATTTCTCCATTAATTTTAAATAAGCGTACATGAGTTTATTAGCAATGCAGTGGGGTGCAATTGTGTCCTTATATTTCAATTAGTTGCGAAATAAGGTAAAGCTTATTTCTTATGACCAGGAAAACTGCAAATATGCAATTGCATGTTTTTTCTTGTATGACGTATTAATGCAGGGACAATATATTTATCCGTTTCAGAACTTTTTATGAATTTTGGTATCGATTTATTAGTGCATATTTTTGCATATTTTCCTCTTTAAAGCATGTTTTTGCATATTTTGAGCATATTTTCTAAGTTTTATAGCATAATTTACGCTTTTAGGGCATATTTTGATACTTTATAGATTTTGTTATGTTAATATGCTTACAAGCTTATGTGTTAATCAATATTTTCATTTTTATTTTTCGCCATCTAAATTTCATTTCCAATATGCCATGAGTATATGAATTTTTCTATATCTATATAACGCAATTATTGTGGTCCTTAGCTTCAACAAAAATTCGGTTTGCGAGTTGTGACGGACTCTGGCCCGAATAGATGTTGAAGGAACATTTTCAACGTATAAAAATTTACTTAGATGTGACAGGCAACGATTTTTGTTTGAAAATCTAGGTCAATATTTTGTTGTTTGTTGCAATAAAATTATTAATAAAAAATATTGGCTTCTTTATCCAAAACACAGTTCCAAAGTCTTAATTCTCATATCGTCATCTCTTTTGAAATTAAAGTTAAATTTTTACGAGTATCCAAAAAAAAATTAATTATATTATTTTTTTTAGTCAAAATTAGTATCGCAATTTTCTTTTAGCGTGCACTTCAAATTATTGTTTTTAATGCGGTAGTTATTATTTGTTAGTTTGTTTTATTGTTTCCTTTATTTTATTTATTTTGTTTTTGTCTTCTTTTATATGAAAATGTAGTTGAATTTTTGATATAAAAATATATTTTCATTCACAAATAAACCAATTTATTTTATTTTTAAGAGCATGTGTTTGAAGGTTTTAGTGCATATTTTCAAGTTTTTAGGGCATATTAAATGCGCATAAAACACATTTTTAAGAGCGTATTTCTGGTTTCCCTCCTAATGACTTTATTTCAGTTAGCCGACGAAAATAGTTAAATTTGGCCGATAGTATCATCTATAAAGTATTTAAATATTAAGATCGATGAGGAATTTTTAAGCCCAAAGGTGACTAATTTTCGAGCTCGTATACGATAAAATTCTTATTTTCCGAACTCTCTGATTGGTTATCGCATAATATGTGTCTAATGATGAGAACTGTTAACTAGTAAATATTCACATGAAATCTTGTGAGATTCTACTGGCATTATTCAAATTCTTCTTTACAAGGATTCATGCCAGAATTTATATGAAAATATATTGGTAGCGTTTATTAGGAATGTTATATTATTATTTAAATGTTATTTCCTTTAACGCAATTGAACTTAAACCGTTTGTGCAAAAATACATATATTATATATTAAGTATGTGTTTGTAATCCGTGCAAATTTCGATTTATACACATGTATACATACAAACATACCAATAAACACCAACACAGTCACATTTAAAAAAATACTAAAATTGCGGCTTAACATTACAATGACATGTATTGAGAAAGTTTAAAGCAAGAAAACGAATATTAAGCATTTTAAAGCAAATTTAAAAATTCTTAAAATGTTGCTGGCAGTCATAAGACTTTAGAACAATTTTGTTTATGGAACAAGTAGGATCATATCGCACACTAAATCATAAAGAGTCACAGCTTAAAATTATAAAAGCGCTTTTGCTTTTTTATAAACCAATTCATTGAAGAAATCTATAACGACCTCAACAATTTCTTTTGTACTGTCTTTTTGAAGAATATAAAATACCGTTATGCTTGTTTTTATGTCATATACTTGCGTCACTTGTACAGTATCAACGGATGTTTGCAACTACTCAGCGTCTGAAATTTTTTGAGCTGTGACTCTTTATGATTTAGTGTGCGATATGCTCTATTTTAAGCAAAATTTTCAGCAACTTTTTTACCCGTCTCTCACTTATTTTGCGACAATTTTTGTTCTGTATTATAATTAATTTATAAATCTGATAAAAAATTTATAAATTTTGATATTTTCTTTAGATTTCTGTTGATGAAACACACAGTTATAAAAAAATCCTTTATTCTTATAGAAAATGTAGCTGAAGAAACTAGTTAGCGCATTGATTGCAAAGCACGACAAATACTGAGAGGGCGAGTTCAACTTTTGAAATATTGTTAAATGTTCTTAATAAAACATAAAACCCACATAACACAACATAACGTCATTAAGTTTTCAGGAGAGCGAAAAAACTGTTTTATTTTTAACCTTTCTATATTTTATGAAATCCAAACGCTATATTGAAACATCCTTAGATTTTATATAAATGTTTCGTAAAATTAATGTTAAGTCTATATACATATATAAAAGAGAATGTGTGTATGTATGTATGTAACGTATGAAACTTTCAGGAAGAATATTCAGGCAGGTGACACTGTGAAGTCTGATTTTTAATTTTCAGTATATATATATATGTATATATATATATATATATATATATATATATATATATTTATTTTTTTTTTTGCGGGGAGGGGAGGGGTAGCGAAGCACACCGGGTTAAGGTAGTAATAAAATGGATGTTAAAAATAAAAAACTATTTTTTTGGATGGCATTCGAAAAGAAAGATTTTAAGTTTTTTTTTCATCTAGCGCGAAATATTTCTGAAACTAGAGGGTCTAGAAAATTAATAAACCTATTTTTGTAATCATCAAACGAAACTGCATAACAATTAGTTATATTTGGTAAAAAAAAATTATAGTCAAACAATTTTCAAGGCCTAAACAAAAACACACGATTTTTAACATCCTTGCAATAAAAGTCAGATACCCTGATATACTCATAAATGTGAATATATTTAAATGAAAGTGATTTTTGAGTAGATTAATTAATAATCCAGAAAGTACTTTTAAGTTTGGAGTGCCATTCATGACATATTAACGGAATAATACAAAAAGAGGTGCAAATTATGCAAATCATAAATGTCACTATATCTTCAAAAGTAGAGCTGACAGGTAAAAACTAATGACGCCATCGTAATCATGAGATAAAAATATATAAGGATCGGTAATTTTTATTTAAACATCCAAATCACTGTTGTGCAGTGTAATTATTTGTTTTGAATATTTTTTTTTATAAAAATGTACAATCTTTTAAGGAAATATTAAGCTTGTGAATGCAAACTCATATATTTTGATTTTTCTATTTTTAGTTTGATTGTATTAAAGAGTTGATTTTCACCTCGATAACAATTTTTCATTCTTTTTTTCTGGTAAGATGCTCCAGTGACCTGAGCGTCAGATCTTACACATTACTTTATTATCTCTATTATTATCCCTATACAACATTTTCTGAATACTATTAATAGTGGATTCTCCTAAAGTGGTCTGATTAAATGGATATTTCCCGCAAAATTCTTAATTTTGTAAGGATGTGTGACCTGGCCTGGCGCATGACAATAAATGCAAATGTATGGGTGAGATGGAAGAGGATACAATTCAGTGGCAAGCAGTCGCTTAAAGTCACTTTGTGACTCACTAACATGTCACATATTTAAAGGATATATGCGTGTTATTAAATTTTGGTTAACAAAAGGTTTAAGAAAAATGTGTGTGGTACCTCAATAATAAATTTCAATGTTTTTTTTAAGAAACTATTAATAATTCCAAATATGTGGAGTAGATGAAAAATGAAGACAACTCAATGACAAGCAGTGACTTTATTTTACTTCGAGACTCACTAGCAGGTCGTATTATAAATTTTTTTATATTCTTGATATCCTCCTGAGCTCAATGCCGCTGGTAGAATAATTTTTGTTAAACGCATTAAATATGTGGCCTTTTAAGTAACAAAAATTATAAGGATTTAATAAATTGATAGTAGTTACCTTTATTGTTATATTGTATTGTTGTGTAACATTTTTATAACTGCAAAGCAAATTCTATGCAAGATATTTGTTTAATTGAAATTAAATAATTTTTAATATGTCTGATTTTTTTTTGGTAGTTGTCATACTTGAGAGTTTAGCCTACAATCAATTTAATTTTTAATTTATTAAATTTTATTTTGTTTTATAGATAATAAATGCCTTAAATATTTGCATATTTATTCATTTCTCTACTTAATAAGTTTATTGATTGTTTTAAAAAGAAATTTTCCATTCCATTGAATTTTGTGATAATAAAATCAAAGTTGTGCATTTAATTTATACAGTATAAATTCCTCAAGTGCATATTTTCAATTCATTTTTGTTTTAAGATTTTATAAAATAATTTAAAGGATTTTTATTTTCTAATTGTCCATACTTAATATATTATAAAATAATTTGTAATATTTCGATTTAATAAAATTTTTTTAAATATGATATAATATATCAGGGTAATCAAGGAATATGTGGTCAAGTAAATCTAAATAATAAAATTTATATTAAAAACATATAAGGAAAAAGCTGTTTATAATATTACAAACTTTAAAATTTATTTTATACAATTATGTGTGTAAATGCTAAAATATTTCAAACAATTTATGTTTAAAGTTTCTTAATTTTTACTGAAGCCGTAAAAATGTAACAGCCTTATTTACAGAACTTATTAAGGCTTTACAAAGGGATTTTAAAACAAATTTTCATAAAAAAATTTCTCTTAAAAAGCCTTAATAATTTTTATAAATCAGGCTGTAAGTTTTTAGACATACGTCTATGTTCTGTGTGGCTTCCACATCGTTTTCACATGTTTTCTTGTGAGTTTCGATGTTAAAACACATGCTACATCTGCTTAAGTTGAAATTTAGAAAATACAAATTAATAGTTTGTGTTCTAGCATCCAAATTTAGAAGAAAACAATAATGGACGATTTTAAACTTTTAGATTTTTCCTTTTGCACTTTAGAGCAATAAAAACTTGTATCCTTTTACTTGCTAAATAAAATGTGAATAATTTCCGTAGCATAGGGCTAGAGGTTGAAGAACTGCTTGCTAAAATATACCACACACACAAAAGTCTGGCAGCTGTGAATTAGAGATGAGCCATATTTTGAAAAACGTTACATTTTCACAGCGATTGCAGATTAACTAAGCACAACTGTGACTCAATGGATCAAGTAACGGGTTTTGATAATTTACAAATACAAACGGTATGAAAACATTAATTTTTTTATACCTTCAATTTCTGTCGAGAAAAAATCGTCAAATCGTGTCAAATCGTCTTTTCTGGCAACTATGTGCAGCTCTCATATATCTATTTCTGCAATTTTACTATCGTATACGGGGCAGAGGCCGTATACGATAATTTTCAATATTTGAATGGGGTTGATTGCTGATTGTTTGTTATTGTCGCTCTTCTTATTAGTATTTATCAAAATACCAATACTAATAAATACTTTTAAATCAGAAGAGCTCAAATGGGCTAATTGGTGATCACAGTCACTATCTAATTACACTTCTGCTCTTCCTATTCGATTTTTATTGTACAATCAAGACAATTGTGTAATGTGGTGGCAACATTCTTCAATGTTGTTTACTTTTTCACTGTCAGGAAAATTGCGCAATATTTTCTTTGAAAATATTGTGCCATTTATTGCATAGTATAGTTCAAAACGACAATATATGTACAACAAGATATGCAATAATATTGTACAATGGATGGGCCGCTTTACAGTTTAAAAGAGCAGCGATTTAGAAATCACATTCACAAGAAGCAACATTATTAGAAACTCACAATACTGCTCATCTCTACTGTGAATGCTCATCCAACGTATGGATAATGTGATCATTTTCATAGCATACTTTATTGCTTTAATTCTTATTGTAGACTTTTACGATTTCTATATCCCATGGTTGAAAATTTGGTAAAAAGATTGTTGTGGACTTTAAACATCTACATGCAAAACAAATTTCATCAAAATCGGTCAAGTCGTTCTAGCGTAACAAAAAGTGGCAAAGGATCACACAAATAAACCAGATTACACCTTTTAATATAATATATGTATGTATGGATATTTTATATTATTACTATTGCACAAAAATAATTTAATAATTTCATAATGAAACTCAGATTTTAGTTTTCACAGATAGTCCCTTCATCCCTTCATGCCGGGATTTATAAATTTACAAATGCTCCCAGCAAAAAATTACACATTACCATCAGAACTACTTGCCATATAATGACTTACTTTGCTGATTACCAAATTTCATTACTCGCTTACAAACCACATTACCTAAAATTTAAAAAAAAATATGTACAAGTTGCTAAATGAGGAGAATAATTTTTTTAGATTAAATAGATTACGTGAACAACTTGCCAAATAAAAAAAGTAAGTACTTCTCAAGAATCGATTATTTAAGTCTCACGCCTTGTTAAAATCATTACATCTTCCACCAAAAATGCTTAATTCCAAACCCGATTACCTTTTTTGAAATTTTTTGCTGGGCTTTCTTAGTGTGGGCTAAAATTTAATTCAAAATAAATAATTTTGATCTTGTAAGGATTTTTTTTTATTATTTAATCGCATATTATTGATTGTACATAACTATTAATTGTAACAAATTTCCTCAAATGTGTTTTCTCAACATGAAATATTCAAGAACATGCTGAAGTGAAATACTTTTATTTTGTTTTTTTTTCATTCACTATATCCTCACTCTCATGCATTTGGATTTCCAATTAGGAGCAATATTTTATATTGAAAAGTTAAATAATCTGAAGTATTGAAATAAAAATTTAATAAAAAATATTTCAAATTTATAAATAAGCCGAAAGAAAAACAAATCAATGAGCTCCATGGGGAATTAAGTTTTGTTTAGTGAAGTGCCACATTACCACATATGACGCCTGAGGGTGTGCAGTGCGTGCGACTCGTGGCATATGTAGTAATCTTAACATGTGAATTAGGGAGGATTTTGAATACAAAATTTAATTCAATTCATTATTAAAAATATATGAAAAATTTAAAATTTATTCAAGAAGAGAAAATGTAATCAAACTTGGGCATATAAAAATTCTTTTACATATTTGTTTATTTTTTCAATACATTTATGGAAAAATTTTCTAAAACTTTTAAACCCTACTATTTGTATACATGGTACTTACAAAACAAATATTGAGCACATATACCAAACGCATTTGTTTTCATAAAGTATTTTTACAAAGTATTTGCAGTTTAGGGGTACAAACGTCTCGCACACAAATACCCTGAACTTCAAATGAATGTCAAGAACTCGTTACCAAAAAATATTTTTAAGTTTTATATGAATGAAATTTGCAAACAGAACATACATACAACAAAGGACGCCGTAACTTTCTACTGCCCTTATTATCCCTACCTATCTTAGATCGAGTATCAAGTGTAAAGTGCATGTTATGAGCTTCATTTTGCTTTCATTGCATTTTGTACTGGTAAATAAAGATCTATTGTTTTAAGGACTGAAGAAACGTCCTCAATTCACTGTGAAAAAATATATTTTTTTCTTAGCAGTTTTTAAGTCTTAAACTTATAAGTTTTATTTTGTATTATTTTATTTTTTGTATTACTAACTGAATAAAAAAATAATATTATATTATAAGAAAATTGAACCAAACAATTCCCACCTTCAGCGTAAAAAACCCCACTGTACAATGTTTTCTTACTTATATATATTAATAATAACTTACGTTTTCTATTTATATATATTTCTACACCCAGAGAAAAAACCGCTTAAAATCTATAAAAACCATATTGAATTAATAAGAAACATGTTGAAATTTCTTATTTCAATATGGAACAATATTAATTTACTGTATTAATTTATTTATTTTTAAGTATCTCAATATACATTTTCTATTATATTGAACATTTTTGAATTAATATTACTGCTGCTTTTCCCTGAGTGTATATTTTAAGCTTTTATTATGAATCAAATTATATAGTGAAATCTCTCGTAACGGGACACTCACCGTCGAGTTATTTTAGTCCGGTTATTAGGGATGTACAACTTTTTTTTGGCAGTTTATTTCAGTTGAAAAAATATATTAAGAGTAGACTGCTTCAAATTATCTGGATTGGTATAATAACAAAGTCGTCTCCAGACAAATGCGCTTCAAATTTCCATTTTATTCTTTAATTAATAAAAAAAAAACACTTTTTTCCGGTGCCATTTTGAGACACGAGTTAATCAAAGGACTTCTTCAAACAAACAGCAATTTCTTTGCCGTCTTCAACGCATCACTATTTACATTTGCGTTAACCGAGGAATTACCAATATCAGTGACACTAATTAAAATATGAATCGTAGTTGCATAAAGAAAGACTTACTATTTAAATGCAACTCTTGTTGTCATGTTTCACCACTTCTGTCAGCGCCTGTGAGAGGTATTTGGAACAATATTTTTGAAAATGTTGTGTCCGCGTCCAGTTATGGGAGTGCATTTTGTATGCAAAACCTAATGAACGTGTTAGATCTACAAAAGTTGTCCGGTTATTAGAGCTTTGCGGTTATAGGAGGTGTCCGTTATAAAAGGTTTCACTGTATATACTTTTTATTTACGCAAAATGCAAAAATAAATTCACCCTTGATGACGTCCTCACAATCATATTTTAAGGGAGGTTGAAACAAGAGCCGACTTACACTCTTAAATGTTTTCATTTTAATTGCTTTTATTATACTAAGTTATTTTCTCGAAATTTGTACACTAATTTTTGTAGTACCTAATTGGCCATAAAATAAGAGAATCGCCACAACACATCTGCAGTAGTGTTTGTCTGTTTGCACCATCAATTAACAAGACAAGAACGAAAAAATGTTCATGAACATGAATTAAAAAAAAAGTAAAACAAAAAAGTGTGCACTTAAAGAGAAATTATAAAAATTATGTTTTATAAATATTTAGCAATACTTGCTTAATCGGTCTTCAGTTTATTAGTTGCAATTCTTATAAAATGAAATATTTTTATGAAGACAAGAAAAATCAAAATAAAGTTTAGCTGGGGGGAATACTGGAAAATTTTGCAAATATCCCTTTTTGCAAGAAAACGATGCACAGTTGTTCACTGTAAAAGTCTTAAACTCTTCTCTTTCAACAAAAAAAAATACAGTTGTATTACTCTTTCTGATGGGAGAGTGTATTAAAAAAACTGTGTTTTTCCTCTACTAAGAATTTGCAAATTTTGATTAGATCCCTTTTGGAGGGACAAGTGCAATATATGGAGTGTAAACAGATTTGCCATAATAAAATTTCCAGATTATCTCCTCCTCCTGATCATTTATATCAATAATTTGTATTCAGTTTAAAATGTTTTATTTAATAAACATTTATCTGATTAAAACCACTTGCATAAACACCCTTTTGAATTTGCATTTCATGCAAAAAGAATGTAGTTCTAATAAAAAATAAATTTATTTTGCACACTTGCACAGGCAACGCGCTCGCTGTGTGTTTAGTTTGGATGAAAAAACAACGTGAACAACAATAATAGTAACAACAGTAAAATAAAAAAAAACAAATGCAACTAAAACTTCGCCCTTGGACCCCCTTCCATTATTTCATTGATGTTTAATTTATGCAAAGACACTGTTAACGCTTGATGTGCATAGACAAAACAAACAAGCAAAGCATACAATCAAACACACACGCGCACATACACACACACACACACACACTGCAGAACTGCAATATAAAAACTATTGCATTTATTCGTTTCTTTTTTGTTGTTAAGATAACAGATGTTTTAATTTTTTGCTGCGACAAAACGACTGTTTGTTTTCAGCGTTACCGTTGTGCAACTAAAGTCGCAATTTTACACTTTTTTGTCTGCCTTGCGCATTTTTATGCCCCTTAGTATTAAATCCCCTTTCTGTATTATTTGTTTTCTTTTGTGCCCCTTTTGGCCCGTTTTTGTTCAAATTCATTTCGTTTTTATTTTGACAATTATTGTACGCACATTCGTCAACAATTATATATATTTTATTTCCTGTGTCAAACTTCATATAAAACATGCAAAAAAAATATTTAGTTAATTTGAATTATTATTCGAACTTCATTTGTTTCTATATTTATGATTTGAACGGGCTTAAGTTCGTATCGCTTTGTAAGCCAAATTACATATGATAATTATTAATGAACAAATAACACCAAAGCTTGTTGTAAATATTTTGACTAACAACACATAGTTGAACGGAACACCGTTTTCGAAGCCCACTAAACGTTCATCATCAGCGTTCTTCTGTGTTTGGTCCACTGTGTGTGGTGTCAGTTTTTTTTGGCTTACAAAGCGATACGAATTGTAGCCTGTTCAAATCATATATACATGGTGTTAAAACGCCTCGATATGAATCTTTTCATTTGTGTAAGATTTTTAAATATGAAATTACATACACTCACGTATAGGTTATTCTAACTGTATAATTTTAAAAATGGGAAAACTTTATGAAAAAGGAAATAATATTGTATGAAAAAAAAAATAAAATGGACAAGAAAGTAACGCAATCAAGATATATTTTTACTTAAGGGTTCCGTACACCAAAGGGGAAAAAAGTAAACTATTGTTTTCGCTACGCTGTCCGTCTACCCGTCTGTCTGTCACAGCCTATTTTCTCGAGAACCGTAGGAGCTACGGACCTGAAATTTGGACAGGGTGTGTAGAGTTAAAAATCAAAGGGTGTTCCAAAACGAGCATCGAAAAATGTTAAAATCCAATATAATATACATACATACAGTATATACAATTGAAATTTGTAAAGTTAGTGTATTCTTATACAGACTACAATACTTAACACTATGTAATTTTGACAACTTGGAAACCGTAAGAGGCAAACTCTTAAAATTTTCAAAAACGGTAAGACTAAAAAACCCCAAAATTACAAAGTCACCAAACCAGAAAAAAAATCGCTAAAAACCAAAAAAAAGGAAAAATAGCACCAAATCAAAAAAAAAATATCTAAAACTTAAATAAATCGCAAAAATGGAAAAATCGCCAAAATGAAAAAAATCGCCTAAATGAAAAAAATCGCCAAAACGAGAAAAAAGCGAAAAAACTAAAATATTTCGTTTGAACTGAAAAAAAACTCAAAAAATGCCATATTAAAAAAACGCTCATAACCGAACGTACGGAACCCTTCGTGCCCGGGTCAAAGTTTATTATTTACATACATATATTGTTTTTATTGTATCTCTGGGTTTTTCGTTAAGGCAAAAAACACACTGAATTGCCATCATCAAGTAATGCTTTTGAAATAAATTCCGATGAAATTAGTTCATAAGGTGACTCTATTATCTCGGAAAAAATATTAAAAAATAAATAAAAGTAACACGAAAGTATACCAAATATTAGGAAAGACGGCAGAAGTAGTTTAAGACTGATGCAGATACCAAAAAATTCCATTCGTGATTTCTGGAATCAGTTGCTTATTTGCCAAAGGAATAATTTGAAACGCCGTGCTAATACAATCAATCATGTGATCAATTGCTAAACAAAAAAACAATGATGTAAAAATATCCGAGTTTTAACTGCAAAAAATACAGCTTTTCTGGGGAAAATGGCTATTGCTGCAATGAAGCTTGTTTTAAGGATGACAAGTTGCAGCCACTCTAATGGACAAATTGGCCAAATTAAATGCAAAAATATATCTAGATTCTGCAGTTGCAAAGTCGGTGAACTATACCTTATGTCTTCATCTTTATAAAATTAAATTTACAAAAAAAAACCCATAAACCAGAAATATAAATTAACATTACAAAAAAATTATCAAATAGACTGAAAGCAGACACTTGTCAGTCCCTGCTGTCTACTTTAAATTTGTTTCAAAGCAATTTGGAAGAATGGATTCCAAGTGAAGAACTTATTAACAAATGCAGATGTACAATTTCAATTTCATTTTCATTTCCATTTAATTTCTATTGTAATCCCGATCGATATCAAATTTGACCACTGTTTTATTATTGTTATAGATTTTATGATTTTTATTTATTTTTAGTAGCTATCTATAATACATTTATACTTGTCTTATTTGTAAATAAAAACTATATTTACAACTCAACTAGCTGTTTAAACACCCGGTATTATAGAAATATATTCACAGTCATCATAAGCAATTATAAAACTAAGAATTTCCTTCAATGTGCCTTTTCCTATTTAAATTCATATACCCAGTAATCAGTAATTGTTTTCGTGAGTTATGAAGTTAGAATTTTTACTTGCACAAAAGACGAGCGTATGTATAAACGTAGTAATGAGTTCTCATAAAATTAATATTTGTATACTTCTTTTCTTAAACATGAGAAAATTGTTGTTATTGTTTATGTTTGTTTTTAGTAAAAATTACTTAATAAATATGCTAGTTTTTTAAAATTTTTCTTGGTTTTGAAGTTGCCTATTTCTTATAAATCTCCTTTTTGTACCACTTTTGTTTTGAAAATCCCCATTTTATGCCCCTTTTTGAAAATGTTCAACGGTAACGCTGTTTGTTTTCACAACTAACAAAAGGCCTTTTTTGCAGTCGTTTCATACATATTTATTTCACTGTTGCTGATGTTGTTGATGACGCTTTAACTAAAGAAAAAAATACACAAATAAGGAAGTGACATTTTTGTTATAGCCTCTGCCAATTTTGTAAAACAAGTTCAATACTAATGTAATAATTTGACCTAAATTTTATTTAAATTAAGTTGTGATAATTGTTTCGTACTAACGAACATGCAATAGGTTTTACTTTCAGCAATATAGGCTTCACATGGTTACTTATTTATTAAGTAAAAATAAATATCCGGGACGCATAGAATTCACAAATAGTAAAGAAGAGATGTTAGAGATGCTCATGCTCATATGAGAAGTTTTAACTTTGCATATGCATGCATAAAGAGTATCTGGCATAAAAGCGCTATTGGAACAAGTGCGAAAATGGGACAAAAATATTTTGTATTTTATTTTTAAATTTTCATGCACAAGTTAAGTTTTCTGTATATAAATAACAATAAACAGTTCAATATTTCGCTACTCCTTCGTGTATAATCCTCAGGATTTAATTATGCCATATTAAAAATATTATATTAAAATTCTTTGGTCAAGAAATCTTTTTTCTGAGAAACTTTTTTACATTCAAGTCTTTGCTTACTCTTTTAAACAGTGTGCAAAAAAGCTTTCAGCAGTTACGTTTTGCCGTCCAAATTAATTTATTGTATTCCTTGGGTCTCTTGCAATAATGATTTCAATATATACTAAAGTTTTTACATCTGAGAGTTTCTCCTGTCATGTAAAGCTTCTCATGGGAGGATTTCCCTTGCCCAAGAGGTCAACTGTCTTCCAAAGATTTAATCAGAGCCTCTGTAATTGCAATCACATTGATGTCAATACCCTCTATACTCAGTCGTTCTAGCGATGTTTGCCTTAGAGAATTTCTGAGTAAGTTACCAAAACTTCCCCAGTCCCCAGACGCAAAATTCTTCGACATTCCTGCTATAAGACAAATATATTCACGTGTTTTTATTTACATTCAAAATAAGAGACAACAAGTGTTTTTGTTTACAAATTTCCAACATAAATTTAAATAAACTGCAGTACAAACATTGGAAAATAATTCATTTTTAACACGTTCCATTCATTTTAGGTCTTTATATTAAATGTTTGATTTATGATTTCATACACTAGAGATTTTAATTTATTTATTACTCTAAACTTAAAAAGCAAACATAAAAAATTTTACACATGAGTCAACACAAAATAAAATTTCATGATTTAGCAAAGCTAATTCCAAAAGGATGCCATCAATCATCATCCTCAATTCGACCTAAACTTTACAATTTAAGAGATTCTTTGTATACTAAAATCGTTGAGATACGTGTCCATAAATACATAAAGAAACCAATGAATCTGATGCAGCTTTAGCAACAGTACAACACACATGCAGAAAATATAATTTATACATTGACAGCATTCAAATTAGCTTTGGGTCAAATGTAATTGCATCTTTATGCATGTCTGGTCATGGTGCTATTTTAATATGCACCGTCATTTGCAACATCAAACGTTTCATGGATCGATATCAATCATTGAATTGCACTAACTAGTTATTTTAATATTGGAGCAGAATTTTTTAAAAAATTTTAAATGCAAAAGAAGAGTTTTTTTACACAATCCTTTTTGATATATCGCTCATTTACTCACACAAGATCATAACTCAAAAAAACTAGTTTGCCATAAAACGAGCTTAAAGTCTTCAATTGCACACAACTTACTGGAAAAAGAAAATTTCATGTTGCTTTCAAGGGTTGATTAAAGAATTACAAATATATTATTTAATCAACCCTTGAAAGCAAATTGATACACAATATCGAGCCATAACCGCTAAAATAGCTTAAGCGACACATTTTTTGGACTTCGATATTTTGTTAAAAATCGACTATTTACGATCGCAAAAAATTAAGTTCGAAAATTATGTCGCTTAAGCTTTTTTTGGCGGTTATGGCACGATATGAAGAATGACATGAGGATTAATTGTGCATCATTAACTCGAAAATTTAATTTTTTGAGTTGAGCGCTTTACTTAAAGCAGTGATGTCAACTACGAATTGCTTTTAGCATTATTTTTAATGCTCTACGACTGATTTCTTATAATGAAAAATTTTAATTAAGCTGGCACCAAGTAACGTTTATTGATGTAATATTGGTAAGTTAATATCTTAATCCTATATTTAGGCTAAAGTTCGTATCGCCTTGTAAGCCAAACTAAATGTAATAATTATTAATGCAAAGATAACACCAAGGTTGTTTGTAAATATTCTGACAAACACATAGTTGAACGGAACAATTAGCTGTTCCGTTTATTGTTTATTGCAAAAAAAAAACATTTCATTGCCGAATATAGGGGTATCCTTTTTAAAGTTTCCGTTATAACTTCGACATTTACAGTCGAATCATAAAGTATGATATATCGATTTTTTTATATTTTATATCAAATATTCCAGCTTAGTACTGACATATTAGATCTTATTTCGTTCCACCTGAATTTACAAAACTATTGCCAGAAAATTAAAGCTCGCAAAAAAGATAAAACTTTGCAAACTTCCAAGTACCTTTTTATGTGTACATACATACATATCAGATAGGGGCGTACTGCAGCAAATAATTACTGAAGTAAAAAAATCCGTTTTTACTGGTTACTGAAAAAACTTGCAGTATTCAGTAACCAGTAAAGTTTTACTGAAAATTAAATTTTTTACAGTATTTTACTGATTATGAAATTTTGTTGCAGTATTTTACTGGTTACTGAAAAAATTGCAGTATTCAGTAAAGTTTTATGTATGGACTGCCTAAAATTCATAAAAAGGGGTTTCCTGTAAGGCCTAAATGCTCCCCGATCGATGCACCTTCAATACAGGCCTCAGAGGAAATCCCTCTTTATGAATTTTAGGCAGTATACTGGTTACTGCTTTTTTTTCAGTATTCAGTAAAATTTTACTGAATACTGCAAACTTTTCAGTAAGCAGTAAAATTTTACTGCTTTCTGCTTTTTTACTGCAGTAATTATTTACTGCAGTATGCCCATGTCTGATACATATGTGCATATGCATTTATGTGTGTTAGTGTGCACGTATGCAAATCCTTTATAACTTAAAAAGTGATCCCAGTCTAATTTGCAGGTTTCGAAAAAAATGTCCTGCTTTTAGAAAGAAATAGTTTTGTATAAAAAATTAGAAAAATACAGAATAGCTGGAAAATTTGAACTAGATGAAATTGATTTTCTTTCTTTCTTAAATTAAAGATATTTAAGATATATTAGGAAGAAATAAATTAACATTAAGGATCAGAACAATTAGCAATATGGTTACAGGGTTGGAAAATTGGTAGTTTTTTTGTAAAAAAGAACTAAAAAAAATTATTTTTGCTTTCTTTTAATTAATTTTTTTACTCAAGGGTTTTATATATGTTTAGTTTTCGGTGTCGGTATCAAGATAGTTTTAAAAATATATAAATACAGAGTGTAGAATAAAAAAATTCAACTATTGCTGATATCAAAAACGAAGTCGCAACAGCAATTATTTCTCAAAATGTAGGCTGCTGTGAGACTAAGATTTATATTTACATTAAAATACAACTTGACATTTTACTATAACATAAAGCAGATGAGAGAAACAGAAGTAATTCCATGTTTTAGTACAAAGTCAATATGGCCTGCATTTAACCATTGAGATGTTGTAAATTTTCCCAAATGAAATGTATAGGGATTGTTTACCGCAACAACCAATATGAAGAAAAACAAACATTATTTTCCCGATTCTTTTTTTATTCATTTAAAATACATGGCCTACCATCAACACATTTGGCAGATAGACGTTACATCTTGTTTGGCTTAATGAATATAAAAATAAGAGGAAAAAACTACATGCACTAGATATGTACTTGTAAAACAAGATGAACATAAATTATATTTTATTTTTCTTTCGATTGTATTTTGCATTCACTGTTTGTACATTAAATCATTCAACCGTGAAACGAAAACAGGAAGAAAAAATTCACTATAATTTCATTTTAGCATTCAACCACTACAAAGTTATTCTACTTAATAAATTAATAAAAGTCAAATTGAAAATGTCAAATAGATTAATGCAAAAGCAAAATAAAAATCATTTATATTTATAAACTAAAGTTTTTGTGCGATTGACAATATTTGCTATTTGCACTTATTAATTTTGTATCGCACATATTTACAAATAAATAAAGAAACCAACAGTTTATTCATGCATTTATTTTTATATCACACTTTAAATATTTATAGCAAAATTAATATATTTGTGTTTTTATGTACACAAATTGTTATTCGATAAAGATTCAAGAGCAATTTTTCATAAAAGTTTTTTACTATTTGTTTTATACAATTTTGTATGCGAAACACGGCAAAAGAATTATAGAAAAATTATATTCTTTATTATATTGAAGGGTATTTGAAATATAGTAACCAAGTCTTTTTATTTAAGTCCCATATTGATAGCGTTCAATTGTACTGTGCGCATATTGTTATAATTTTCTGGTCAATTGGGACACTTTTTAAATTTCCTTAAATGTACTTGTTAAGCCATTTTATTTGTAGATATTTTTTTTGTCCCAAAAATAATGATTTTCATTCGCCATTTTGCTGTTGTGGCCATCTCAGAATTTTGTATAAACATTTTTTTTACAATGCAAGTTTTTTATTTTAGACCTATATTGATCGATTGCAACGTGTACACCATAGCAATGAGTAGTGAAAAAGTGAGTAGAGTTAAATCATGACTTATAATTTCTTGCACTTGTGCGCACTCATACTTGTTGCAGTGTTGTCTATGAATCATATTCAGTCGAAACTTTGAAGCGCGCCTATAACTCATACTTCGCAAAATTTATAACGTTGTTGATTTCGACTCCCCTTAACTCAACATTAAAGTTCTTATTGAGAGATTATGTGTTTCTCTGTTGCTTTTTTTTTTGTTTTTTTTTTTTTGCAGGAATTGAAAAACTATTGTATATTACTTGCAAACTGTTTAATGACTCAACTTTTCAATACATGAATGAGTTGCGTGAGCTGAATCAATGTGAGTAGTATAAGTATTTTCCTGAAATTAGAAATCAAACTGAGGTGATTTATGAGTGCGAGTGTGGTGTGACTATGATGTCCCCGTCGCATTCATATTTATTTCAACCTATACTTATAAACCAATGTCATCGTGAGTATGCGTAAATCAGAATAGTTGAGTTTAAATGATGTCTACTCATTTATATTTAAAATTTCATGAGTCAGTTTGAATAGCAAAAAAACGATTTATTGCCGATCACTGATGTACACTAGAGTGATTCGAAAAAAAGTTGTGCCAGTCACACCCTAGGATTAAAGATAATGTAAAAACAATTTTAAAAATTTTTCTTTGGCCACGCCTACTTATACCGCCCTGTTAGTAGTTTGTTCACTGTGTCGCCATTTTTAGTCCCATCATAACATTTTGTATACCGGTGTTCACGGCTCTGTAAACGCTACAGTTCTGTCCTTAATAATTTTTTACTACCACGTCATATTCTAGTCATGACTTTTAAAACTCAATTCGTACTCACCCTAGTGCTAAATATTTTTGAACAAAAGTGAGTTGACTACACAGCAAATGACGGCCTTTGATAGCCCGAGTTCTATCCCTAACCAGACTCAAACACAAAAATATCAAACATTTTTGTGATGTGTATTAGTGTTAATGCTAATGCACATCAAAGTGCCTTCCTTCATCGATATTTATAGCAATAAATCGTCGGCGAAGAACAATAACTAAGCAAATGTCTACATAGCTTAAATTAATACAACTAATTATCGCCATATGCACAGCAACGATGCTATAAAAATCGAGTTAAGCTTAATAATTGTCACTATCTCTTTACTAAAGAAGATGACTCATCTACATATACATATGGTTACCTTAATATAGAAAGGCCTTAACTAATTTTTTTTTAAATTGAGTTTTTTGAATTTTTCGATAGAAGAACATCTAATGTATCGAAAAATTCAACAATCTTGATTTTAAAAAAATAACGAGTTATGGCCTTTCTATATTAAGGTAATGGTATACATATGTAGATGTGTTATCTTCTTTAGTAAAGAGGCGTTCTAATTGCCTGATTGTTACTTCTCTTAAACAAAAATTAATTAATGGCATATTCAAAAATATCGAACATAGGATATGTGAATGTAACTGCAGCTCCCTTGCAATAATTTCTGTCAAAGTTCAATGATAAGGAAGAGGATGTTGTAAGGACGAAAAAAGTTTGGTGAATAAAACTTGTTCTTGCAATGTTGATTTGAATTGAATCCACATATTCATTAAATCATCTAGTTGATTGAAGGAAACAGTGGACAAAATCTATGAGATAAATGATGTCTAAGAACAAGACATCAATAAAGCATTTAAACTTTAAACTAGTTATCACCCATAATAATAACAAAAAAAGAAACTATCATGCACTGAAAAAAACTTATTGTAACAATTGAGTTTAATCATTAAAACAGCTTGAATTAATAAAAAAAATAAAAATTGCATCTATTTACCAAAATGACGGCAAATATTAAAACATGGTTTCTCCAGTCAATGGAAAAGATCAAACTATATTAGTCTAGTATTAGAATATTATTATATTAGTTAGTATAAATATTGACCATAATTAACCTAAAATTGTATTGAATGAAAATGCTTTTAATTCAGTTAATTTTAAATTTAATTGAATTTGAATTCAATTGAAATTGAAAAAAATTCTTAGATACTCAAAATCTTTATATTGAGAATTACTAAATATGAAAGGCAACAAAATATAAGAAATCAAAAAATACTGTTACATATTTTAATCTAATCGACCGAGGAATTAAATAAACCAAAATTTACATTGGCAATTTTTATTTTAAATATTCATCAAAATCGAACTGGTATTAACTAATTGCTGTGAAATGGAAAATAAGGCCACAATTAAGTATTGCTGTTTTTCATGAAACGTTGTTTATATTTATATCGCTATGCTTTAAAAAAAACTCATTATAATGATATATAACTTAAATGGTATAATTGATCATAAGCACTGACTTTGTGAAGGCCCTCAAAACTTTTGACCCCATTTGACCCCTTTCAAATTTAAAGTATAAATTAAGTAATAACCGGTGGGTTATTTGCAATTTATTTCAAAGTGCGATTTTTTTGCGTTTTGCGATTAATATCTATTTTTAGTAGGTAACATTTGTATGAAAACAACTGAACTACTATTGATGAAATTAATGAAAATGAAGAGGATTTTTTTAATTTAAATTTAACAAATGAACTAAATTTAAACAATTAGCTAATGTTTTGTTAAAATTAAAATTTATAAATGCATATATGTAATGTTGTTACTAAAGAGTTAATTTTTGGTCCATAATGGGTTAAATTAAATTTTGAAGAAATGTGTTCAGAATTTGGCTTGGATACCATGATTCGTTAGACGGTTTTAATTTCGCATAGAAAAACTGGTGTTTTGACCTATAGTGCACAAGGAAAAAGATGGAATTTATTAATGATTTACTTAAATTTTAATACTATATCAAACAACACCGATTGTATTGAAGGAAAAAAAAAACTGATGAGAGTTTTTTCAGTGTGAGCAATTATAAAACTAAATTTTTATTAATAATTCTTTTATAAAAAATTGAATGTATCACAGCATTCACTCTCAGCTGGAACTTCAGATGTAAAATGCAGACCGTGTGAAAGCTGCTTAAAGCTCTCATGACCAATGTTGCCTATAGGCAACATTTCACTTACATATATGTTTCTAAGTCCCGTTAGTTTATATTTTTCTGATTTGTAGTTTTTTGCATTATGTAGCTTTATATTTGCGCAAGCTTAAAGCTATTTATTTCATTGTAAACTGTGCAGGTTTTTATTCAATAGACGTTATACGTAGACTGAATATATGAAAAGATGTATTATTTAAAAAAGTGTATAACCAATTAAAATAGTTATTTTCCAGCAAAAGTAAGTGAAAAATACAATTTAATAACTGCAATGTACAAAAAAAAAATTTTTTTTGGCTGTCCTTTAGATAAAATTACGCGGACTATATGGATTTTGATGCTTTAAATTCAAATCTGCTGTCAGTTTTTCTCTATCACGTAGAGATTTTTTTTATGGGCGTGGCTAATTTTGGCCCCTAAATTAGTCGGCCATACTAATATATTTTACTATAACTCGAAAACCGCTATTTCGATTTTAATAGATAATAAACCAAAAGACGCGCCACAAAATTTTGTTAAAAAAAATTTATAATCATTTTTTTACCTATCTTTTATGGTTTCGGAGTTATTCAGAATTTAAAAGAGAAAAAAGTTTTTTTATGCAAAAATCGTGTAATTTTTTTACATGAAAATTGCAATAAAAAATTCAGAAACTCAAAAGTTTCATATTTTTTACATTTTTCCTAAAACCACATATTCTAGGAATAAAACAAGCTATAAAATGTGAAAATTCAGCAATAAATCTTGATTTTATTCACAATTTAAAGCAGGTACCTAAAAATGGAAAAATGTGTGTAATGCATTAAATGCAGTCACATTTACATCTGGCAGTGATGGGAAAGTTGGTACGATCGTACTTTTTTTGATACTATTTGACATGAAAATGTACCGTAGTACTCCCCTAAGAAATTTGATACTCTCACGGGCAACTTACAAATGCAGTCAGAAGACTCGCACATGCATATATTTTGCCAAGAATTAAATTGTTTTTTCGACAAATAGAACGAAGCTTTATTAGTAAAGATCTTTTAGAAAAGAGTAACCACAATTAAATATCAACGAAAACCATATTTCATTCAATTATATTTTATGTGGCGCAGAAGTTGATCTACTGAAACAACTGTTTTAAATCAGTTTAAAGAAAAAAAGTTTATATTAAGTTCTAAGGGCAAAAGTGGACTTTGACAATAAAATGTTAGTTTGGTTTAGTAAGTTTCCCCCTGAAAGTATTTTACCTGTTAAACCAATATCATTATACCACTTTTAATTAAAATGTTCCCAGGGAAAAGAAAAAAAGAAAAGAAAAATAATTTGAAATATTAACAACCTATATAGAGCATTGGCTTATATAAAAACGCATTAGATGAATACATGTTTCCTGATATATCGAGAGTAGAGTACGGAATTTTATCCATGCCTCACTCCTCTGTAAATGTCGAAAGGATTTTCTCTTACCAAAATTTCATGAAATCAAAATATAAATCAACAGCCATCGTATTCTGTAACTCGCTAAAGCTAAATCTCTATCGCTAAAAATCCATAAAATCAATTTGTCGATTTTCGGCTACGAATGCAATTTTCAAACGGGTATTGATTAATCAGGTAATGGCTTAAAAATGTAATTCGCCGAAATTTTATTGCTTTATGTCATCGCCAAAAATTTAAAATTTTTTATTTGTTCAGCATTTTAGCGGTCGAATTTAGCTTTAGCTTTAGCGAGCTATGGAATACGGGGACAAGCTTTATGTTCCAACAGTATTAAGTCTAATCCAGGCTACACCTATTTGTATATTTGTACCTATGTCTTCCTTTTTTTGTAAATGAATTTCTTATAATTTTTTGTTAATAAAATTTAAATAGAAAATATTATAATTTTTGGTACTCTCGGGATCAAAAAAGTACTAAAAAAAATCTGTTTTTGATACCGAAATGCAAATCTCATTTCCCATCACTGACATCTGGTAATGCTATTGAAAGGGCATTGCGGGCAGGTAACAGAACTTTAAATTGTGAATAAAATCAAGATTTATTGCTGGATTTTCACGTTTTATAGCTTGTTTTATTCCTGGGATATGTGGTTTTAAGAAAAATTTAAAAAATATGAAACTTTTGAGTTTCTGATTTTTTTATTGCAATTTTTAATTTTTGCATAAAGAAACTTTTTTCTCTTTTAAATTCTGAATAACTCCAAAACCATAAAAGATAGCTAAAAAATGATTATTCATTTTTTTTTAACAAAATTTTGTGGCGCGTCTTTTGGTTTATTATCTATTAAAATCGAAATAGCGGTTTTCGAGTTATAGTAAAATATATTAGTATGGCCGACTAATTTAGGGGCCAAAATTAGCCACGCCCATAAAAAAAATCTCTACGTGATAGAGAAAAACTGACAACACATTTGAATTTAACGCATCGAAATCCATATAGTCCGCATACTTTTATCTAAAGGCTATTTTGGCTGTTGTACAGTGCTGTTAGAGAGTTGTGTAAGAGTAAAACAATTTTGAAAACAGTTTTTAGTTTTCGTTTAATAAAGTTTTGAAATTGCTGCTGCCTGTAGGCGACATTGGACAATTATGATAGTTTACAAACAGAGTTTATATCCGCATGAATATTCTTACTTAGAGGCCCAACACTGGCAGAAATTAAGTAAATTGTTGTTTTCCACTGGAATGATTCTGAGGAAGGAGAGCAGATACTTTGAGAACTATAGTTGATAAAATAATCGAAATTGGTTTGGGTGAAGATCTAATTATCAAAGATAGGAAAACGAAAATGAGGGAGTTGTAGAGGAAGTAATGAATGAAATTGATTTACATACTGATTAACCATTGGAAATGGTCAGGAGTTTCGTAAGGAGTGCCGTTCCCATTGTGTTTTTATGAAGACATAGCGTAAGAGTCAACTCGGTACTCTCAATTGCTCTCCAAATAACGCTCGCATGTATTGATTCCGAACCGATATGTAGTTGTTCGTTTATAATCCATGTGCCCCCCATATATTATTGCACATGCTATCTTGAACATCTGTCTCATACCAGCGGAAAATTTTGGAACCGGACATAGTTTCTCTGCAGAGGCTGCGACGGCGGATATACCTGTCTCACTACCTTAGTTTTATAACTCTCTCCACATGTAAACTCTAATAATTCTTCTAAGTTCCTGAAAACCAAGAAATCTTGGGCAGTTCACAATGCAGTCGTTTGAGAGCAACCAGGTTTTCTGCAAGCATTTTTTTAGAGGTGTCGTAGTTTTTAGGGTCGGATATGTTGGTTACTGAGTAGAATGAGGAGCAAAAGGCCAATGCGGACTATGTAAAATTGGCTATTCGCGCTCTAAGATTAGTAACTTCAATGTTAATTTGTGCTGCAACTCATAAACAATTATTTATTGTCGTAAATTGTAATATAGAATTAATTAATAACAATTTAAGTGCTTTTTTTTTAATTAACCACAATAGACCAAGGACTTTGAAAATTTTTTTCAGTTAATAGTTGAGTAAAACCCAAAACATATTCTAGCCCATTTTAATTCGAGCAGGAGAAGGTTAAGTAATTTTGATTAAAATTAAAATTTTGATTAAAATTAAATTAAATAAATGTAAAATTAATTAAATGTATATTTATATTTCAAAACAATTATTCTTCTGGTGTTTGTTATCACACATTTAAAATATTTGTATAAATAATGCCAGTAATTTCTACATAAATATAATTTACCTAAGGTTTTTTTACCTACAAGTTTGCCTTATACAATTTAACTCACATGTTAGATATATGTACCCTAATAACAAATTGAATATTGCCAGATCTCAATACAACTATCTGAAATACATATGTACATATCGCACACTAAATCATAAAGAGTCACAACTCAAAAAATTTAAATTTCAGATGCTGAGTAGTGGCAAACAACTGTCGATACTGTACAATTGACGCAAGTATGTAATATAAAAACAAGCATAATGGTATTTTACATTCTTCCAGAAGACTCTATTGTAAAAGAAATTGTTGTGGTCGTTAAAGATTTGTTCAATTAACTGGTTTATAAAAAAGCAAAATCACTTTGATCATTTTGAAATGTGTCTCTTTATGATTTAGTGTGCGATATATTTAGAATTAATTGTAAAATTAACACACTCTTATACCAAAAATACCAACAATTAAAATACTATATTGTTTAATGAGACCATTATGAAAATAAGCATATGGATATCAAGTTAGTTTTTCTAAGTCATCTGCAGAGATAAAATATAACACTTTATTTATAAAATATATTAGTTGTTTTCTAAAGGCTTTATAAAACACATGTTTATGTTTTTCAAATTATAGTTTTTATGTTTTGTACTTGATGGCGTTAAGCAGATAATTTTACGCATTTGTGTTAGTTATAAAGGGTGTTTTTTATTGAGGTATAGAACTTTAAGTTGGCATCACTTTTTTAACTGGCGGCCATTTTGTCAGCTGTCAAGTGATTAATATTTAGTTTGGTTTGCCATTTCATCATAAACAGGTTGACACAAGAACAACGCTTGCAAATCGTGCAAATTTATTTCGAAAATAATGGTTCAGTTCGCGAAGTTTACCGCAAGCTCCGTCCATTTTATGGTCGACATAATCGTCCATCAGAGCAATTAATTCGGTTAAGCATGGATCGTTTTCGCACTACGTTTACTCTATGTGATAATACGCATCCGCAGAGACGTCGAACAGTGCGCACCGAAGAAACAATTGCCGCTGTAGAGCAAAGTGTTGAAGAGGACCCGAATGAATCGATTCGCCACCGTGCACAGCAATTGGAGCTTTGTCCATCAACTTTATGGAAGATTTTGAAGATTTTGAATGTGGATGAGTTGTGGTTCCAACAAGATTTATTGAAGGAAACATTCGATGAGCGCATAATTTCGCGGAATGGACCTGTCAATTGGCCACCAAGATCGTGTGATTTGACACCATTGGATTATTTTCTTTGGGGATATGTGAAGTCGCTCGTCTACGCCAACAAACCAGAAACGTTAGGGGACTTGGAAGCCAACATTCGTGGCGTTATTGCCAACATACGGCCCCATATGCTCGAAAAAGCGGTTGGAAATTGGACCTGTAGAATTGGCTTTATTCGAGCCAGCCGCGGCGGCCACATGCCCGAATGGCATAAAATTATCCTTCCAATAAAGCCAAATTGATGGACATTAAAACGATTTTCTTGTGTTTTATTTCAATTCGAAGTTCTATACCTCTAAAAAAAACACCCTGTATATGTATACACCTAAATATCATGTGTGTATAAATGCATCTTCTAACATATTATATTTTTCTAACATAAATACATTTCAGTCGGATTAATATAAAATCAGCCTCTTTTTACAAGCTTTTTTTTCGTGCCGGTCTATAAAATATATGTCATGCTATTAAAAATATTTATTTAACAGTCATATGTTCGTACAAAACTCAATTTAAATGAGTTTAATTGCTGAATAGGGAGACCAACTAAGAGAGCTAGCGACCAGTGTGACAATCTTAGCATTTTCGCAGCAAAGTCTAAAATTTTAAATTTTGACGGAAGTTTCCCATGATCAATTGTTTATTTACTTGTAGCATTATTTAATTTAAAATGTTAAAAGAAGAATTGCTGTTGAAATAATGATAGAGAAATGTACTGATTTATACGATTAGAAAAAACTATGCTTAGGAACAAATTTTTCCATACACATTAGTTCAAAACTTGTTAGATGATATTGATATTTTTTATGCCCTAATTCAGTAAGAAGATTTAGGACGTTTTTGTTTGAAAATGCTTCTGAGTTCTTGTCTTTGAATTCTCTAAATTATTTTCTTCAAAAATGGCTGTTGTCTTTGATAATGAAAAATATAAATATATACTACGTTTATACGCGCACTATTTGCAAATAAAATTATTTGCAAATAAATTAACTCACTGTTTATACGGCATAGCAAAAGTACACAAACTTGGTAGCACTTCTATAGAAAACTTACTTATGTTGACAAAAAAAATAGTGTAAATGTACAAAATATCAAATAATTGTTTGTTTAAATCGTCATTATTTGCTTCTATCAATGTTTTTTGTTGCAATATTTATCCATTTATTGTTTTTTGTTATCAAACATTTGTAAGCGTGGCAACCTCAAGCATTTTATTTGCAAATAGTGCATTAATCGTGAATAGTTTTCTGAATTAGTAAGTCGCAATAAAAACAATAATATGGCAACAATTTACTGTCTTATTTGCAAATAAGCCCTGCGTATAAACGTAGTAATAATTGCCATGTTTTCAAAACATAAAAATTCAATTAATGTATTATACAATTGTTTGAAAAATATATGAAAAAATATGTGTTTGGAACAAAATCATAAAGCAAATACACGAACCTTCTAGCATAGACAATAAATAATAATTGTCTTAAAGAATCAAAACTGCTTCTTTTTTTTCGTCCATAGACAAGACGATACAGTCATTGAACAGAATTAGGGCATTAAATTTCAAATGATGGCATACAACAAAAATGAAAGTATATTATTAAGAATAATAAGAATATTAAAATGATATTCCAGCCAGAATGACTACTTGGAAACTACTATATATATAGATATATATATATAAGAGATTTTCTATTTGCGATACTTAATATAAAAAGGCCTTTACTCATATTTTTTTGAAATCAAGTTTTTCGTATATTTCGATAGAAGATATGTATCGAATAATGTCACGAAAAATGCAAAAATCTCGATTTCACATAAATAATTAGTTAGGGCCTTTCTGTATTAAGGTAAGGATACGTAATGTTATCTTTATACATATGTATTTAAATGATGAATTCTCTTATTTATTTTTTTTTTCGAAAATGGAATATCCAGTAACACATTTTCAGCTACAACAATTTTTTTAGACAATTTACATTAACCGATTTCAAAAAAGGAGGAAGTTATATATTCGTTATGTATGTATTTTATTTTTTAGATTCTAACTCTTATGTTCCAAAAATATTTTAAGTTTATTACTGTTTTTAACGAATTTCGCTTTATTCATATTAAAGAGTTAAAATATGAACAGGGTTTGGGAATTATAGAAAATAAACATTTTATTAATTTAAAAATTTAATTTTAGGAACATTATGTATTTAATGCCGTTCACATTATATTTTTTGTTTGAAACACTAATACGATTTATTTGATTTATAATTTTGCATAACTAGTAGCCATACTAGTTTTGTTTTTTTTTTTTTTTTTGCTAAAATTTTAAGTTGTAGTCAAAGGCATAACTAAGGTTTTGGCATATGCCCTATAGTTTTGATATATTTTCTTATAAACAAATATTTTAAAACACATTAAATGCAATCACCAATAAATGTTCCTGTTCGATTACACGAAATATGCATGTAGAATAGCTGATGGTAATAAACGATTTTTAACCAAGTTTATGAAGTCCAAATTAACTTTTCTTGCCTTCTAAAAGAATATCACATTAATTAAGTAAGAGCATTGGCATTTCGAATGGCTCTACCTAAATGAAATTTACATAATATATTAATTTTTGTTTTAATATGCGGTCAATACTCTAATCGCTTTGACTTTAGCCTCTTATTTCTTTTGACTTAAGACTATTTTCTTTTTTTTTCTTTCTTTCTTGGGCAGTAATGAAAAAATAGCCTAATATACTGAATTAGAAACAGTGCATAAGAAAAATTATTCCTTCAATTAAAAAACAATAAACTTAAATTTAGCATGATAAAAAGCTAATGTGGTCACACTGGAAAATAAACACATACAAGGCCAAAGAGAATATGACAAATGAGTGAAGAGAAGCGTTACCATTTGTGAAGGTTATTTCGAGATTTTAAAAACAATAAAAGTTATCTTTGCTAAAAATAATGGCGAGTAGTCATAGTCAAAAGAAAGTACACTTTAAGAAATTAAAACCAGTATTTTGTATGGTAATACGGGTTTTAAACTTCTTAAAATGTACTTTGTTTTGACTTTGACTACGCGCCAATATTTTTAAAAATATGTATGATATTTATTTTCTTCCATAATATTTCAACGTTTTCATGTTTTCCTCAATATATCAGCAGAAAGAAAATAATAAAAGCAAGCAAAAGTTCGCATACAAGATACATAGTTGTAAAGCGTTTTCTACTTTTATTTAGCTTTATGTTTATTAATTCACTTAAAATAAAATAAATTTCAACTGAATTGGTTTTTATTAAAATCAAGGTACATATACGAGTATTAATATGTACACACATATATGTACCACGAGTAAAATCACTAAGGGCCATTATTACAAGTGGAAAATAGCTAAAAATAGGATTTTATAGGACGTATAAAATATTTTTCATTATTATAATTTAACTTTAACCTTAAGTGATAGATAAGTTAACGGCAAGTTTATCATACCAGTAGTGTGAATCCCTAACTCTGTTAAACGATAATCGCATCGTTAAAATAATTATAACGAAAATTTATGGAATTTTCTATTCAGTAACATTTTTAACGATATTCGCTGTATGTTAATGTCAGCTGTGTCTTTATTTTAGTGACAAAAATTTATGTGCTGTTAATTTTATCGACAAAAATCATCAGAAAATATCAGCTGCGTAATATCGCTAAAAAGAAGTTATAGAATCAAACAATCGTTATTGCAAGCGACAAAATGTATATACAAAAATTACGATTATCGGATCGTTAAAAATTACTGAATCGCACCACAGGTAATGTTAAAATAAATTTCTAATAATGAACACCTTTTTATATGTATGTATAATATTATATTTTTAACTAAGTTTAAGTTGTAATAATAACGATAAAAAACTTAATTTTAATGAAATAAAGAGATTTTTTAGGTCGACTTGATGATTTAAAAAAATAAAATATGGCAATACTGGTAGAGTAAGCAAAAATTTGCAGACAATATTTTTTATAAACAAATCCTAGTGACACAGTGTGCCAGCAAAATATACAATTGAGGGCGTATGTGTATGTTGTATAATATTGCATAACTTATACGTACCCGTGATGATTTATTAAAATTCATTTGTAATGCTTTCCACGTTTTTTTTTCAATAAAAGAAAGTGAAATAATGATAGAATGAAAATAAGCGAGAGAAATATTTGCACTTGCTTATGAAAGATATTAAAAGCTACCACACCGTTAAAATATAGTGCATGTGTTTATGTTGGAGACTGTTTGCAAGAGAATATATGAGAGCTTTATACATATTTTTTTATTTTACTCGTATGTTACAGATTTATTTTTCTTTCTAAGTTTTCTTTTATTATCGGAAAGAAAGTGTATGAATGAATGGATGTGTTTATGTTCTTGTGTAGTTTCGTGTTAAAGTAAACTGTAGGTGTTTGTTTATGTTATCATTCAGACACTGTTAGTTTACACTAATACATGTTTGCTGGCTACTGTTAAAAGCCGTTACTGTTAATGCTTATACAGCATTGACTATGACTACGACTACTGTTATGATATTGTGAAAGCCATGGCACGATTCCAGTTAAATTTCTACCGTGCGCGCGTGAGGAAATACAATTGTAAAGCGGATATGCGAAACAACGTTTTGAAATTTGTGTTTTTTCCTTGTTTATTTCACCTCTGGCTTAGATATGAGTTTTAAGGCAAACTCTTTATAAAAAGCCTTCTTCTGCTCATGTTTGTTTTGCGATATTTACAACTACTAAAGCAAATATAAATTTAAGGTGAAGTGCAAGTGTATTTGGTAAATGTTTGTTTAATAGAGAAGAATAAAATAGTTTAAATAAGAAACCGCGCGAGATGTAGTAAATGCTTGGTATAATAGCTGAAATTTTAAGTTATTAAGAAAGTGATATAAATTAAGAAATAATTTAAAAAAAATTACGAAAATGAAAATAGAAACTTAACTAAAATGGAACAAAAGAAAAAATAGTAAAGAATCAAAGAAAAAGTTATTGCAATGTTTCATACAATAGGAATATACTTATGTATATGATAAATAATTTAAAAAAATTACTGATATACTACGAAATTAAAAAAAAAATCCAATGTCAAAATCTAAATTATTTCCAAAGCAAAATATGTTTTTTTTTTAACAATTTTTACAAATTCTAAAAAAAATATTGTTGTATATATAAAATATCCAAAAGTGATGATAAGTAATTTCTTTCAGAAATTTTTTATTAAAATTAGCATACTCAGCAAACCCGAGTAAAAAATTACATGTGTATAAAACATGTGTTTCTTCTAGATAGTAACCAGAAAAGCAACACAACTAGTCATACATTTAAAAATAACAAAGATTATTTAAATTTAAGGGATCTAAAAATTATGTTTAATAAAAATCTATAAGAAAAAGTGCTCAGATTTATCAAAAATCATTGACAAGCAATATTTTTTTGGCTTTACTAATTTAAATAAATTAAAAGTTATATATTCAAAAATCTAACAAACAAGAATATTTAATATACATATTTCGCAGTTAAAAAATTAATAAAAAAAATTCTTAAAAACTTGTTGTAAAACATTTAAACTTACAACTAAATCATATGGAATATTTCCATATTCGTTTAGTCGTGTTCATAAGGTTTGTGTTGAAAATCATTCTATATACTTCGATATAGAACAGTGTTTCTATAAAGAGTGCTTTAAGAACCTAAGGTTTAATAACGAGCTGTATTAAAGATTTCGATGAAAGTTTGACTACAAAAAATTTTTATATAAAATTACATGAGTGATTTTTATAACCTTTGTACTTACAAAAAATATGTTGTTTATGAAAAATTAAAAAGTAAAATTATAAATTAAAGAGATAACAGCTTTAGCTTAAAACCACCAAACATTTTACTCGTAATATAAACAGCTGAGTAAAAAATAAAATCGACTCAACACAAAAACATATGTATGTACACATGTATGGGCTTTAACCGGCAAAATGTATAAGTATTATTTTAAATTAAAAAAATATTTACATAAAGCAACAACTAATATCTCAAGTAAACCTAAGGTGTTTGTAAAAAGAAATTACAAAAAAGTCTATTAAAATAGTTTTAATGAAAAAAAAGATGTAACACAACCCACCCTTCTTAACAACTAAATTTAAAAATAAATAAAATTATTAAAATTCCTAACAACGCAGTGCTTGAACATATAATTCAATTGACCTTTAAATGTATGTACTCGTATATTAAGCATAGAAAAGTGTAAATGTTTTTATAACTTTTCATTTAAAAAAAAAGAAAAAGAGAAAAATCCATTACCAAAGTCTTTTTATGTGTCGTTTTAAATTAAAAAGCCATTAATAGTACTTAAGCTTAAATGCCTACTTTACGAAAAAGAAAAGAAAAATAACAACAAATACAAAAGAAAGCAATTGTATTTATTAAAAAATAAGTAAATAAATTAATAAATATTGTCTATTACATAGGTGGTTTAAAAAAATACATATATACATGTACATATATAGATACATAAATATATATTATGAATAGAAAATGTGTATTAATACAATTCATATATAAAACAGTTATATTTTACATATAATTAATTATAGTTTAATTGTGAATTAAACTTTTCACACATGGGAATGTGCTCAATACCCAACAAACAAGCAGTTGTTAACAATATATTGTATTAACTAGGTAAGTTTTTCTTTAGTATTGTTAACAGTAAAGTTAACAGTTTATTATGTGATATACAGTCGAGTCCGGCTACGAAGATATACCGTTTGCCTTTGCCGCTTTATTTAGTTCGTTTTTAGGTTTCCATACACCAAAGATAAAAAGGAACCCTATTGTTTTCGCTACGCTGTCCGTCTGTCCGTCTGTCCATCTGTTCATCTGTCCACCTGTCTGTCTGTCCGTCACAGGCTATTTTCTCGAGAGCCGTAAGAACTACGGACCTCAAATTTAAACAGTGTGTAGAACTTTGGCCGCTAACAACAAATACATGAGAGCTAAAAATAAAAGCGTGTTCTAAAACGAGCAACGAAAGTGTGTTCTATCAGTTGTAATTTTGACAATGTAATTTTGACAACTTATCTGTATATATATCTTGGAAACCGTAAGAGCCCAACTTTTGAAATTTTCTCAAAAACGGTAAAATTAAAATATCCAAAATTATAAAATAGCCAAACAGAAAAAAATCGCCGAAAACTAAAAAAAAAGCGCCAAATAAAAAAAATTTCTAAAACTAAAATAAATCGCGGAAAACCGGAAAAATTGCAAAAATGCAAGAAAATCGCCTAAATGAAAAAAATCGCCAAAATGATAAAAAAACGCCAAAAACCGATAAAAATCGCCAAAATGAGAAAAAAGTGGCACAACTGAGAAAAACGGAATACTTTGTCCGTGGCAGACTAATTTTTTTTTAATTCAAAAGTCTTTGACCTCAAAAGTCTTTGACTTCAAGTGACCTTTACATCATACCTCAAACTCATCGATATATTATACTTTAATATCTGAATGTAAATACTGAAGCTATGACAAATTTGAAAAGGTGACCCCTACGGTCTGCAACAATGAATTTATAAAAGCATTTTTTAAATAGTTGTGCTGCCATTATCGAAATACTTTCTTAGCAAAAGTTTTATGATTTTTCGCGAGCTATAAATTTCTACATTAGGATGTCACATATGGGTGGTAGGAAATGAGATTTGGGGGGTAAGTACTACAACGGTACATTTGAGGTCAATGGACCCAAGAGCAAAAATTTTGCCCTCCCTGAGACAAAAATATTGGCTATATCAAACTTTAAGATCGGACTGTAACTATGGAAGATATAATGAAAAAACTAAAAAGGCGACCTCTACGTTCGGCAAAAAAAAAATAAAAAATTTTTTTTGAAATCTCCTTGGAACAATACTTTATATTCGCTGGTGTACGGAGAACTTTTTTTTTGTGATACGGTCTAACGTACATATTTATTTTAACATAACAAACTTAACAAAAATATGTTGTATGTATAAAATGAAATGAAAATGATGGATATATTTTTAATATTAATACATATATGTATGTATTAAACATTTTTGCTTGGTTTTTGTCGGTTAAGCACCGTCTATATGCATTTAGTTCCCGCTTATAGAAAATGAATATAAACGATTTACATTTAAGAAATTTATTATTCGACATATAGTCAGAAGTCCATTCCAATCTGAAATTTACTTGCTGGTGGTTCAGTGTTGTCCATATGCATTTCATTGTTTCTGTAACAAATCTTCAGTAGACTTCAACCACACATTTTGAATAGTCACAAACCCCTTATCTTATGCACAGACTTTCAAAAACTATTTGGGAATTCACAAACAATAATATTTTTGAAAATCACAAAAGCCTACTACGGTATGATTAGAAAATTTATACGAAAAGTACTAATTTTTTTGCGCAGACGAGTCGCCTGCCTGACTTGTGTAAACAGGGTATACATTTTTAAGAAAAAGTATAATTGACTCAAGTATTATTTTTTTATTGCTTACATGTATTTTTCAGTAAAAAGAGAAAAAAGTGTTCTTTGTCGAAACTAATACAAATTATTTTGGAGATTTAAGTCCGTTACAAAGGTGCTTATTTTTCTGAAATTATTTCTCAATTGATATAGTATGTGTATGTACATATATAAAAAATATATTTTTGATTTTTCTGGTTTCTATAAATCTAAGCAGGTTAAAATGATTTATAGGAAAATAAATCAAATGTATTAAAGTTTAAAAATAACCAAAGTATTAACTTAATACAAGCTGATATATTTTTGAATGTTTATATATACTTAAGTTCGTCATTTGCCAGTATATTACGCTCATACAAATAATAAGGACAATTTGATGTCTTTGATTTAGTGAAAGATTAAGTCAGTTTAGTTAAAATAAATAAATATATATAAATTGAAAGTTAATTATATGGGAGAAAAGTAAGAAAGTCAATAAAGCTTCTAACTGAAAAACTTTTCTCAACAATTTTTTTAACTTATATTTTAAATTCTATTTTTATAAAATACTACATTGTAAGGCAATGTTATAATAAACTAATATAGAAATAAATTTTTTCCGATTAAGCTTCATTAATATACGTTACATAAATACTTTATATAATATTTCGGTTACTAAAGCTTAAATTAGACGTAACATAACCATAACCGAACCAAACTTATGGGCAACACTGTATTTGATTATAGGTGACTCGCCATAACCATTACCATAGAAACAAATTGAATTTTGGTTTGGTTATAGCTATGGCATTATGAATATGTCACGTCTAATTTAAGCATAAGAAAACCAGAATTATATAAAACTATGCTTGCTGTTGGTTATGTATGAAAACAAAAAAAAAATAAATTCAGTAAAGTGCGACTTTGACTCGCGCACGAAGGGTTCCGTACGTTGGGCTTTGAGCATTTTTTTAATACAGTGTTTTTTACGTTTTTTCTTCTGAAATAATTTTTTTTTATTATTTTTCGCTTTTTTCTCGTTTTGGCGAATTTTTAAATTTTGGCGATTTTTTTTAATTTTGGCGATTTTTTTCATTTTTACGATTTTTTTCATTTTGGCGATTTTTTCATTTTGGCGATTTTTTCGGTTTTTCGCGATTTATTTTTGATTTAGAATTTTTTTTTAAATTGGTGCTTTTTTTCGGTTTGGCGATTTTATAATTTTGAGATTTTTTTGTTTTACCGTTTTTGAAAATTTCAAGAAGTTTGTTTTTACGGTTTCCAAGATACAGCAAGTTATCAAAATTACATAGTCAAAGTTACATTAACTGATGGTACACCCTTTAATTAAAATTTTTTAAATTTTAGTGTTAATTGTTGTAGTTTGTATAGAAATACACTAACTTTACAAATTTCAAGTGCATATACATACAATTGTATGTATATTACATGGGATTTTAACATTTTTCGTTGCTCGTTTTGGCACACCCTTTAATTTCCAACTCTCATGTATTTGTTGTTGTAGCGGCCAAGGGTCTACACACTCTGTCCAAATTTCAGGTCCGTAGCTCTTACGGTTCTCGAGAAAATACCCTGTGACGGACAGACGGACAGACGGACAGCGCTGCAGCGTAGCGAAAACAATAGGGTTTCTTTTCACCTTTGGTGTACGAAACCCTAAAAAAGAAACAAGAAATAAAGTGATGTAAATATATTCCGGCAAGATTTTGAAAACTTAAAAAAAAAATCTTTAATCAAAATAATATTTCTATTCATCGAAACTATTAACATAAAAATAACATTAATGAACAAAAAAAAAAGAAACATAAATAACCTTAAGAGAGAGAGAGAGAGAGAGAGAGAGAAACAGATCTCATCAACTGTATTTTGAAAAGAGTTTAAATACATATTAAGGGCTTTCAAATTTCCATTTAAATTGCATTAAAATTTCAAACGAAATTTCTACCGAATTAATTTGTTACCAAATTTAACATTCTTCAATGGTCAATGGATTAGAAATTCTATCTTGACTATGGTTATTGTATTAACGTGTGTAAATAATATTGATTTAGGTTTTCTTTACATCTAAATAAGCTCTTTGACAATGAAAATATTTTCTTAACATCAACTTGGGTAAAGTGGGCGTATATAAAATTTTTATATTTTTTTTTTAATAAACAAACACAACCCGCGAAGCGATTAGCTTGTATGCGGAGAAATAATATATAATACCATAATATATAATACCATACAATTGTTACGAGTAACTACACAGAAAAAATTGTTCCCAAAAAATTTTCAAACATACGTTTGTTGGAAATAAAATTTAGTTTTAGTAAACATTATTTACTGGTGCACTAAATGGTTAGTTTGAATTATTTTTTTTACAAAACAAACTTTATAGGGTGCGAAATTATAACTCATACAATTAATGATAAAACAGAGAAGCGCAATGAGTAGTGAAATAGTGAGTAGAGTTGAATCATGACTTATAATTTCTTGCACTTATGCGCAGTCATACTTATTGCAATGTTGTCTATGAATCCTATTCACTGGAAAGTTTGAAGTGCGTATTGAACTCATAATTAGCAATATTTATGACGTTGTTGATTTCGACTCTCCTTCGCTCAATGCCAATGCAAAATAAGTATGATTCACAATGCTAACTTCGCATAGGAACATTAACGTTCTCATTATTAGGTTATGTGTTTCTCTCTTGCTTTTTTTATTTTTTATTGCAGGAATTGGAAAACAACCCTATTTACTACTATTGTATACTACTTGCAAACTTTAAATATGTATGTTTATTTAAAGTGTTGAGTGAGTAGTATAAGTATTTTCCTGAATTTATAAATCAAACTGAGCTGATTTATGAGTGTGAGTGTGGTATGACTATGCTGTTGACGTCGCATTCATATTTATTTCAACCTATACTTATAAATCAGTGTCATGGTGAGTATGCGTAAATCAAAGTAGTTGATTTTAAATGATGTCTACTCACTTATGTTTAAATTTTATGAGTCAGTATGAATAGCGAAAACATGATTCATTGCCAATCTCTGTTATAAAGTAACATTTTTAACATGATTATTCAGAGATGATTTCTGTTCATATATTGCTCATTTACTCAAAGAACTTCATAACTCAAAAAAATTACTAGTTTGCCAGAAAACGAGTTTAAAGTTTTCAATTTACACACAACTTAATGAGAAAAGCAAATTTTTATTGGTTACAAGAGTTGAGTAAACTAGATATTAGTATGCAAATTTTACTTATTTATTTTAACTAAAAAATTCAATTTTTTGAGTTATGACGTTCTTTGATTAAATAAGCAATATGGAAATGTTATAATGTACAGACCATTTATTTGTTCTCTTTGATTTATAATTTAAAAAAAAATTATTTTAATTAAAAAATTTGTTGATTGAAATAATCTGATTTTTTTTTCAAAAAAAAATTATTAAAAACCCTGCAGGAGATCGAACTAGTGTCCAACTGGTATTTTACTAGTACAGAAGCCACCACCACTAGTTCCCAACCGTAAACTTTCCTATAACATGTTAATGCTCAAATTAGCATTGAGTGTGTTTAGAAAATTACTAGTGCCATTGGTACTAGTTTAGGACTAGTTAATTACCAGTTCTTTTGCAAAGAAAAATTCTATAAAATTGGTGGTTTTACTCCTTTGTTACCCAGTGACAACTGCTAGTTAAAATTCGCAATTATTTATCAAAATTCAAAAATACAAAAGTTTAGTTGTAATTATTTGATTATAATTATTTATGGGTGAACCTAAAACTGTAATAATTGTATAATACCAATTTTCGTACAGTACAAGTGCTCTGTTAGACAGTCAAAATTTATTTTGCAATGTGGTGCCTTGGACCTACTTCATATACTAGTACTCATCAGAACTAGTTATTTTATACAACAACTTTAACGCTTTTCGCACTAATTCTTGCTGTTCTAGTAATTGTACTAGTAGCTTTCAGACAATTGACACCTATTCTCCTGCAGGGAATCTTTGCTTTTGAGTTTAAAAAAGTCTTTTTAGGACCTACATATATTGAACAAATTAATATTTCATTCCAAGAATTTTGTGTTTGAGTTTGAAAACTATTTTTTTTTATGTAAAAACTATATTCTGGGTATCGCACTCAGCAGCAAATTTTCAAAACAATTTAAAAATTTTTTAAGGTGTGATTAAGGTGAATCTTAGATATCGATTCTTTAATGCTACTATGATAAATATTCTGCTGGAATGTAAATGAGATACTAATTTAAATAAATAAACAACATATTAGAGATGGTTGCCGCTCACATAAGAGGATTAATTACAGCCCAACACATCACCGCTTTGCCAGTTGTCGACATCGGCGTCACAATACCAAACAATTGGCGCTTGGGTATCCGTTGTCGTCAACAACTGACTCCTGCTGGCAGGTTTATGCTATTTGCTAGACCTTGGGGAACAGAAATATATTGTCAGTAGTACAAAATGGTTCTCGAGAGCGAGTAAATAAACTCCAATCTTTTCGTATTTTTTTCAAAGTGACGTCGATTGCGACAACTGGAATAAGGCTGCATGTCATGATTTATGGTAGTGAGTAAATAAGAGCACCTATTTATTAGATTCCTGAACAGATATATCTGTTCGCATCAGTTCTGCGTATGTATTGGTTTTGGGATGTATAGATATGTATTTCAGCGTTTCTGTTACTAGTTGTTATTGTTATTTTTTTTTTAATAATTGTTGTATGGTTGTACCCTTTTTAGACACAGAAAGTTTACTTTGCAAAGTCTTAATTCAGCTGCGAGAAAGACAGAAATAGATACTTATCCTCCCTCTGTTCTTCATACAGCTGAATTAAGACTTTGCAGAGTAAACTTTGCGTGTCTAAAAGGGGTATTGGATAATGAGCAAATGTGAACAACACATTTGTTTGAATCAGTTTTTTTTAAATGAATAAAATACATAAATAAAACGGCCTTTAACATAAGTACCTCATGGTGTGTCGAGAAAAAAAAATGATGGCTGATGAATGAATGAATGTAAGAAATTTTACTAAGATTTTATCTATCTGAAATGATACATAGATAAAATTAGGATGTGTACAAAATAAAATTGTTTCCATTAAATATGTATAAGTAAATCACACAATATCAGGGTGTAAAATTTTTGTAATAACTGATCTCTGCATAGAATTAATATTTTAAATTAAGAATTGATTTATTCAATTAAATTTGTAGTTGTTGTAATTAATTGGAATTGAAAAACTCAACTTAATTTTGTAATAGCAATCAAAATGGATGATGTTTTAAAAAATTTTTCTTGCAAATTTATTTTTTATAGTCGTAAATTCTACTAATTCTATATTTTTAATTTTAATTTCAAACGTAATATTAGTATTCATACTTGTGTTTTTTTTATTATTTTGTAATTTAATTTAAATTTATTCACAAATATTTATTTTCTTAATGTACGATTTTACGTTCTGTTCTGCTGTGCTGTGCTTGTCTCCGCATATATTAATGTGTCATCTGCATATAATTTAATTTAAAATTCCTGCAAAGCAATACAAATTTGTTATTATATCCTCCAAATAAAATAAAACGCTTGGGATAATTTTCGATAGTAAGCAATAACGAAATATTAACTTTTTGGTAGCAATAAAAAAATTGTATGTTTCTTTTCACTCATTAAAGCATTTTTACTTCTAAAATATACTTTTCTAGTAACTTGGAAACCACCATTAAATATTAAAGAAGATGTAAGAGAGTGTTTCATTTAATTACCTGCGTGATAAAAAATATAATCCATACAGTAGTTTTAACAGTGATTTCCGTACATGTATAGTAAATACATATTTATCTTTATGTTTCGCAAGCCTAAATTGACAACAACTTGTAAATATAAAAAATTATTTGAGACATTTTTAGAATTAATTGAACTGTAGTGAATTTTAATCAGAAATAATTTCTTAATCAGGCTTGAGTTCAGTAATTTCAATTCTTATTGAATGAAATATTTTTATTAATTAATGTGAGTATCTAAAGAAGAGAAGAAAAATTAAACTATACTTTATAGCTGGGGGAAATACCGATATTTTTCTGTGCAGCCACGCACTTCATTAGCACCCATGTCTATCTACTGGGGTAGAGATTATTATTAACATCAGCTATTTAACTTAAATTTCTATGAAATGGAATATGAGAATTGATTGTGTATACAATTATTGATTTGCCTTTGGCAAACACATTTGTAAGTATCACTATTCATTTTCTGTTTTTCCATTTTCTATTTAGGTTAGCACGAAGTTATATCACTCTACCTATGTATGTTTAACTATTCTTACTTATCTTTTACGATCATCACATTAATTATTTTTACTTATTCGATGAACCATCTGTACATACATATAAGTATTATTGTGGTGGCTTTATGTTACTTTGTTTTTGCTTTCTACAGTTGACTTCACTTTCCAGCATTCTGAAGCAGTGATAGCCAAGTGGACAGTGATTGCTAAGTGAACATATTTTTGTGACGTGCCATGATGAATTAAATGGGACATTTTTATAATTAATTGAACTGTAGTGAATTTTAATCAGAAATAATTTCTTAATCAGGCTTGAGTTCAGTAATTTCAATTCTTATTGAATGAAATATTTTTATTAATTAATGTGAGTATCTAAAGAAGAGAAGAAAAATTAAACTAGACTTTATAGCTGGGGGAAATACCGATATTTTTTTGTGCAGCCACGCACTTCATCAGCACCCATGTCTATCTACTGGGGTAGAGATTATTATTAACATCAGCTATTTAACTTAAATTTCTATGAAATGGAATATGAGAATTGATTGTGTATACAATTATTGATTTGCCTTTGGCAAACACATTTGTAAGTATCACTATTCATTTTCTGTTTTTCCATTTTCTATTTAGGTTAGCACGAAGTTATATCACTCTACCTATGTATGTTTAACTATTCTTACTTATCTTTTACGATCATCACATTAATTATTTTTACTTATTCGATGAACCATCGGTACATACATATAAGTATTATTGTGGTGGCTTTATGTTACTTTGTTTTTGCTTTCTACAGTTGACTTCACTTTCCAGCATTCTGAAGCAGTGATAGCCAAGTGAACAGTGATTGCTAAGTGAACATATTTTTGTCACGTGCCATGATGAATTAAATGGGACATTTTTATAATTAATTGAACTGTAGTGAATTTTAATCAGAAATAATTTCTTAATCAGGCTTGAGTTCAGTAATTTCAATTCTTATTGAATGAAATATTTTTATTAATTAATGTGAGTATCTAAAGAAGAGAAGAAAAATTAAACTAGACTTTATAGCTGGGGGAAATACCGATATTTTTTTGTGCAGCCACGCACTTCATCAGCACCCATGTCTATCTACTGGGGTAGAGATTATTATTAACATCAGCTTTTTAACTTAAATTTCTATGAAATGGAATATGAGAATTGATTGTGTATACAATTATTGATTTGCCTTTGGCAAACACATTTGTAAGTATCACTATTCATTTTCTGTTTTTCCATTTTCTATTTAGGTTAGCACGAAGTTATATCACTCTACCTATGTATGTTTAACTATTCTTACTTATCTTTTACGATCATCACATTAATTTTTTTTACTTATTCGATGAACCATCGGTACATACATATAAGTATTATTGTGGTGGCTTTATGTTACTTTGTTTTTGCTTTCTACAGTTGACTTCACTTTCCAGCATTCTGAAGCAGTGATAGCCAAGTGAACAGTGATTGCTAAGTGAACATATTTTTGTCACGTGCCATGATGAATTAAATGGGACATTTTTATAATTAATTGAACTGTAGTGAATTTTAATCAGAAATAATTTCTTAATCAGGCTTGAGTTCAGTAATTTCAATTCTTATTGAATGAAATATTTTTATTAATTAATGTGAGTATCTAAAGAAGAGAAGAAAAATTAAACTAGACTTTATAGCTGGGGGAAATACCGATATTTTTTTGTGCAGCCACGCACTTCATCAGCACCCATGTCTATCTACTGGGGTAGAGATTATTATTAACATCAGCTATTTAACTTAAATTTCTATGAAATGGAATATGAGAATTGATTGTGTATACAATTATTGATTTGCCTTTGGCAAACACATTTGTAAGTATCACTATTCATTTTCTGTTTTTCCATTTTCTACTTAGGTTAGCACGAAGTTATATCACTCTACCTATGTATGTTTAACTATTCTTACTTATCTTTTACGATCATCACATTAATTTTTTTTACTTATTCGATGAACCATCGGTACATACATATAAGTATTATTGTGGTGGCTTTATGTTACTTTGTTTTTGCTTTCTACAGTTGACTTCACTTTCCAGCATTATGAAGCAGTGATAGCCAAGTGAACAGTGATTGCTAAGTGAACATATTTTTGTGACGTGCCATGATGAATTAAATGGGACATTTTTATAATTAATTGAACTGTAGTGAATTTTAATCAGAAATAATTTCTTAATCAGGCTTGAGTTCAGTAATTTCAATTCTTATTGAATGAAATATTTTTATTAATTAATGTGAGTATCTAAAGAAGAGAAGAAAAATTAAACTAGACTTTATAGCTGGGGGAAATACCGATATTTTTTTGTGCAGCCACGCACTTCATCAGCACCCATGTCTATCTACTGGGGTAGAGATTATTATTAACATCAGCTATTTAACTTAAATTTCTATGAAATGGAATATGAGAATTGATTGTGTATACAATTATTGATTTGCCTTTGGCAAACACATTTGTAAGTATCACTATTCATTTTCTGTTTTTCCATTTTCTATTTAGGTTAGCACGAAGTTATATCACTCTACCTATGTATGTTTAACTATTCTTACTTATCTTTTACGATCATCACATTAATTATTTTTACTTATTCGATGAACCATCGGTACATACATATAAGTATTATTGTGGTGGCTTTATGTTACTTTGTTTTTGCTTTCTACAGTTGACTTCACTTTCCAGCATTCTGAAGCAGTGATAGCCAAGTGAACAGTGATTGCTAAGTGAACATATTTTTGTCACGTGCCATGATGAATTAAATGGGACATTTTTATAATTAATTGAACTGTAGTGAATTTTAATCAGAAATAATTTCTTAATCAGGCTTGAGTTCAGTAATTTCAATTCTTATTGAATGAAATATTTTTATTAATTAATGTGAGTATCTAAAGAAGAGAAGAAAAATTAAACTAGACTTTATAGCTGGGGGAAATACCGATATTTTTTTGTGCAGCCACGCACTTCATCAGCACCCATGTCTATCTACTGGGGTAGAGATTATTATTAACATCAGCTTTTTAACTTAAATTTCTATGAAATGGAATATGAGAATTGATTGTGTATACAATTATTGATTTGCCTTTGGCAAACACATTTGTAAGTATCACTATTCATTTTCTGTTTTTCTATTTTCTATTTAGGTTAGCACGAAGTTATATCACTCTACCTATGTATGTTTAACTATTCTTACTTATCTTTTACGATCATCACATTAATTTTTTTTACTTATTCGATGAACCATCGGTACATACATATAAGTATTATTGTGGTGGCTTTATGTTACTTTGTTTTTGCTTTCTACAGTTGACTTCACTTTCCAGCATTCTGAAGCAGTGATAGCCAAGTGAACAGTGATTGCTAAGTGAACATATTTTTGTCACGTGCCATGATGAATTAAATGGGACATTTTTATAATTAATTGAACTGTAGTGAATTTTAATCAGAAATAATTTCTTAATCAGGCTTGAGTTCAGTAATTTCAATTCTTATTGAATGAAATATTTTTATTAATTAATGTGAGTATCTAAAGAAGAGAAGAAAAATTAAACTAGACTTTATAGCTGGGGGAAATACCGATATTTTTTTGTGCAGCCACGCACTTCATCAGCACCCATGTCTATCTACTGGGGTAGAGATTATTATTAACATCAGCTATTTAACTTAAATTTCTATGAAATGGAATATGAGAATTGATTGTGTATACAATTATTGATTTGCCTTTGGCAAACACATTTGTAAGTATCACTATTCATTTTCTGTTTTTCCATTTTCTACTTAGGTTAGCACGAAGTTATATCACTCTACCTATGTATGTTTAACTATTCTTACTTATCTTTTACGATCATCACATTAATTATTTTTACTTATTCGATGAACCATCGGTACATACATATAAGTATTATTGTGGTGGCTTTATGTTACTTTGTTTTTGCTTTCTACAGTTGACTTCACTTTCCAGCATTCTGAAGCAGTGATAGCCAAGTGAACAGTGATTGCTAAGTGAACATATTTTTGTCACGTGCCATGATGAATTAAATGGGACATTTTTATAATTAATTGAACTGTAGTGAATTTTAATCAGAAATAATTTCTTAATCAGGCTTGAGTTCAGTAATTTCAATTCTTATTGAATGAAATATTTTTATTAATTAATGTGAGTATCTAAAGAAGAGAAGAAAAATTAAACTAGACTTTATAGCTGGGGGAAATACCGATATTTTTTTGTGCAGCCACGCACTTCATCAGCACCCATGTCTATCTACTGGGGTAGAGATTATTATTAACATCAGCTATTTTACTTAAATTTCTATGAAATGGAATATGAGAATTGATTGTGTATACAATTATTGATTTGCCTTTGGCAAACACATTTGTAAGTATCACTATTCATTTTCTGTTTTTCCATTTTCTATTTAGGTTAGCACGAAGTTATATCACTCTACCTATGTATGTTTAACTATTCTTACTTATCTTTTACGATCATCACATTAATTATTTTTACTTATTCGATGAACCATCGGTACATACATATAAGTATTATTGTGGTGGCTTTATGTTACTTTGTTTTTGCTTTCTACAGTTGACTTCACTTTCCAGCATTCTGAAGCAGTGATAGCCAAGTGAACAGTGATTGCTAAGTGAACATATTTTTGTCACGTGCCATGATGAATTAAATGGGACATTTTTATAATTAATTGATCTGTAGTGAATTTTAATCAGCAATAATTTCTTAATCAGGCTTGAGTTCAGTAATTTCAATTCTTATTGAATGAAATATTTTTATTAATTAATGTGAGTATCTAAAGAAGAGAAGAAAAATTAAACTAGACTTTATAGCTGGGGGAAATACCGATATTTTTCTGTGCAGCCACGCACTTCATCAGCACCCATGTCTATCTACTGGGGTAGAGATTATTATTAACATCAGCTATTTAACTTAAATTTCATTCAGTAAGAATTGAAATTACTGAACTCAAGCCTTATTAAGAAATTATTTCTGATTAAAATAAAAAATTATTTTAATATTGTTTTATAACACTGTTAAAAGCGCAAGTACAATAGCAAACAATTAACACTGAGTAACCATTTATATAATATAATTATGACCAAAAACTTTAAACAAAATAGAAATCAATTTCTATATTTATGATTTGATTAAATAAATCATAAATCTAGAAACAAATAAAGTGCCAACAATATTAATTAAACTAAATTGAAATCAATTTCTTTATCACCGGAAGACGTGGACCGATTTGAACTATTTTCTTTTGTTAGAGTTTATCTTCAATTTCGTCAAATTGTAGGCGGGATTACAAATTAAATTTGTTTCAATGATATTATGTGAACTTAATTATCCGATTGCTATGAGACTTCTTATTTTGTATGATGATGAAAAAAGTGGACAGAGACACGCCTTTAAAAATAAAATTATATTATATCAACCCCATAACGCTCTAGCAGCAAAACGCAAAAAAAAAATGTTTTACACAAAACGATGTTAGTTTTGAGTTTACTTACAATCTAGGCTGAGATCTTGGCAATACTCAGGGCCACGGAACTGGTGGCTAGGAATGTAGCTAAAGGTGAGAAGGTAACATTCTATGTTGACTGCCAGGCAGCGGTAAAGGCTTTGAAGGGACACAATGTCAAATCGAAACTTCTTAGTGACTGTATGAGAGCTCTCAGCTTGCTTACCCTACGTCTCCACTAGCCATCGACTTGGGCATGACATGAACATTACGCCAGCAGAGCAACTATGAAAAAATCATCATTTTCTTTGTTGTGGTGAAAACGTGCGCTGTCCATGTTCAGGCATATCAAAGTATTTTGCGGTAGTGCAATAGAGGTGGAATATTCACCAATTTTGTTCTGTCTCTTTTCTTTCTTTTGCAAATGATTACGGACTGAGAATTTCATGGCGAACATTGTTGCTCAGACATATGTTCGGGCATCCATGTCAGAGCATGGACGAAAGTTGGACATAAGCGGTCTCCGTTAGCCATTTGCGATGTCTGACATGATGCTCATACCAAGTTCATGGCTGGTGGAGACCGCTAGTTATGGATAAATATAGTGTCAGGCTATGTTGGATTCCTAGCCAAAGCAGTTTTGAGGGAAATAAAATTGCCGATGAACTAGCAAGAATAGGGTCACTGTTAGATGAGGGAATGTGTGACAGATCGAATATAGGTCATTACTACAATGAATTTAGTAATTCTGTAGAGAGCAAGACCAAGAGATCATGGCGAAGTAGGGTGTGTGTAGAGTCTCGAGGGCCAAAACTTGACTCAGGAAGATCCAATCTGCTACTGGATATGAATAGGAAGGCGATGGGAATCATGATAGATGTGCTGACTGGTCACTGTTCGGTCAGAGCAAAAACCAGCATTTGAGAAACTGGCACTCCAGATTTCTGTAGGATGTGCGAGGACGAAGAGGAACCAGAAACTATTGAACATATTATCTGTTAATGGGCAATAGCAGGTATTCACAATGGACTCAATTAGGTCTACGAGTGGAGGTTTGGTATAGCACAACCCTTCTTAACCTAAGCTTACCTGCAATTCAGAGCCAAAATAATATGTAATTTTTCTCTCCTGAGGTGAATATAGGAGTACATATGTGCCAAATATTCTTATAGAATTTTTACACTACAAAAAGAAGGATATGACGATTCATTCTTTATTATAAACAAATAAATTAATTTTTGATTTATTATCCTGTTGCAGCATAGACTCGATTTTTACTTCTACCCATCCGATTACAACGAAATTTGGCAAACATTTTTGAATTTTAAAATAACTTAATCTGGTGCTGAAAAAAGTGCGCGCCATCACGCCAATTAAATTTCGTACTATATACATACAACTTGCTTCTGCCTAACTGGCACACATACTAATATGTAAGATTGACACGATCTCGATTTCAGAAAGTGGGCGTAACTACGCCCATTAAACTTCATAATTATATTGTATGCACTTATACTCAAACAATCTCCATGAAACTTGGCAAACACTTTGGGCTTTTGATTTGAAGTAATATTATGCTTATAAAAGTGGGCGAAGCCACGCCTATAAACATTTTGTTTTATATTTCTAGTGTTTTAGTTTAATCGATTCCTGTGAAACTTTGAAGACATGCTTAGCTCAAGAAGTGACAACATCTTGCATTTAGGAAAGTGGGAGGGGATACGCTCATAAAAATTTTGTATTATAGTACATGTACACAAAATATGGCTGTTATAATGATGCAATCTAATGTTGGCAAAAGTGGGCGCGACCAAGGCCCATCAATTTAATATTGGTACGAAAAATATAAAAATTTTATTAAAAAAAAGTTTTAACTGAATTCAAAAATAAGCACCATATTATTGCCATCGATTTAAAACAGCACTATCCCAGCATAAAATTACACATTACCATCAAAACTACTTGCCATATAATGACTTACTTTTCGCATTACCAAATTTTATTACTCGCTTACAAATCACATTACCTAAAATTTAGAAAAATTATGTACAAGTTGCTAAATGAGGAGAATAATTTTTTTAGATTAAATAGATTACGTGAACAAGTTGCCAAATTAAAAAAGTAAGTACTTCTGAAGAATAAATTATTTTTGTCTCACGCCTTGTTAAAATCATTAAGTTGGTAATCCAGTAAGGAACAGCTTCCACCAAAAATTATTGATTCCAAGCCCGATTACCTTTTTTGAAATTTTTTTTGCTGGGATGCTCTAATTTACACTATGCAAGTCTTATTGCTAAGCTGATTAGTTTGTGGGAGAGAGAGAGAGAGGGACGAGGGGAACATATACATAAGTTTCCTTTCAACTCGTCCCTCTCTCTTCTAACAAACTAATCAGCTTAGCAATAAGACTTGCTTAGTGTAAACTAGGACTATGGGTAAATAATACATACAAAAATGTTGTATGTGAATAATACACTATACTTATAAAAAAGCATATCAAGCAATGTTTGATCATCTATCTGCGTAAAATATGATCATAAAATACATAATTATAATCACTTTTCAAACACCTGCATGATCTGTTTTCGATTAAGCATTTTTCAATTTAACGGAAACAATAGTCACATTTTAAACGTCTGGATGATTAATTTGCGATTGCTATACAATTTGTTATTGTATTTTAAATAGAACTATTTTTACCCATTAGCGCGAATCATTTTCGAGTCCTTTTTGATCGTATAACTGGTTAATAAATCGTATAACTGGTTAATAAGCTTTTGATCACTAATAGTACTCTAGGAAGATTCAGCAAGGTGTTTAAAAAAACTATTTTTTAAGAACAAAGCCTTTTATATTTCTGGCAAAGAGACCGCTGGAAAAACATTTTCTTTACTAAAACGATTTAGCTTAGTTATTGCCCATTGATTACCATCAATAAATAAATTTTTTACATTTTTGATTTGTTGTGCTTTCACATTTAAGAAACAATGACAATCTATTTATTTTTTATAGATATCAAAATTATTGATTGGAGGAAGATTTTTAAGGGAAACTTACACTTCACAATGAATATGTTGGTACAAGAAAACTTGTTATTTTAAATAAATATGAATATTTAAATTATATTAAACTATTGTATAAATATTAACTTTGTATGCATGAAAAATGCATTCATGAGAGCGCTCGATTTTATAAAACCGGATTTTAAAAAGTCTAGCAACAATCATCACCGGCTTAGCTTGTGGCAGCTTAATTTGTTTATTAATATTTATGTTAATAATTAAATTTAACATCAAGATGAAATTATTATTTTTTCTTCTCTTTTTCGTTAGGCAAAGTAAGAAAATGTGTAAGAAAATGTATTAAACATTTTAATGCCATAAGACAAATTTAATTATTTTTTACCAGCCCAACGGAATTACACACTCTGTTTGCCAGCGTTCAAGTATTTGATTTCACTTTTAAAATGAAAAAAAAACAAATTAAATTAAAACAAATTGAAGCAAAAAGGAAAGGTAAATTTCAAAAGAGTTTGTATCTCACAGAACATGTTGATGTTGAAGTGAGTGGGGAAAAATTACTTTCGTATTCCCTTTACGTTAACGATGTAATTTAATAGATGGTGCTCATGGCCTCTGACATCATCTAAAAGGCCAAGCACGTACTATTTTCGTTTGTATTGTAAGAAAAATGAAATTCTCTCTGCATTCCAAAAAGAAAATCTATCACCATAAAATAAAATTAGAAATTATCAACTCAAGCCTAATTTAATTACTTCTTATTGAACCAATGCTTACTTTCATATTTTGGAAAAAGCATTTCACATTTCATTTGAATCAAGTCCCAAAGTGAAATTTTAATTATTTTGCTTAAGTACGGCATTAAAAATTACTTTAAAATTTGTGCAAATTATTTTAGCGCCTGATTCACGATGTCGACAGAAAGCTTTCGATTGAAAATAAAATAAGATTTTCTGCTTTATTTCATTATTAGTAATCCATCGAAAATTTTCTATCGAAATCGTAAGCCATGCTGTTAATATATATTTTATATTTTTACAAAAAAAAAATTTTTTACATTAAAAACCTGCAATTTCACAAATTGGGGTCTCTTATCATCTTGGGGTTGCTATAGTTTTCATTTCCATTGAACATTATATTGTTAAAAATAATACAAGAAACTGAATTTTATTCCACGTACATAACGCCCATGTACTCAAAGAACATCATAACTTAAAAAAAGCAAGTTTGCCAGCAAACGTGCTGAAGTTTTCAATTTACACACAACTTAATGGAAAAATTAATTTTAATTTTCTCTCACCAGCGTATAAACCAAAGCAAGTGGCTTTAATTTAATTCGCAATTAGCCAGCCCCGAGCCAGAGAAATTTTTTATGTTAACGATTTTCTTTCAAGCGTTAACTTATCAAATGCCCTTTTTAGCTGTACCGTGAAGTCTTGTAAATTACATCTATCTGTGTTATGTAAAAAAAAAGTTTGTCTTCAATTCCACCCGATTCAAAACTTGTCAAAATATAATAAACCCAGCATCTTAAAGATAAACAAAATCGTTATTTGGCTGTAGAGTGCGGAAAACACAGGATGTTGTCAAAGTATTTGAAAGTTCTTAATTAATTTAATTTAATGAAACTTTCGCCAAATACAAAACAGAACGTTGGAATTTCGTATTTACAGACGGTTCAAAATCAGAAACAAATGTTGGTTTCGCTGCTGTAGGAGAACATGGGTTGTTGCTCAATGGTATTTTACCACTTGACGCCTTAGTATTTGAATCAGAAGCTGAAGCTGTCCTGAGTGTTGTGAAATTACACAAACAATCAATAAATAAGATTATAATTTGTTCAGATAATCGTTCAGTTGCTGACGCAATACTCAATTAAAGAAACAACACTGCAACTATATCCAACATCTGACAAATTTTAATACAACAACAGAACAAAGTAAAGCTCATGTGGGTTCCAAGCCACGTAGGAATACAAGGAAATGAGATCGCCGACAAAGAAGCCAAATACGCCTACTTATATCCAACATTCCAACACATCCGCCAAACAAGGTCTTACATATGCCGAACATCAGTATCCAAATTAAACAAATCAATGAGAAGTTCCTGGGATGAATACAACCACCCGTACAAGGAAATCAATCCAGTAAAAATCCAAATTAAACTGTCCTCAACAACCAACTGGCATAAGAACAAATGGTTTTAAAGGCTTAGGCTAACCCACACCAAATTAACTCATCAATATCTATTGTTAGGAGCACCAAAACCTTTATACACCTTTTGCAACCGAGCTACATAAACAATATTTCGCCCGCTTAGAGACTGTGTATTGTAAAATTTTTTAATTATCCAAAAATAATTTCTTTGTTACAAAATCCGACAGAAGACAATATTTAATTCTTACATTATTTAAATTTAGTCAACAAAATATAGCTGTCATTTAGTTTATATATAGCCTATACACGCAAAGAAAAGATATGGTTGTACAATGGTTGAGAAAACAATATTATGTTCTCTGAAACAAATGTGTAGTTATTGTTATTTTAAACATTAATTTCGTTACGATAAGCAGAGTAATGTTTGAATTTCATAATTGCATTATTATATTCATAGAAAGTGCGATGTGGTTAGAGTTTAACAATATAGTTTTGTTAAAAATGTATGACTACAATATAATTTGTATTATTGTGTAAAAATAATATGATGTAAATAACAATATAATGTTATCCAAAACCATACTATGTTGAGTTTTTAGAAAAATCTTTTTCAGAAACACTTTCTGTCAGTTCAGTGCTTCGTTTGTAAGCTATCGGTAGTGCACACGTGGTGTTAAATAAATAAAAAAAGTATAAGCACAAGGGTAGATAAATATGTACATAAGTATGTATCTATATCTCTTTATACAGATGTATCTGTATTTCGTGTATACACATATATGTAAGTATACATTTCTATACATACATACATTTTCTTTCAACAATATTAATTTATTTTTATTTCGGATTTACAGCATATGTGTTTTATACAAAAGATTTGCCAATAAATATATGATTAAAAAACAAAATATTATTATTACATAAAATAATACTATGGTCGTATTTAGCAATATTATTATAATAGTAGAACATGGTATGGTAAGTCTCAACTATATTTTAATCTTATTTACAATAATAAGATTGGGTATAAAAAAGTTAATTGTTTTTGTAGATAATATTATTATTAACTCAGAAAATAATATTATTTAAACTTTGCTTTTCCATTGACAATAATATGATTTGACTGCAACCATATAATTCAATCATAGTATGTTGCTGTTTGATTATGGCTACCTGTACCATATTTTTTCTTTGCGTGTAGTAGCTAGTGCTTTGTATTAGTTTATTATAATTTAGATTATAATAAATCTGAAAAATAAATAAATAATAAATAAATTTACTTGTTCCGACAAGCCAACAAATCTTACATATTCCAACGAATACAAAATTATTGAAATAGTTTTGAAAAATTTAAATAAAGAACAAAACCTTACTAATGTGTTATCATTACCAAGCAACATATTTTTTAAAAATACACAAGTTACCGTTTCTACTACTAGTAAGTAATAAAGTAATGGCATACTAACATCTTTGATATTTAAGAAGTTGTAAATTTTTCTTGAATTTCCTTAGCAGCAATGAAATGTATGCAGACGGGCTTAAGCAACAACAAACCAACAATTTTCCATATTAAACCTTAAACTTAAAGTCACATAAATAAGCGTTTAATACAATATTTTTATATTAAATACTTTTCCTTAATTAAAAAGCTATATAAGCATTTCGCTAAATATCAACGTTTTCTAAAGAAAGCTAGATTACTTTCTTTCATTTAATTTTTTTAAGTAAATATAATAATGCAAGTTATTTGCCATCGGGTTAAGGACAGAATTAAACCGTTTGTCAACAAGCGCTTTAACCTGTCAGACAAAAGGTGGAATTAACAAAAATTTCTAAAAGCTGCTGTCCTTTTGCTATGAAGGAGTTGTTTCTACTGTTAGAGGTCGGCATGAATTAACAAGATATTAAATTAGTTTCTTGTTACAATTTTATATATAAATATAAAGGAAGTTTTATATTAGTTTAGGAAAATATAAAAAATAAAAAAGAACTTTGCCTTCAATACATAAGCAAACAACCGACTCTCTTCCTGCTTCTATCTAATATATAATTACATGAATTTTTTTCCTTCAATCCTTATTCTATTATTTTACAACTAAAAGGTCTCTCAGCCAGAGCCTTTGTGTAACTTGTTATTAAATACATTGGTGATTTAAGTAAACTTTTGAAACGTTTTTATGGTAAGACCCATTATAAAGGTTATCGTTGTTTTGTATTTTAGAGGCGGAAATAGCATTCTCCTTAGGGCGAAGGAATCAGCGGAAATAGCATTCTCCTTAGGGCGAAGGAATCAGCGCTGTTCTCACACAACAAACAATTAGTTCAAGAGAAAAATAGAAAGGGTTTCATGAAACTATGAAGATATGAATCGTGTTTTATTTTTGTATTTAGACACATTTTTTTCGACGTTGGTAATGTTAAAATCATAGGCCCAATCGTAGGCCCCGTCAGTAATATGACTCATTTCTATTACTAATAAAAAGAAAAAAGGAGAGTTTTAAAACATTTTAATTTTTTTTATAAGTGTACACAGAATATTTTGTTTTATTAATACCTTTAATCAAAAAATATAGGCAAAATCAATTAAAAATTTAATTGATTTAATCACACGTTTGATTGAGATAATTAAACTTCTATTTAATTAAAAGTTTAATAAAACATTTAGTTGATTTAATCAGTTTTGTTTAAAAATTTTATTAGTAAAAAAGTTCAATTGAAAAAATTCATTATTTTAAATGATTTTTTATTTTACTTTTTCAATTAAATATTTTAACAGGGAAAATATTTTTTCTTGGTAGGCTAGTTTTTTTCATTAAGCTTTAGGTTTTATACATTTAGACAAATGAATATATCTGTGGCTAAGAGGAACAAGTTAAAACTGATAAAATAGCGCCATCATAATACTCCAATTTAAAATGACTCTGTGCGAAATTTCAGTTTCTTGGTGCAATTTTGAAGTCAAATCGAAAAAAATTTTTCATTTCAATATGCGCTTTCTTTTAGAATAATACTCGTAACTAAAATTTAATTTCTAGTTAAGCTACTATACATTTATATTTAAGACCGCTTAGTTAATAGTGGTCCCACAAGAAAGTTACACATTTTTTAATACACTTCAAAAAAGAAGGCGGGTTATCAATTCGTCTCTATTTTTTATTTTTATTTTGGCGGTGTTACTTCATATCTTCGGTTTAGACCAATTGTAAATTTTTTTTTTATTGTCTGAGAGGGTATAGCTTCCCATTGGGCCCATTCCAAAAAACATGGTACACGCCCACAAATTTTTTTTATTTGTTTTTATGATATTCTATTTGTTTGATAGCTGCGAAACTTAGCAAAACCCTTTAGTTCTTGTAATTGCACAATTTTAAACTTGAAAAAAAAAATGGGCGGGACTACGCCCATTAAAATCTATTGTTATAGCTTACGTGGTTCTACTAAACCAATTTTGACGAAACTTAACATACCTTTACCTCAAAAATAGACAAAATTAAAAAATGGGCGGAATTACGCCCATTCACATTAATATTTTATTTTAAGTGGCTCTACTGTACCGATTTTTACAAAACTCAGCACAAACCCGGAGCTCTGAAAAATACAAAATCTTGCAATGTTCGCATTGACGTCATTTTTTTTAAGAATTATTTACAGAAACAGGATTAGTTAGAAAGAAATTACTTAAAGTTTTAAAGTGTTCTCCTGAAAAAATGTTCAGTAGGACTGAAATATTTTTTTCTTATTGCCACAGATATGAGTTCAACATTTCTTATGCAATGTACTTTCAAGAACGCAAATTAAAACTTAAACTTTGAAATATTTGATTCAAATTTTCTCAGACATATGGAAGCTATCTGAAATTTAATAGAAAAATTTGTTTTTTGAAAAAACTGCACATCTCAAATTTTTGTACAGATGCAGCTCAGTCGCTGAAAATGGAGAGTTTATTTTAGGAAGTAAGCAAACTGAATAAATAAAATTTCAGTATTTTAAAAACACGAATTTTTTATAATTTTCAATACAAAGTGCACAAAGTGTTTTACCTCATGCAAAATTGCACTATGCAGCAAAATGTTACTTTTTCAAAAATATTGTAGTTTTAAAAAAATATTCTGGCATAGCAGACTGATAATTTAAGCGTATTGTGAACCACAAAATTCCACATGTTTTTGACAGAGTCTTATTTAACGGGGATTTGGAGTTTCCAGTTTTTGCACGCTAGGTACTACCTTCTTTTGTGATAGTGATAGAAAATATTGGTGGTGAATGAAGATAAAGAGGAAAGCTTCATATTTTTACAGCTCCACTTTTTGTACGTTTTTTAAGGCAGTCTTGCAGCGCCTCTGGTGTCAATAAGCGTATTGTAATTTGGAGGCTTTGCTTAGTAACCATTTGATTGTTTAATTTAGTTCACAATATGAGCTGTTAGTACTAGACTCGTTCAGATTGTTTTAATATGTTCAAAAAAGTTGTCCAGACTTACCGCAGCTACAGCCTTGTCAAATAATACTAACAAAAAATTGGGAATCACTGTAAGTTTTTCTGAAAAAATGTGAAAAAGAATCTTTCCATAATTTTTTTAACTATTTTTTTTTTAAATAAGACGCTTGCAAGATTACAAGATTTGTTTGTCCGACTCTTAGTCATATATAGTTAAGAGCAAGACTGTTCAAACTGGCACCAGAGTGCCGAACATCAATCGGGTTCTTATACAAATGAATACACACACGCGAACACATTTCTCTCGGTGGGCAGTCTTGGTTTAGAACCATCACTAAGTCTGAATTAGATGTGGGCGAAAAACTGATGACATAATTTTTTGAGGGCGCACTGATATTCCAAATCTTTTGGGGCCCATAAAAAAATTGGCCACCACTAACGCCAAATTTAGTATAGGGTTGTACTACCCTTTGGTAGTACTATTGGACCTATACTAGCCAGTTTATGCATTTCTTCAAGTCTTCATTTGTTGCATAGAGAAATGAAGGAAAATAAAAAAATTAAAACCTAATATAAATAAAGCAAAACTCGCTCGACTCTGTGCTTTGTCTTACATGTTTTTCCTCATAAAGGCCTCACAGGTGTATGGCCTTAAAATTGTGTAATTGCTTTAATATTAATATTAAGGATAAAAGTCTTGGCATTCTTTTAGCATAACTTTTGCCAGGATGCAATGAAATTTAACATTATGCTTCTTTGTTCCAAACAACATTATGCTTCTTTGTTCCTTAACAACATCAAATAAAATTTTGTAATAGCTGTATCATGCATATGCCGTAATGTCAAAGAATAAAGTTATCCACACGCAAAATATAATTTGTTCAGGGTCTTATATAATGATATTAAAATAAAAACTGTTTAAGAGGAACAACTTGAATCTTCTTCATTGTATTGTTTGTTAGTTTCGTTGTTATTATTAATATTAGTTTTGTGAAATATAAACATGAAATATTTTAATTTTACAAAAAAAAAATTGGAATTTAATTTGAAAATGTTCTTGTTTTTATTTGTTAAGCATTATCTATATGCATTTCGATCCCTCAGGTCCATTAAAATTTAATATTTTATTATACATGGTGCAACTTTACCGATTTTTACAAGACTCAACACGCATCCTGAGCTCTGAAAAACACAAAATCTTGCACTTAAAAAATGGGCGGAGAAACGCCCATTTATTTTTATATTTCACGTAATTCTTCTTATTTTCTTCTATCAGATCTTTGCATTGAAGTCGGTTTTTTTGGCACAAAGAATTATTTATTCAACAATTGAATATTATTGGCATATAACGTTAGGAAAAAAATAAATAAATTAAAAAAGGAAAACTATAAAAATTTAATAAAGATACAAATTTTTATTCAATTTAAAAAGAGATCACGATATTAGACTTAAAATTTTGGAACTGTTATTTTGGATAAATAACACAAGCTTTCTATTTATAATTATATATGCAATAAAGAACAAAATATTGGCTTAGATTTTCAAATAAAAATCGTTGCCTGTCACATGTAAATAAACTTTTCTTGTTTCTTGACTCAGAAATCACTTTATACTTTTTTTTTTTAAATCTAACTTTGTAATGGTATACCCAGAGAAAAAACAGCTTAAAATTAATGAAAACCATATTGAATTAATAAGAAACATTAACGAAAGTCTAGTCATGTTGAAATTTCTTATTTCAATATGGAAAAATATTAATTTATTAATTTTATTTATTTTTAATTATCTCAATATACATTTTCTATTATATTTAAAATTATTGAATTAATGTGACGCGTTCTTATTTTTAAGTTGCAGTTTTTCCCTGGGTGTAGCAAAATATTGCTTGTTCATACTTCTGATTTTTTCGTTCATACGCTATACTTTATAGCGTAATAAATAAGCGAAATGTGTACAATAAAAACTAGAAGTGAAAGTGAAGAGATTTCGGCAGAGAAAAATAAAAACCTAAAATTTTTACCAGCATATATATGGCTTTATTAATGTAAAAAGTTTTATAAAGTATGAAAATATGCTCTAAACATTACAAATATGCGCTAAAAATTCGAAGAAATATTTAAAATATGCGAGAAAGACTGAAATATGCAAAATCATGCTTTAAATGCTAAAATTTGCAAAAATATGCACTAACAATTCAATGGCAAAATGAATAAAAAGTTCTGAAACGGATAAATATCATATCTCTGCATTAATAAATCATACAAGAAAAAACATGCAATTGCATATACGCGGTTTCCCTGCTTATGAGCTGGTACGAAGCTTTATTTTAATATTATTTTCGCTTTATTTAAATTAACAAAGAAAATAATATTATTGGCTTGTAATATGTACAATTAATAGTCTTTGGAATTAAACCCTATCTGCAGTTGTGTGTTAAATCTGATTGTTGTCAGAATCAGAATTGAAAACGGTAAATAATAAAGTTTAGTCACAAGGCTAGAGCTTAAATTTCGAAGCTAAAAGCTAGAAAACGCTAAATTCACCTTCTAACTTGGAGCGTTGTCAACACATTTTCAATTTATCAATTTTGTTGTAAATTTTCATTTGTATTAAAATTGTGCTTACATAAATATTTTTTTGATATGCTTACCTTAAAAAACAATATAATAGCAAAAATTAAAAATTTTAAAACCCCCCGAATATATCAAAAAAAAGATGTGATATCTTCTAAACGGCTAAGCGGTTTTTCTTAAAACATAGCTAAGAACCTACTCGATCAAGCCACCTTTCAAACAGAAAAAAACTAAATCAAAATCGGTCCAGGCGTTTGGTCTGTACGTGAACTCGTACAGACACACACACCACAAACTTATATCACCCCTTTTTTTTGGTCGGAGGTTAAAAATATAATTTTTTATGCCAAAAATTTTAATTCTGTTCAACATTCTGTGCAAAACTCTTTAAATATTGTCTAAGCGTTAAGTAATCTTTTGTTCTTTATTTATTGCTTTTTGTTTTATTTTATTGTTTATTTACTGAATTTGTTTGTTTGCCTTCGTGCAATTGGAATTTATTTATGTCAGCCAGTTTTATCTTTTATAAAGAAACCTCATTTCGAATGAAATTTGGTTTCCTTTTTTAACACTTTCATTTTATTTCTAATACTCTCGTATAACAATATTTTCATCGTATTTCATAAAATTCCTTTTGTTGAATAATTTTCCAATTTTATTTTGTGTTATTTTCTTTTAGAATTTATGCATGTTGTTATTTTGCGGTTTCTACCACAATCTTTTAACATTTTCCAAATAAGTTACTGTCGTGGTTGTTAGATTGTTGCATAGCATAAATATTGCGACATTTCAATTTGTTTTTAAAGCAAAAAAAAAAAAAAAATATAAAGACAAATTCTTGGTTTAGCTGAGTCAATTAAGAAGTTATTGTTGTGACTAGAAAAAGTTATAAATTGGGGTGAAGTTTTATAAAACTTTCAAAAAACTGGAAAATGTGTGTATTAAAGGCATAAGCAAGCTTTATTGTATGTATTATTTTTCATTTTAATATATTTGTATTCTGTTAATTTTTAAGCACCAGCTTGGTGTCAAGAAAGCAGTAAAATAAAAAATAAAGAAATACTTAACAATAATAAATTAAAGTAAGAGCGAAAAATTAATTTAAGAAAACAAAATTTGTAATAAATATTCTTGAAGACAACCCACAAACATGAGCGATCCCCAAGTAGTACGGCCGTCTCTGAATAATGACATTTCCACTTATACACATGACTCCACACAGTGGGTCCTCTAGGAGATATGCGCACAGAAAAAAATATGCAAGAATTATTTTCAACAAACAATGTTATTGAACAAAATTTTTAAATTCAATAATATTTGTCATTAACTTGAATATTATGTTTATCAATACCGCGCATTTTAAAATATCATTTAATTTAATTTGTTTGTGTTGGTGTTTATCTTGCTTGTTGGTTGACCCAACGTGGTCATGTGCTATTGTTGTTGTTTATTTTGATTGCTCGGCTTGTAAACGTGCGAATTACAACAAGTAGCCGAAAAACGTCGTGGTTTGTTTTTATTCTCAACAAAGTTATTTTTAGATTATATCATAACGCAATGCGCAAATGTAGAAGAAACATAAGAAATCATGTTTTGCGTGTATTCATTATTTGCGTATATAAAGCGATTTGCTCTTTAGCTGAGTGGTAAGTATGTTAAACTATTAGTCAAGAGACTCCCGGTTCGACTCATTCCAAACACATTTAGTTTTAATCGCAGCCAAGCAAAAACAAACCAAAAGCGGTTAAAAAAATGCGACATTCATCCACACACACACACACACTAAAACAAATATCACTGAAAATAAAATTTCAGCCAACAATTTTTTTCTTTGATTCATTAAATCGCTTTATTGACTTTATATCCAATAAACATGCTTACAATTTTATTTATCAATATTGTAAAAATCGTCATCACAGAAAATTTAAAAGATTTTTTTATTGAATCAAAGATTTTCGTATTCAAATATGAAAATCATTTTTTTCTGTGCGCTTATATAAGCTTCGAAAATTAACAACACTGACATTTTTCTTCGCTGACCATTTTATAAACAGCTTAAGACATGCGACAACCAAACAGAATTTCAAATGAGACCTTAGACCTTTTTTATAGATATGCTATTTATGTCACGACACAGGAGCTAGGACGTAATTTTCGCAACAAAAATAATCGACACCATTACAGTTATAAATTTATTTTTGTTTTAATTTTTTTGTACTTAAAACCGGAGTACGAAAGTAAACGAAACAGATTGTTTGATTTTGTTTTGTTTCGTTCTTTGCAGTGAGCGAAAAAAACAATGAGAAGGATTGCACAATTTGTTTTTGTATTATTTTTGCCCTTGAGCACAAGCCAGAGAACACAGCCGATCATCTGCAAGGCGGCTCACAGCCGCCGCCAGCCTCCAACAATACATTAATGTTATCGTATACCGCTAGAAAATAAAATAGTGCGAAATCAATGGAAACGTTTTGAAAGATTTGCGTCAAATTTGACATCATCATATAATATAATTTCATTGCATTGTTATTTAACTAATTAAGTTTATTTTACATAGCTAAGCAGCATAGCTATAACCGGGTTTACTAAGATACCTCTCTTCTTTTTTTGTTACAGAAAGTGTATAAATCAAATTAAAGGACTTCTGCTTAGGTGGGGAACATGGGTTGCATGGGTGGTGGGCATGACTAATTTTTACAAAATTCCTTTCTTTATTTAATTAAGTTTACATCTATTTTTTTACATACTTCTTACAACTAAAATTCGAGCTGAAAAAAAGTCATCCAATGTAGCAATGGTAAAGTAAGAAAATAAAAAACATGTTGATTATTGAGTGCTTGTTTCAACTGGGATATTATTTGAACTTCTCATTTGTTTAAATGAAAGTTTAACATAATAACTCTAGTTGTTCTAAGAAAGTTTTGGGTAAAACTTACCTGAGGATCTACATTAGCAACAGTGAAGTACGCATGGGATCCAGCTAAACCCCTCAATAATCAATTTTAATGCAAAAAGGTAGTATGTTTTATTCTAAAAACTGACCATCACTGGTTGTGAGAGGCATTGCACTTCGCGCCCGGTAAAATTGACAGTGTTGTTATTGCCCTGTAAAACAGTTGACTTTTGTTAATGGATGGGGTTACCAGACTAGTAAGTTTTAAATTTTTATTTATATTGTTTTAAAAATTTTTCTATTGTTTTAAAAACAGAACATAAGAAAATATAACCATGCTAATACTTGATTTTCAGTGATATAAAATTCCTTTGAATTCGGTGTTATGAAATAGTCTCAAAACAGGTGGCCAATAAAATTATGAGTCGGCAATATGGCAACCACACTTTTTTGCTCCGTAGAGATTACACTGTGTGACATATTTTATTGAAATCGAAATACCTGGGAGGAGTTACTATTTTCTGGTAGGTATTGTCGTGCATAACAATAATCTGTATTTGAAATTTTCCAAACACCACCAAAATCTTAAGTTACTAACTAAGTTAAATATCAACCGATTTTAAATTTATAAATGGATTTAGAAAGAAGAGACTAGGATCTTTCAAACCATATATATTCCATTTCAGTATTAATATTAATATTAAGGTTGGGGTATGTGAAAAATGTGGCTTTCAAAGAAAAAAGTTTGGCAAGCACTATTGTACCGATTTTATACTTTGTGTTCATAAACGTCTATTAAATTGGAAGTTTCTATATACAGAAAGCGTGTAAGTTGAGCACGAAATACATCATGCCGGTAGTTTTTTTTTTAACTCTTCTAATAAAATATTTAATAACTCAATAAATTTCTAAGGAATTTTTTAAAGCAAACCTGCGAAGTACTCTGAATTAATTATGTTTTATAAATTAGGTCATGAACAGTATGGTGCCAGTACAAAAATACTGCCTAAGATCAAATCCAAAGTAGAAAAGTGTCGAAAAAACTGAAAAAATTATGTTTGGTAAAAAAATACACACATATATATATGTGAAGTTAATTTTAAGTCTATTCTTTGATATATGACTTCAACGATGAAATAATCTCACAAGCAAATACCTATTTTGATGGATATCGACTAATGTTATCTTCTGGAAGAGATATAAATTGGTAAACAAAATTGGACATAGTGTATAAAGCTCAAAAAAGACTGGATTAAGAAATAAAATAATTTTTTTATTATTACTTATTATTGAGACTTGAAAGCAATGCCAGTAATGTACTCGAAATGGTAAAATAATTTTTTTTTTAATAAAAAGAAGTAACACTTCAGGCAATGCCTACTACTATTATTAAGTGTTACCTTATTTTTAGGAAAAAGATAGTGATAGAGAAGACAGCAGCTGAACGAAGAGTTAGAGGAAAGCTTAATTCTTTTACAACTCTGCTTTTTGCACGTTTTTAATAATACAGTGTTATACTGCCGCTGGTGTTAAATGAGGTGAATTTAATTTTTTTAAAGCTGTTTTTAGTAGTCATTTTCTTGGTTATTTTACTTCGCCAATGATTCTGCTACGCAACAAAGGAGGGCGCTCTGATGTTACATTAGTCATCATCAGTGACCAGTGACTATACCTTCATCACTTTAAACTTTTCTACAACAACTGATACAAAGGGACACTAATGCACATCAGAAAAATGCATGGTGTTGTTATTTAACGACTGTTGGATACCGGGATCGAACCCAGGATCTTCGATTTTGTAGTAAGATGCTAACTACTTCAGCCAAGGCCAATTATAAAAAAACTGGCTTGTTTGAAATTATTTTCTTTTTAACATGAATTGCAACAGCTAAATTTTAAACAGTTAAAAATATTAAATTCATTTTATTTATTGCCCAACTTTTAAATATAATAAAAATACACGGATGACAAACCCAAATGGTAAATTGAATAAAAAAAAGAGAACAACTAAATTAATAAATCAAATTTATAGGCTGAACCCACACAATAAAAAAATAACTAAAATATCCAGAAAATGAAGAACAAATAGAAATTATTTTCAAATTTATATCTGTCTGTCTAAATCAGAGAATAAATTGAGTGTAAATAACCCAAAGCTTATCAAACGTACTACTGCTGCTGGTGGCATCAACAACACCAGCAGCATCAACGATTACACAACATAAACACAAAACAATCTTTCATGTGCACAAGAAAAAAAAATAAAACAATTTGAGCATACAAATACTTTTAACGTTCCATGATTTCGAGATTCGGAATCGCTTACAGGTTGTTAAGTTGTGATGAGAGTTCAGCAAATTATATTTTACAAAAACTAATTTCTCTGCCACCTACTTTTCATCATCCATTCATATAATTTTACGCACAAAAATTCTAAATCTTTTTATTCACACTGAATCTTTCTTATTGATGCCAGTGATTTAGTTTTTTTTTTGTGTTTTTCTTTATTCAACTAATGCGTGCCATGAATTTCATATCAAGTGCTGACATCCAATACGAGCGTGTGTACAAATGCTGCATGCCTCTACAGCAACCCAAGTATAGCAATAGATGGATGGATTTCTATCTGTTGAAATGATTAAGTAGATGATTGAAATTTTAAGCGGCATTCAAAAATACTGAAAATGGGTATGAAGAGTTTTAAATGTAAAATTATGATTGGAGTAGAAAACTTATAAAACAAACGAAAAATTTAAAGCTTAGATTTTAAAGGGAAAATTAAAGCTGCTAAATAAATAATGTAAAAGCCAGTTTGGTCAGTTTTTTTTTTCGGACTGAATTAAGGATTTTTTACTTTTATTGCCCTCGAAATTTATGTTTCGTATTAGTGGCATTTATTACAGTAATTTTTTTCTTTTTAATATTACAAGTTTCTTTTTCAGTTCTGGCTTTAGAAACTCGTTGAAACGTTAAGCTGTTAAGAAAATTGCAACATTTGCAGATACATCCATCATTTTTGTTACGGAATAAAAGTTTTTCTAACTCCTCAAAAGAAATAATGCCATGTACCATTTTTTTATTTATAGCAGTTATAGGCTAGATGTCTTCCTATAAGGAGTTCTGGCTAAATCAGCTAAGCAGCATGGGTTAGGTTTAGGACCTAAGCAGCATGAATAAGGTCACACTCTGCTGGGTTCCTCGACACGCCGGGGGTAAGCAAATGAAAATGCATACAAAATGGCCAGAAGGGGGCTAGTACACCCATGGTCGGATCAGAAAAGTTTTGTGGACTCGGATTGGACAAAATTCTTGAAGATATATTGACGGATATCAAGAGTAATAGCGAATACCTCTGACAATCTCCCAGGATTGAGGCATGCAAAGCTAATGATTGGAACGTATAAACAAAATCATTTCATAGCTTTCATGTCACTGAGTAAAAACAATCTAAGAATGCTTACAGTATTCCTCACAGGCCATTGTAGACTGAGAAAACATCTCAACATACTTGGCATTGAGAGTAAGAGCCTGTGCATATTCTGTGATTATGAAGATGAAACTCCGTAGCATATTTTGAAGGACTGTGAAGCATTATGCCACAGAAGATATAGCCAATTGGGCAAACACCTATTTGAGGATTGGGAACTGCCAACTCTGGACCCACTGGCAATTTTTGAGATTCATCAGGAGAGTAGGTCTAGATGCGGTGCTCTAGCACCTGGCAAGGGATACAATAGATCTATGTTGGTCGCAGTGTCCTGTGCTTCCCGTTTGACTCAATTCATTAACTCATTCATTCGTAGAGAGTTCTGACAGTTAGCAGCAGTTAGTTATATATATTATTTATTTTTCTATCGGAATGTCGATACCAGCTTGTCAGTGCTTTCCTGGCTTCTTTACTTATTAACAACCCAACTCCCCTAGAGCGTGGTTCATCGGGCTTACCAGAGTAGATCATCGTAAAATCAGTAGCAACTAGCATTTCTTCAGAGCCAGGCCATCTAGTTTCGCAAAGACCCAGAAAAACTAAGTTATAGTGCTTTGCTTCTTTGTATAGATGCTCAAGCTTTGTGCAGTCTAATCCAAGCGTCCGAAAGTTCCAAGTTCCAAATCGTGTCCGGTGTTTAAAGCCAAAGGTCGTCATCATAGAAATCAGTTGGCACATAGGTTTCAATCTTTGATCATAATAGTTATCCCTGTACTATGTCAAATACCTTGTTGGGGTACTGAGAGCTATCTAAACTCTTTGCCGTAATGACTTTGTGAATATAGTACTATCTGTTGTATGGCAACAGCACCTAGAGTAGTGTCTGGCTGACCGCGTCACACCAACCAGTACCATTGGTCTAACATTAAAAAGCCCATGCTTTTCACCCAGCATTTTTAGTGGCAACCAACAGCCACCACGTACGATTCTTTAAGTTCTCACGCCACGCGTGTAGTTGCTTACACTCAAAGCGAGGTCTCTAAGAGAATACCTCACCATTGCCGGCACAGCTCGACCACACATCAACGCTGGAAGCATGCATGTGCCGCCAAATATCCAGTACCTGCTCCACACTGGTCGAAATCATCCCTTTATCCCGTGTGGTAGGACGAACTCAACCTTTTAGCAAAGGATCCTGACGACCGCTACATACACCCAAACTCCTATAGCAGCCTTATTGTCGGGCAACTGGCACCCGTGGTACCAAAGACAAGCATCTGACGGTACCTCGAAGTTCAACCATAAAGGCTTTACCTGTATCGTCTTTTGAACTTGGGGAAGTTCCAGGTGACGCTGCACCTGGTTGACATAAACAGACCTGTTTTCCTTTTATAAATATGTGCACATTCTTTGCTCTGTTGCCAGAGATCGAGGAGTAACACATAAGTTGTATGGGTAATGTATCAAAGGTACGTTGTTTGTGAGGGTTATACCTCCCATGGTCGGTCGTCAGAGGCTCGTCCGCTAATAACAGGCAACGCCACGTGTAGGGGAGGTAGACAGTTGCGCAGGAGAGGCTATGGGGGCCATATTCACTTCGGCCGAAACCGGTAAAAAGTTTAATCTGCCTTGAAGCTGAAGGTGAACGACCAGAGATAATTGTATTTGTTCGCTAAGTGGATGCTTAGAAATTGCAAACTGAACCTTATATTTATCAAAATAATTATTTTCAGTAAACAAAATTGTCAAATTTGAAACAATACCATGCATTCCAGAAAGAATCAGTATCTGGTGTGGACTTTTAGCTGACAGTGGGATCGGTCAATATTCCTTTGAGACCGAAGTTAGCCAAGTTATCACGGTCAACAACGAGCGCTATTGGTAGATAATTTCCAACTTCTTCCGGATAAAATAATCACCAACAACATGTGTTTCAACAGCATGGTGCTACCTGTCACACAGCTCATTTCAATAGAGGTGATGCAACTGCCCATCGAGATCATGAAATTTGACCCCTATTAGACTTTTGATATTTTCGTTTCCCTAAGTCGCAAATAAGCCAACACCCTCTCTTATGGCTCTTATGGCCGACATAGCCCATAACATCGGTAAAATTCATCCTGATTTATGCGCTTGAGTCATAAAAAAGGAAATATTCCGGATGAACACCAAATGAAAAAAATTGACTCACCAAAGCACAAACATTTGCCATTAACTGAAAGTATACGGGGGGATGATCAGCTAAGATGCTGACGACAGAGCTCTTCTTAGTAAATGACGAGGAATCAAAGAAATGGAGACATCATCCAGGACTGTATTTTGAGACGAAGAAAAAAATTGTCTTTTGGAAAAGTAATTGAAATATTTGTTCTACTCGTGACTGACTTGTGAAATTTTTTTTACCCACTCTAATTAATTAAGTGCCTATTTCCCTAACTGCGAACGATAGGTTCGATTGAAATTTTTTTTAAAACAAAAACAAAAAACGACAATGGCAAGACTGTGGTAAATTTAGAGATGGTAAATTGAGCTTTCATTACAAAAAAAGCTTTCAGCAAATTATAATACGATGACTCAAAACAATTCACATATTCCATTTGCACTGAAAAGCTGAGTATACATATAAAGCAAAAATATACATCAACTGACATCACACATAGTGCACCAAACACAAAGAACGCTGATGATGAAGGTGCAGTGACCTTCTGCAACAGCTAGTTGTTCCGTTCTACTAGTGTTTGTCAGAATATTTTCAATTAATTTTGATGTTATTTGTTCATTAATAATTATCACATGTAATTTAGCTAACAGAACAATACGAACTTTTTTTTAATAAAATCATAAAGACAAACACAAAAACCTCAAATTTATTTTTGTGTCTAATATTAATATTCGATCAAAACGTTCGTTTGCAATTAAAGGAACATATTCTAGGTTCGGTAATGTTAATTTGGGTGGTTAAACACCTCGCATAGACCGGGATTGATCCTTAGCGATACCAGATGATGAAAAGAAACCTATAAATATGGCAGCCTAGTTCGTTGTGCCTTTATCGAATGACTCCCACATAGATTTCGCAAACCTTAGCAGTATACACAGTTCCGTTGCCGATACAAGTTTAAGACTACGAAAAGTGTGCCCAGCAAGACGGCTATACTCGTATCTAGTATAGCTTAGAGCAGGGCAGTGGCACAGCAGATGTTCTACTGTCTCAATTACATCGAGTTCCTTACATTTCCTGCAGGTACTGTCGCGTATTTGTCCTATTGACGGCATACGAAACTGACCATCAGTGTCCAGTTAAAACTCCCAGTTGATTCTAGTTAGTAGCAAAAGCAACCTTTCAGGAAATGAAACTGGAACAAGACTAGTGACGTGAGCAGTCCCCAAGTGATAGGGACCAGTCCGAGTTCTAACACGTCCCATTAAGAGGATCAGTCACTTTTACATGGGAAGGATGGGGTTAATTTATACTTTGTATGCACCTTTTGACTTGTCCCTGAACTATCCAACAGGGACCTAATCGGTGTAGAATAATATAAATGATTTAAAAATGCCATTCCGACATATAAATGTAACAATGAAAACTTGTAATTGTTTTTATTATTACAAATACAAATATATTTTATTTTTAATACACTCGACAATAAGGGCACTTATATTTACAAAGTGTAACACTGCTTAAGCTTAGCTTAATATCTAACTATAGTTATGGGACTAGTTCCAGAGTGGGTTGGAAGTATCATTGTAGGGAACAATTGACATTATATTTATACTATTTGAAGGGTCCTGGATCCAACCACATCCAACTTGTTGAGTGCCTTATTAGACTGATTTCCAATTAAATTGACTCAAGATCAAGACGATACATCAAGATAATGATGAATATGTAACTATTTATAGGATATGTATTTTCTTCACACTACTCCCCACTTTTGGTAACACACCCATTTACTAAAGACATATTGCACGAAGGGTTGGATAAATTCTCACCAAATTTTCTGCAGGGAATTTAGTCGATTTCGGACAAGTTTTCGTCACGTGCCAATCTTTCTCCGCTTTTTCCTTCATCTTAGAGTCTATGATAGCTCTCAGATGCTGAATTGGTTTCCGAACATGTGCCGTTTCCTCTACTGGTAATTGAATTCAAGGAACAGATCATAATATTTTTATGGTTGAAAGCTACATTTTCCTTAAACACGAGCTGCCTTAATCAATTTTTATTCAACAATTGCTTGCAATAAGCCAGATTTTTGCTACAGCCTCCATGTCAAACTGTTGAGCAATACGAGGGCGTTGTGTAATAGTTATTTATGTAAATAAAACTTGATTATTTTGAAGGATTTGGTGCCTTCTTTGGAAGTCGCTGGAATTTTTCTTATTTTATCTTGGCAATCAAAAATTTATGACCAATATAAGCTTAAATAACAATATTATTTTTGTATATTAAATGTGTCGTCATTTATGTACATATCCATATAAAATTCATAAAAGGTTTCCTTTGTAAAAATGTTGTTGTTGTCACTTACGTTTTCATTTTTTTTTGACAGTTAAGCCTTAAAAAGCAGAGCAAATAAGAAATTCTTTTGATTTTTACGATAACATGGCGCCCCAGAACCGATTTGATTACATTTTCTCTTTATTGTTGCAGACGCATAAAAAAATAAATGCCGGTACAAATTTGCACTTTTTTTCATATCAATTCATGAAACGTGTGTACACAACATAAAATGGAAATTTAAAAAAAAATATGAATTTTAAATAGTTAACACTCACATGTCATATTCTTAGACAGACATGTCAACACTTGCAGGCACTTAGGTTAACTACGTGCACACTTGATGATCAGCCTGATGTCACTTTTGTTCGTCGTGACATATTTTATCTTCTATAAGTGCACACGTAAATACGAATATTGTATCTACCCTGTAGGAAATAAAATAATCAGTTGAGAAAAAACACTAACTTATAAATTAATTATTTTGCAAGTGACTACAAATTGGTTTAAATATCATGCAGATATCAACCAAACATATTGAATAGAAGCACACGTAAGGAATAAATAAAAGCAAAATAAGTAAATGAAAAGAAAATAAAACAAATAAAAAGAAGCATGCCATGAAAACAAATGCCAAATGTTTGTGTTGAAAAAAAAAATTAAATAATTTCAATAATATTTTCTATGAGCGTTTCATATGTATGGATATATTTATGTACATATGTATATATGTATGTACGAATATTTTATTTTTAGTGAATATAATAATAATAATAAATATTTATATAGACATATATGTATTTATATATTTACATAGATATATATAAATATATACATATATGTATATATAATACATAATATAAATATAAATATATCTTTTTATTTGCTATAATATTAATTAACTACAAATTGGTTGAAAAATAATTAGTTAGTAGTCAATTTAAAAGTCATCCAGAGATGGCCAATTGACTACCGCCTATGACATGCCTATGTTAAAATAGTGAGTTGGCGACAAGGATTAAAGTAACTTAATCAACCAGTTGTGGTTATTAAAAAACCAGTTTGAAGTTACTTACAAATGGGTTTGAGTTCCTATAGGGTAGTAAATTAAAGCGAAATGTACATATGTGTACGCACGTGCGTAAAGTGAACCCTGTAAGTCTTCTGTTATATAAGAATATATAAATAATATATTTTTTACTCTTCAGGAAGTTGTTTATTACCAAGAAGTTATTTCTTAATTCAGAAGTTATTTCTTAGTTTTGCTTGGCAATTTCGATGATATGAAGCATTCTGTTTTTATTTATAAAAAATATATTGTTAGAAAAGAAATATATGAAGAGAAATATTTATATAAAATAAATATGTAGTGAAATATAAATTAATAATTACTATTTCTATACATTGGCGATCTTTGGTAATGGTCTACAAGTCGATCTAAAGAATGAAGCTCACATTTGTCTATGCCGTACATGACGTTTTTAACATGAACACAGAAATGCTTATAGTGTTTCGGAGAGTTCAGAGTCAGGCTTCCATACTAATTTCATTGTTGCGTATTATAGCTCCATAATAAAATAATTTTCCAGCAATATTTGTCCTCTCCATGGGTGGTGGCGAGTTTTTCCAAACTCTATAAAAGTAACGAAAAACTTGTTCTTGTGAACTTAATACTAAATTAAAAAAAAAAATAAAAATAATTTGATTCGAAACGAAACGAAAACTGTTCAAATTTGTATGTTATTGACATTGCAATTCGAACACATTTCCTTTCGATTCGGATTACATAATAACCCCCCTGATAAAGCTGTCAAGTGGTACCTTCAGTCTGTTTGGGTATTATTTGGCAGCACTAATGTCGATAGGTACAATCTGGCAACACCATAATAAAGTTTGACATATTTTTAGCATAAACGTACTCACAACGTTTTGATGTACAAGTACTATTTGTTTTGTATACAGTGAGTTCAGAAAATCAATTTGACGAAAAAAATATTTAAAATTTCTAGAGAAGGTTTTCATTGGATTATTTTTCACAACTTTTGACGTGGATTATTTCAACAGGAATGTGTCGATGAACTTAGTTTTTAATATGACGACAAAGCACAAAGGGTGGCGTTGGCTGAAGTAGTTAGCACGCGGACTACAAAACCGAAGGTCCTGGGTTCAGCCCGGTCTCCGACAGTCATTAAATATAACAACACCACTCGTTTTTTTGTAGTGCATTACTGTCCTTTGTATAAGTTGTTGTGGGAAAAGTTTTAGTGATGCAGGCATAAGGCACTGGTCACTAAAACCTATACCGACTTCATTAGATACTAATACTAGTGTAACATCAGAGCGCATTCCTTCGTTGTGTAGCGGAATCATCGGCGAAGTAAAATAACCAATAAAATGGCTACTAAGCACAGCTTCAAAGTTTAATACGCATCATTTGATACCAGATGGCGCTGCAACAGTGCATTATCAAAAAGCGTGCACGGAGCAGAGTTGTAAAAGAATAAAGCTTTCCTCTATCTCTTCCTTTACCACCTGTCTTCTCTATAACTATCCCTTCCCTATCACCCTCTCTCACTATCTTCTCTTTAATTAGCAGGTAGCACAAAGGGCTCATTGTTTTGGCCCCAAGTGAGCTAGACTCTAAATTACACCCTTCCTCACCAGCAGCCTGCTAACCTAACCTATCCTAACCTAAGCACCATCAAAAACCACAGTATATCGCTGGTATAGTAAATTCAATTGTGGTCGTAGTTCCGTCGCCGATGAATTCCGCGAAGGTCGTTCAAAATCGGTTATTGTGTCACAAAACATTGATACAGTGTCTAAAATGGTAATGCAAGATCCTCATGTGACATATTGTGAGGTAGAGGTATCCTTGCACATTGGTTCTACTTCAATATATTCGATTTTGCATGAACACTTAGTTGTAAAAAAATTTGTTCTCTTTGGATACACCATAATTTATCCATCGCTTAAAAAAAGACTCTCGTCAAGTGGTGTAAGGAAATGATTAGAAAGTTCAATCCTGGTGCTTCAGAAGACATGTATAAAACTGTGATAGGTGACGAATATGGATATATGTTTATGAGCCGGAAACAACACAGAAATGGATCGTGTGGGTATTCCAAGACGAGCTAAATCCAACAAAAGCTGTTCGTCGAAGAAGCACAGCGAAGCCAATGGTTGCAGGCTTCTTCGGCCTAATGGGTCATGTGGCCACTATTTTCCACGAACAACGTAGAACTGTCAATTCTGAGTGGTACACGACCAGTGGTTTGCCAGAAATCTTCGGAGAAATTCCTAAAAATAACCTCCGAAGACGAATAATTATTGATCATGTCAATACGAGCTCTCACACATCTCATCAAAAAAGAGAATTTGTGAAGCAGTCAAAACATCGAATTGATGAATCATTTTCCAAACAGTCCTGACTTGGCACCCAATGATTTCTTCTTGTTCAAGAATATCAAAGGTAAGCTGCGTGGTCAAGGACTTACGGACGCCGAAGTAGCAGATGAAGCGTTCAAAAAACCAAATTTTGGAGGTGTGTCAACAGGAATGGAAAAACTGCTATGACAAAAGATTTGAACGAATGCAAAGGTGCATTGATCATCAAGGGAAATATTTCGCAAACCCATAAAGCCATGTAAATTAATAAATGTTTATTCTTATTTGCTATTTCCTCGTCCAACTTAAGCCACTAAATATATTCTAATTCCTCTACTATATGTGTACAGAGGGTTTGGCTCAAATTATATAAACGTATTTGGAAACGTTGTTAAGCCGTCTAGTCAGGTGGTATGATACAAAAAGCCACAAGTAACATTTGTACACAATGTTGTGCTAGGGTTAAAACATCGTTTAAAATCATTTTGATAGCCTGCAAGAATTTAAACTAGAACTTAAAACAATTGCCCTTTTAGTGGTACGCATTTTTTTCTTATATTTGCACAATCTTGTTATCTACATCAAAATCTTTTGGAATTAAATTTGCAAATGTGTCACCTTTCAATTGAATAGCCGTAAGCGCACATTTTTTTACACCTGCACTGTCTTCTGATAATGTGAAAAATTTTTGTTTCACGTCTATGGAATCTTTCTTTAAACAACAATATACAAGACAATAAATATAAAGCATATTTTATTTAGCTCAAAAATCCAACTGTCAACAGCTGTCTAAAGCTTCTTGTTGATATGTGAACATATATATATATATACATAGTTGGGGTATTCAAACGGTAGTCTTAAGTGTCTTAAGTTTCATAATGTCTTTAAATTTTAGCATAGTTAAAAAAATTGTTCTTGTGGCTCAAATAAAAGAGTCATAAAATAATAAGATTTTCAGAGCTTTGTTTATTTATTGTTTTGTCACATAAATGTTAAGACATTATGATACTTAAGATACTGGTGTGAATACCCCAAAATATTTATAGTTGTAATTTATTTTTTCGTGTCATTATTTTTAAACATATTAATCTATGACTACCAATTTGAATACCCCAAGTATAAAACGTTAATTTGATGACAAAAACAGCAAAATAAAATTATCACGAATTCATACGGCTCGTAAAAATGACAGTTTGAAATAACAACTACGCACCAGGTGAGCACGTCAATCAAATCAACGCTTTGCAACATTTATCCAGCATAACTAAATATTAGGGCTTTTCGTTTTCTCTTTAAAAGTCTATGAAATTAAATGCATTGTACATGGGTATTATGTATGTCTATTTATGATTGAAATGTATTATTGAATGTACAGTGTTTATTGCCTGCAGCGAGTAACTAAAGTTTTGTACCATTTGAGCTGAGTTCTTTTTATTTTAGAAACGGTTGAACGAAAAAAATGTTGAAAGTTATAGATTTTGTAATTATTAAAATAACACATAAATATATATGTATATCTCCAAAATTACTCTTCCGACTAGGTAACAATACGACACTTATATTAGCTGCCCTTTATATGTCTTTAAATCAAGCACTTAATAGCAAGTTCAGCGTAAACTGAGAGGTATTGTAGAAAACGATATACTATATGAAATCATCTATGAAATTTTTTTCGTGTCTTTTAAAATAATAATATAAACTGGGCTTAACAAGAAGAAATATTGTAGTTTTTATCATTACGGATGGCTTGCAGAAGAATGTTGATTACATTTCCTGCAACGAAATTTTGTTCCTAATGATTGATAGCCAGGACTAGGGATGCCAATCGGGATCGATTTTTGGAAATCCCGGGATTCGGGATTTTGTAATCCCGATCCCGAAAATCCCGGGATTTTCGGGATCCCGGGATTTTTCGGGATCACGGGATTTTCGAGATTTCGGGATCGAATTTTTTTTCGTAAAATAAACAATTTTTTTAAATAAATATTACTTTAATAACAATTTAATGCATTTTAGAAGGTTTTATGTTCATAATTTATCATTCCACAATTGTCTTTAAAGAGAACAATTTTCTAATACGAGTATGAAAATAAAAATCAAAAGAATTTTTCTCATCTATTTTTAAGTTGGTTAATCACATTTGATGTTAGAGAATTTATAGTGAAAACATAACTTAATATATTGTTAATTATATTGTTTTCAATATAAATGTTTTACTATAATCTAAACCAAAACTAATGTATCTGTGGACTTTTAGCACTACCGCTTAAGTTGAATTACGAACATTTTTAGATTCACTTTCATTTTTGTTACATACATATGTATGTATGTATACCAAGCATTATATAATTTTTTATAGATTTCGTTACGACTATGACAACGATAATAAAGCTGAACATGTCGAAAAATTAAAAGAAATGTATACACTATTCTAATCAAATTCGATTAATTACGTCTAACGATCACATTTTTATAGGCACATATATTAAAAGTTTGCGTGAGCACTTGAACAGTATTTTCGCTATACTGAAAAATTTTTAATTCATACATAGGTTGTTTTCTACAAGTTCAACAGATACGATACATATGTATTCATACGTTCGCTTAGAGGAGTATGGTTTATCAGTGTCCTGGCCTTTTCCTCGGCAACTCGAATAAAACTATAATTGAGTCGAACTCATTCAGTCGGTCGTTTTTGACTAAAACTATTTATCAAACCCATGTAATTTAAATGGGTTTGATCTTAGGTTTGTGTCAAAAACTACCTAAACGGTCTAAGTAAAAAAGAAAATAATTTTGAACTGCAATATAAAAAACATTCACACACACTCGAGCAGTTTTTTAGACAAAATACTCCGCATTATTCTATAAATATTTCTCGCTTTTACGTCAACCGGACAACAAAAAGTTTTCACTTGCCTTGTATCAAAGAATATAAATTGTAAAGAATATAAATGATGATTTATGATTCCAAAGCTAATATGTTTCTTTTGTTTTCAAAATAATTCTAAAATGTACATGTATTGTAGCACCTTTGATGAAAATTACCGTAAGAAAGTAGTTTATTTATTTTGCTCTTATTGTTAATTTATAAGAAATACGTATAAAATTCTATGGGACTTTTAAATGTTATAAAAAATACCATAAAATCAACGAAAATTTTAATTTATAAAGTTTTTTATATAAAAATTGCTAAGAAATCCCGAAAATGAAATCCCGGGATTGAATTTTACAAATCCCGGGATTCGGGATTTGCTAAGTCCCGAAAATCCCGGGATTTTCGGGTTCGGGATTTCCCGTTTGGCATTCCTAGTCAGGACTCAATAAGTTTGAAAATATAAAAAAGGAAGTTCCAAATGATATTTTTATTGTGACAAAATAAATGAAATTATATTTCTTTTGCACAATAAACGCCATTTTCTATTTCTCTTATTTTTCTACAAATACAACTAATCAACAATCCATATAAAGTTGTGAGTTGATAAATTCAGTTTTAAAACACTGCAAATTAAATTCCATATGTATAAAAAATATTTTTGGGTTATAAAAGTTCAAAACAACAAAACTTTTTTATGAACCCCTGATACAAAAAGATATATGTACATATATATTTATGAATAAAATATTAAAACTAGAAATAAACTTTATAATAAGTTTAACAACAAACCAGATTAATATTTTCAATTCAACCTCCTCTAACACACTCATTTCGAATTAAAAGAAAAATTATATACATATGAATGTATGTATATGTATAAATGATGTAAATCGTAAATGCGTACGATGTACAATACTAACCATAAAAAAACATGTGTTTTATATAACAAGCACATACGTTGGTTGATGTGTGTGTATGCATTAAACGCACAGACAAAGTCTTTTATGTTGGCGCAGAACTGTTTCCCTCTTTTTTCATGTTTTATGTGAACATAACAAGTATCGAATTTCCTTTTCCTTTTCTATTTTGAATACTTACTTTGCTCTTCCTTGATGTGTGAAATAGTGCATGTGTATGTATGTGTATGTGTGTGTGTGCGTATTTGTATGTGATGTGATGGGCTCTGTCACTGCTTTTGATGTGCTTATTTTTGCTTTATAATTTTTTTTTCAGTTTCTTTTAATTTATTCTTTTAACACATACACTTGAATAGTTATCATACATAAGAGCATATGTATCTTGTTTCTTCTTCCTTGAATTCACACTATATTCGGTATATTTTCTCTTTTCTTTATGCTGTGCTGAACAAAAGGCTTAAATTTAAAGCCACATAAAGAATTCCTTAGGAAACCTAAAAAATACTTTAGCATTTTATTCACACTGTGATGTGCCTGATAAAACTTGCAAAAGTATTCATACCTTTTAAGATTTCATGTCAAGGATTAGTGGCAGTTATTGAGTTCTAAAGAAAATAAAAAAATACAAATACATCAGCTTATGCATTGAAAAAAAATTAATAAATTTCGGGAATATGTTTTATTTACACAAACATTAAAATTAATGCAGAATAACTTGGTGGGTGGAAAATTGAAAAGAAAAATTATATTAAATAAATTTTAAGGAAAAAAAAATTCACGGTTTTCCTTTTCATGACTTCTTATTGCTCTCGTTTTTCCTTACAGCCATCAATTTCCTGTAATTTGTATTTGTTTGTGCTTGCTTTTCTCTTCCACTTTCCAATACTTGTGGCAATGTGAAAATGTTAATATAGAAGGGATTAGTTTCCTTTGTACCAAATATGGAAATTATTTGACAAGCGCAACAGATTTTTTATTTTTCGACTTTACCTTACAGGTATATTGAAATTGATTTACACATATTTACATATTTATTTAAAATATGAATAACTTAGGAAATAAAAATTCAATGAATTTTGTTTCTGCTACAATTTGACCTGCTGCTAAAGAATGGGAAATTTTATAATAGCATGCCTAAGTGTTGTTATTGTGTTGTATTGATGTATGTAATGTATAGAATTACTTACGCCATACCAGTCAGCATGCGGAAGATTGTTTCACCAAACTGAGTCCTTTAAGACTACCTTAGATGATCCGAAGCAGATTAATCGAATCCACGCTTAAGAGAAGACTCAAAAGTGATTCCCACATCTGCTTATAAGGTGAATTATTAAAAAAAAAGTTTAAAGAATGTGCACAATCATAAATTTATCAGGTAGATCTTCTAAATTTAATGACGCTATAAAAAATTAACAAGAACGCTTAATAGTTAGAAGATTAATTAAGTTTATCTTTTGTGTGTATATCTGTCACTTCACCATTTGTACTTGCACTATCCTTATCCCACTATCCCTATTCCACTATCCCTATCCCAGTATCACTATCCTACTATCCTATTCTTGGGTAACACAAAAGAACCTGTGATTTGGACTCAAGTTGGCTGAAAACTTACTTTTTATTTTCAGAAACCTGTCAAAATAGCCTAACCTTGGGCTCTTCGAATGTCACATTTCGATCTTTGAAATGAAAAATTTCACAAATTTCTATTAATTCAATGCTTACAAAATTAGGCACTAGTTTCTGGGGTCCTAACACTGCATGAGCTTGCACTTAAAACAGTAGGAGGGTACTTTCCTCCCAGTGATTCCTATAAAACTAGCAATATACCTTAGGCCTTCAGAACAAAATAAGTACTGAAAAGTGACCAGAAAGAAAACCAGTAACAAGCCGCAAATTATTCCTGTTGAGGTTCAGGATGCCGTTATATTTAAATGGCTGGATCAAAGCTTTGGCCTGCCTTAAACCGGGAGAAGACAGCCACATTTCCTTAGCGATCGAAGTGTCATCTTCTTTGATCAGAGATGTTACAGTCGACCTGCTTACGCCACAAAACGGCTCTGGGCAGCCCATACAAGGAGCAGCAGAGGTCCTCTTGGCCAGTTCACTCACTTCCTTATTCCCTGGGTGACCGCTGTGGCCAGGTATCCAATAAATGAAAACCTTGTTCCGTATGTATACCTTTTGTAATGAGTCAAAGTACTCTAAAATTAGCCTGGAACAGAATTCCCATGAAAGGAGAAACTTAAGAGCTGCCTGACTATCGGAAAAGTTAGCTATATACGCACCTCTAATGCCCCTATTTACATTAATGTCAACACATTTGGGGATTGCCTGTATTTCTTCCATTGGGCCATTTGCCCATGGGCAAAGAGGTTTTAGCGTTGGGCCCAGCACCAACTCCATCTTCCGTTTTGACTCCATCCGTATACCAACATGAACTTCTATAATCCACATTGGGACCGTTTTCGTCCCACACTGCCCTTGGTGGAATTTGTGACCTTTAATCTTCTGTCGAACCTCAGTTCACAGCTTATCCTATCACTATGCATTCCTAGCAGTCGTAAGCTGGGCATTGTGCTCAGCATCGACGAGTGCCCACTGCCCGTGCAACGAGCAGCTGTCCCGAGACCCATCCTATAAGCGGCCATTGCCGCAGATGATTTAATAAAGATTTGTATGGGTGGTAGTCCAATAGGGCCTCAATGGCTAAGGTTGCACATGACCTCATTGAGCCTGTTGCAAGAAGACATGACAATCTCTGAACTTTACAGAGTTTAGTTTTCGCCACAACCTAGCGAGTCTTTTGCCACCAAACAATCGCGCCAAACGTTATGATTGGCCTAACAATCATTGTGAAGATCCACATAACCATTTTCGGGCTCATGCCCCAGCACAACTCTTCACCGCCCAGATCGCCCTAGTGCCTTTCTGTGTTACGCATTCAACATGTCGAGTCCAAGTTAGCATTCTATCAAGGGTAATCTCTAGGTATTTGACATCGGTCGAATAAGGAATATTGCATCCATTCAACGATACTGTCCCTAGACCAAGTCTTATTCTAAGAGAAAAAGATACCAGAATAGTCTTATCAGAGTTGACCGCCAGGCCATGTCTCCCACAACATGTCGTTACACTGCACAAAGCATTCATTGTTCATGCCGTCTGAGAGAATGTTGCCGAATTTTCCAGTTACTATCACAACCACATCATCAGCATACCCTAGAACTTCGTGTCCTTGTTCACTAACAATGAGGATAAGTTCAACAAGCAGCACTGACCAACGGAGTGGTGATGAAACACCACCTTGGGGACACCCTTTGACTGCCTTAATAGTATAAAACATAAGCTTTATAGAAGTTGAGGTCTTTGTTATTAATGTTTTATAGGTTCACCGTAAATCTAAAAAATGGAGCCTGTAGACACTAAAGAGCCAATTATCTATGCTAGATTTCCTTTAAAACTTTAAGTCAGTTTTTCGAAGTTTGACAATATTTTTTTCATGAATTTGCACAGTAAAGTTAAGTCTCTGCACATCATGTCACCATCATTATTTGCTTATTTTATGACTATACAGTCTATATATTTTGATTGATTTTTTTTTTGTATCGCATGAGCAGCAGTTTACTTAATAAACGAGAAAGAGATCAAATGAAAAGCGTAGTGTTAATAGTCCAGATGATTTGACTGAGGAATTGTTCATAACATTAAGTGAGTATCTTAAATATGGTAAGAATACTTTTTTCTGTATTCTGTTTAATATTTCAACAAATTTAAAACGTGTGTATGACATAAAAAAAAAAAAAAAGAAATAAGGTAAGTTTATTTCTAACCACAAGCAACTGTGCAAATATACCGCTTGGTTTTTACGTAAAACGTTGCTGTGAGAAACTTTAAATAAATTCAACAAAATATATATTTTTTTTGTATTTTAGACATACATACAAAGAGAAAAAATCTGAAAGTCAAGTTAAACTCTAAATAACATGAATACTGTTTACTAACTTTTTTTTTTTTTTTTTTTTCATATACAAATTTATTTATTGTATCTTCAAAAATGAACTAACAAAAGTAATCAAATCTTAAATCTAAATATAATTATTAGGCCCGACCAATATCGGACATAAGCTTAGTGATAGTTATAAATAATACATAAGTAGTGATAATCAAAACTGTTTACTAACTAAAGGTAATTTCTAATTTTTAGTATTTTTTATGCTTAAAAAATTTATGCAACCAATAGCTATGATTGTAATTACATCAACCAACAAAATTGGTTACAGCAACTAATGTGGATCAGTTAAAAAAGTTTGTTCCAAAAACTTGTTATAGTACCAATAAGGTGGTTGAGTTTCATGTAAGAAATTATAGATAAAGTTAACAATTTTAGCGAGGCACTCATCAATAAAAATTTTTTAATCTACTATTACAGGGAAGCATACTTTTGGAAGTACTACCCATTAACCGTCGAAATCAAGCTTCTTTAAAACACAGCACACGGTTATGCGTTTTTTGAAATTATTCTAAATTTTGCGATTCATTTTCATGTAAAAGAAATCAAAGTAAGAAAGTGAAAGTTGTTGTGGAGCTGTCTGAAGCTTTTAAACTTTTTCAAATTATATATCTTCTTAATAGTTTTGTACTTCAAGAAGTGTGGAAATTAAACTCAAGTTGCCAAATTCATCACATGTCTGTAGGCCATGGAGAATTAAAGTTTTGACAGCATAAAATTTATGTAAAGGAAAAAAAATTTAACAAATAAAATAATATATTAACATAACAATATCTGTTGTCTATCTTTCTATGCTGAAACAATTAGAGAATTCACAATCAGTATATTAAAATCTTAATGTGGCAACATTGTGCCATCTTAATTTTTTTATTGTGAGCAGACAACGATATAAATACTCATATTGTGTATAACAACCCACTTGACCTGAGATTCGATTAAAAAAATTCCCACTGAAGCGAAGAAATTTCGAAACAAAATTGTTCGATATATGTTCGCAAATCTAAAAAAATCGAATGTTCGCTAAAGCTCCGAACTTCGAACTTCTATCGATAGTTTTTCGAATGTGTGACGGTAGTCGAGTGGATGTGTGCCAGCCTGTTAGTGTAAAGGTACCAAGTTCGAGGCGTGACAGCATTGTAAGTTAAAAAATAAAATAAGAACACACACTTACATATGTGTAATAATTGAATGAAAAAAATTTTACAGGATAGCCTCGTGGATGTGTTCTAGTCTGTTAGAGATGATTGTTGGATAAATTTTTGAAAATAATTTTTTTGTGCGAAATCTAAAAATATTTTTTCATCAATTACATATTTTAACATGTTTAGTTTAACATAACCATATTGCCATATTGAAAATGACATACTTTTTATACTTTTAAATTTGTCACCTGGTAATTATTTTAATTTACACAAACAAACAAAAACAACAAACTTGCTGGACCATCCCTGCAGGAAATTTAACTGACACAAGACTAGCCACGTGACCGATCCCCAAGTGATAGGGACCAGTTCGAGTTCTAACACTTCCTATGAAGTGGACCAATCACTTGTCCATGGGGATGGCCTAGGATGGGGTTAATTGATACTTTGTATGAACCTTGTGACTCATCACTGAACTATCTTATAGGGACCTATTCCGTGTAGAATATAAATTATATATAAATGTCATTCCGACATTTATGTAACTATAAATACGCAATCTTAAACTTTTTTTATTATTTTTATTTTTCAGTGAAAAAAAATTTTATATTCAAACTATCAACCTACGGCATGGCAGGCTTGCACACTACCTACCCGATCATAGGTGCACTCGATCATACGTACCAGTTAAGCTTAGGTTAATATCTAAGCACAGTTACGAGACTTTTTCCAGAGTAGCTTGGCTGTCTATTTATATTGACTCATTGTTTAACCTTCACAATGAACAGATGTCCTAGCGAAGTCTTTCTTACTCAACCAAAAAAAAAAAAATATTCGTAATACATAATTCATGCCCCAGTGGAGTGTTTCTTATATAGACATACTCAACCAAAAAAAAATATTCGTAGTACATATAATATATAATATTCGTACTATTATCCTATTGAACTATGAATGAAGTTATGGAAGTGAACGAACAAAAGTGTGTTCAGGTAACATTTACCCTATGAAGAGAGGTAGAGCGAGAGAGAGAGAGTTGTTCCTCAACATTCACAAGTGAAAAAATACCTTCATCGACGGCTTACAATTCCAGTTTGTGCTTGTATAGATTTATAACCCTTGACACAAACTTTGAGCTTAAACAGAGCTGTATTAGTGTCCTAACATAGCTCTGTTAAAATATAATTCATTTCGAAAAGACTTTTGCAATAAACGCGGCAACCGAGACGGAAAAAATAATGCAAATTTATTGACAAGGTGCTCCTCCTCCTCTTTTATTATTGCCCATGAACCTATTTCTCAATTTGAACTAGATATTCGACCCTGTTCTGTAAACCGATCGATTTGAAACCGCACGATTTTAGAAAACTAACTTCGACAATAGAAATATTTTATTAGATGTTTTTTAATTTTTTTTATTATATAGATTCCCAAATATCATAATGGAAAGAAAATTATTTTGTGTATGAATTTAAGCACGTCTGCAGGACCATTACTAATTTTTTGAAAACGAGAAATTTACTCGGATTCGGTTTACAGAACAGGGCCGATTTCCAAGTTTTTAACTTGGCATTTTCTGAGTCAATGTTGGCGGAGAATATTGGTCACTGATTCATGTCCAAGTGGTCCTCTAAAAACGTGCATATTCAGAATTTCTTGAAGTTCGAGTTTTCAGAAGTTCTTCAAAAAAACTTTAAATTTGCCCTACCTACATGTATTAACATTTTCTCATGTTAGAAACTGTGAAAACTGTGTATCTTAAGTACATACCGCTTTTTCATATTTATTTTTAAATCACGCTTTTTGAGGATATATTCTTCAAAATCCCGCTTTTTGCCACATCTGGCCACGTTAGCTATGGGCACTGCTTCAGCTTCCAATGTAGAGAAAATCCATTAAAAAAAGATATATTTATACTATTTGATAGGTCCTGGATTCAGCCACATCAAAAATGTTCAGTGCCGTGTATTACAATTCCCAATTCAAGAAAAAGGTGAATATGTAACCATTTACATGATATGTCTTCTTTTCACCATACACTACTCCCTACTTTTGTTAAAACTCCCATTTTCTCAAGTCATAGGATGAGTACGCTTGGTTGAATTGTCACCGAATTTTCTGCAGGGATATTAAACTATTAAAATTGAAACGTGGCAATATTAAGACATATTTTAAAAGGCTATTGTGAACTCCCTAAATATTTCGTTCAATCGAATTGCGACAACAACTTTGTTTTTACAGTAAAATTAACAACTCAAATTGCTTAAAATAAATGTGAATATTTTTACGTTTTCTAAATTTTGTTTATCCATTAAATTGAAAAAAAAAATTAAATTTTATGATATTATTAGTTACCAATACAATTGCAACAATAACATTAACAGTGAAGTTACCACCAAAATTGGTTAGTTTTTTTCATTCAAGTCGCATTGGTTTCTTTAATTTATAGTAAAACAAAGAATTTAATTTAACAAGATTCATTTGCTTTATTGTTTTAGATTTCGTTCTTCTAAGCCGTCTACTACTGTTAGATTAGCCAAAGAAAATACTAAACTTCAAATAATTTCAAATTAAAAGGATAATCGGCCCTGTTCTGAAAATCAAGTTAATGCGAAATTTGGAAAACTAACGATATTAATTTTTTCATACCTTTTATAATTGTTATATTATATAGCACAGGACCATTATTGATTTTAGAAATTGTACGATTTCAAATTTCAGTAAATTAAAAAAAAAAAACTTCACAGCTAAAGAATTAGTTATTGTAACAATTAATAAAATTTTTTGAAATGCAGGATATTATACTACATGACTATTTTTTTGGAGAAAAAAATGTACACTGTCTATCAATTCAGTAGTTATTTCATTGAACAAAATAGTTTATTTATCTAGATCGTAACAACAATTTGCAATAAGAGGAAAATGACAAATCGCTAACTGGTTATATTCAGCTTACACAATTTGGTTAATTATGGATGGTAACTAAACTTTAGTTACGTTGTTATTTGCCAATATATCCTAACGTATGGCAACTAACTACAAATAGCTGTTAAGTTCAGTTTCTAGATCGCAAACAAAAATTTTTTAGTTGCTGAACAGTTGTTTGAGGCAAAAAGTTAATAAAATAAAAAAAAACTTTTAAAATTAAATTTTTCAACCTCCTCCTTCTTTAGAAAGGCGGTTTTTAAGGATTTAAAGCTAAACAAGATTCTAAAGCCCTAATTAAGTAAGAAGATTTAGTACGTTTTTGTTTGAAAATACTTAAAATACTTTTGAGTTCTTGTTTCTCTAAATTATTTTGTTCAAAAATGGTTGTTGTCTTTGATAATGAAAAAGAAAAATATTATTAACATGTTTTTAAAACAAAATTAAATTAAAGTATTATACAATAGTTTGAAAAATATACGAAAAAATATGTGTTAAATATAATGTTTGGAACAAAATCATAAAGCAAATACACCAACCTTCTAGCACAGACAATAAATAATAATTTTTTTAATGAATCACAACTGCAGCTTTTTTTTCTTCCATAGACAAGACGATATAATCATCGAGCAGAATTAAGGCATAAGTAATATTATTTACTCACAGTAGAAGCGGTAATTCTAAAGAATTTGGGGTTTCCTTTATGTAGTTCTTTTGAAAGGATCATTTTTTTATAAGGATTTTTTTAAACACTTTTACTTAAGATTTTGTTAGCACTTATATTTCTTACATTTTAAAGCTTTCTTTGTTGATTTTAAAGCTTTATTGCCTATCCCATATAATAGTATTTTCTATAACTGGAGAAAGTTGGTATATATAATATTTTAATTTCAGTTTCATTGCCAGTTGACAAAGGAACTGCCATCCATAATCAAATTCAATACAATTTCAAATTCAATTTCAATTTGCTGAAAGCTTTTTTGCTCAATTTTACCATCTCTAAATTACAGAATCATTACAATAAAAGCTTTCAGCAAATTGAAATAAGATGAATCAAAAACTATTCACATATTCCGTTTGCAATAACGGCTGGAGTATATAAAGCAAAAATCTACATCAACTGACAGCACACACAATAAACCGAACACAAATAACGGTGTAGTGGCCTGCGAACACAGCTAGTTGTTCCGTTCTACTACGTGTTTGTTAGAATATTTACATTTATATTTGATGTTTTTGGTTCATTAATAATTATCACATGTAATTTGGCTTACAGAGCGATACGAACTTTAGGCTTAAGCCTAATCAAAATCATAAATATAGAAACAAGTATGAAGTTCGAAAAATAATTATAAAAATTATACTTTAAACATAAAGTAAATCATAATTCAACTGCTAGTTGATTGGAGTGAAATCTCAACATACTTTGAAATACTACAATAAAACGTATTTGAATTAGATGTGCAAACTTCATTATCTCACACCCACGTTTAAAAGCAATATTTAACCTTTTTATAACAAACATATTTTCAAGGAATTTTGTTTAGTTTAACTTTGAATTTTGTAAAGAAATTAATTCACCTTAACTACAATATTTATTGTATGTGTGCCTTTTCCACATAAATTCAATTAACCATCCAGTTTTTTTCTCTACTGAACACAATTTTCTTTTCCAAAATATATTGTATAACTTAAAATCTCTTTCATTAAGTAGACAAGAGGAAAATATAAAAGAAAAACAACCTCAATAATTAAAAACAAACATTTATACCCATAAATAAATAACCGCGTTAAGCATAAAGTTGTCGCATATTAAAGAAGAAATAAATCAGTATAAAAAAAATATTTTTTACTTTCACAGGACTAAAGACCCCGCCAAACATGTATTAAGTTAATTAAAATGAGATTTTATCATTATTATGAACGAGAAAGACATGTAAACGGATAAAATCTTAACGATAATTTTGCTTTCAACTCAAAATAAAATATGTTTTCATATTGACAGCGGTATGGTGATTGACTGGGAGATTTTTTTATATTTTACCATTGCCATTTTCTTTTAAAGCAGATGGAACTGTTCAAACTAGGGTGTGTATTTAAATAAATACAAAAAATTTTTAACTTTCTAGTGATTATTTTTGAAGTAGGTTTAATTTTTTTAGCCAACTATGCAACGCAAAGAAGGGTATTGTGTTTATCAGTGGACCATTTTTAATGATTCTTACGTCAATCCATTTGTCTTAATTGCGGGAGTGTCAGTTGTTAAAATTCAATATGGCGGCCAACAGACGCCATTTTGTAAATACGAAACACATAAAAAGTCGGCGAACTATATTAAAATGGGGCTCATACACAGGTATTTTATAATCATCTTTGAGTTTCTCTTATGATTTTTCATTTCGAATGACCGTTTAGGATATTTAGAGGTTCAAATTTGGTCGGAGTTTTTTGATTTTTTTGTTTTAATACTTTTTTAAGGTTTTATTTTAAAGTTTTAGTGCCCACTTTAAATTTTTAAAGAGTGCTTACGCCTACTTTTGCGAATACTAGTGCCTTGTCTTTTTTAAATACAATATATTGCAACTTGTAGATATCAAGGTGTGTATCAAGTTTTGTATGATGCCCGTAATTTCTACACACATATAATTTACCTAAGCTTTTTACCTACGAGTTTGCCTTATAAAATTTGACTAACAAGGTAGATAGATATCTTTACACTAATATATATCTATGGATAGAAATTACGGGCATGAGTCGGCTAAGTGAAATCTATATATATAAAACAGGATGTGTGTATGTATGTATGTATGTATGCATGTATGTAACGTATGGCCACCAAAACGGCTGGGCCGATTTTGATGAAATCTTCAGAATATTCAGGCGGGTGATACTGTGAAGTCTGATTTTTTATTTTCGGTCTGCGGGCGGAGGGGCGTGGCAAAATCCAATTTTCATATTGCATCACCAATGCAATATATATATATTTATATTTTTTGCGGGTGGGGAGGGGTAGCGAAGCACACCGTGTTAAGCTAGTCTTATATAAAGTTTTAATTGGCATGCCTTTCCAAGAGCCCCAAATTTCAAGCTAAGTCAAGTTCAATGGGATGAAATAGAACTGCCTATAACTTGATACTTAGCTTCAATGAGCGTGATCTCGTCCACTTTTATTGGTTCAAGATCATGTCACTTTAATACTACAGGGTGTGTGGCAAGTTTCATAAAAATCGGTTAAGTAAAAGCATGTGGTATATAATAATTACGTTAAATGGATGTGCTTACGAGGGGCTAAGGCAAGCGCCAGGTTTTCTAGAAATGGGATAATTAAAAGTATATAAAATCAAAGGAAACAATACAATTAGTATGACCCCACCCACATTTTTGCAAGGGTGGCGTTGGCTGAAGTAGTTAGCAGGTTTAATACAAAACCGAATGTCCTGGGTTCGATACCGGTCTCCGACAGTCATAAAAATTAACAACACCATGTATTTTTCTAATATGAATTAGTGTCCTTTGTATGAGTTGTTGTGGGAAAAATTCTAGTGATGCAGGCATAAGGCACTGATCACTAAAAACTATACCGACTTCATCAGATACTAATCCTATTGTAACAACAGAGCGCCCTACTTCGTTGTGTAGCAGAATCATCGGTGAAGTAAAATAACTAATAAGATGGCTACTAAGCACAGCTTTAAAATTTAAGACGTCTCATTTGACACCAGCTGGCGCTGCCACACTGCATTATCAAAAAGCGTGCAAAGAGCAGAGTTGTAGGAGAATGAAGCTTTCCTCTACCTCTTCCTTCACAAGCTGTCTTCTCTATAACTATCCCTTCCCTATCATCCTCACTCCCTATCTTCTCTTCAACTAACAGTTAACACAAAGGGATCATTGTATTGGACTTAAGTGAGCTGGGATATTAATTTCACCCTTCTTTACCAGCAGCTTGCTAACCAAACCTAACCTAACCCACATTTTAGACAATGTGCCTACATGGAAGCTATACACTATCAGGAGGAAAAAAAATTTTATCAGTAAGAGTAAAAGAGTTCTCTAAACAAACACTGTAGGGAAATGTATACACTTGTAACACCCAAAAATAAATACCTAGGGCCTTATGAATAAGGAAAAAACTGGCATAAGGTTAGCAAAAGTGGCTAAATTGAACATGATCTTAAAGAGTTTTACCATGAAACTTCAGATCAAAAATCACGCTAGGACTAAGTAGTGGGTTAAAACTCCGTAATGCACCCAGTTTTAATATCAAATTGTATAGAGGAATTATTTAACACCTAATTCTAGTTGTTAACTTATGCCAACTTCATGCCAATTTTTTCTTAACATAAGGGCGCTATTTCTTATCTGCCATATTTCAAAATACAGTTTATCTCATATATGAACGTGTTAAATGATTTATAGCGTTAGGTTAAACTTAAAATTATTGATAATTAAAGAACAGTACAGGCTGCTAAGATTGATTGCAAAAAAATTTAAATCCAGTTACAATGAACTTCGCCGGTCTCGCAGAATTCGTTATAAACAACTTCCACTGTATATGTACGTATATTGAAACTTAACATCCTCTTCACGTTTAATGATGTGGTAAGATATTAAAGAAATTATTCTATACATCCAAACAAATATAATTTTATTCTGGCCTCATTAAATTATCTGTTATATAATTTAAAAAATGTGTTTATCCTCAAACTCATACTTTTTTCTTTGTATATCTTTAAAGAGATTAAAAGCTTTATTTGTAACAAGAAAACTTTTTTTATTTAATAAAATTTGGAAAATAATTTATGCATAATTAAAAAGGAGATTTTGTTCAAAAAATTACTTTTTACAAATTTCATTAAAGGCTGCCTGGCGTAAGTACTCTCGCACACACAAAGATATTAATGAGGAAATTGAAAGCAACCAAATAGCAGCAAGGGTTTGAAATAATAAACAGCATATTTAATTTGGGAAATCAGGTTGAAATTTTTTTTTAATAATAACAAACGTTTCAAATTGTATTATAAAACAGAATACGCGAAACTGGAAAACATAAAGAGTGTTGACAGAAAAAATTTCAGAAATTATATACGAGTATGGGGGATTTTTGAAGTGTAAAAATCTTATTTCATAGCACGATTTTAATACAAAAAATAAAAAGAAGAGAGGCATCTCAGGACACCCGGTTATAGCTATGCTGCTTAGCTATATAAAACAAATTTACTGTGTTAAATAACAATGCAATAAAATTATATTATATGATGATGTAAAATTCCCCACAATATTTCAAAGTGTTTCCATTTATTTCCTATTATTTTATTTTCTAGCGGTGCACAGAGGAGTGTTTGGGCCAAAAAGCTGGCCAAAGAGGCAAAAATTAATTTAAAGAAATATTAAAAACTAACTACACAGATTAACACAAAACAAAATTTTACATTAACTATATTATAAATTTTAAGACTTTAAGTTGTGATTTGTAGCTCTGAGATACTGCTAAAGTCAGGAAAGTGAAGAAAATTACATGGGTTTTTAATGTTTTTTTTTCGGTTTCAACATGTTTATATGATGATTTTTTGTTTCGCTGAAAGATTTGATCAAAATCTATTTTTAGTATTAAAACAAAAAAAAAATTATCTGGAATATTAATGTTGAAACAATTATTTTATAAATAAGAAAATAAAAATTATACACTTTTTTTTAACAAACAAAAAAAAAAAAACAAAGAAGAAGGATTTTCATGAAAGAAGATTAAGGATTTTTTTGTTTGAAAATGCTCCTGAGTTCTTGTCTTTGAAGTCTCTAAATTGTTTTCTTCAAAAATGGTTGTTGTCTTTGACAATGAAAAATATAAATATTATTGCCATATTTTTAAAACATAAAAGTTCAATTAAATTATTATACAATAGTTTGAAAAATATATGAAAAAATATGTGTTGGATATAATGTTCAGAACAAAATCATAGAGCAAATACACGAACCTTCTAGCATAGACAATAAATAATAATCGTTTTAAAGAATCAAAACTGCTTCTTTTTTTCGTCCATAGACAAGACGATACATTCGTCGAACAGAATTAGGCAAGAAAAAAATTTTGCGCAATTTGGCGCCATTTATTAGTGATTTCTTGAAACTTTCACCTTTTTTTTGTGTTTTTGCTCATTTGCTCATTTTGCTTTGAGAGGAGGGATGCTTACCCCTTCTCATAAAAGTTAAAAAAAATTTAGTTTTCATGATATGTTTTTAATATTTACATTATTTTTGCAAATAAAATTTTTGTCACCGCCCACAAAAACAAGCGGGTACGAAAATGGTATCCTACGGTCTCATGGGTCCAAGTTCAGGCTTTTGAACTTCTTTCACACTTTCGTTTACATCGGCTATATTATCATCAGCACGCACATTCGTTCGAGGTGTTGATGTTATTGCATTAATTAGAGAGTATGTGGTATAAAATCTACTCACAGCTCGTCGAATAGATTGCTCAGATGGACAATTGTATGCGCCAAAAAAATCACGAAGTCGTCTTTAAATTGCGCTAAGTAAGTCAGGATAATTTGGTACCTTTACTCAAGGATCAAACTGTTCATGATGGTTTACATGAATATACCAATCATAAGCGTAAAAAAGTAAGCGTAGTATGACAGTTCATATGACAGTTCGAAAGTTCTATCGACAACAACAACATCCTTTAACTTGCACCATTTAAGCTTTTCCTATCATAATTTTTTCTCATGTATAATCTGATTATATCTAATTTCATTGCTGTCATAGCAGCGGTGACATTTAAACTATGACAAAATTGCATAATATTGTTCGTCATCATATTAATATCAGTTTCTGGTTTAATAATTACATTTGCCATACTATTATCGTCAGAAGTCTGATCTGACAGCTTGTCATCAATTTCAAGATTAGTGTGTCTACCGTCAAAATGATAAAATTAATATCTGTAACTGAGTATTTCGTTCTTGTTGTAAAATTATTCTCGTCTACATACTTTATATTTGTGTACGTAAGATTTCCACTTTTTTTTGTTATCCTTTAGGCAGTGAAAATCCATCATCATTATTATGATGATCATCATCAGCCTGCATTGTTATAAGCTGGTGGGATGTTATTTGGGCTTCCGCTGGGTCTGTACAACAGTTTGTTATAAAGACCTTAATGTTTTTGTTTCCGTTTTCAGTTTGATTTTATTTGTTTACTGCTTGATTGGGGAGCATGTTTGTTGTTGTAATAGAATGTCTTGTCTTGCACAAGGTTTCCCATTCGCTCATATTATTGTTAGTATTATTATTATTTTCAATGCTTTCTAACACTTTTCATTACAGTTTGGTTTATTTGCAATTTTTCATAAAGACAGATAGCTGTACATACATATAACAAGAAAAAGTGAAGGTACGAAGCTATGATCGGCAATGACAAATGAAATTTTAATTTTAAGTGAGTAGACATCATTTAAACTTAAGTACTCTGATTTACGCATACTCACGATGACATGCATTTATAAGTATAGTTTGAAATAAATATGAATGAGACGTCGACATCATACTTAGACCACACTCACACTCATAATTCACATCAGTTCGATTTCTAATTTCAAGAAAATACTTACACTACTCACATTGATTCAGCTCACTCAACTCATCCATAGACGTATATTTAAAAGTTTAGTTTTAGTTGTTTTTCAATTCGAGCAAAAAAACAAAAAAAAAAAAGCAACATAGCAAACACATAATCTCATAATGAGAATTTTAATGTTCGTATGCGAAGTTCACATTGCGAATCATACCTATTTTGCATCGTCCACAGGCAGACTTGTGTCCAACAGTTCTTTTTGAATTAGTTTGAGATCATTTGAATCAAATGTTGTTTCAAACCCATTTAATTAACATTGATGTTTTTGACCGGACTTGTGTTCAACTGAACGAACTAGTTCAAAAAGAACTGTTGGACACAAGTCTATCTACAGGTATTGAGTCAAGGAGAGTCGAAATTAACAACGTCATAAATGTTGTTAAGTATGAGTTCGATGCGCACTTCAAACTTTCGAGTGGTTATGATTCATAGACAACAATGCAATAAGTATGAGTGCACTTAAGTAAAAGCAAGAAATTATAAGTCATTTTTCAAATCTTCTCACTTTTTCACTACTCATTGTTGATCTCTGGTACGAACGTACAAATGTGTGTATGTTGTTATTAGTATTTGTGTATGTGTGTGTATAGTTAAAATGTTGCAGAAGTTGGTGTGCACAATTTGTTATTGTTCAGACGCGACTGTATACACAGGTTATACACGTTATTGTGGTTGTGTTTTGGTTGGTATTCCATGGTCTTCTCTTATAATTCCTTAACAAGTAGAAAAGTTGCTGTATATATTTAACCTTTAAGTTAAAAGAAGGGAAGCCTGTCAAGCTTGGCTTACTTTGTACATATTTTCAAAACAATTTAATAATTCAAGATTTTCTTTTACTTTTTGTTTCGTTGTTTTTTTTTTATTACAAGGAATATGATAATATTGCCAAGGTCCTGCAAGTTATTATGCCAGCAGTTTAGCAAAAAAATTGTTTTATTTAATTTGTTTTCTCTACATTTACAATAACTTTTGTTGAAATTTTAACTTCAGATAAGAACATTTAGACTGTATATGACAAGTTGGAGTGTATACATATTTATTTATAATTATTTGTGAAATCTGTTTCTCTAATTGCAACAAATAAAAAAAATTTAACAACAATGTCATATCGTGCCATAACCGCCAAAATAGCTTAAACGACATAAATTTCGAGGTTAATTTTTTGACCAAAATCGATTATTTGCGATCGTAAATAGTCGATTTTCCTTAAAAAAAACGAAGTCCAAAAAATGTGTCGCTTAAGCTATTTTAGCGGTTATGGCTCGATATCATCTAACTCTGACACAGATAAGAAAAACGAAAATATGCCTTTATCCTTGCTTTGCAAGTTTACACTTGTTTAAAAGGGTTGTAAGCCCTAGTGTGTTTCACAGGATTTCCAATCCCGTAATACCGGGAATTTTCAGGCGTAAAAAGGTCTACTGTCTGAAAATTCTTATTAACTTATTAACGTATGTTGAGTGTTTATTTGTTTTTAGAAAATTCCGTTGCAAGTTAAACATTCTTCGAGTAATTGTATTAAATAAAAAATTTTTATGCAAATAATTTATATGAAAGATAACAAAACTTATGTATTTATGGGACTTTATTAAAAAGAACACAATGGATCCTGAAGTTTGCTCGTTGTGTTTCAAAACAATTACTTGCAAAGGAAGGACCACAACTATTCTATTTATTTATTTATTTATTAAACATACTATACAAAGTAAATTTGCACGAATATGGGCGGAGTGACTAGACCATATGCCCAAGATGTTATTAACAGTATTTTCAAAAAAAGTTCCATGACTGACTGTACGACCTATGCCTTCACATAGGAAGTAGCAATGTGGTTGTTAAAGAAATTCCACAAAAAACCGCAAGATTTTATCCGTGGCAGCTCAGTCAACCAGTACAAGCGAGACGAAAAACTCTCGAAGGCCTAACAACAGACAAAAGCCTGACCGCACTTAAGAAATATTTACGATGACGCGAAATGATGTTCTTCGACCCAGAGCTGCTTAACGACTGAAATAAATTTAAATTAATAAAAATACTTCATTCTAAATCGACATTTAAAGGGAATACATAACAAGCAATTAAAATGTGTTCAACACAATGAAAAGCCTCTCGAAAAAGTATGATCTGTAACAAAAAGTTTATTTATAAGAGAATCCCTTTTACTCAAAGATTTTCATCTACCAAAAACTGAGCGTAATGTGCCAAAACTTATTTAAGAAAACTGCTATAATATCAATAATGAAATCAAACAAAATATCGAGTCCCAGTTAAAAAACAATTGCAGATTTTCTCTAATTATGGATGAATGTAGAACTATAGAAAATAGGAGATACTTTAACATTTGCATGCATGGAAAAGTAGCCTGATGACTGATGATTGAAGGTTGACTGATGAATCAGTTTATGCACTGTCGGAAAAACTATAGTTATTATTGCGAGAAATCGGCACGAAACATTTTTGCCCTTCAAATCTGTATGGGGTTTTTGCTCTTTTCGAAAGACGAGACGAAGAAGTAGTTTTAAGCAGGGATATCATATTTTCCAAGAAAAGAACTAAAAACATAAAAGGTAAAAAATCATTAAAAAAAAATTTGATATACATGTTCCAAGAAAATGAAATAATATTTAATGGGATACATATTAAATTTAATTGAACAAGAATAATTTTTTAATCGGAAATAATTTCTTAATAGGGCTTTAGTTCAGTAATTTTAGTTCTTATAGAATGAAATATTTTTTTTCCTGGCTAGGGTTTCAAACTGTTTTCTTTTCTTGTACAATTAAATTGCATTAAATACCATTTTTGTAGAGCAAAAAAAAAACTTTTGTGCAATAGCCGAAATTTTTTTCATTTCGATAACAATCCACAATTAACTCCTTGGTTTTTGGAGTACATGACTTATTTTTGCCCATTTGAGAAGCAAAACTATCTCAAAATTATTAAATTTTAATTTATTGCTTTTCAAGTTTTACTCACTTTGTCAGAAATATTTTTGATTTTCTTTTAAATAAATAAACTTTAATTAATGTGATTTTAGAGATGTTGTATATATTCAGGGTTCTTATCGCCGCTTTCGATAACGAGGTGATTTGATTATGTAATTCCATAATGAACCATATTATAACATTATCTACTGGATAGCGTATGCCATAATTTAATACTGAAAAACGTGATCTAATCAGCTCGTTATATAAAGCGACGATTAGACCCCAGGCTTTCAAGGTCATTTAAACTACACGTATTTTGCATCGACAATAATGTTAAAAAATATGTTACGATTTTATTAAACAAATTCAAAAGGCCGTAGCAACAATACCAAGAAATAAGTGAGCCAAAAAGCAGCAACAACACTTTTATATAAAAGAAAGTAAATCAAAAGTGGTATCCGTGTTACTTTCATAAACATATTTGGGGGATTCGCTCGCGAGGTAGTCATAAAGGTCAAGAGTCATAATTTTTTAAAACTATTGTTTGAAAAAAAAGCAAAAGCAATTAAAATTGTTTTAAAATAATTTAAAACATTATGACAATATCACCTTTATGACTATCATTTGAATCCCCCAATTGTTTGCTGAACTCGCTTTTTACATGATTTTTTTTTCTATATTTTATTTTTTTTAGGGTCTAATTCATAAAAAATATTTTCATTTCATAAAAGGTTTATTAATCAAATTTCCATAGAAAATTTATTTCATAAAACACTTATTAAACAGAAATATTTCTTAAGAATAAGGCAGTTAGTTGCAATGAGTTTTATAAATATATTTAATATTCAAAACAAAAGGAAGATTAAGAAACATAGTTTGACTATATATGCACTTACGCTTTTTTAGTTTCAGAAAAAGCGATTCCAAAAGGCCGTAAGTACCATTAGGAAAAAAAACGAATATTGTTTCTATTCTATTTTGAATCACAACGCATTAGATTTCTTACCTTCATTCTAAAATTTGGCTAAGAAAAAATTACTCTTAAATTTATAAAGTTTTCGATTCTCCTGTAAAAACCATAAATAAAAAGTTCTACTATACGTTTTTGGATTTCAGTTGGAGACATAAATAAATAAAAAATAAAGAATTTTTGCTCAAAGAATTTTAAACTTGAATAAACTAGAAAACATGAGTGTAGCCCATTACCATCTAGAAGTTATTATAATTTTAAAGCAATAAAAATCTCATTTCAAATTTTTGTTTCACTTGATACTTAAAAAAATATCTACTTATACAAATATTTTGGTAAGTATTAATATATTTTTTTTTTCTTTTTCAGGTATGTACATGCCATTGCCATTGCGGACTATGATTCTTAGGACCAGCTCGGGTGCAAGGTATAAAAAGGCCTCTGAATAATCAATTTCAATGTATTTTTAATAAAACCTATTCTACGGACTAGGTAAAATAATAACTTGATTGGTGCATTAACAAAATGCTCAGAACTCAAAACTAAAACTACACTGAAAGAATTTTCTGCATAAATTCTATGAATTTCGGCATTAATCTAATGAAAAATTCATTAAAATTCAACCAACGTCACGCTTCGTTGGATTAATGAAACCAGTTTCGTCAAAATTATTTTATTGAAAATTTCATCAAATTTATTTAACAGTGTAATTAATGCAGTGCTATAACTTCATTGAAACAATAAAATAATTTCATGAAAAGAATGAAATAACTTAAATATAAAGGGGGTTTTTAATAATTAGAAAATAGTGTTGTCATAAATCCAATAAAATATTCTTAAGAAACCAGAATACCAACGAAACAATTCCAATGAAATTCTTTCACAATATTCATGAAATTTTCATTGGATTTGTGAAATTAGATTAGATATGAAGGAAAATTCTCTCGGTGTATTTGTACAGAAAATGAATGTAAATATCTAGGGCCTGTTTCTCTAAATGAGAACGATAGATTCGATCGAACATTCATATTAAAAACCAAAATAAAAAACTGAAATTTGTTTTTGTTTCCAATATTAATATTCGAATCTATCCTTCGCATTTAGAGAAACTGGGAGCTAATTTTATCTTAGAAGTAACACTTAGGCAACGAATGCCTACTGCTATTACTAGGTGTTACCTTCTTTAGGAAAGGGATAGTGATATAGAATACAGGTGGTGAAAAAAGAGATTGAGGAAAGCTTCATTCTTTTACAACTCTGCGTTTTGCACGTTTTTTTTTTTTGTAATAATGCAGTGTTGCAGCGCCTCTGGTGTCAATGTGACGTATTAAATTTTTAAAGCTGTTTTTAATAGCTATTTTACTTCGCCGATGATTCTGCTACATAAAAACGACGAAGGAAGGCGCTCTGATGTTACATTATAATTGGTAACTGCTGAAGTCGGTGTAGTTCGGTGTGAACAGTGTCTATGCCTTCATCACTTGAACTTTCCTACAACCACTGATACAAAGGGAAAATAACACACATCAGACAAAAACGTGGTTATTTAATAACTGTCGGCAACCAGGCTCGAACCCAGGACCTTTGGTTCTGTAGTCCACGTGCTAACTACTTCAGGAAACGCCACCTTTAGTCTAGTGTTGGAAAAAGAAAATGTTCTTTTTCAATCCAGACTTGAATATCAAAGACATTGTTATATAATTCTTACAGAATCTGAATAACAATATGAGAGTTAATTCTGAAAAAATCGAACTTTATCAGTTCTGACATTGTTGAAGTAAATAAGCGAAATGTTAAACTTACTTCCTCTAAAGAAAGCATCAGTCAGGTTTATAAATTTTTTTACATGATTATTTAATTTTTTGCTTTTAAGGGTATTGCATTAAATTATATAATTATATTATAAAAAATTATTTCTTCGAATTTTTTCAATTAACAGCTTCTCTTATGCTTGGCAAAAAAAGCTTATAAATATTATATTACACGACTTATAATTATATCTTATTACAATAAGAAAAAAAACATTACATTACACACAACTAAGTATTTATTAAAAATAAACACAACTTATTTTTATTTAAAAAGCTGATAATAACAGCAATAGAAAAATTCATTATCGTTAACCTGCTGCTCAATTATTAACAAATGTTGGACTTACTCGTGTATTGATATTTGTACAACAGCATGTTTGTAAATAATTAAAGTTCTATTCACTAGTTAAATGTGGCCAGTGGAATAATGATAACAATCAGTTGCTGCATTCATTGTTTCCGCAATGCGTTGCACTAATACGATAAATTGTTTTGAGTATTAAAAGATAATCACAAGTAACAAAAGTAAAGAGCTCTAACTGCATATTGTTCAAAAGTTTCATATACTTATTAATACTTTGCAATTAGATGCTACTATTTTTAATTACATGTTACTCAACTATAGCAATTAAATGTTAGTGCATAGTTATTATTGCTTAATTTTCGCTACAATGATGATACCAACAATTCTAGAGGAGATTTTAAAATGTGAATTACAAATAAATATTATTTAATTTTTTTTAGAGAAATAACACTCAGGCAATGAATGCCTACTACTATAACTAGGTGTTATCTTCTTTAGGAAAGGGATAGTGACAGGGACGACAGCTGTTGAATGAAGATATAGAGAAAAACTTCATTCTTTTACAACTCTGCTTTTTTGCACGTTTTTAATAAAGCACAGTTGCAGCGCCTCTAGTGTCAATGAGGCGTACTAAGGTTTTAAAGCTGTGTATATTAGCGATTTTATTAGCTTTTTTAATTCGCCGATGATTCTTTATATATGTATAATATGATTACATAAAAAGCTAAATTGGAGTACGATGAAGCAAAACTATTCACATATTATATTTGCATTGAAAAATATGTATATAGAGCTGAAGCTTAGAGCAACTGACATCACTCACAGTAGTTAATACAACAGGATTCTGATGAGAAGGTGTGGCGCTCTGCAAAAACAGTATGTTGTTCCGTTCTACAAGTGTTTGCCATAATAATTTACAATTTGTCTGTAGTGCAATTTATTCCTTAAAACTTGTCACAAGTAATTTGGCATAAGCGGCCCATCCATTATACAATATTATTGCATAAGGAGCTGTGTTTTTTTTTCTAGTTTTCTCGTATACCAAACTGTTTCTTTCTAAAACATCAATTACATTTAATTTCTAAAGGAAAAGAAAAATTTAATTTGCTCTGGTTAGTTTTATATACAAAAAAATAAATAAATTATCCAACCCTGGAATCATTCTTTTAGTTTTTTCTGATTTTTTTTTTTTTTGCTAAAATATTTTCCTCTTTATATAAAATATGTTTCATTTATAGAGAAAAAAGAAACAATTACTTTCAGTAGTTTACACTTATTTATATAAAAAAAATTAATTTTCCAACCCTGGAATTGACTTTTTGATTTATTTTTATTTTTAGTACCAGCTGAATTATAACTGAAAAGTCAAATTGGTTAAATTATTAAAAGAAAACTCAAAATTAGTTTTAGCTAATTGCTAATATGGCAAAATAAAGTTTAAGCTTTCCATCTCTGAAAACGTCTTTTCCATTTTGCTGATTTTCATTACAAATTTATTTCGAACACTTTGCGTTACACTTGCCTAAGAGCGACATCTCTACACAGAGAAAAAACTGCCTCATAGAATCAAGAAGATTTTCTCTATGAACCGTTTTTAGGTTAAGGGGATTCCCAGCAGAAAGAGATTCATAGAGATTCCTTATTGTTTTTATGTGGTAAATCTTATTAATTTTATCAAGAAGAAAACCACATAAAATCAAGAAGAAATCTTATTATTCACAATTTTTTTACTCAATTTCCGTTTTTTTTTCCATAGAGAAAAACTTCTTGATTCTATTAGGTTTTCTTATAAATTGTAAACTATAGGGATTTTTATTGATTTTATTAGGTTGCCTTATTTATTTTTTTTTTAAGTTTTCTTCTTGATTTTAGTAGGTTCCTATATGAGTATGTGTAAGGCATCTTATTGATTTTTTTTAATAAGGAAATCTTCTTGATTTTATGAGGTGTCTTGTTATTTCGTTTCTATAAATAGACATACAGAAAATTTTTTTCATGATCTTTTTCATTTTTGTATAAGAATGTATGCACAATAATTTCAATTGTTATTCAGGCTGCTTGTTAGCATATTGGGTAGAGTGCTTGTCTATCAGGTAGAAGTTTGCTGGTTCAATACTTGGTGAGTAAGTTAGTTAGGAATATAACCTAATGTATATGTATGTATGTATGTATGTATAAATAAATAACATCTACAACATACTACATACATATATACATACATATGTATATGGTATAGAATATAATAAAAATACATAAGTATAGAGAATAAAGACGCATTTTTTTCATTTTTTTATTGAAAAAATCAATAATATAACATCATAAACACTACAAGATTTCTTTTTGATTTTTTCAAAAAGGGTTTCCCTATGAAATTAATAAGATTTCCTTATTGAAAAAAAAACCATAGAGATTTCTTATTAATTATGTTCTATTTTATGAGGTATATAGTAGGCGCTGTTTTCTCTTTGTAGCTTTTCTCTGAGCTTAGGAAAATCGATTTCACGAAAAGACACACGAACATTGCTTATTCTTCTCCCTTATTCATAAGGACCCGTGAATATATATTCTTTACGGGTCATATATGAATATTGCGGAAATTACACACGGAATGACAAACATCTACATATATACCCTTTACCAGTTTTGGTGAAGTGTATTTGATATAAATAGACGATGAAATTGTTGTGAAATAGGTAATTAAACTATAATTCGGGAAATTCCCAAAAATATTCTTTTAAATCTTTAAAAGGTATTCGGATCTTTCATTTTATTTAACCAACAGCTGGGGAAAAGTGGGGCTACATAATTTTTTTCCTTACAGAATCTCAACTAAGTGAATTTTTTTTACAGATTTGGGTATATTTTTTTCGGTTTCTAATAAATATCCACACAGTTTTTTTAACAATTAAAAGAAATGTTATATTCTCAAAATAGTTGAAAGAAGGTAGCATAAATATTAGTCTTTTAATTGCAGGCTTGTATAAATGGTTGGACGAGATATTAACTGTCTTAAGTTAATTTTTTAGTCAAAAAGCTGAAATTTATTTAAAAGACGAGAATACCCTATAAATCTTTATATTGGAGTTATTATTATTATTTAGATCTAAATGGTTCTATCAAGAAAATCATACATATATGGACCACTGACTTGCGTAAAAATATAAGCTTTTTCTTGCTTAGGGTGCAAAGCATGAACTTTACTTGCATTTTTTTTAAATAAAATACAATTTCTCTAAGAAAACACATATTCACATTTTATGTAAAAAAATGTCTCTACAAAACGTCATCATTATATATTTGAAATTAAGTAGTCGAAAAATAGCGTTTTGACACCAAAATCCCACTGTGCGTCAGTATGCATTTACTCATGTGCAGGCAAAAAAATATAATTGCTCTTTCACAATATCAAAATTCTTATGAAAATAATGGCCAATAATAAAAAGCCATCATTGCTAGAGCTTTTTCTTTCATGAGTATATGCGGAAAAAAATTGTATATTTGTTTTCCGTGTTACTGGTTTTTTTCCACCTTTGCACCATAAATTGCAAACAAGTTCAGATGCTATGCACTTTTTCCTCTTTTAAGTTAATTAATTTTTTTACAGTGTTCGTTTAAATTGCTACCTGTTTCACTTTACTGATGTGAATATTTTTTTTGAGGCCGTTTCGGGGGTTTTTAGTAAATAAAAACAGCAATAAATTAACAAAAGTTTTTATTGCTGTATTTGAATTAAACCTTGACTACAGCTGACTTGTGTCATTTTAATTAAAATATAAAAATAATTGATTTAAAATGTTAAATGGTAAAAAATTTTTAAACAAATAATAAGAATTTGTATGTTACAAAAATCTTAGAATATATTTTTTTTTGTGCAAAAAAAAAAACAACCAATCCAATAAATTTATTTTTTAAAGTAAACAAGATACAACAAGGAAAATAAATTCAGTAAAGTGCGACTTTGACTCGCGCACGAAGGGTTCCGTACGTTGGGCTTTGAGCATTTTTTTAATAGTGTTTTTTACGTTTTTTCTTCTGAAATAATTTTTTTTTATTATTTTTCGCCTTTTTCTCGTTTTGGCGAATTTTTAAATTTTGGCGATTTTTTTTAATTTTGGCGATTTTTTTCATTTTTACGATTTTTTTCATTTTAGCGATTTTTTTCATTTCGGCTTATTTTTCAATTTTGGCGATTTTTTCATTTTGGCGATTTTTTCGGTTTTTCGCGATTTATTTTTGATTTAGAATTTTTTTTAAATTGGTGCTTTTTTTTTGTTTTGGCGATTTTATTTTGATTTTGGCGATTTTTTTCGGTTTGGCGATTTTATAATTTTGAGATTTTTTTGTTTTACCGTTTTTGAAAATTTCAAGAAGTTTGTTTTTACGGTTTCCAAGATACAGCAAGTTATCAAAATTACATAGTCAAAGTTACATTAACTGATGGTACACCCGTTAATTAAAATTTTTTAAATTTTAGTGTTAATTGTTGTAGTTTGTATAGAAATACACTAACTTTACAAATTTCAAGTGCATATACATACAATTGTATGTATATTACATGGGATTTTAAGATTTTTCGTTGCTCGTTTTGGCACACCCTTTAATTTCCAACTCTCATGTATTTGTTGTTGTAGCGGCCAAGGGTCTACACACTCTGTCCAAATTTCAGGTCCGTAGCTCTTACGGTTCTCGAGAAAATACCCTGTGACGGACAGACGGACAGCGCTGCAGCGCTGCAGCGTAGCGAAAACAATAGGGTTTCTTTTCACCTTTGGTGTACGAAACCCTAAAAATTAGGAGTTTTATTTGCTAGCCATTCTTCTTTTTTATTTCCCATTAGAATTTTACATGACAGCACACAGCTTTTGGTTTCCATTACACATGTTATTTATATGTGCAAACAGAACATAAAATTGCTACCACGTTTATACACACCCTTGGGCTGGGCAGCACGTATCTCCTGGTGGCATGTGTTATATATACATATGTATTTTCAAAGATTTTTCACTGTTGTCTTGTGGATAAAGGAATAATATAATAAATAGATGTGTCATGTGTGATAGAAAAAATTTTACTTTTTCTGTTAACAATCATTAGCTTCTAATCAGAGACAAATTGCCAAGGGTCATGGGGTTAATAAAAGCTAAGCAAAAATCTGAATGTGCCATTTTCGGGCATACCAGAAGGGAATTATATCTAATAAAACAATTATGGCTAAAAGCAAAAATAAAAATTAATAAAATTTACTTTATTATTTAACCTACTTTTACCACAGCATTCGGTAAAAACTATTTTTCAAATCAATAATAAAAAATAAACCTAAAATCAATCAAACTTTTATTTGTGTCAATTATTTGCATAATTTTTGACTTAATCAAAAATTTAAATAAAACGATTAAACAATTAAATTTTAAAGCAAAGCAAAGGTTTAACTAACACAACTAAAATTTTGTTTTATAATTTAAACAAAAGTTCTATTCAGCTTTCTAGTCACTTAATATCAAATAAAAGTTCAATTGACTGAGTTAAATTTTTAATTAAACTTTTATTTTAATTGACTGATTATTTGTATTTAAAATTAAATAGAATTTCTTCGCTGCATAAAGGGAAATTTTTATTCATCAGGTTGTGTTGTCATTTTGTAGTTTTAGTTTTAAAATGTGCACAATGCCGTTCCCATTATGTTTTTAAGGTTTTGGGTGAAAAGAAACCCTATTGTTTTCGCTACGTTGTCCCTCACAGGGTGTTTTCTCCAGAATCGTAAGAGCTACGGACCTGAAACTTTAACAGAATATGTAGAACTTCGGCCGCTAAAATAGCAAATACATGACAGTTACAAATTAATGGGTGTTCCAACAGCAGAAACGAAAAATTTTAAAATCCCATGTAATATACAATAATATATTTACACTTGAAATTTGCAAAGTTAGTGTATTTTTATACAGACTACAACAATTAACACTAAAATTGAAAAAATCAAAATAAACGGGTGTTCTATCAGTTAATGATATTTTGACTATGTTAATATGACAACTTGCTGTATCTTGGAAACCGTAAAAATCAAACTCTTGAAATTTGCAAAAATGCTAAAACTAAAAACTGCAAAAATTATCAAATCGCTAAACCGAAAAAAATCGCCGAAAACAGAAAAAAAAATCGCTGAAAAGATAAAAGCCCCAAACCGAAAAAATTGTCAAAATGAAAAAAAAAAACGCCATAAACCGAAAAAATGGCCAAAACGCAAAAAGCCCCAAAACTAAGAAAATCGCAAAAACTAAAATAAATCGCCAAAACCGAAAAAACGTCATGAGCGCAAAAAACTAAAAAAATGGCCAAAAACCGACAAAATTCCACAAACGAAAAATTGCCAAAATTCGAAATATTTAAATTTTCAAAAACGCTAAAACTAAAAAATCCCGAATTTATAAAATCGCCAAATCTAAAAAAATCGCAAGAAAAAAATCTCTAAAACTAGATTAAAACACCAAAACCCAAAAAAATCGCCGAAATTAAAAAATCGCCAAAGCTTAAATAAATCGCCAAAAGTGAAAAAACGTCATAAATGCTCAAAAAACACTAAACTAAAAAAACGGCAAAATTAAAAAAATGCTAAAATCCTTCAAAGTCCCACAAACGAAAAAACGTTAAAAGTAAAAAAAAAAAATCGTAAAACTATAATAAATTGCCAAAACCGAAAAAACGTCATGAGCTCAAAAAATGCATAACGCCAATTACCAAAAAAAACTTTCGAAAACGAAAAAAATTCCAAAATTCGTGTAGTATTAAATATCTAGTGTCCGTAAGGAACTCTTTGTATGCGAGTCAAAGTCGCACTTTACTGAATTAATTATATGGAAATAAATGCCGCACAACGAAGAATATTGGGAATGTCAAACGTTGCCACTAGTATACACTACTGCAATGTCACAAAATACTATAGTGTGAAATCGGCATAAGTATAGTTACATCTTTCTACAAAGTGCTGGGGTTAAGTTGATGGTATTACTTAAGAAACGAAAAAATAATAATTTTTTTTAACTAAATATATCGACTTCTCAACAAAATCAATGCACTTAGGAAATAATTAGATTAAGGTGGTTTCGATTTGCAGTTTATTCCTTTGGTCCGTATAAGCAACGTGAATCGGGGCTTCAGTGTACAACTGTTTAAGTCTGTTACTAAAATTCTGCAATAATTTAACAAAAAATTCCTTTAATTTAAAAAGGATATAAGGATAAAAAATCCACAACAAAACTAGAAAAAAATACAATTCGAAAAGAGCAAAAACATGTGAGTGTGTATCACCTAAATAAAAAGGACTAAACAAACTTAGACAACATAAAAATATGTGCGTATTATTTTTTTTATTATCTGCAGCTTATTTCCCTCAGTAGCATATATTCCATGAGTAAGAAGCAATAACGAAGTCCATTACATACTTGAATACTACGAAAATACTTACTTAGTGTTATTTGCCAAAGAAGTAGCTAAAGTATGGGAAAGACCAGAGAACATTTAGAACTCTGGCAGAAACTCTGCTTAAGATGACGAATTTCCATGCAAAGTCAATAAAAAGCGTACCATATATTTTATGAGTGGTTGGCAAGAAATTAAGGTTTTATTTATTTAAATAAATTCACAAATCTGTACGAAATATGAACGAGTTTCCTGCATGGTAAAAATTAAAATTTATTTCAGGAGAGCGAGAGACGAGCATGCACAAAACTATGCATAAAAAATATGAATATAAAAATAAGACTTGCATTGTGTGAACGCCAATGAAAGTTCAAAGAAGAAAACTTGATAAGTTTAGCAATAAGACTTGAGTAGTGTGAACTGGGACTTATATTTTTTTGTTCAGTTTTGCACTTATTTCCAAACTACCGATGTAAATTCTAAGAATTACAAAAATTTAAAGAACAAATTTTTTCTTCCAGACCAGTCTAGTTTGATTTTTTTTCTCCTTCTATTGGAAATCACTATAAACTTTTCAAATGTTTTATAAGAATTTAGAAAAAACTGAACTTTGAGCCCGATTAAGGTATTTATTATCTTTTTATAAATATTTCATTAATGATCAATTAAAATAACAAATATATCGATGGCTTAATATAAAAAGGGCGTATCTCACTTTTTTTCGAAATCGCGTTTTTAACGCTTTCTGGGAGACAACATATAATTGCATCCTCCCAGAAGATTTTCGTACGTTGCAGCTTAAAATCAAGGACTTATGGCCACTTAAAAAATTTTTTCTAATTATTTTTTATTTTATTTTTTTGCTGTACAAATTTATTAAATTTGAACTTTAATTTAGTTCCGTATGCTCAAAAATAACTAAGCGAAAATTAAGAAAAAAAAAATCGTACATGCATGCTTAACTTCATTCGTCGTTTTCTCAGTGGCGACTAAATGAAAGAGCATAAGCATGTGTGTGATTTTGTTGTCCACAATTGTGGTATGGCGTGCGGTACACTATTCTAAATGCAAAATCTGGATTAGATTTAAAATTTTTATTGAAAACAAAAATTGTTTGTAGTTTTCAATAAAAATATGCAATTGAAACGTTCGTTGGAATATAGAGAAAAGGTCCTTAAACTTTGGAAATAAAAATTCTAAGAGAATATAAATTGAAAATCAATTAAAAACTTGAAGAAAACGTTAAGAAATTAATGCAATAAAAAAAATATATAAAATGGGTTTAGATTTGTAGGAGTTGTGAGCATAAAAAAAAGTTTACATAATACGAGGTGGTCAACTTTGACAGCAGCTTATATTATAACAGGGTAAAAGAAATACATTTTAGAAAAGCTAAATTCCTCTTCCACCTATTTTATATTTGTACCACTAGTTCCAAAGATATACATTTATTTGTTACCACTTTCATTTTGTCCTGGTTTTCGGTTAAAGTTTTCGATTATTTTTCCCCCATGTATACAGAAATGTTCACTGGGAAGGAATTTAGCGTGTGTACACTGTTATGTCGATTACATATTGTGCAATAAATTATAATACCATTATAATATCAATGTATTTTGAGTGCCCAAAATGGATTTATATGGACATGTGGCACATAGGTATAAAAACAAAAATTACTATGTATGGGGTACATGTGAAAACAGGGACCTAACTTAAATTAATGTACTGGACTTTGGACAAAATCTACATGTAGATCAATAGATAGTTTAGCCATGGTATTACAAACGTTTACATATACACAAAAACATATTTTATATGTAGTTTGCGATTACCCAGTTGGCCACGTCTTTAAGATATCTTTGACGACGGGTACAAGACAATGGTAAGTCGTAGAAGACAACATATTGAAGACAGCCTCATACAAATCGTCGATGAAATTTTCATACAAATGGCGCCGAGGTCACACAAGACGAGATGGGCGACAATGTCGCTCAGATTGTCGTCAACACTGCTTTATTGAAGACAAAACTTATATGACACTGTCGCTCAGATTGTCCTCAACAAATTCTTATTGAAGACATAACGTATGATTGTCGGCTTTATTGAAAACAAAACGATGGATATTGTCGCTCAGATTGTCCTCAACAAAGTTTTATTGAAGACAAAACGATGGATATTGTCGCTCAGATAGTCATGAACGACGATTTCCTTTAAATTTTCAATTAGAAAACCTAATGAACAGGCAACATGTCGTACATTCATCGTCGAAGACAATGTCGTCTGTGACGATTTGGCCAACTGGGTATTTAAATGTTACTTGTACAGGCATATACATACATACATATGTACACACACTCGTACATAAGACTTGAAGTCACCTGCGCCATATCCTTGGAATTTCGCTAACATAAATGTTTTCATTGTTTGATAACAAATTCCAGGTGCAACTTTAATAAACGTAATTCGTACTAAATTAAGAATACATTTTTATTGCTAATTAGCTTGTAATAATTTCGCATGCTGTGATAAATGGAATTAATTTTGCTAAACAATTTTAAATTTGCGAATTATCTTTAAATACATCTTATTCATTTGTCTTTTGAATTTTAAATTGAGCTTTTCATTTGTTTAAATGAAGATTTAACGTAATATATTTTGTCGTTGTTAGATATTTTTGGGTAAAGGTTCCCTTATGAGCTGCATTAGATATAGTGAAAGACTTATCGGCTCTAGTTAACAACTAAATAATGAGTTTTAATGTATTTTTAGGAAACATTTAATATTTTACTGAACAAACTAAACATTCAACCTTATCGTGGTTGGCGTATATAATCTTTTACTACGACCTTTTTTGAATAGATTAACGAACACTTTGACATTTTTTTCTTTAATCTAGGATGAAACTGTCATAGTCGATGTGGGTAATTTATTTTGGGAAAAATAAAACTATTAAATCTTAGTTAATTCAATTATTTTTACTCGAACTTTATCTATTTTTTTATGATTTCATAAGTGTCAAATGCATATTGCTCTGGAAGCCACATTAAATGTATTAAATTTTAAGGAACAAAATGGACTAAGAACTATTATGCCAACCAATCACAGAATGTGACAACATGCTGTTTTCCAGGACCGCCACACCTTCATGACCAGTATTGTCACGCTTAATTCACTGTCTGTGGTGTCAATTAATGTAAACTTCATATCTTTATATATTTTTTAAATGCAAAAAGAATACGTGAATTTTTTGATTCACCGTACTACAATTTGTTGAAAGCGTTCAATGTAATGAAAGCTCAAATTTTAATATCACTAATGTACAATAGTTTTGTCGTTGTGTTTTTGTTTCTATATTATTTTATTGACGGCCCTTTTTACAATGTCTGATTAAAAAATAACATGAACTTTAAGCGAAAGTAAGGCTTCACTGACTTGCACAATATATGATTAACTTTTAATAGAGACGATTCAACAGAAAATTTTCTGTTAAATTTAACGGCACAAATTTTGCCGGTTAAGATACTAATTATAAGAAAAATATTTAAATCTGAAATTTATTTGCTAGTGCTTCAGCTATATCTATAATTTCTTAAATGTTAAAAATATTTAAAACTTAAAAGGAATATTGAGTTTGTAAAAATTTATGTCATAGAAAATGGAAGGACGACAATTATGTATATTTTGGGAGCAAGGAGCAGAAAAATACTTTTCGCTTAAGGTACACCAAAGGTGAAATGAAACCCTATTGTTTTTGCTACGCTGTCCGTCTGTCCGTCACAGGGTATTTTCTCGAGAACCGTCAGAGCTACGGACCTGAAATTTGAACAGAGTGTGTGGCCGCTACAACAACAAATACATGAAAGTTGGAAATTAAAGGGTGTGCCAAAACGAGCAACGAAAAATGTGAAAATCCCATGTAATATACATACAATTGTATGTATATGCACTTTAAATTTGTAAAATTAGTGTATTTTTATACAGACTACAACAATTAACACTAAAATTAAAAAAATTTTAATTAAAGGGTGTACCATCAATTAATGTAATTTTGATAACTTGCTGTATCTTGGAAACCGTAAAAACAAACTTCTTGAAATTTTCAAAAACGGTAAAACAAAAAAATCCCAAAATTATAAAATCGCCAAACCGAAAAAAAATTGCCAAAATAAAAAAAATCGCCAAAACGAAAAAAGCACAAAATAAAAAAAATCTAAATCGAAAATAAATCGCGAAAAACCGGAAAAATCGCCAAAATGAAAAACTCGCCAAAATGAAAAAAATCGCCAAAATGAAAAAATCGCCAAATGAAAAAAATCGCCAAAAATAAAAAAAAATCGCCTAAATGAAAAAAATCGCCAAAATAAAAAAAATCGCCAAAATTAAAAAAAAATCGTCAAAATTAAAAAAATCGCCAAAATTAAAAAAAAAATCGCCAAAACGAGAAAAAATCGAAAAATAATCAAAAAAATATTTCAGCTGAAAAAACGTAAAAAAACACTGTATTAAAAAAAATGCTCAAAGCCGAACGTACGGAACCCTTCGTGCGCGAGTTAAAGTCGCACTTTACTGAATTTATTTTAATTTTTTACCTTATTTTCCTATAGTTGATTTTTTTATCAATTACAAAGTCACCACTTATCAAATTAGAACATTTTATTTACTTACAGTAATGTTATGAGTTTATAAAAACACAATGTTAAATTATTAAGTACCGGAATACCACGATGTTAACTTTAATTTTCTTTACACAATACTGTGTGTTTAGGGGATGCATCGCCCTTTAACATAAAGCTTGCAGAAGAATGTTAGCAATATGCAGAAAATTTCGACATAGTCAACAGATTTTCAAGATTAGATTTTGATCGTGTCACCGTTTGTTCTGTTGGTTTGTCTACATTGACAATATAGCCTTATTATATAAGTTATATAGTTGTTGTTTATATCTAGCATCTACATTTGCTTATGTGTTTGTGTGGTTGTATATTTCTTAATAAGAAGAAGGTATACAGTGCTGTCAAAGGGCATATTTTTTGGTGTCCAACTATGAGAAATCTTTAAAGACCAATTTTTGAGGTCTAAGTTGGTCAATAAAGAAGGAAGAGCATGTGTAGCTTTTGAAAATATATGCTAGAATTTACTTTTCTCTTTAAATATAAGGGCTACAAATTACAAAGAACTGCTACAAGAAGTCGGATGCAACGTGTCATTAAAAATATACTTCTAGCAGTCGCAGTTAGATTTTTTCCATGCTACCATGTCTAGTGAGCATAGCGAAAGTGGTCCCCAAACATTTTTTATATTAATATTTAATTTCATTCAGAGTTTTAATTCATATCACAGAAGCCATTTATGTAAAAGTTTTTTTACTTTTATCATAATAAATACGTATTTAATATAATGAAGTTCTTGTTCTTGGCTTTTCTCCTTTGCAGAATAGTGTTATTTGAGGAATTGTAGTGTTTGACCGATTAAAGGTTTTTTGCTTCGACACTTTCCAAGAACAATTTAAAATCTACAGTTGCAAATTCTCGATGTATATCCTAAAATAAACTTTTGCTTTCATTTCATATATACATACTCAAGTTAAAAGGCTTCTTAGATGTTTTAAGGATTCTTAGATGTCAGAATATAAAATAAAAAATTAATATTCATAAAAAGGAAATACATTAAAATTCAAACTCACATGTAGACTGAAGATATTATGAAAATCGTTGAAGGTCAAAGTGGCGTCATAAGGCAACAAACAAGTACAATATTAATTTCAGGCACAACAACTTAGGCAACATCGTAAAATTTTTTTTAAAATTAATATATGCAAGCACGGCTAACTTCTGCAAAGATCATAAAATCGTCATTAATAAAAAGAGAAATGATAAAATATGTTTAATATGAGATTTTCATTTAGGCTATAAAAGTTGTTTAGAAAAGGTTTTATAATTTAAATGAATTCCTCTGAAGGATTTAAGTATTAATCATAACATCAGAATAGTTATGCTGGAAATCAATATTTACACAAAACAAAAGCCAAATGGTATTCCTTTTATTAAAGATTGTACACATACATAGTAGACAAATTTCTCATCTTATTTCAAACAAACTGGAATGTAATTCCAGTTAAATGGCTTGCATGAAAACCAATTAAAATTTTGCTGGCAAAGTAAAAACATAAATTAATTACAAAAAAAAAAAAAATAAGGCATACTTTCAATATGACGACAGCGTCAAATATATGATACTTGGCAATTGTTTAAGTTTAGAAAAAAAAAGAGCCAAGTATGCGATCAACCAGGAATCATCAGTTACTCGTTCGGAGAATTTATTATTCTTTTTTTGAAAAAAAAAGTGGTGGAGCTACTTGCCTTTTGCATTACATATTTTTTTCCCATTCTGATAACGTTTTACGTTTGAAATTTATGAAATTTTGTTCAATTACTTAACATGTGTTCATGCTCTTTGAACATTGCTTTTACACTGAATGGGACTTGTCATACATATATTTACCTGATATTTTGTATTCTTACTTTTCATATCTCAGCCGGGGACCTGATAAATAGAACTTCTAATAATAACTCCTTTGTTTTATTTTATAATAGTTTTAAGTTTATTTGATCTCAGGTATTATTAGAACTGTTATGTAATATTTTTAGTTAGCCTCTATGGCCTTATATTACATATTTTGTAATAAAAATAAATTAAATAAAAGGTATTAGTTTAAAACTTGCGAAATTATCAATTCCGATAACATTCCCAATGAACGATTTTTCGGCGGACGGAAAGTTCTAAAATTTATCAATTGGTAAAACCCAGTAAACTTCAAGACAATAACACGTCTCCTTAAAATTCAAATTTGATCTTTTCAGCACTGATACTAGGTTATGCCTTAATTTCTCGGTTTTCATAAGAAGTTTTTACTTCAAAAAAGCGCAAAAATTATTATGTGTATTTCTTTAACCCATTTTTACTTGTACGATGACTTACTTCAATTGAAAATAATAAGGAATTTTTAACATTAAGTGTTAGTAGCGGGGATGTTACAATGCAGCGATGCTTATTTTTATCACAAAATTTCATGGTAACTCAAAGAAAGTATATATTCGCTTAGCTTGCCTATCACAAAAATTGTAATCTGGTGACTGTAGCGCATAGAAGACTCTGCAGTTTTAGGGGCACTTTCATGATGCAGCAAGCATACTTCTCTTTTAAAAATACATCAAGAAATTTTAATATACCGGCATAAAAAAATCAAAAACGCGATGACGTCTTAGTCAAACTGCTTAGAAATCACAAAAGTGCTTTGAATATGCAGACATCGTTTACACCAAATTTTACATAAATACCTTAAGCTTTATCCGTCAAAATTGAGTGGAAGCAAGAATTAAGAAATGCCAGTCAAAGCATTAACTTTCCTGCAAAATATATTTCCTAAAGAGCAGACAGTTATTAGCTTCAACTCAGTCCAGTTTAAGCAGCTAAGGTGCTTCGCCTATATGATTATCTCAAATCTAAGGCCGAGTATACACTGTGGCATTTTGTGACAAATATTGCAAAAATAACAGTGGGAACTAATGCAAATGTTTGTCATTTCCGATATTTTTCGTTGTGTGGCATTACCAAACAAACTCTTTACGAATCTGATGTAGAGAGCTGTGAGAATAAGTTGGCTGCATTGCAAACACAAAAAGAAAATGTCAGCGTGTTGACATTTTGACATTGAGCAAATACCGAAAGAACTTTCAATGTGTGCGGCTATAAAAATCGAAAAATCGCAGAAGCGTGTGAGGAAAATTCAAGCGTCGTGGACTCATGACATGACGACACAGCTAATTCCTTTGGCCTACTGTATCTTGCTTTCCGGAAATTTGTATCTTGCTTTTGGATGCATGGTGTCAAACAGTCAACAAGAAAATCGTAATTTTCTTCCTTCATGCGCACGAAATTCTTAAACCAACTAGAATCCTGTTTTCGTAAACTGGAATGCAGCGTGCAATAAAATCCTTTGGTAGCGCGAATATTAAGCCCTGGTCTTTTCCACCACTTTTTTTTTGCCGTTTTTTTTCGATTTCCTTAATTTTTTCCTTATTATGGATAAACACACCGTGGCAATAAACAATGTAATCATTTTGCGATTATCCATTTGTATAAATATTAATTAACAAACAATACGAAAAACAAAGTCTCAGAATTATAAAGCAAATGATAATAAATGTCATTATGTCAAAGTTAGCTCTTGATGTAGACAATGATATTGCATTGCCATTATTTAGGTAAGGAATTTTTCCTGTCATCGAAATATTAGATGGGAACGGCACTGCACACATATGAAACTGACACCACAAAATGAACACATATGAAATGCCAGACGTAAACTCGTAGTATACACGAAATCTGAAAAATCTGAGATGAATTGTCAATTTAAATAAATAATAACTATTGTTTCTATAAAGGACTTATTTATTTTAATATAAATTTCTTCTGAAACACTCTGCAGTTGGGAAATTTAAAAAAGAATTTGTCTGCAATAAATTTTTCTGGCAGAAATTAATGCAAAATTTGTGGCGTGAGATTTAAACAGAAATCGCATTCAACACTGAATTTATTAAATATAAAAAAAGAGATCTACTCGCCCCCAAATATATCAACGTTGCTTATTATTATTATTCGAGCAAATTTAGAAAATGTAACGGTACTTTGGCTTCTCCTTAGGCATCGGCCAAAAAGAGTGACTTCATGTCTGACGAGTTCACAAAGCTTGCTCGAACTTCGACTTCGAACAACATCATAAAAAACTAACATCGTTTGAACGGTATATATTTTTGGTATTGTGGAATATTAGCTTGAGTATATGTTTAAGAAAACTCAAATTCTTTATGCTGCATTGTGTTGCAGTTGGAATTAGCAGCGGTTAAAATGCTACATAATGAAAAAAATAATCACTCACTCATGCATTAAAGCCTTTTAATCTGTTAGGCAGTAATGTTAAAACTTCCAAAGAAAAACCCCCCGCCTTGATTAAATCGATTTAATCTAATATTCCACATTGCCACACATGTTTATATCTGTGGCAATAAATAATAATGGCTTAAGTTGATATAAGTGCTTTTTCATTTTATTACATGTTCTTATTCTCTTCTTCAAGATCTATCACTCAGCTAAATTTCAATTAAAAAATTTCATTATTAATAAAACTATACGCATTTATATTTTAGCTTAAGTCTTCTTGGAAAATGATGTTATGGCAGCTTAACTCAACTTTATTTTTTTTATTTAGTAGCTACATCAATATTAAAATATTTAAGCATCAAAACTTGTATACACTTAAGTTCAATAACTAACAGCCCATTCAAATTATTCCTCATCCAAAAAAAAAACTTATATATAACTAAGCTTTTAACGAATTATCTTATCTCAGGTTTTCCGCATTTTTCAATTTAACCTAAAGCACTTTTCTCGACTTACTATCAATAAAAATTATTTTGCCTTTCAATATAATAGCTTAAGTTCACTTTAGTTTTTTTTTTCTGACAATGGATTTTTTCAAAACATCTTAACTAAAAAACAACGAATATTAACTAATAATTTTTTTTATATTATAATAATAATATTTTTTATATTATAAAGAATTTTATATAAAAACCAAACACAATTTATTTTAGAAAAACCCCTTAATATCTCAAAACACGAAATTTCGACTTAAGCCATTATTATAATAAATATATTTATTGCCACATGTATGTATTTATGTATTTCCTTTCAACCTTGGTGGCGTATGATTTATATGTAACATATCTACGATTATGTTAACATTACGTATACGCTGTGAATCAAATAAACCCCGTAAATAAATTGTAAGTAATTTTCAAGGAACTACATTTTCATTGTTTCGATAACACTGTTCTGCAAAAAAGAAAATGGGAAAATCAACTTCATTGTTTGATTTTAATGGAATTCAGCGTGCTGAATCGAAATCTGTTCACATATTGATACCATCACGTCTAGTTTTTGAAATCATCTTATGTAAATAAAATACGAATATTGGAATATTAAATAAGCATTTATTATCACAAAAGTAAAAAATCTTACACGCAACTGGCTTGTGTGGCATAAATTTAAAATAATAAATGAAATTAAATACTAATCCTTACTAATATTATAAATGTGAAAGTGAGATTGATTGTTTCACGCCCACACAACTACACTGATTTTGAAAGTTCTTTCACCAGTAGAAAGCTACAATACCAGCTTCAAGCATCACCTATTTTTATCCGGTTCGGCACCGGGTTTTAATATTTAGTTCGGATTTATCGAAAAATAAATTTTTGGGCTGGTTAGGAAAATTTTTATATCGGATCTGATTGTTTAACCAGTTTTAAAATCGGTTTTTATTCTGTATTTGTAATTCTTTTATCGCCTTTTTGTCGGGTTTTCTCGTTTTTTTCAACATTATCAGTAAAAAATTTCAAGTACAGTTTCCAAAACATCAGAGCGGGAAAAAGCTAGCATAACATAAAATATAACTAATATTTAATAGATCGCTTTCTGTTTCACGATTGATTTCCCAGCAGAAATCGGTTAACCTAACTTGCAGTTATATACTGCAATATCCGACACGGCATCATGAAAAAAATCTGCACGCGAATGCAGTAAGTATAGTTTGAATGGCGTCCTAGTTGTTGATATGAAAGAAGAACTTCTTGCACCAATTCTTTGCAATTTTCAGCCCTTCTATTTCCAAGAAAATTGTGACAGATACCTTCGAAAGCTACACATGCTCTTGTTTCTTTATTAACCCCACTTATATTTGAATAATTCTTGAAAGATTTTTTATGTTTGGGGGCCAACAAATATGCCTTACTTCAATTTGATCTCATTTATATGTGGAAATATACTTTTCACGTGTTTAAATGACTCTCCATCTATGTTCATAGCTTATATCAAATCATTCATAAAGCCAAACTTGATGCACACAGTTTTTGCCCGTCAACTAAAGGCTCAATTGCAATGTTTTTACTTCCCGGAATCGAGTGTGATCCTGAGGACCAATATAGAAAAATGCAACAATATTTTGTATGATTTTAAGCACCTCTACAGGACCATTACTCGGATTAGGTTAATAGAACAGGGTCGAATACTTTAGGTTTAAATACGTATAAGAAACAAACAAATTGTTCACTTGTGCAACTTTTTTCCACTTTTTAATACAGGCAGTTAAAATATTCTAAACAAAATAAGCTATCAATTTCAGCTTTGAAATTGTAATAAAATTTTTTAAAATACAGAAATATTGTGCCAAATTATTCCTCAATTTAGACGTAGTACCCTTCTTAACACTTTGTAATTCTAATAAAGAAAAAAATACAAAAATCATAATCCTGTTAGGTAAAATTCTTATGTCATTTAACTCGCCTCAACAAACAAATTTATTGATTTTGTTGATGATTTATTAAACTTTGTGACGGGAAATGTTTAAGGACATTAAGGAATTTTTATTTTATTACCAAAACAAGTGTTACTTTTTATGTAATGGTACATCCTTTACAAAAAAGAAAAGTTATGCTTATTTTTTTGTGCACGTATTGTGCTGTTTTTGGTTGAAATTGCCCACAAAATTGTGATGTTGAGTTGTTAAGTGCTAAAACGTACATATATAAAACCAAAACCTGCATAATAAATATTTTATCTGCGCAACATATTTAATAACTAAAGTGATATATAAATATTCACTTTTGACAGTGGCTGAGAAAAAAAAGTGTTTTCTTACTCTAAATAGAGCAGGCATCTTAATAGATATTGTGGATAGGAGACCTACTGGCAAGTTCCTCGTGTGGGACATAGCTGTCTATTTAGAAAATCAGTGTTTGAAGAGCTAAAAAATTTTTTATTTTTAGCACAAAAACTAAAGATATTTATTAGGTATCTCCCCAATATCTATTACTAAAAGCTCACAATGTGATCCAAAAGCACAACTTTAATATCAATATTAATTGCCTCTATTTTTAACCTAACCTAACTGAAATATATTTAATGCAAGAAATTTAATGATGCACTCAAGGATGTGTTTCATTTTATTGCAAAAACTTATATCAACTTTCTCACGCTATGACGGAATTACAATTGCCCACCAGCTAGCGAAATTATGTGCACATAATCGAAAATGAGTGACAATTAAAATACTTTTTTTGTGTTTGCTTTATATCTTCCTGAAGAAAATGTTACCAAATATTTTGCTATATATCGCTTTTGCGTAAATAACTTACATACCCTTATGTTCAGTTTTGCCTTTTAAATTGAAATTTCGTTAGGTAATATGTCATGTAATAAATCAAAGATCGCCGAGCTCTATCTTTGAGGAAATATTGTCAGATGATGCCCCGAAGGGTGAAACTTGGGATATTGCTGCCAACAGTAGAAAAGCAAGGGAAAATATGTCAACTAAAGAAACAAAAAGTTGCTTCTTAATTATATATCCGCAATTCAAATTATTCCAAATCAGTAACAGTTTATGAAATTTCCTTTAAGGGTGGCGCCAAAATAAGCCGACATAACAAGGCCTGAAGGATATACTATTAACAAAGGAAGCCAGAAATATGCTTTAAAAAAGTGTTTATGCGCATTCAATATGCACTAAAAACTTTAAAATATGCACTTACAACTCCAAAAATATGCTATTAAAAATAAATTTGTAAATGAAAATATATTTTTAATTCAAAAATTCAACAACATCATTGACATATAAAGCGAAACAAAAATAGAATAAATAAATAACAAAAATTAAAAATTTTAAAAACTCCCGATTATACGAGTATTTAGAGATGATGTGATATCTTCTAAACGGCTGGACCATCTTTCTTAAAACATAACTAAGAACCCTGCAGGAAATGGAACTGACACAAGACTAGCCACGTGACCGATCCCCAAGTGATAGAGACCAGTCCGAGTTCTAGCACTTCCTATGAAGTGGGCCAGTCACTTTTCCATGGGGATGGCCTAGGATGGGGTTAATTGATACTTTGTATACACCTTGTGACTTATCACTTAACTATCTTATAGGGACCTATTCCGTGTATGTATAAATGTCATTGCGACAACAGCGCGAACTTGAACTTTTTTTATTATTTTTATTTTTCAGTAAAAAAAATTTTATATTCAAACTATCAACCTACAGCAATGGCAGGCTTGCACACTACCTACCCGATCATAAGGACACTCATATTTCAAAAGTATAAATACGTACCATTTAAGCTTAGGTTAATATCTAAGTATAGTTACGGGACTTGTTCCAGAGTGACTTGGCAGTCTATTTATATTGATTCATTGTTTAACCTTCACAGTGAACATATGTATGTCCCCGCGAAGTCTTTCTTTTATATACATATATATATATATATATATATATATATATATATATATATATGTACATACTCAACCAAAAAAAAAATATACGTAATACATAATTTATGCCCCAGCGGAGTGTTTCTTATATAGACATACTCAATCAGAAAAAAATATTCGTAGTACATATAATATATAATATTCGTAGTAGTATCCTATTGAAATATGGATGAAGTTATGGGAGTGAATGAACAAGTGTGTTCAGGTAACATTTACCCTATGAAGAGAGATAGAGAGAGATAGATAGATAGAGAGAGAGAGAGAGAGTGTTCCTCAATGTTCACAAATGGAATACCTTAGTATACACCTTGATCGGCGGCTTACTTTAAATTTGCCCTACCTACATATATATTAACATTTTCTCATGTTCGAAACTGCTTTTTCATATTTATTTTTAAAACCCGCTTTTTGAGGATATATTCTTTTGCCACATCTGGCCACGTTAGCTATGGGGCAATGCTTCAGCTTCTAATGTAGAGAAAATCCAACGAAAAAAAGATATATTTACGTCCTGGACTCAGCCACATCAAATATGTTCAGTGCCGTTTACTACAATACTAGAACGAGTCCCAATTCAAAAAAAAAGGTTTATATGTAACCATTTACACGATATCTCCTCTTTTCACCATACACTACTCACTACTTTTGTTAACACTCTCATTTTCTCAAGTCATAGGATGAGCACGCTTGCTTCAATTATCACCGAATTTTCTGCATGGAACCTTCTCGATCAAGCCAGCTGTCAAACAAAAAAAAACTAAATCAAAATCGGTACAGCCGTTTGGTCTGGACGTGGACACCGACTGACATACAAAAACACAGATACACAGACACACACTACAGACTTATTACACCCCTTTGTTTGGTCGGGGGTTAACAAATTAAAATTAAAACAAAATTACAATTTATTAAAATTACAAAAAATACAAATAATTTTTTTTTTGATACTCTCATAAAAATTTAACTTCAATTTCAAAAGAGATCACGATTTTAGAATTAAGACTTTGTTAATGTATTTGGAATAATTAAGACATGTTTTATATTTATAAATTTAATTGCAATAAACAATAAAATATTGACCCAGATTTTGAAATAAAAATTGTCACCTGTCTTGTCTAAACATCTAAATAAACTTTTATACATTCAAAATATTATTTCAATGTCTACTCGGGCAGAGTCCGCCACAAGTAGTAAAACCGTATTTTTATTGAAACTAACGTCCGTAAGAGCTGCATGATATACATATAATAAAAATGTTTATACAACATGAGACATTGGAATTGAGATTTAAATGGCGAAAAATAAAAATTTCGACCAACAGATGTAAGTATATTAAAATAAAAAAAATATATATATTATCAAAATATGCTCTACAGCGTAAATTATGCACTAAAAATTCAAAAATATGCTAAAAAAATATGCATGTAAGACGAAAATAGGCTAAAATATGCAAAAATATGCACTAACAAATCGATGCAAAAATGCATATAAAAGTTCTGGAACGGATAAATATCTTATCTCCATAACAACCATTTTTTAAGAAAATAATTTATAGACTTCAAAGACAAGAACTCAGAAGCATTTTCAATCAAAAACGTCCCAAATCTTCTTACTGAATTAGGGCATAAGTCTTTCTAAACTGTAGAAGAAACAATATCTGAAATTTGTAAAAGTTTTTTATATCTTTTTTCACAGTATAAGAAAGAAGGCTCATATTTTAAATCGCACAAGACTAGAAGTTTATGTATTTTTCTTATAAAATATTACACCGCAATTTATCAAGGGAAATGAAAGGAAGCATAAAATAAAATTTCATTAAACAGTTTATTATTTTTGAGACTTTTAATTTAATGAAAAATAAAGTTCTAAGGAACGGATAAGAGATGATATTTTAAAGGTTTTATCTGTTAGAGTACAACCTAGATGGGTTTGATCATAAGTTTGTGGCAAAGAATTATTGAACGACTTAGACCAAAGTCAACTGATTTCTGCTTTAAATAAAAAACAAAGTTAACGAAGCAGAAATGCTTGTGTTTGTGAGTTTACGTGTGTGTTTTGTTTGTATTGATAAATATAATAGTAAACCAAACAACAGCAACATTTCTTCCAGGTAAGCAAACAGATATGCAGTTCAATCTGCAAAGTCAAAAGAAAAAAAAAACACACAGTATCTCTAATGATTTAGCTTCCGTATTTATTTAAAGCAGTAGTTAGTCAAATAGACTTGTATTGAACTCATTGTGTAGCTCGTTTTTTGACACAAACCAGTGTTCAAACCTATTTTTTTTAAATGGGTTTGATCCAGAGCTGTTAAATTTCGATTGCGATTAGTACTCAATTATATTACATTTTAAAAAGAATTGTAATGATTACATAATTGCCTTCAAAAGAATTGCTGAAAAATAATTGATTATGATTACTAATAACCGAAAAGTAATCTGAATTACTTAAAATTACTAAAAATAATCAAAAAGAATCAAAAGTAATCCGACTACTTTCAAAGATTTTTTTTGATTCTTAATAAATAATCAAAAGTAATCCTTAGAAGTAATCGGATTATTTTTTGATTACTTTTAATTCTTTTTGATTATTTTTGTAATTTTAAGTACTTCAGATTACTTTTCCATTATTAGTAATCGTAATCAATTAGTAATCGTGCGAAACTGAATATAATCGTAATTTAATCATTACTTCATCTTAAAAAAAAAAGGAATCAAATTAGTAATCATTACGATTACTAATCATTACTTAACAGCTATGGTTTGATCATAGGTTTGTGCCAAAAATGAGCTACTTAAAGACTTCGATATAAGTCTACAGTCACACCGAAAGTTCTTCGTTGTGTATAATGCTAGGACCCCAATTGAGACGAACAACGAATTTGTCGGTGGGAACTTTCTTCATAAAAAATAAAACACATTTGTGCATATTAAAATGAACACAACATCGCTGTACAACGAAATTCGTCGTATTTCGTTGTTATTGTGCTTCCTACGACAAATTTAAGGAGCAAATTCTTATCGACGAATTCGTCGACGTGGACGAAATTTGTTGTTCGTGCCAGTTCTGTTCCTAGCACAACATAAACTTGGATCGAACTCATTCAAATAGTAATTAAGATGGGTTTGATCATTGAATTGTGTGAAAAACGAGCCACTGAATGGGTTCGATTCAAGTCTAGTATAAATTTTCGTTTATTACATTTACTACAACTGCGACTGTTTGCATTTTCAGAAGCAGATGTATGAGCAGAAGCAAATGAGATTGCAAAAGTTAGACATTTTTAAATGCTGCAATATAACAATGGAATCTGAACTCGTCTAAGCACGCTTAATACCTCAATAAGACAAGGCTGGGATCGAACTAGTTCCCTAGCTCGTTTTTATCACACTATTCAATGATCAAACCCTTGTAGCCAGTAAAAAAAATTCTAATTTGGAAGCACTAAGAACTGAGGGAGACGATATATTGATTACTTGATAGCAAAAGTTTCGAGAAATGCTTCTGAAAAGCACTAAAGGCAGGCTTAACTTGTCACAAAAAATTTTGCAAACTATTAACTTTTACATCTGAGTTTTATATAAATTATTGCTTCTGTGAATCAAATTAGTAAGTTTCCAGCTGGCTCTAGAACAAAATAAAAATGCCTTATTCATGCGCAACAGAAACTGATTCTGTAACATTGTCTCCCCTACAAAAACGCTTCTCGGAAGCAGTAATTTTAAATGTTGTTTGGATTGAGAAGAAATATGTGGCAATTATACTAAATAATATATTTTATTTTATTGTTTCTTATTGATTAGTTTATAAAATTGTACTAATTATTTTAATTTCCTTATGCATATGGATATTATTACAGCCTGCTATAGCCAACAAACAAGTTCCTTAAACAAGACAATTTCCTTACTTCCTTACTTTAAATTTATTTTTTTTTTTAAAGGTTTACGTATTCATACTATTCTGCAATAATTTGAAACGTCTTTTAAAGAGGAAAGAATATGAGATTTTATGGTTCAATGTTAATTTCAAAGGCAAAAGCAAGCTAAACATTCTTATGAAGTTACCTTAAACCTGTAAAAGGCTTAGCGATGTATATAAAAAAGAAATAAAAAAGCAGCTAATTATCCACCAAGACTTATGCTTCACTGTGCCAACCACCTTCTTTCATAATTATTAAAATGGTAATTTTCTCTTAATGGGTGTTCAAGTAAACATGTTCATACATGTTTAATGTCGGTTTTGGTTTTCTTATAATAACAACATAATAATAATGAAAAATATCGCTGTAATAAATTAATTTTTGTTATTTTGTTGGTTGTTGTTTTAGGCTTTGTTTAGTAATTACGTGCCTAATGTAAAACCTTTGTGCTTAATTACGTCGTATTAAAAAATTAATCCAGAGCAGAGCAGACATCCGCAGCAACCATCAACACAACTGAATACAAAGTAGGTACACACATCAATATGTTTGAAATATTTAGAAGCATAAATTCGTAACCTACATTATGTGAATAAATATTAAGACGTACGAGGGTTATTTGCTAAGGCTACAATAATGAATTATAAGCTGTAATTTAAAGTAATACTTGCATTCCAAGATATTGTTAAGAATACAGAAATAAATCAGCTATAAACTAAACTGTGCCAATAATACATATTCTACAAAATAAATTTGCAGAATATGGTTGCACAAAAATGGGCGGAGTACCTAGACCATATGTCCAAGATGTTATTAACAGTATTTTTAAAAAAGTTTTGTGACTGACTGTACACGACTTAAGCCTTCATATGGTGATCCGATGCAGACCATTCAACCAGTGCGAGCGAGACGAAAAACTCTCGAAGCCCAAACAACACACACAAGCCTGCTTCAACTTAAGATATAATTACGATGACGCGAGAGCTGGGGGCAAATTCAATACGACTCGTAATTTAAAAATATTTCCATATAAACTCTATTGCAATATTTTTAAAATACGAGTCGTATCGAATGCCGTGATTTGCCCCCTGATCTTCAGCCCAGAGCTGCCTTAACCTTTAAAGTGATTTCATTTTCAGACACTAGTTTAATTAATTCAATTACATTTTTGTTTAAACTTTTAGTAAAACAAATGTTAACAACATTTTAGTTGACTCAATTAATTTACGAAATTAAACTTTTAATCAATCAAATTTTAAAACAAAAGTTTGTTTAACTCAATTAAATTTTTAATTGATTATTTATATATTTTTTTTTTAAATTAAAGGTGTTAATTGGAGAACAATTTCTTTGGTTAATAGACAACGAGATCTAGAGATTTAAAATATAACTGCAAGAAAGGTTTGTGTATCATGGTTGTAGGTAATCACTATCCAGGGAGTTTACCTTCCATGCATAAAAGTAAGAAATTGGAATGGTACATAAAGGGTGTTTTTATCGGGTGACACAAGTTTATATTATAATAAAACAAGGAAACATATGTCTAGTATCAATAAAACGGGCTTTATTGAAAAGAACATTTTATGAAATTAATGTTCAGATATGATTTCTGCCATGTGGCTGACGTGTAGAAGGCGCAATCTGGAACACGAATTTTCAACAACTTTTCGCAGCCGTATTTTGCCGATAATTCTTTGAATTTGGCATAGACAAGTGACTTAACATAACGCCAAAGAAAATAATCCAATGGGGTTAAATCACACAAACTTAGTTGCCAATTAATTTGGGATATTGCGTGAAATTATTTTTTCATCTAAAGTTTCTTTGAGCAAATCAATTGTAGCGCCCGATATGTGGCATGTGGCTCCATTCTTTTGGAACTACATATCAGCAAGAGCAATACCACGTAAGTTAGGTACGAAAAAATTTCGAATCATGTTCCTATGCCGTTCAGCATTGACAGTAACATTATGACTATCATGGTTTTTGAAGAGATATGGGCCAATGACTCCGCCAGCCCATAAAGCCCACCAAAGAGTAATTTTCTGTGAATATAATGGTGTTTCGATAAAAGCTTGTGTATTATCCTCACTCCAAAGGCGACAATTATGTTTATTTAGTATTTCATCGGAAAATAACATTTTTAATTTTTCCAAATTTTCAAAATTTCTTGCCTTGCTCTGGTGTAAGTCAATTCATAATTAAATTTCAAAGCAAACTAAACAAAAAGCAACTATCAGCTGTTACTGTGATACTCTAAAAAAATACCCTGTTCATGCATATTTATTTGGCGAAGCTATTTCTTAAAACGTTGAAGTTAATTATTTTAAAGGGTAATTCATATACGACTTTTACAAAATAACTCATTCAAAAATCCTTGCTGAGAAAAAGATATATCCTCTTTATTAAATTCTAAGGGATAAAGAAAAATAATTATGAGTTCCTTGATTCATACGAGTATTATAACAATACTAATTATTAGCCTAAATAATTATTTGTGTGAAACATTTTAAATTTAATTAAACATGAACGAATTTTAATCAGAAATAATTTCTTAATCGGGCTTAAGTTCAGTACTTTCAATTCTTATTAAATAAAATATATTTTATTTCTTTTTGGTTAAAAGAAGAGATGAAAAATTAAATTTTTCTCATCTTCATCATCACTCATGTCTATCGACTCGAGCAGCTATGAATGAATGAATTTTTAATGATATGGAATATGAGAATTATTGTGTATAGAATTATTAATTTTTTTTCAAGATGGCATGCCGACGCATATCGCAGCGCCCTTCTCCATCAATATATCGTCACCTCAGAATTAGTTTAGCCCATATGCCACAAAGTTAGAGTGGAGAAAAACAACAATGAACTTTTACATGACGTTTTCTTAAAATATACTTGATGTATTTCTTTTGTATTTTCACCACTGCTTCCGACACATGTTTTGAAAAAAAATTAAAATTTTTGTGAACTTTCATGAATGAAGTTAGAAATTAATATTACTTTATTGTAAATGTAAAAATACGTTTTGTGCCGCAAACACCAGTTTTATTAATTTATTTTCAAAAAGAAGCTTTTAGTGCTGTGAAATCAGAATTTTGTTGTTTTGTTTATTTTTCTTGCTGTTCAGAGAAATAACTCAATCGTTTAACGCCGACCAAAAAGCCGCCGCCGTGATATTTTTAACTATTGATCCGCTTACACAAGAAAAACAAAAAGTCGAAGTGTATTTAATATAAAGAAGGAAATTATATAATTTCTATTATACTCAAAAATGCATAAATAATTTTTTTTTTATTTTATTTTAGTGTTTAATAAGTTTATATTAAATAGAACTGAGCACAAGCTTTGAAAAAGTGCACAGTATTGTATTTTTTTCAAAAGCGAATACTGTTTGTGGTGGTGATCGTAATTGAGTGTGAAGCAAAAATAGAGAACAAGGAAACAAAAAACTCACAAAACCATTGTACAACAGTTGAATATAGAGTTGTGTCAAATGTGCAGTATTGTTATTGTACTTCATAAGTGCACCATACTTCATTTCACAAACTAAAAATTTCATCAAATATTAAATGATAATAAAACTTTTTACAATTATATTCATTGTGTTGTTTGTTTTTTCTTTTACACATACACATATTTTTACACTTGTATGCTCATTTCACAATTGTCATTCTGTGTGCACTAGTGAAATATGCCTAGATACTACAATAACTAATGCCCTGGCTTGGCAGATAAACAAGTGCTGTGCATGCTTTTGACAAAATTGAATATCAGTTTTAGTGTTCTCATAAAATCAAGAGCACTAAAAAGAGAGAACAATGCAATACTGTACAGCATGAAGACTAAGCAAGCAAACATCTTGTGCACAGCTCTAATATTAAAACATGTAATCGGTGGCTGCGTTTGGGTGAAGATGCTTAATTAACCTTCTTTTATTACTAATTTCTTATAGAAATGAAACAAAACAAGTGTTAACTTTACTTCGTACGTTTTTGTATGCAGAATTTGATGCAATCGCCAAACAGCGGCGTGTACAGCAAAACAATACTTATAAAACCTAAAAATATTGGATATGGAGCAAAATAAATGTTTAATAGCTCAGAAACCATAATAAATTTCGTGAAACACGTTTTTGATTCGAAATATATATATATATTCCATACCTAAATAATTTTTTTTTAAGAATGGTCGGTGGAGCAAAACTATACTGGGCCGACGATATGAGGCAATGAATTGTTGGCGAAGTGAGATAACTAATAAAATGTTTAAATAGCTTGAAATGCTACGCTTTTTAAATAGCAGTAGAGCTGTAAACGATGCAATACACATTAAAGTCCTGCACAAGACCATTTATGAGACCTTTCAAGAGATGCGAAATTTTTCAAACGCTTTACTACAGCGAAATATTCCAAAACAAACGCTAAACAACACTTTTGGCAAGATAAACAATTGACAAAAAAATCTTGCCAACAGTGTTGTTTAGCGTTTGATGGTGTTGATGGTTTAAATGGTCTTGTGCAGGACATTAATACACATTAGCAAAATGAAAAACAGGAGAGTTAAAAGAACCGAAAAAAAAAAATAATTTATCTTATATTTTCTGTATGTATCTCTCAGTTCACCATCTGTATTTGCACTGCTGCTTTTTTCGCTGAACTAACAAAAATGGACCTAATATTAGGACCCAAGTGAGCTTAATGCTTTTCCTCTCTACTCCGCAAGCTTTCAGCTTTACCTAACCTATGTATCTAATTTGTAAATATATTTGGTTAACCAGTCAACTTGTTTAAAGTTAAGGCTTAAGTGCTGGTATATTTTTTTTACATAACAATTTTTACAGGATATTTTTGAATTTTTGTTTCGCTATGAAAATTTATTGCTTATTTTCGTTCTGGGAAAAACATTTTATTGACATCAAGTTTTATGCAACCCTTAACTGTCCACCAGGCATCGTAAAATGTCAGCAACATAAAAATTTATGTGGGTTGAAAAATATATCAAACAATTTTTAAGTCATTATTCATTTTCGAATTTGGGTCAAATTTTGAATATTCATAAAAAGAAAAGTTATTCTAAAATTAAAAAAAAAAACAAATATAAAAAGATAAAGAACTGGTGAAGTACAAACAATAAAAACAATTTGTAAAATTTTTTCTCAGTTGTTAGTTTATCTATTCATTAATGTTTAGAATCACTCCAAAATTATAATAATTTTTCATTCATATTTTTTGTAATAATTTTTCTTTAAGACTTTTTTTTAATGGTTGTAGGGGAGGGGGGACTTTTATGGTAAAATTTTACTTAAATTTTTAAATAAATTCAAATTTAAGCACTTGAATATTTTTTATTTTATTTTTTATAAAATTAACTCATAAATATGTTATATTTTACCCAGAAGGAATACACAAATACCCTTAAAATAAAGTGTATATTGAAAATATTAAAGTTTAATTTATTAAAATTTTAGCCTTGATCACGTTTACAGACAATGTTTACTTTCTTATCTTTGATTTTCTAACAAATTCTAACGCCGCATATGTAGATATATTAAGATGTATGCATTTGGAAGGAACATGTAACAGCTGGTGAAAATTTATGTGTCAGGATTATGTGTCTTATGGCAAACCTACTCGTAATTCTTTTGGGCACACAAAATAGCAAAAAAAAAAAAAAAAAGTGTCAAAGAAAATGTCATAATGATTTATCTTTATGGTTAGTGTTACTGGCATAAAATATTTTTCCATGCACAACATTAGACAGGATTGTGGAAAACACATGCCAAAAAGCTTTTAGGAATTAAGTTCGATTAACTTTATAAAAATGTTTGCTTTATATCAGGGCCTTGGTAAAATACTATTTACTTTTACCATACTCTTTTTGTAAAATTAGTTAATGCATGCTTTCCATACCACTGCATTACATATAGATATTAATACTAAAGAAATGATTTATATATATGTGACCTGCTCCATAAAAAGGGCCTCTGCGCCGAAAATTTTTTTTTTTTACTTTTTGAGTGATTCTTATAGGAAAAAAATGCTCTCTCAAATGCCACAAACCGCAAGTTTCTATGTCTTTTAGTTTTTTTTTACAAATCACCTGTAAAGATGAACATAATTAATGAAAAAATTTAAAAATATGATACAAACAGATAATATATATAATATTTGAAATTTAAAAAAATTTCAATATCAAAGGTACAAAATTGCAAAAATAATTTTCATAGAGGCAACACTGCATATTGAACATCGTACAAAGTACCAGAGAGTCGAAATACATCACCAGATGATCAGGTTGAAGGAAGAGTTGCATAACCATGCGTAAAACACGGAAAAATGAAGCGCTTTTTTTAAACGCGTTTTTCTCAATAACTTATTTTCGGCGCAGAGGTCCCTTTTCGTGGAGCAGGTCACATATATAGTTATATATATGCTCCTAATGTATCATGCATCTGAGACATTAAATGCACTGAATAAAACTGAATATATGTAGGCAGCTTGAATGAGGACAGAATAGTAAACAAAAAGAAATTTGTGGTCAAGGCAAAAAGTTTTAAAATATTCACCCACCCTTATCGGAAGAAAAAGGTGAAAAGTTGTTTTTAGATGAAAAAAAAACATAGTTTAACGGAAAGGACCAATACCTCAAAGCAGCTAGTACTATTTAATTTTTTAAGAACTTTCATCAAACCTAAAAGATTTTAAATATGTATTTCACAATTTTATTATTTAAGAAAATTTTCTCCAGAGCAGGTTATACACTTATTTAAAGGTTTTATCTATCTTTTTAGCTCCAAATGTAAATATCCTTATATGTATATTCATTATAAAATTATCTTAGTTATTTGTTGCAGTACTTTTTAGTAAATTCTCAAAATATGTTGAAAAAAATATCAATGTTTTTAAATTGTAATTATGATAGAAAAATAAATAATAAAAATCATAAATAATAATAATACACTAATTACATTTATACTTGTGATATAAAGTTGTAATTTCGTTACGATGTCCGTATGTCTGTCTGTCTGTTCGTCACATGCTATTTTCTCGAGAGCCATAAGAGCTACGGACCTGAAATTTTCACAGAATATGTAGATGGCCGCTACAACAACAAATATATGGTGGTTAAAAAAGCGAGCAAGGAAAAATTTGGATATCTTAATGTAATATACATCCTCACAAAAACATAAATGTGAAAAAAGGCCAAGTTCCTTTCCAAAATTTCGGTCATAAAAAGTATTGACATAAAAATTGTGACCAAATTCTTATTTGACACAATACCTATCAGTGAAATATGCTATATGCATTATATAAATTTGTAAACGTAAGGTTGTCATATAATTTCTATATAATCTGCTTACTTGACAACATTTTCTCCGATATAAAGAAATGAACAAATATGCATTATTCTCTACCTTTTTAGAAAGTGTGATGGATGCACTATTGTGTCATTACAAGGACCTAATAATGTGCCAAATTTTTTAAGATTCATCTGAGTAGAAATATATAAAATAAAGCGTAAATTTTAGTGGGAGTGACCCCGCCTATTTTTCTAAAGTCTGCTTTGACGAAGTACTTTTCAAAACGCAAAATTAAGGCCTAGAATATGTGCAATGTGCATATCTGATGAATTTGAGGCCGAATTGCTCGTGCAGTCTCCGCACTCCGACCATGACGATGAAAGCAGCACAGAAGCAGAATTAGTCGACACACGTGCAAGTATCACCGAAGCCAATACCGCAGTTGAACCAATAAATAGGCCATTATTATGGAAAAGAGGAACGTTCAACTCTCTTAATAGTTCACCGCGTGAAAATTTTTGTGAGCCAATAGCGCCCCTTCTGCCAATAAAATATTTTGAACGATATTTTACTTTTGAGCATTTTGAGAAAGCAGCACAGTACACCAATATGTACCACTTAAAAACAATTGGCACTGAGTTGAAGACAGATGCATCCGAAATCAGAAAATTTTACGGCGCTCATCTTTATTTTGGTTGCATCAAACTCCCTCGTTTGAGGATGTACTGGGAACAGAAGTTCGGCAAAAATATAGTCTCCTCAAAGATGGCACGAAATCGCTTATTTCTTTTGAGAAAATGTCTTCATTTTGTTGACACTGCTGAAGCGCCAGAAGACGGAAATTCAAACTACCTATGGAAGGTTCAACCAATAATCGATGCGGTCAGATCGCGATGCCTTGCCATTAGCAGAAATTTTTCCAACTATTCAATAGATGAACAAATGATACCGTTCCTTGGAATACTGCCAGGCGGGCTTCGCCAATATGTTCGTAATAAACCTCGGCCAGTTGGTCTAAAAAATTTTGTTTTGACTTCGGCATGCGGTAATATTAATAATGAATTATTGATACGTTGAATATATTGTTTAACTTTGCAGGTATTGTTTTAGATTTTGAAGTCTACCAAGGCTCCAAAACACCATTAGACGAGAGAAAACTGGGATTAGGTGCAAGCGTTATTCTGCGTTTGGTGAGAACTTTGCCAAATAATTCCTCTGTCTTCTTTGACCGTTATTTTACAAGTTTACCGCTCTTGGAGCGATTGGCGGAAATTAATGTGCATGGAACTGGCACAATACAAACAAATCGTTTACGCAAAATAAATTTAAAGGATGACAAGTGCTTAAAAAGGGGAGAGTCTGATCAGCTTATTAGATCAGATGAAAAAATTGTTGTTGTCAAATGGATGGACAACAAATCCGTTACACTTGCTTCCACAGCATACGGCCAGGATCCAGCAGGTACGGCGAAGAGGTGGAGTAAGGAGCAGAGATCTAGAATTGAAATTAATTGCCCTGCCATCGTCATGGAGTACAATAAAAATATGGGGGGAGTGGACATTTGCGACCAAATGTTAGAGTGCTACAGAACATGGGTGAAGTCAAAAAAATGGACTTTGAAAGTTGCACTCCATTTCCTCGATTTGTCTGTGGTAAACGCTTGGATGGAGTACAGACTCGTCTGTCGATCGCAAAATATACCACGCAAATGCATCAAGGATCTTCTGTCTTTCCGACTTGAAGTTGCAGAAGCTTTGCTTTATACTCCAAAAAGACAGTACAGTGATTCAGAAGAAGATGAGGAACCAGAGAGAACAAGTAGTAAATGCTCTCCTTTGCCAGGAAGCAGCAAACGGTTTGATGGAGGAGCTCATTGGCCGGTAGTTGATAAACTGAAAACAGCACGAGCGTGTCGTTTTCAAAAATGCGCTAGCCGTACGCGAACTCGTTGCGAAAAATGTGATATTTATTTGTGCCTTACGTCAGAAAAAAACTGCTTTAAAATGTTCCACAATGGGATTTAGTTTTTAAGAAGTTTAAAAAATGTTCCACAATGTGATTTAGTTTATAAGAAGTTTAAAAATGTTCCGCAATGTGATTTTGTTTTTAATAAGTTAAAAAAACCAATGAATTGTCTTTATTTTTTATTTATAAGCATTTTTTGAAAGAAAAACAATAATTTTTTGTTCCTTTTTGCACCTTTCATTCATAAGATTTTAGAAAAAACTAATGAATTGTTTTTTTTTATATTTTGTTTTTCTTTTTTATATTTATATTATTAATTTTTTATTTATTTTTTGAATATGAAATAAAATTTTTATGTTTTTCTCCATTGAAAAATAAATTATATTTCGTCCAAGTGAAATCCCAAGCTACACATATGTGTATGTCCTTTTTCTAAGGACGTGAGCTTTGTATGAAACAAAAAAATACATTTTTACGTTATTTTAGGACGAATTATCATATACCGAAAATTTCATTGAAATACGCCAACTTTGAAATCGCTTGGGTCTGAAAGGGATAGCTTCTCATTGGTCCCATTTGAAAAAAGTAGCCGGGGTCACGCCCACAATTTCTTAAATTTGATTTTGTGATCTTCTACTCATTTGATTGCTGCCAAGCCTAGCAAACATCTTTGGTTATTGCAATTAAAAAATTTTGAAGTTAAAAAAATGGGCGGGGCCACGCCCATTAAAATGTATTATAACATTACACGTGATTCTACTCAACCAATTTTTACGAAACTTAGCACACACCTTGAGCTCTAAAATAGACACAATCTTCTTTTAAAAATGGGCGGAGTCGCGCCTGTTTGCTGGCACCAACTTCAAACGGCACTGTAGGTAACATATATAAAAATCTTTTATTTAACTAGATCTATATTATTTGTAGCTTTTTAGTGCTTATTTTTGAAGTCGGTTTAATTTTTTTTTTTAAGTTTTATTTCTAGTTGGTAACTTACCTAAGCCTATTTGTTTGCAAAATTTTAGTTCTCTATCGTATAATATTACGTTAACTTTTTATGAACGTGGCTCTACCTCCCTAATATAAAAATCGGTGCTTTCGGATTTTTCCAGTTCGTAACTCATCCCTTAACTTAAATTCTTAATTTCGAGTTTAAAGTGCGTGTCCATAACCCCCGATTGAAACTTAAAGGATTTCAGATTTTTCTTGGTGGTCTCTGATTTTGATTTATTTACGTATCGAATTTGAGCTCTCAGGTGCAATGTTATGGATGTTACCCCCTCTCCCGAACAGCACGTTTTTAAGCTCAATATTTGGTTGTGAGCGGCGCGATCATAGCTTCAAGCCTTGCAAAAGTGCATGGCAGTTACTTAAAATCTTTATATTTAGTTATCAATTCAGTGCAATATTAGCGTGGCCCCACCACTCCCGGTTAAAATTTTTGGGTTTTTAGGTTTTTCTAGTTGGTTTCTCACCTTGGCCTACTCGCATATCAAATTTCAGCGGTGCTTATCATTCATGTCAAGTTTCTTTGGAAACGGATAGAAATAAATATATTAAATAATATATTTAAATGTGCTGAGTCGAAGTACATGAAATGGGAGGCTTAAACCTTATCGGCGTGTTAGCGCCCATTTTTTTTTAATGTAAATTTATAACCTTGTATTATTGCAACATGTATGGCAAATTTCATTAAATCTCTTGAGTTAAAAGCCTTAGATTTGTTTTTTTAATTCTGAGCTTTTATTGTTGGTATAAAATTTTAAAATCAAAAAAAAATAAAAAAATATAAAAAACAATATCTATTACTTTAAATAATCGCTAAAAAAGCTCAGCAAAAAAATAATTTTTTTTAGTTGGATATTTCGGTCAAAAAATTTAAAAAATCAAAAATGCTTTTTTATTAAAAATAAAACAAAAATTTTTGAGCAAAAAAAATCTTTTTTGTTTGATCTTTTTCTGGAATTACCCATATGTTGTGTCCGTACTGAACCCTTCGGGTGCACTTTAATGAGTTTATTTTAATTTAAAGTATTTGCGACTGTAGAAAATATTATTAAAATTTGTTTTTGTATTTATTATGACTAAATGCGATTCAAAAGAAAGCGCTTGCTATCTTAATATATAAAAATCAAAAACACGTTTATTTGTTAGGGGTGAACTCTTCAATGACCCAACAGATTTTCGCCTTCCACCCCACAAAATATTTGTAAAAGACCGGCGCGTGTTTTTATATATATTCTACCCCGGTAAATGCTACGCCCCTTTCAGAAATAGTGATTCGTCCGACAGATGGCGCAATTTTTAGTTTTTTTGTGTTTTTGCAGCGTAACTCAAGAACTACTGAACCGATTTTGACCAAACTTCATATACATGCTCTATAGGGCGTAAGTAGTGTTTCTGTGTAGTTTGAAAATCGTCCGACAGATGGCACCATATTTAGTTTTTTTTGTGATTTTGCACCGTAACTCAAGAACTACTGCACCAATTTTGACCAAACTTTATATACATGCTCTATGGGGCGTGAGGAGCGTTTCTGTATAGTTTGAAGTTCTTCCGACAGATGGCGCAATATTTAGTTTATTCGTGGGCAAAATCCAATTTTCATATTGTACCACCAATGCCATATACAACACTAATGTTTGCTTCGGGCCAGCAACGCGGACCGGGGTCAGCTAGTATGAAATAAAATAATTGTCTAAAAAGCTTTTTTCTGGGCCACGATGTCGACATATAAGGTTCGAACGACAACATGCCTTAAAAACAACATTAAAATATGTACGAACATTTTTTTTTATTTTTCCAATATCCAATAATAAACAATTCACTTACTGAATTTTTAAATTAAAAAATATAATCTTTCATATACCAAATGCTTTAATACACTAGTTATTTTTAGATTTTTTTGGTTTATTTATGGTTTTTATATATTTTTCTTTCTTTTATTTAATAAGGCTAATGTAGATAGTTTGAGGAGAACAAATTACATGTAATATTTTTCTTAGATACAAATTACACCAAAGACATTTGTAATTTAATTATTCTAACAAACACTAGCAGAAGGGAACTACATGCCACACCTGATGATGCTTATGTTTGTCTGAATAATTAAATTACAAGTGTCTTTTGTGTAATCTGTTACTAAATAATTATCACAAGCAATTTGGCTTGTTCAGAATGTGAACTTTCACAATATTAAATTAAACAAAAATGAACAACAATGAAATTCGATTAGGAGCTAGCTAAACCTCTAAATAATTAATTTCAATGGGCTTCTAAAAAAGAATATTTTATTGAATAAGTAAAATAATAATGTGGGATAAATAATTAGTGCGTTAATACATTTTAGAAATAATTTTGCTTTTTGTTTTTAGTCTTAATAAAGGGTCGCAACGAAACATTTAGGAGATTAAATAAACATTTTATTAAGTTCCGAAAGCATTTGCAAACAAATGTTTGTCTGAAAATAATAAATAAATTTTTTTTTCTGTGAACTATGCAAAATTATACAAAAAGTTGCAATGACATTTGGCTCTACAGTTGTAAATTCTTCTGAGTAGAAATTGTTAAAATTAAAATAAAATCAAATGATTAGGCTAAAGTTCGTATCGCTTTTTAATCCAAATGACATGTGATAATTATTAATGAACAAATATCATCAAAGTTAATTGTAAATATTAGTAGAACGGAACAACAAGCTGTTTTCGAAGGCCACTACACCTTCATCACATCAGCGTTCTCTGTGCTTGGTGGACTATGGGTCGTATCAGTTGATGTAAATTTCTGCTTTATATACTCAGCCGTTATTCCAAATGGAATATGTAAATTTTTCTATTAATCGTATTACAATGGTGAGATGATGGTAATGATGATGATGAGCTTTCATTACAAAAAAGCTTTTAGCAAAATGTAAAACGATGAGTAAAAAAAAAATAATGACGTAATCGCCAGCTGGTATTTGAGAAGCTTTTGAATGTGTTATGAGTTTCTGAATATTGCTAAGCATTTTCCTTAATGTTTTAAGTTCGATATAAAAAGGGCGCTGCATTAGCGCAACAATAAAGCTAACATCGTGGTATTTCAGCAGTGATTAGTTTAACATTGTATGTTTAAGAGATAATAACTTTTTTTTATTTAATTCCAAATATTCTAGCCTACAAATACAACGTATTCAAAAGACAAAAACGTAATAATATTATGAAACTGCTATTAACCGTGATAAAGCCACTGAATTCCCATGTTTAAGCGCTAGTATCCTCCAGTTTACACTTCCCGATATCAGTAATGCTCTCATTGTAATGCCTGCTTAGCCCTCTAAACGTATGACTTTGGCAGCTTCGGGCAGTGACAGATAATATGTTCAATGCTTTCTAGTTCCTCTTCATTCTCGCACATCCTACAGAAATCTAAAGTGTCAGTTTACCAAAAGCCTTTTCTTGTTCTGACCAAGCAGTGATCAGTCAGCGCAGCTATCACGATTCCCATCGCTCTCCTCTTCATGTCCAATAGCAGTTTAGATCTTCCTGAGTCAAGTTTTGGCCACATGGTCCTCTAGACTTCGCCTTGAACTCTTGTCCCTGATTTGTACCCAACTACTTAGTTCCCAGTAGTAATCACCTAAAGGTAATTTCACCGATCTGTCAGACATCTTCTCATCTTATGCCGACGCTATTCTTGCCAGCATCATCGGAAATTTAATTTCCTTCAAAACTGCTGTGGCTCCAGGAACCCAACAAAGTCCATAAGCAAGTTAAGGGCTCTCCCACAACCACTAACAAGTTTGGATTTGTAACTGTGTCCCTTCAAGGCTTTTAGCGCTACCTAATTGTCAACGTAAGGCAACCTTCCTTCTCACCGTCAGCTACATTCCTGGCCACTAGTTCCGTGGATTTGAGGATCGCCAAGATATCAGCTTGGAAAATGCTGCATTCATTCGATCTTCCGAAAGAACTACGAATGTTCGTTCCCAGGTGCCTGGGGCCCTATACCTTCCCAAATTTTTGATCCGTTTGTAAAGACCGCACTATCTTAATGTAGCTTATCAGATTTGACCCTATAGTCGCTATCCGGAATTATCAGTGGGGGTATTCTACTAAAATCAATTTCTACAATCTTATAGTCCGTGAACCCATGAGTTAAGGATTATTGATCCCTAAAACTGATCTCATTTAAGACAGATGTGTGATTTGTTACTTCTGTCCTCACCAGACCTGCTTCTTAGCCTAAGGAGACTTCAAGTCGACGTTCTCACCACAGAGTCCTCTATAGGAAGTAGGTAAAGAATAACGTCCAAGGCAGCGCGAGGTGTGCTCCTCTGAGCACTAACAAGTTTCGATTTCACATTGTGTCTTTTCTAACCTTTTAGCGCTGCCTGGCTATCAACGTAGAAGGTAACCTTCTCACCTTCAGCTACATTCCTGGCCACCAGTTCTGTGGCCCTAAGGATAGCCAAGATCTCATCTTGGAAAACGGTGCATTAATTCGGCAGTCTGAAAGAACAAAAGGTTTTTTTTGCTCTCGCTATAAAAATCGGTTTATTTTAAATTGTGAAGATTTTCTGCTGTAGTCATTGAAAATAATATTGACTTTCAAAAGACTTAAAAACCAAATTTCTTTTTTTAGTCAAAATTATTTTTTTATGAATAAAGTCTTCAGTATTTCCTCAAAGAGATCGATGAAGCGTTATTGCTAATGAAAAGAATATAGCGTTTTTTACAATCATATTTGTAAAAATTATTAAGACTACACAAAGGCTTAATAAGCAACATTTTGTGTGCAAATCTATTTTATAACCTTTTATTAAGCCCTAGTAATTTTTATAAATAAGGCTGTTAAATTTTTATTAATTGTTCGCAAATATTAAGGTTATACCAAATCCCCACCATAGCGAAAAAAAACTTTTGTGATCAGACTTGTTTTCCCAATCAAATTTTTTCACGCAACTAATTAAATGAAAAAGTTTATGGTATTAACTCAGTTTAATTTGTACATTTTAATTTCTAATTAATTTTTTATTGATAACCTCATACTATTTCATACATTCATATGTATATAAGAACACTATTTGCAGTAAAAAAAAAATTTTAAGTGTTGTTATAGAGAAGAGAACAAAAAATCAATTAAACATTTAATTGTGTTAGTGAAACTTTTTAATTATTAAAAAAAAAATTATACGCCCATATGCAAAAACAAAAATTACGTGTGCATGAAGTGTACTTTAAAACCGTTTTTTTATGGAAAGTTAGTTTTAATGTGCACTTCAAGCAGACCTTTTTCTTGCATATGGGGGATAATCATTTAAATTTTTATACAAAAGTCTAACTGACATGATGAAATTTTAAATTGATTATTTGTATTTTTTTTTTTTTTTAATTTTAAGCTTTTAATTGGAGCACATTTGTTTTCAGTGTAGCGCTGAGGCTTTTTGGTTGCCTTTACCTTCCCAGTAAAAAAAGACACTCCAAAAAAGTCATGAAAATGTAGAGTTTGCGATCTGGAAGTAGTGCAAATTTTGATCCGATCTAATGATTTTTACATAGGGTTGTCATTGCAAGAAGTTCTCTTTTTCGCCGCCTGGTCACCGAATTGGAAGCGATTTTAAGAAAAATGTACTTTTTGTGTTCTATGATAATATTTTCATCTAGGAAAAATGGCTAATAGTTACCTATTTTAACAATTCTTTTTATAGGAATTTAAACACGAAACAGTAATTTAATGTAAATTTAAGCAAATAACTTTAAAATTTTAGACCAAAATTAGTTCATAAGTTTCTTCAAAAAAATCGATTTTTTAAAAATTCTGGTGAGTAATTTCTAAAACTAGAGAGGAATTACAAGGTTTTGTATGACTAAAATAAACTTCTACTTGGTTTTCTGCTAACTATTGGCAAATTAAAAATATCAATTTTTTGGAAGCAATGAAAATGTACTTCCTTTAGAATGACTTCCAATTTTTTTTACTGGGTTGATATTGTTGTTATCATATCGTACAAATACCATATAAGAAATTAAAATGATGACATTATTACATTATTTCTAAAGGCAAATAATAAAATAACGCGCAGAATAAAAATCCCCTAAATATATCTTAAATCTGTATTATAAAATAGACCCAAGGAAATCCTCAATTTGCAAAACAAATTTTTCATTATCCATTTGCCAATCCAATCTCTTATTTGATAATAAATTCCCTAATCTAATAAAAATGATTGATTGATGGTTTGCAAGTTCTGTTTTTTATTACGATCTATCCTCTTCTTTTGTACTTACAGGCATGACTGCAGCCCAAAGTGCAGAATATCTAAACGAATCTGTTTTTCTCAAATTCTAGGAAATATAATTAATTAAATTTAAATCGTCTATCGTATATTGGTAATGACCGTAGAGAATTCACCAAGTTTGAATTAATATCAAGATGAAAAAGTTTAGTGAAATATATATATTTTTTTTTCATTTGAAAAGTACACAAATTCTTTTATAAACATTTTCTTAAACTTAATGATCTTAATTTGTAATCTCGTGACAACTTTTATTAGTCAAGAATACATTTTTCTATTTTTATTTAATTTCTGCGCTCTGAAATATAACTTTTGTGCCATATTTTGGTTTCTTCATAAATTTAAAACTAAAAATAAAAATTATAAAATAAATAAGTAGTAAATAGATTGATTAATGAAATAAAATAACCGAAATAAGGCCACGGGAAGGCAAATCTCACTTAATCACAAATAATAAATGGTCTGAGTATTGACCTTGTTTTCACCGTCGTTTCTATGTTTACAAATCCATGTAATCTATTATGTGAAATAATTTATTTGACAAAATTTTGGCCCACAGGGCTTACTATCATTAACGAAATGAAGTGGAATGTAAATGCCTTAAGGTGTTCTTAATTGTTGTTACGAGTACATATATAAAACCATTAACTTTATTTCTTCTAGTTATTAGACCCTCAAATAATGCAATTATTTTTGAACATACCAACATGGTTGGCTTGCTTGTTTGTGTTCACGGTAAAGACGTTAATAAATAATATAAAAGAGTTCACATAAATACTTTACAAAGTCATAAATTTCAGCTTAAATTTAAGCGACTACTTAAATTTCATCTTAAAAATTTTATGCACAGGAAAATTCAAGGTAAAGAAAATATTTCATTAAAATTTTTTAATTTGTTTTTTTTTTGCAAACAAGAAAATGAAAGTATACAAAACGTTTTAATATTACATTGTATGTTATTCATATTATTTATAAAAAAAATACTATAAAAGGGCAGGAGCAAAAGTGATTATGTAATAATTTCATATTAAAATTAATATAATGAAGGTTTATCCATTTAGTGGATTCAAAACAGCCGATGTGGCAAGGCTGCCACCTGTTATACAATATCTGTCATCTGAAGTGTCATTTATTTAGAAGAACTGAAGAACGCGCAGAACTATTTGTGGCCACTTTTTGAGTATAGCAGTGTGATTATGACTGTTATAGCCAACCTATTGGGCAAAGAATTGGCGCGATTATAAAGAAACATTTAAATAGACTCGAAGCGAAACAGATGTGGCCAGCCCTGTGCCTTGTTCCAATGTGCGCAGTGCCGAAAATATCGCTACTGCTATTGAAATTATTACCGTCAATTCAGAGCGGTATGGCCATATGGTTTTCTGCTACAAGCACTTTGTGTTGAGTCGTACATGTTTGCGTCACCATACGCACCCATCTCTAGTTTTTACTAATAATTTCTGAGCAACGAAATTAACAAAAAATATTCATTAATGAATTTAAATAAATTTATTATTTATTTATTAGAAATTTATTAACGCATACACAATAAACAATTTTTAAATAATTTTCATACCATCTTGAAAAAATTTCAACATGACATCACTTACATACATATGCATGAAAAATAAATATAATAATGGCTCAAAACAAACACAACACATTGTTTTGCACATCACCGCAGAATTAATGTCTTAGTATATGTATGTAAATGAATTGTTGAATATGGGTCATTCTACGTTAAGAAGTTATGTGATATTAGGAAGGGCGGGCGTGGTAAAAATACTTGAAAAAAATAATTTTTTCCAAGATAATAGTATTTAATCATGTATTTTGTATGCATATTTAACAATGACCTGTAAATCCAACTACTTTTACGGGTATTTTAAGTGACCAGGGGATATACCCTATACAGAATAGAGACATGAAGGCCACCTTGCTTTACAGGGAAAGATAAATTGAAAACAAACCTTATTTTCGTAAGAATCAACTTTAATTATTCATTATTTCGTGATAGTTTATAACAAAAAAAATTAAACTATATATATATTTGTAGTCTTTTTTATTTAACTTGAATTAGGTATTAAACTTTGAAAATAAAAATACCCAGTATCCTCTTGCAAAAATAACATAACATGTCTTTTCTTAAATAAAACATAAACGTACTGGATAGAAAGTAAATTATTTAATTGCACATATTTTGAAATGTGATATGACAAACAAATATAGAGCATCAATGATGTGATAAAACTTTAGACTTAAATAAGAACTTTTACTTTTAAGACCAAACGTTAAAAACATAACGATGGAGATGACGCCTCTTCAAAGCCATTGATACTTTCGCTAAAAGTATAAAATATCCTCTGTCCTTTCAGTTTTACATTGGGGGTTTGTATGTTGTTGATTGTTCGTTTACAAACTGTCATACCTTCTCGGAAACTGCCTGAGAACAAGACTGAGAAGATACACAGAGAAAACAGTGCCTACTAAATACCTCATAAAATAGAACAAAATTAATAAGAAATCTCTATGGTTTTTTTTTCAATAAGGAAATCTTATTAATTTCATAGGGAAAACCTTTTTGAAAAAATCAAAAAGGAATCTTCTAGTTTTTATAAGGTTATCTCATTGACTTTTTCAATAAGGTTTTCTTCTTGTTTTTATTAGGCAACCTCATAAAAAATAAAAAAAACTTGCGTCTTTATTTTCTCTACTTATGTATTTTCATTTAAATTATATACCAAATACATACATATGTATGTATGTATGTATGTAGTATATTGTAGATGTTATTTATTTATACATACATACATACACATTATGTTATGCATATTATTAACTAACTTAGTCACCAAGTATTGAACCAGGAAAATCCTGACTGATAGACAAGCACTCTAACCAATATGCTAACAAGCAGCCTGAATAACCATTGAAATTATTGTGCAAGCATTCTTATACAAAAATGAAAAAGATCATAAAAAATTTTTCTCTATGTCTATTTATAGATATGAAATAATAAGACACCTCATAAAATCAAGAAGATTTCCTTATTAAAGAAATCAATAAGATGCTTTACACATAATCATATAGGAACCTAATAAAGGCAAGAAGAAACCCTTATTAAAAAAATCAATAAGGCAACCTAATAAAATCAATAAGAAATCCCTATTGTTTGCAATTTATAAGAAAACCTAATAGAATCAAGAAGTTTTTCTCTATGGATTGTTTTTTTGATGGAAAAAATAACGGAAATTGAGTAAAAAAAAGTTGTGAATAATAAGACTTCTTCTTGATTTTATGTGGTTTTCTTCTTGATAAAATTAATAAGATTTACCACATAAAACCAATAAGGAATCTCTATGAAAAAATCTTCACTTCTTTCTGTTGGGATACCCTTTAGCCTAAAAACGTTTCATAGAGAAAATCTGGTTGATTCTATGAGGCAGTTTTTTCTCTGTGTACCTTAACCTGATTTGACATTCTATAATTTATTAGTGGTACGTCGTCAGTTTCACTTTTAGGCTATATGGATATATTAGCAACATTAATACTTGTTTTGTATTCATAGAAGCGAAATCCAAAGTTCCGAACACAAAATTATTGCATACTTCAAGATCATAGAAACAGCTTAAGATCTTCAAGTTAAGTGATTCGGGCATCATATACTAAAAGTATATTGATGGACCTTCATAGTGCCGTACACATATATAAAAGTTAGCACATTATGCATATGGCTTAGACGTAGGTGGACTAAACTAAGCTAATTGAGGTATTGAAATTTATTGGTAAAATATTATAGTTTTTTTCATTATTAAACATGTTTGATATTTCCGCAAAATTTTCAAGTTATATATATGATTTTTTCATGTAACCGTCGATAGTGCCTTTTAACGTAGAAACAACCATATACTAAATGTAGAAATGTATTGGTACAAGTGAAATCTCATATATTAAATCAAATAAGTAAATCTTCAATGAAGGTATGTATGTGCTTAGTTACACACTTATGTGTGTAAATACATATGTTTGTATAAATTATAATAGTTGTAAAAAAAATGGCTGCTTATGGAAGCCTGGGTGCGTATGAGTAATGGCATTTGCTGAAAGTTCGTTATATGTATATGAATTTAAATATACATACATATGTACGAGTATATGTATGTATGTACTTACATAACGCACGTATTCTACATACTCAATTTAATGTTTCCATTTGAATGTTGTATGCCATTTAGATTCAAATGACATACATAGGCATGAGATTGTAAAGTGGTTTAAATAAGATTAACGCAAAAGGTTTGAATCGTGCACTCTCTGCGGGTTTGGTTGTTGATGATTGTGTGTGTTTTGAATTTTAATACTTATTTTATTAATCCTTAACAGAAACATTCTTGAATTTTAGTGAAGAGGCAATATTATTAAGTTAAATGTTTTTATTCATGTACAGTAAATTAAATATGTATGAAAGACAGAAAAAAAATGTGTTTTTTGCTAATCCCCACCCCCGGCCCCCCAAACAATCTTTAGTTTCCTTGCAAATATAAAAAACAAATATTAGCTGCTAATTAGAAGCTGGTTAGAAGTTCAGCTTCTTAAAGCTGCAGGATAACCTATAAACCACATTCATTGCCAGCGTTAAGGTAGAATTAGCCGAACGTCCACGTAAGCTAACGAAACAGCTGATCGTTTTTGTTGATTGAAAACAGTGCAAAGGCTTACCGAAATTTGCTGTAGCGTTGACGGCACGTCTCAAAATAGAATTTCCTAACGTTGTTAAGTGACGTTTTAAACCAGTGATGGTACTAATGGATTTGAAATGAAATGTGGGTATTTTGACTCTGTTTCTCGGTACTTTTACTAATAATAATATCTGTGCGAAAACACAACTTAAAATAATACAATAATATGTATATGCATGTGTATATACATACTTATGTATGTAAATACATATATACATATACATAAATTTCAAATTAATATATACATACGAGGGCGGTTCGGAAACTTCTTAGCCTAGCACAAAAAGCGCGGTATAAACAGAAAAAAGGTAAATTTTTTGGAAACTTCCATCTCTGCAATGAACACATGTTAAATTTTGTTTCGATCTGGCAACTCCTTCATATAGAAACAGGTGTTCACAAAAGACGCATCCGCGATTTTTTAACAATGGAAAAATTAGAAATGCGTGGTGTCATTAAATATTTACATAAAAAAGGTTTATCGGGACAAGAAATTCATAATGATATGGTGAATGTGTTAGGTGAAAGTGCTCCTTCATATGCAACAGTAAAAAATTGGGTTGCTGAATTTAAACGTGGTCGTACAAGAATTGAAGATGAACCACGTAGTGGACGTCCAAAAACAGCAACAACAACAGAAATTGTAGCCAAAGTGCATGATATGGTATTAAATGATCGACGAATAAAAGTGCGTGAAATAGCTAATATCATGGGCATCTCAAATGATCGAGTCCATTTAATTTTGCATGAAGAACTACAGATGAAAAAGCTTTCTGCAAGATGGGTGCCGCATTTGTTAACATTCGACCAAAAACGCATAAGAATGAACATTTCTCAAGCTTGTTTGGATCGTTTTAAGCGAAATAAAATGGATTTTAAGCGTCGTTTCATAACTGTTGATGAGACATGGATCCACCACTATACTCCAGAGACAAAAGAACAATCCAAACAATGGAATGAAGCTGGAGGAAGTGCCCCAAAGAAGGCAAAAACAATTCAATCGACTGGTAAGGTTATGGCAACGGTTTTTTGGGACTTCAAAGGTATTTTATTGATTGACTATCTGCAAATAGGTAAAACAATAAATTCAGAGTACTATTGCAACCTTTTGGATAAATTAAATGTGCAAATTTGAGAAAAACGTCCTGGCTTACAACACAAAAAAATAATTTTTCATCAAGACAACGCACCAGCGCACAAGAGTGTTTTAACAATGGCTAAAATCAACGAATTAAAGTAAGAGTTGCTTGACCACCCACCTTATTCTCCTGATTTGGCTCCCAATGACTTTTACCTGTTCCCAAATCTAAAAAAATTCCTTGTTGGCAAACGTTTTACCTCAAAAGAGGTTTACAGTTGTAAACCACGATTTTGAAGACCTTGAGAAAAACTATTTTAATCAAGGGATAGAATTGCTAGAAAAGCGTTGGACCAAGTGTATTGAAGTTTCAGGAGATTATATTGAAAAATAAAAATATTTTTGAAAAACTAACTATTCTCTTTCATTGATAGGCTAAGAAGTTTCCGAACCGCCCTCGTACATATTTATATGTACATAATGAAGAAATATACATGTATGTAATTATGTATGGATGAGATGTAAAAAATGAGATATGTAAAAAAAATTTAAATGGTATCAAAACCTCTTATTGTATATGCACATAGGTATGTAAAAATTATTTAGTTTGTAGCATACATATCGTTGGTCACAAGTGGAAAGGCCCTAATTCAAATAATTGTAAATTTACAGAAGAAGGTAAAAACATAATAATAAATAGTACAAATGCTTTGTTAAACTGTTTGTTAAAGTGTTATTTTTCACTATTGTAATAAATGTTTGTGGTGAAGTGTATTTGTGTGAAATGTATTGGAATCAGTGAAGAGCTCAATTCCATGAATATTCGAGTTAGGGCCTTTCTACATGTGACCATCGATATGTATGTATGTATGAACATAATATTTATTTATTATGAATGTATAACATACATATAGTTTTATGTACATGCTCCAATACAGTTTTAGTACCATTTACATATTTTATGTACTTTTTCTTCGCCGCAGTCACCATTTGAACTTTTTAATACCCATGACTGTTTTGTGAACAGCTGTTCCTTTTTCATATTAAAACAACGAAACAAAGTAAAGCGTACGCACGTTTTTAAATGTTGTATAAGTGCACCAACGTGCTAACAGTACAGTACGGTACGGTACAGCAACAGCAACGTTCGGCTAACCCAGCCTTTACCTAAATAAACTGTCGCTTAGCAATTAATTTTTGTCATGAGCAACAACTTGACTAATTTAACTATAATACGATGAGTAATTTTACTAATAAATTTTAAAACAGCACATTTTGCAAATTTAATATAAAAAATTATGTGCGTAAATTTTCAATTACACAAAAACTCATAATGCGTTTATAATTTATTCATAAAAATCCGCTAATCTATTAATTAGTCTATATGAATTTCATATTATCGCATTTGCCAATGCAGTCAATTTGCATTAACACTGCATATGGATTTTTATTCTTGTACACGGTATTCAGCGTAAATCCATTTACTCAATTTATTTGCATAATTTATAAATTTTAAATTTCATTTCTCATGGTGGAATAAAACAGTGATGGACTTTGTAGCACAATTGCGGCCTTGCTGGTACTACAGGATATTGTGTTAATCTGGCCATAGATATTTCGGCCTCTTGCAAACAAATTTTCATGAGCGGAAAAACATAAATTTTTCAAATAAGATTTATTCGTGACTACACCGTACGACAAAATTACATTAAAGGTTAAACACCATTGTGGTTAATTGGCATAAACATGTAGAACTCATATTTAAATACAAAAATTATAAAACATCGTTCCATACAAAAAGTGCTGGGGTCTAAGCGACGCTTTCGATAACCAGCTGATTCGATCACGTTTTTTTAGTTTGAGATAATGGTGTTCGCTATCGAACAACGTAATAATATGGTTTGATATAGAATGCCAAAATCTCAAACTGAAAAAACGTGATCGAATCAGCTGGTTATCGAAAGCGTCGCTTAGACCCCAGCACTTTTTGTATAGAACGATGTTTTATAATTTTTCTATTTTTTATTTGAATAAAAAACAAACGAGATCAAACAAGAAAAAATTTAGCACATACTTTTCAAACAAATTTAAAATTAATGCGAGACATTTTAAATTTAATTGAACTAGAATTTTATTTTTGTTTGTTTTTTGTTTAACACAACACAACCTGCGAAGCGATTAACATGTCTGCGGAAAACGCCCAGGGTCTATGGCGTGAATCGAACTTACGACCTCTGGACTGAGAGGCTAGCATCGCTACCACTCAGCCACAGGGGCAGCCTGTGAGTTATTAATCAGTAATAATTTCCAAATCAGGCTAAAGTGGAAATGTATTTACCAAAGGTAAATCAATAGCTTCGCCGCAAAAGTGAAAAATTTCCAAACAAATGAAAATAAAAAAATTTTCCGGAAATATTTCACTTTTGCGGCTACCTAAGCGCTACCTAAACGGTGTTAAGAATCGTTCTAGGGAAGTTCATATGTTCTAAAAACTTGTTTATTGAGACCTAAAAAACATTTTTGTAGTGGATTATTTGCTTGAATTTTGAACGTTTTGCTACCAATGGACCTGAACAGGAGAAAAAAGGTTAAACAAATTGAAATTGTTTAAATTTTTTGCGAATTTGATTTTTAAGATAAAGTTTTTTTGTTTCTATATGTTCACAACTTTTGTTCTTTATGACAAGAGCTACAACTTTGCCTAAGAGAGTAAATCAAAATTCCGAAAATTCCTAAAATGCAAAAATTCACCGAGGGCCAAATGTTTTTGGGGGCCCATAAAAAAAGTGTATGACTTAGGGCAAAACTGGGAGACATTGTTTTTTTTTGGTCTTTTATCACGTAGTGGTTTCAAAATATGTGCCCTTCTTCAAAAAAAGGGACCTAGTGCGTCGAAAAAACGGGTGTGTGTCAAAATCGATAAAAATGAGAAATACATTAAAATTTTATTTTTTAAATGCGTTTTTCTAAAAACTTCACTTTCACACGCTAGGGCCCTTTTCTCGGAGAAGGTCAGATATGGCTATATTTTTTCGTGTTGCACTATAGTTTAATTTTTCTTCTATTTTTTAATAACTCACATTAATTAAAAAAAATATTTCATTCAATAAGAATTGAAAATACTGAACTTAAGCCCGATTAAGAAATTATTCCTGACTAAAAATTTAAAATTAATTTAATTAATTAATTTTGAATTCATAACACTGTGTGACATATATTAATGAAATCGAAATTAAAATGTAAAAATGGGACATTTCTGGTAAGTATTATGGAGTATAACAATTAATCTGTAATTAAAATTTTCCAAGCACAAGCAAAATCTTGAGTTTTTCGGTTTTTCGTACCCTTAGGTACTTATCAATCTCTATCTAAGTGAAATACAAACCGATTTTAAATTTTTAAATGGATATAGAAAGAAGATACTAAGATCTTTCGAATCATATATATTTTTTGCAGTTCATTCCATTTATATATCTGTATTTTTTCACCAAATGTAATTAAACAAAAAAAAACTGCGTAAGAACAAATCCAAAGTAGAAAAGTACCATAAAAAATATATTTAGTGAAAAAATGCTAACATATATCAGACGTTTACTGAATATAATATAATGCAAATATATATTTCTCAAGAGGTTCTAGTCTCTTCTTTCTAAATCTGTTTATAAATTTAAAATCGGTTTATATTTAAGTTAGTTAGAGCGTATGCGGGTCGAAAAACCGGTTTTGCAGCCTTCACGCAAGATTTTGGAGGTGTTTGGAAAATTTCAAATACAGAATGTTGTTATACTCGACAATAGCTACCAGAAAAGTAGTAACACTTCACAGGTATTTTTTTTTGTCACACAGTTTAATTTATAAGCCTACCAACATAAACATGTATTGTATGTGTTACCTTCTTCTAGGAAAGGGCTAGTGAAGAGAGCGGAGACACAGTGAAATATTAAATTATTAACGTTATACTACTCTGCTATTGTTCAGTTGGTGTTAATTTTAATAGTACCGTTGCAGAGCCTCTTGTGTTAAGTAAGTGCCTTTACCTTAAATTATGTAACCTTTTTATTAGTTATTTTAAATGATATGCATTATCATAAACACTATTACATATTAGAAAAATCTATGTTGTTGATAAGACTACATCTGGTCAGGGGTGGAACTTTGGCTCTAGTTAGTTACCTTGAAGTCAACGCAATAACGGCTTATTTAGATATTACACAGCTAGTATGGTATTTGTATAAGGTTGTTGTCTGTTGCTGTCTTGGCACGCTTTTGGACACAAACCCTACACAATTTTCGATTTCCATCACTGACCTAAGTGACGTATTAAATTAAGTATGAATGAGAGCTATTGTAGAGAAAGAACTGATGGACTGTAATTAAATGTTTATACTCGTTTGTATGTACAAACACATTTTAATGAAATAATTTAATTAAATTGTTGCACAAAATTGTGGTTTTCATAAATAACGTGCTAAGTTTAAATAACAAATTTTCCCGAATACAAACATTCATTGTATTGACAGAATTTTTGTAAATATATGTATATGTGTGTGTATGTAAAGAAATTTCTCAATTTTTTTCGCTGAATAAAATTTTATGAATTTTGTTGAACAAACCGTTGAGGTAGTAAAAATTACTGGCAACTTCTTTGATTTTATTTATTAAGTAGGATTTAAATATACCATGTTGGGCATTTACGTTTAATTTTAATGTCTCTCAACCTTGTACTGAAAAAATGAATTTGGTACTTAAATAACACTTAAAGATAAATGACATATAATTGAGAACTCAATTATTGGGCCTAAGAGCTTTTAATCACACCATGCAAAATTATTTACTGCTGGTAAGCCACTATATCAACTTTGTTGTTCTCTGCACTAGACTGGCTGCTTAGCTGATCTATCGCCTCAATTATACTTTACATATATTTTTTTAGCTTGTTATATAGAAGGTATAACAAGAAAGTTGTTTTTATTCATTGAATGTTTACTTAAGCATCGTCTTGTACACTGAAAGAGAAACACTTTATAACGGGAATGAAACCATTACGTTGAACCACTTTTATTAATACAACGACAAATTTCATTGATAAAACGAAACATCATATTATTTTATATTTTGTATTATCATTAATGTTACGAAATAATTTTCATGCGAGTAATACTTGTGGCCTGTTTCACAATAGCGAAAGAAAACTTTTAATTTACAATTTATATTGAAAACGAAAATAAATTTTCATATTTTTATCTGTATATATGTGTATCTGTGTGTCTGTCCGTGGCCACGTACAGACCAAACAGCTGAACCGATGTTTCTGTTTGAAGGGTGACTTGATCGAGATGCTTCTTAGCTTTGTTTGAAGAACCATCGGACCAGCCGTTTAGAAGATATCACATCTTCTCTAGATATATTTGGGAGTTTTTTAAATTTAAAATTTTTGTATATATCTTTTCAATAAAAGTGCATACTAAATTGTACTTTCATCATTCTGGAAGCTTAAAAGCACAGGTAGTTTTTCAACAAAAATTCTTCTAATAAAATGTTTAATATTAGTTAATTTAATTATTATTTTTCGAATGTTTCTATATTCTTATGAATGGAATAGGCTACTGTTCAAACATGAGCAAATTGAATTGCAATGAATCAAAGCAATTCACATATTCCATTTGCAATAAAGTTTCGTATATAAGGCAGACATCTACATCAACTGACACCACACACAGTGGACCAAAAACACAGAAGAACGCTGATAAGGAAGGTTTAGTGGCCTTCGAAAACGGCTGGCTGTTCCATTCAACTATGTGTTGTTGTCAGAATATTTACAACTTACTTTGATGTTATTTGTTCATTAATAATTATCACATGTAATTTGGCTTAAAAAGCGTTACGAACAGTAGCCTATTCTATTCATAAGAATATAAAAATGTTTAATAACTCAGTCACTTTCTAGGGAATTTTAAAAACGAACCTGAAATTTACTCTTATTCAATTATGTTTTATAAATAAAGTTATAAATAATATGGTTCCAGTACAAAAATACTGCTTCAGGACGAGTCCAAAGTAGAAAAGTGTCGATAAAAACCAAAAAAAATATATATATTTGGTGAAATAATACACACATATATCTGAAATGAACTGAAAGGAAATATATAAGGTTTTTGTATCTTCTTTCTAAATCCGTTTATAAATTTAAAATCGGTTGATATTTAACTTAGTTAGAGATTGAGAAGTACCTAAGAAAACCCAGTTTTCTACCCGTAGCATAAGATTTTGGGGGTGTTTGGAAAATTTCAAAAACAGATTGTTGCTATATTCGACAATACCTACCAGAAAAATAGTAACACGTCCCGAGTATTTCGATTTCATCAAAATTTGTCACACAGTGTTATCATTATTAGGGTCGTATGAAAACAGCTGAAGAGTGAAGAAATTTATGTGTAGATAAGTTATTAGTACTGAATATTATTAGAATATATATAGCAATTATGCTATTTTGATGTAAAACAAATCCTGTGGGCCCCAGTGTTCAATATTTTTTTTAGTTATTTTTACAGTTATTTTAAAACAAGGTTGCTTGGCATTAGTGAACGCTACAACAATCTCACGTAAACGTATACTTTAAGAATCAGCTGATCCTTTGGCTTAGCTAGTCTGTCGCAAACGTTTTGGATATTAATGATATATGTTATAACTAAAAAGTGACAAACATTAACTTATGTTGTTATGATTGAAAACCAAAGATTTATCACCATAATGTGGTGCAATTTGTCATATTTATGATGACGACGATGACGATGATGATATCGAGTGTTTGTATGTGCGTGCAAGCAATTATGAAGTACATACATACTTACATACTGGCTTAAAAGCGTATTTATTTAAAAAAATATATATTAAAGTTTATATTTGGCATGCATGTGAGTGCGTATGTTAACAGTCTTTTTTTACATCAACAATATTACATTTAAGCCATAGTATTTACGCTTATGAACGACGATTATGGTTTTAATTAAAAATTACAATTTATTGCTAATTAGCATGCATGTGTGGATAAAATTTAATATTCTCTCAGTTAATATTCAGCAACGAATTGTTAAACAACATCCCTACATATATGGATACATATATTTATATACACAGAATGACTTTTTAATCGATTTGGTTTTAATCGAAATAAACACATTTTCCTTTTGGAAGTTAAATTTTTCAAAATATTTATCTACTCAGAGATTTATGAATTATGGGTTATGTTAGTTAATTTTTTTCGAAGGTCAGTATCCTCTGGAATGCATTTTAACTTTGAATTTTATATTTCCATTATGCAATTCATTTTTTTTATAACTAATATTAAAAATAAATAAATAAATAGTAATAGATATTGCAATATACACCTATAATTACATACATATACATATTTATATACTAAAAAAAGAAAAATTATTCATTCAGCTGATGAGGTGGCTTCAGTGCTATTTATTTGTCATATAAATGAAATGTTGCATTAATATAATGATATTTTTCATTTGTTGAATGAAATTGCTCTCTTTCTGCATTGCTTTAATGCCACACAACGAAAAATATAGAAAACTACAAACGTTGCCGACAGTATACACTATTGCGATGTCCCAAATTACATAGTATATACTCGGCATAATAGTACTGAGATCATAATAATAAGGAGCAAGTTTTTGTTGGTACAATTCCTATACATTTTCCTTCAGCAAACATACGCCGTTGCCTGTGATCGTTATCCTTGAAGACGCAAAATTGACTGTCTCTCTCGCTTGTCGACATACAGTTGTTGTTTGAATGTTTACTGAGTCAGTGGACTCAAACTTATCGACCACACTATGAATATTTCTCTGGCAAGGACGATTATGAAGACGTTACCCTTTATCCATCCATAATAATTTGACCACATAATAATTTAGAGGAAAGCTTCATTCTTTTACAATTCTGCTTTTTGCACGTTTTTTAATAATGAGTTGCAGCGCCTCTGGTGTCAATGAGGCGTATGAAATTTTCAAAGCTGTATTTGTATTGGTTATTTTACTTTGCCGATGACTTTGCTACACAGTACCAATGAAGGAGGGCGCTCTGATGTTACATTAGTATTAGCATCCGCAGAAGACGGTGTAGTTTATTGACCAGTTCCTAAATTTTTAGCTTTTTTTAAAGATAAGTAACATTACGGCAATGAATGCCTGCTACTATTACTAGGTGTTACTTTCTTTAGGAAATGGATAGTGATAGAGAAGACAGGAGGTGGTGAAGGAGGTGGTGAAGGAGTTGGTGGTTTTGTTTATTTTAATAATGCAGTGTTGCATTATTAAATTATTTTATTTTCCGATAATTCTGCTACACAACGAAGGAAGGGCGCTCTGATGTTACACTAGGATTAGTATCTGCTGAATTCGGTATAGTTCAGTGACCAGTGCCTATTCCTTCAGCACTTGAACTTTCCTACAACAACTTGATACAAAGGGACACTAATACATATCAGAAAAATGCGTGGTGTTATTATATAATGACTGTTGGCTACAGGGGTCGAACCCAGGACCTGCGGTTTTGTAGTCAACATGCCAACTACTTCAGCCAACGCCACCCTCTAAGAAAATGTTTTGCATGAATTAACAAATTTTTTATTAGTTTATTTTCATCATAATCCCGTTATAGGCAAAAAGCTTGCGCAACATGACACTTTGTTTGACAGTTAGGTTAGGTTAGGTTAGTTAAGGAATGGTGAAATTTAGAGTCCAGCGCACTTGGGTCCAATGCAATGATCCCTTTGTGCTACCTGTTAGTTGGAGAGAAAATAGTGAGCGAGGGTGATAGGGAAAGGATAGTGATAGAGAAGACAGGTGGTGAAGGAAGGGGTAGAGGAAAGCTTCATTTTTTTACATCTCTGCTCTTTGGACGCTTTTTGATAATGCAGTGTTGCAGCGCCATCTGGTGTCAAATGAGGCGTATTAAATTTTGAAGCTGTGTTTAGTAGCCATTTATTGGTTATTTTACTTCACCGATGATTCTGCTACACAACGAAGGAGGGCTCTCTGATGTTACATTATGTTAGTATCAGATGAAGTCGGTATAGTATTTAGTGACCAGTGCCCTATGACTGCATCACTAGAACTTTTTCCACAATAACTGATACAAAGGACACTAATGCACACCAGAAAAATACATGGTGCTATTATTTTTCATGACTGTCGGAGCCCAGGCTCAAACCCAGGACCTTCGGTTTTGTAGTCAACGTTCTCACTACTTCAGCCAACGCCACACTCTTGTTTGACAGTTAACACTTTTATGAAATCTATGGGGCTTAAGAAAACATTCTGTGTATCCTTTTTTTTAGTTTAACGTACATACATATGCCAGCCAATAAAAAATTTTAAATTTTTCTCAAAATAAATTTTTTTTTTTAAAGCATAACTTATTTTAATTGCAATTTTTATTTTATAATTACAACTATCTTATTTCACGGTGGAGTGCAGAATGATATTATTTATAAGAAGTCGTAATCTTGAAAGAATACTTTGAAATATACATGCAGTCACATAATAATTATATTTATATTTAATTTCTTGACACTTTATGTTCCACAATTTCAGTTGGCTTATGGCAAGTAAACTTATATAAAAAGTACAAAAAAAAGTAACAAACCATTTCAACATTGAAAAGGTCAACAAGATTTAAAGGGAATGATAAGTTTCATCATGTTTCAACACCTGTTGCAAACAAAAACATACAAAACGTTAGTTACAACATGCAAATAACAAACATGATGCATTGCAAGATATAGCAAATGTGTAAAGGAAGAGCTCGCTGAACAAATGTATGCAAATGAGTTTAATTTCTGTATGTTACAAACAATTAAAGTACGTGGGATAATTGTAAAGTTAAACAAAGTTGACAGAGACAAAAAAAATATCTCATATTACCTTCAGCTAAACAAATTTTTTTTTCAAAACAGGTTACATAAAGTATGATAAAACAGTTCATAGACATACAAATATATTTCGTATAAAAGCAATTCTATTAACTTATAAATTGGACCATATTTTAAATAATTGCTTTAGCTGTTGCAATGCCCCAGGCCAATTGTAATACGAGATTAAAAGCTACTGAGCAAAACATTGTGAAATACTAGACGTTATCAGGTACAGCAGAAAAACTATACGTGTATGGTGGATACATCAGGCTTGTAAATTAAATTAAGCGCTTTAATTAAATGTTGTATATCATTATCGCAAAATCTGCATTTGTTGTTTTCAATTTGACTTAACACTTTAAACTATTTCACTATTAATTTAAACAGTTTATAAAGATGTCTATTTAAAAATGCAAACATATATAATGCAAATATTTTAAAAAAGGAATTTAATTCAACCAATTTTAAACGAATGTGTCTTTTAAGTTACTGGAATTATTGGACTTTTGTGCTCCATACCATACTTCGTTTTTTGCCATTAATTTGGTAAAAATTTTGAATTGAGTTTTTTACTATAGAGCTGCTATTTACATTTCAGGAATAGCAAATAATAACACACATTTTTAAATAATAGCAAAAATTAAAAATTTTAAAAACCCCCGATATATCTAGAAAAGACGTGACATCTTCTAAACGTCTGGACCGCTTTTCTTCAAACATGGTTAAGAACCATCTCGATCAAGTCACCTTTCAGTGAAAACTAAATCAAAATCCGTCCAGCCGTTTGGGCTGTAAGTGAACACGGACAGACACACAGATACACAGACACACACTACAAACTTATAACACCCATTTTTTGGTCGGGGGTTAAAAATGGCTGATGGTCAATATACTTTTGCATTCGTTGAAGCCATTTGTCACAACATTTTTTCCATTTTTTTTTGAGACACCTCCAAAACATCGTTGACAACGAAGTTTACCTTTGATATTCGGGAACAAGAAGAAGTCATTGTTTCATGAGATGTATGAAAGCTCACATTGTCATGAATGAAGAATGATTCATCTTCGGGGGTTTTTTGTACGAATTTTTCCGAAGACTTCAGGAAAACAAATGGTCGTATATCACTTACAATTGACAGTTCTACGTTGCTCAACCGGAACAGTGGCCACATGACCCATTCGGCCGAAGAAACAGGCGAACATTTGCTTCGCTGTGCTTCTTTCACGAACAACTTTTGTTGGATTTAGCTTGTCTTGGAATACCCACAAGATCGATTGCTCATAAGCATATATACATGATTCGTCACCTGTCACGGTTTAATACACGTCTCCTGAAGCACCACGGTTGAACTTTTTAATCAATTCCTTACACCACTTGTCACGAGCATTTTTTTAAGCAATTGATAAGTTATGGCGTATCCAACGAGAACAAATTTATTTTACAACTAAGTGTTCATGCAAAATCGAATGTATTGAAGTGGAACTAATGGGCAAGGATGCCTCTATCTCACAGTATTTCACATGATGATCTGGAATTATCAGTTCTTACGCTCCATCAATGTTTTGTGTCACAACAACCGGTTTTGGACGACCTTCACGGAATTGGTCGACAACGGAACTACGACCACGATTGAATTTACTTTTACCAGCGATATACTGTGGTTTTTGATGGTGCTTTGCCGCCATATAAAAAACTGAGTTCATCCACACATTCTTGTTGAGATAACCCACGTCGGAAATTGTGAAAAATAATCCATCGAAAGTTGCGAAAAATAATCAAATTTATTTTCTGAACTCACTGTAAACAAAACCAACAGCACCTGTACATCAAAAAATTGTGAGTAGCTTTATGCTAAAAAATTTCAAACTTTATTGTGGTGTTGCCAGATTTTAGCTATTGACATTAGTGTTGCCAGTTCGCGATATATAAATAGTAGCCCTCGTATAAATTCATTGGCCTGTGATGTTATTCCATAGAATGCAAATCGTATGTTGACAAGCATCGATATTCTTCGATCTTTTCTGTATGAGGTATTAGGGTGCCTAGGCCCGTTCGGATTTTATGGATATGTTCATGAAAGTTGTTGTTGTTGTTATCCAGAAATTCCGAGTCCCTGTCAGGTTTGATAGTATATGGTTTTAATACTACTATCTAATCTCTACTGTCAAGACAGAGCGGATTTTTTACTGCTGCACAGTGCTATTAATAACTTTTTACATCAATGGAGACTGCCAAAATGGGCATTATTTGAGAAGTATTTCAAAATCATCTTCGGGTGTCCATTTAGGATCTTTATTTGTTTAAAGTTGGCCGCAGGTGGACTTTTTGATTTCCTAAATTTTTGCTTGTTCCACGTATCAATTGTCTATGGCTTATTGACGTAGATAAAATACATCACATGGAGTCCTAAAAAAATTTTCCACAGAGGTTATACCGCATAATCTTCAAAACCTATTTACGGGTCCCTTATAAGAATCTATTGGTTCAAAGAATTTTTTTTTTGCATGAGCCACTCGCTGTGGGGCATATTGACTTGTCTTGTTGAAACTACAACTACCCTATATTAAAAACATTCCTGTACAAACAAATTTAAGAGCACTTATAGATTTTCTTCAATATCATGATTATATTAGAAACATCTTATTCGTTACGCACTGTGTCTATTTCCGTGAAACTGCCAGCCTAAAAAAACTATGATCGGGACTGCAGCGTATAGAGCCTAGGGCAATATTAGAGGTCGGCAACTCTCAAACAATGCGTAAAACGAATCTCTCATTCTACAACGAATAAAATAAAAATAGTTTAAAGATATCAAGATCATAAAAATCGGTATAAAATATGGAAAATGTTAATCCGTCTATTCATGGCGATCGAAACCAAACAAACCTTTTAACTTAGAAGTGCGCAAGTGCTCTCATAATACCGCATTTTACATTAATATATAAATCTGCATACCCACAAAATTAAATTTTGAAATCCCAAGATACTGGTTAGAGGATTAACTTCCCCGGAAAATTTATCTCCAGCAGACGTCGCATAAGTTAACCTGCACTTAAATATAACTTAATGCTTGCAGACTTTTTCTTTCTTTTAAGTTCATACACGGTACCACTATAAGACAGGGTTACCAAGGTGTTGTAAGCCCAGTTAAACTGTCAGTTCTTTATATGACACTTATGGTGAAAATGCCGATCAAAATTTAGAGTGTATTGCATACTAAGTTCACAAAAGTTTCTGATTTCATAACAACTGCCCAATTTTTTTTAATAGTTATGAGATTTAAGCACAAAGGCTATCAGTCTTTCTATCCCTCATTCTTCTCTATAAATATTCTTCCTTAATACAAGAAAGTAGCAGACATTTTCACTTAGACGCTAATTGAGAGATCGGATCAAAAACAGCTGACCCTCGAAATAGTTATAAATGAGCAGATACTTTGCTGAGAAGCATATCGCTTCTTTTACAGGCCATATAATGGAGTCGTTATATTTCTGTAATCGATAAATCGCGACCTTAGGACATAAAGGTTCTATTTGCACCAACACTACTTTTGAGGGAACTAAGGTTGAATATTGTTAATCGTTTTACTTAGTCCATTTCCACTTAACTTAAAAACTGTTTTTGAAAAATTTTAATTTAGACCTGAAATATTATTATGTTTTTAAAAATGTACAAGCCACTATATTAGTTTTGCCACAATTTGAGTCTCAAAAAACAGATAGAACTCTGATGGTCAACGATGAGGCACATGAATGTAGGACAATATGGTTCTAAGTACCTAATAGAACTTTGTGTGAAGAAATATTTTTTTGCAGATAGAACCATGTGTCTAATTATAAATGCTAAAAAAGTAATAAACATAAGGATAATGAAATAGGAGTGTCAATATTTTTTTTTAATAAATTTTATGGTTTTATTTTGTATTTTTAAAAAAGGTGTTTAAAATAAATAGTTTTCCTATTAATTAAAAAAAATCAGACTTACATGCCTATTCACAGAAAGTATTGTGACTGAAAAATAGTCATAAATATAACATTGTGACTAAAGACTAAAATTTCCGATTCTCAAAACAAAATTGTATTTATATAAATGTTTAAAATAAAGACTAGCTTGCATATTCATAAAAAATATTTTAGGTTTATTAAGCGCTTATTTGACGTATTTCTATGGGAAATTTTTCAAATAAACCTGTAATAAACCTAAAATATTTTTTATGAATACGGCGGTAGGAATGTATACAATCATAGTAATTGTGACAGACATTTTAAACGAAAATAATTAAAATTAAAAAAGAAACTAATTTGGAAATGGTAGAATACATTTATGTAATATACATACATACGTATATAAATTTGGCTGAAGCAGCGCCGAAATGAATTTATTAAAAGAGACATATAGATAAAGCTAAAAAAGCAATCTGTTTTCTTTATAGGAGTCCACATTAGAAAAGTTTTATAATTGTTATTGTATGCCCATGGAGGATACCAAAAACACATTTCAAATATCTTCTTGATGCCATTTGTGACATTTTTGATAAAAGCTCATTTCGGTGGTGAAGTAAAGTTTCCGCAAACAATCGAAGATCAAGCTCTGCTAGAAACTGAGTACAACAGCATGCATGCGAAATCAATGTTTGTGCCATTGGTTTGGTCGTGTATGGGAATTTTGTGCGATTGTACATTTTCCTGTAGCGATGTGAAATATGTATAGTTTGATATTTTGCTGATGGTACCAGCTTGCTTGTGAAGTATATGGTGAAATTAGCTCAGTTGAGGAAAGTTGTCATGGAATAAACATACATTTAAAAAATATCATTTGTTGGAACATAATTTGCAAAATATCAAGTTCCTACTTGACATCGCTACAGCAAAACGTACCATCACACAAAATGCCCATAGTATAGTGTATGACCCTGTTACCATTCAGCTTGCTGGTATGTTATATGGTTCGAGCATGATTGTTCAATCGCTTGATTGCGCGAGCAACCTGTTGTAGTGTACGGGCCGCTTAAGGTTTTTCATTACTTACTACGTTCGCAGATTTTACCCTTCAATATTATAATTTTAGACTTTTTTATTAATTTGAAATTTATTATTAATTTTTTTTATATTTATTTATTCAATATTCAAATGTCATAATTTTCGTTTAACATAGAATGTAAACTATAAAATTTGGATTTTTGTGACTATGTTAGAAGAATACAAAATTAAGACCGAGTCACAAGAGTAAATATGGAACTCAGTCACAACAAAAGTTGTGACTGACTTGAGACTTTTTCTGTGAATAGGCATGTAAGTTAACCTATATTATGATTAGACATAAAAGGAACTTAAATTCGAATATCTATATAAAACGACAGGACAGGACAGGACAGCGCATAAACATTTGGTTGAACATATTTTGCGAGCTCTGCTTAAAACATATATTTCACATTCCAGTTGGTTCTATTTGTACAATATACAATTTTGAATCTGAGCAACATGGTTCTATTTGCAATTAAAGTTTCCCCATGGTTCTATCTGCAAAATAATATAGGCTTTCTCGGTTAACAAGGTTCTATCAGTCTGTTAGAACCATGTTAACTGAATCTCAAACCAAAAACGCGTAGTTAGAACCTAGTTGTATTGAATATCTCAGAAGCTGTAAGAGATAGAAAAAAACTGAGAACGCCAATCGAAAGAGCGTAGACGCTTTAGAGCGATGCGATATATAACTCATTTTTGAAAGAAATGTAAGTTAGAACCTTGTTGTCCTAAGGTCGCGAAATATACATGCGTGAAAGCATGTATATAAAGAGATAAAATATTTATATGATGAATTTAGTTTCTATTAAATTTCCAATAGCTTACCTTCAAATTAAACTTTGAATTCTATTTTTGTGCGAAATGTTGCCTAAGAACTGTTTTTCCTTCAATGACTTGATTTAAAGGTGATGTGGTGTACTTCGGCATACTTTTGTTATAAAACGTCAGCCTAGACTGGAATAAAAAATATTAAATTGTACATAAAAGCTTAAACCACACAGAATATACAAATATTTATTAACTAATATTTTCAATTAAAAATTTAATTGATTTAACGAAATTGTTAATTACTTCAAATAATTGATGTCATGTTGCAATTTAATTGATAGTATTAATTAAAATTTTAATTAATATTACAAAAACGTTTAATACAAACGTAACATTATTTTTTTTTTTTTTGTAAATCAATTAAACTGTTAAATGCTTTAAACAAAAGAAAGAAGAAATATAGGGTTATATTATATTTTAATAAAAATATGCATTTAAGAAAGTTTTTTTGTTGTAAATTGAGCATTTTTTTTTTGCTGTTCTAGCAACTTATATAGACTTAAGTCACAACTTATAAAGCTTTCAAACCCCAAAGCGTATAGACAAGCTCCCAATAAATTATTGAGAATTATAAAATAACAAATATTATATGCAACACTTGAAAAAGTTACTTGCCCTACTATTGTTGTAGTTTTGTAATTCTTAATAATTTATTGGGAGTTTGTCCATAAGCGCTGAGCTTTTGCAAGCTTTTTTTAATTGCGATCGACGTCGACTGGTGAACTGCCTAAGCAGCAACGAAATGCATATTTAAACATAAAAAAAACTTTTCTAAACTCGTATGTAAACGTTTTAAATAAAAATAAGAAATTAAAAAAAATTTAGATATGTTTAAACACGCCTGACCACAAAATTTAAGTGATGTTAGTTAGCATCAATAAAAATCATATTACGAATTAAATTCATACAGCCTTATTTATAAAAATTATTAAGGCTTTAAAAATGCTTTTTAATGAAAATTTTTTATGAAAATTTGTTTTAGAAACCCTTTACAAAGGCTGATAATGTTTTTGCTTCTCCAACAAAAAAAAAAAAATAAAGCAAAACAATTTAACTTGCATACTATTGTTACTACTGACGATATGCATGTCGATGGCTTAATATAAGAAAGGCGGAAATCGAATTTTCGATATTTTATAGGAGAAGCAAAAAACTGAGGAAAAACTAAAGCATTTACATGCAGAAACAATTTTTTAAGTGGCCATAAGTCCTTGATTTTTAACTGTAACGTACTAAGATCGTCAAGGAGGATGCAATTATACGTTGTCTCCCGGAAAACGTCAAAAACGCGATTTCGAAAAAAATGTGAGTTACGCCCCTTTTATATTAAGCCATCGACGTGTCTCTGTACTTGATCATTGTTGTAATTGATTTATATTTTTTTCTTTCAAATTGACCTTATGACATTATTCCTTTGTACGGCTTCTACCAAGAATTATCTCATTTGAAGTTACAATAATAATTTATTGTTTTGTCATGCCATAAATTAAAGTTATTATTTATTTAACAAAGATAGACAATAGCATGCAAAATCAATTCTATTGTTATATTTTTAATTTGGGCTCTCTGTTTTACCCTTAAGGCCCATATGCTAAAACATACAATTATCTCTTAATAATACATATTTATATAAATTATTTCTCAAAGAAACGTACATGAAATTAATTCAGGCAATAAATTATGGATTAGTTTTGAATTTTACTCAACTACAGGAAATTGTTTATTACGAAATATATATGTATGTGTGTGTGTGTATGTATGTATGTAGCCATATATACCTAAAGCATTTTCGTTTGATAAACAAACCCTGTAGTAAATAAAATAGTCGGTTGACAAAAAACACTAGCTATAAATTAATTATTTTGCAAGTGACTACAAATTGGTTTAAATATCATGCAGACATCAACCAAACATATTGCATAGAAGCCACGTAAACGCAAAATAAGTAAATAAAAAAAATAAAAAAAAACAAAAAAGCATGCCATGAAGTTAAATGTCAAACTAAATAATTTCAATACTAATGTGTATAATATTTTCTATGAGTAGTATAAACTTTCGTATGAATATATGTATGTAGGTATTTTTATTTGAAATATAAAAATACTAATTATTTCTATATATAAATATATGTATATGTATACATTATATATAGCATATATGTTTATGATATACAAATGTATATGTAGATATAATTATATATTTACTTAATTATAATATTCATTAACTTCAAAGTGGTTGAAAAATAGGTAGTTAGTAGTCAATTTAAAAGTCGTTTCGAAATGGACAATTGACTACCGCCTACGACATGCCTACGTTAAAATAGTGAGTCGGTGACAAGGAAAAAAGTCACTTAATAAACTAGATGTTGTTATTAAAAAACGAGTTTGAAGTTACTTATATATAAATGGGTTTGAGTTCCTATAGGGAAGCAATGAAATTTACTAGTTTTTGTTTAAATTAAATTACTTTTTCAATAATATTATTGAATATTAAATATCGACGTAATAATATTAATGAATCAAATTTTAGTATTTGCATATTTAATTCAAAAGGCTTTATGTCGGAGTTCAAGTGTTTGAAAATAATCCTATTAAATTTTTTTCATGTATATTGATTACAAGCAATGCCAAAAATAATGAGCAACGACGAATTGATAACCTACTACATAATTTTCCTTGGAGTCGGTTAAAAAGTAAGGTGTTATCAATTCGTCTATATTAATTAATTTTTTTTTTGTTATGTAGTAAAAATTCTTTTTTTGTTTGAGAGGGTATAGCTTTAATTAGGTCCCAATGTAAAAAATAGGCGGGGACACAACCACAAAATTTTTCTAATTGATTTTATAATATTTTGCTTGTTATGAAGCTTACCCAGCACAACGGATACTCGTAGCGACACAATCTCGAACTTGAAAAAATGGATAAAGCTACGCCCAGTAAAACAAAATATCATATCTCACATGCTTTTTAACGAAATTTTCCGAAAACTTGGCACTCACCCTTATCTGAAAACAAGTAAAAGTGCTATATTCGGCTGTGCCGAATGTTATATACCATTTACCGTCGTACGTAGTATATGTCGTATACAGATACATATACATATACATATAAGGACATAGATACATATTTGTTTTGTTGAAAACTTTATAATTTTTTGTTCTAATGCAAGTTTTATTAAGTGACCTTTGGGTATTTTTCGACTAAAGAAAGTTGAATAGTTTATTTTACATTTTGTATTTAAGAAATCTAATTCGCCCTTATTCCAGTTGTCAATATAGACGTCACGTCAATTCAATACCCAAAAAAGAAAATCACACTCGAGATGTTCAAAAGCCCTAAAATAGTCTTATTATTCTACACTCTGTATTTCAGAAATATTTTACATTCACCCTTATTCCATTTGTGAACATACGACGTTACGTCAATACAATACCGTGCTATTATTTAATAACCCTAAGATAGTGTTAGTATAGTAATCCATACCAAGTAAACTAACTTATTTTATATTATGTCGTATTTAATAATCGTTGATGTTGCAAAACTGTTCAGTGTCTTAATTTAAACATCCCATTGGAAATCGTATTGCGGTATTATGTGAACAATGTGTTCCTAATTTTGCTCAGCAGAAAGGAATAGTATCAGTGAAATGAAATGGAATATTTTCTTTAATTTATTTTATAGTAATGACTCTTCTTTAGCGATAAATTTAATTTTTATCTCCATTTACTAAACAATAATAGGAACTCGGTACAAGCTGTTAACCAAAGACCATCGATTTGATATATAAAAATGTAAAATAAATCTTGAGTAAATTTCTTCCTAAAACATGAAATATGTTTAGCTGAAAAAAAAAATATTATTGATTATTTTTTTAACCAATTTTTTTTTCAATTTCCAACCCTGAAACCATTATATTGATTTTTCTGGTTTTGATACTAGTTTACTTCTTTCTAAAATAAAGAATATATTTAATTACCAAAGAAATAATCACCCGTATTGCGTATGTCGAGTCGAATATTCGTCTACGAGAATTTTGTCATAGAATAAAGAAAACTTGTATAAAGTTCGTAGTCGAATATTCGACTCGACATACGCAATACGGGTGAATTAGTTTTATATATTACAGAAAGTGTAAGTTTGCCAACCCTGGAATCATACTTTTTGATTTTCTGATGCCTTGCACCAACCTTTTTCTTATAAGAATGTAAGATATGTTTGATTTACAAAGAAAAGGGAAAAATTAGTTTTAGTTAGTTATTTTTATATAACAAAAAAAGTTAAAGTTTTCGAACCCTGGAAACTTCTTTTTTTTATTTATTTTTATTATTTTTAACCGACTTCAAAAAAAGAAGGAGTTTAACAATTCATCTCTATTTTTTTTAGGTGTGTTACTTCATAACTCGGTGCATTTCAAACCGATTGTAAAAAGGGTGTAGCTTCCCATTGCTCCTATTGTAAAAAAAGTGGGCGGAGATGCGCCCACAACTTTTTTTATATAATTTTATGATATTCTACTTAATTGATTGCTGCGAAACCTATCAAATCTTATAAATACATTATATTTGAAAGTTAAAAAAATGGGCGGTGTTACGCCCATTAAAATTTTTTTATAATATCTCACGCGGTTCTACTTAACCGATTTTTACGGAACTAACCAAAAAAAATTAGCTCTAAAATAGACAAAAAATTTTATTTAAAAAATGGGAGGGGTCACGCCTTTTAAAATTTAATATTTTTCTTTACGTGGTTCTACTTTATCGAGTTTTACAAAACTTAACACACAGCTTAAGCCCTGAAAACACACAATCTTGCATTTAAAAATGGGCGGGGCCAGGCCAATTAAAATTCAATTTTATATTTCACATCTTTTTTGTTTTAATTTAATTTTTAATACCAATTTTCTTCGTACTGAAACATTCAATAAGTTTATTAAAAACTATTAGTTTTAGTTAGTTACTTATATATGACAAAAGCAGTTTAAAAGGCAAATTTTGTAAATAGAAACGTTTTTTTCGTTTTGAAATTTGTATGGAAAAAATATTTTTTTAAACGATTTTTTGTTATTTTAAAACGTTTAGAAACGAAATCTTTTACAAAATCTGCCTATAAGTCTTCTAGCTCTAAAACCGTCTGCTTGATGTTCCTGATTTTCAATACGAATCTATTATGGACCATTTTTGACACACCAGTGTCTAAGACCAAAGTCTCTAGCTTTTCTGGGAGCTTCGGAAAACCGATTTCACGTACATCAGACCGATATCGCTTATTCGTCTTCCCTATTCATAAGGACTCAGAATATATATACTTTAGTGTGGAAATTACACACGGAATGACAATACTATGTATGTATATACTCCCTTTACCATTAAAATTTTAGGTGAAAAGTGGGCGGAACTACGCCTATAATCAGGTTTCACGAAATCTGGTACATATTTTAAGCTCCTAAAAGGACACAATCTTGTATTAAAAAAATTTGTGGGGCCACTCCCATTAAAGTTTAATATTATATTTTACGTGCTTTTAATCTAATCTTGTGTTCGAGAAAGTGATCGGGAATACACCCATATCTAAAAATGACATATTCCAAAAACTATTTTTGTTGTACTTAGTAATAAAATAACAAGATTTGGCAAAGCTCTCGGACGGACGTCTACTTGTTACCTGCCATATTGATTTCAAAACTCAAAGCCTTATTCAATTCAACTCAACAACTAAACGAGAATTCTGACGTATATTCATCAATGTTGATTTTAATAAACAATGTAAGCAAAACGATTATGTTGTGCCCTACACTTATTGACATGGTATGTACCTCTTGATCAAGGTGTATGTAACCTAATGTAATAGGATTTTTGTAGAGGCACGTTACACCATCCTAAAACATTTCAAATATATTTTTGATAAGTCAATTTTAATGTGGTATATGGCAAGTGCAGCATTGAATATTACAAGCGTATGAGTGATGTTTTATGGTCTAAATTTTTAATAATCGTGCTGATGAAACAAAATTTTTAAGAATACTTAAAAAAAGAGGAACATTAATGCCATAGTTTAAGGTTACAAAGCAAAGTGTTTTTCAATATTTCCATGGAAAATTGTTTTCAAGTACAAAAGTTTGCCTAAAAAACTTCTACTTTAAATTATTTAGAAATTAGTTTTATTAAACGGCCATTAAAAAGCTGTTAAATTATTTAAGCATATAACTTTCACATTCCTTAAGACTAAAGTTTCGATTTGTGTACACGTTTGGTATTCAGTTTATCAATATTCATAAGAAAATTAATTCCTTTAGCATTTACCACTCGAAATAAACAAAAACTTATTTTCGTTTTAATTGCTGACAGACCATAGTAAATTATAAACCTGTTTGACATATGAAAGTAAATACGTTTACAGGAAACATGACAGTCTTCATTAATGAAATCTCTGGTCATGTGTATAAATAAAACTCCGCATAAAAGAATACAAAAAAATTTTAAATATTATATTGGACATGCAAGCAAACTTTTATACGAAGAAAACATACTTAAGAAATATACGTTGTTGACATGCAAAACCAGAAGGTAAACGATTATGATATTTATGCAGGTGAACATGTTTTTTGTTTGTATATTTCAAAAAAAAAAAATAACTCCTTCCAATTATTAATTAGCTGTCTTTTTAGTTGGTAGATAGTGGCATAATCATGATTTTAGTTAACACTAAGCTAATCCAGTGAAAGTTTTATAGCTTGGATTACTATACCATCGGCTTTTATACTAACAGTACTCTCAGCTTAATTGATTCTTCAAAAATGCAACCAACTATGCGCTGCTATTTTAATTCATTTACTAAAGCAATTGCAAGCTTTTCAAATTAATTAAATTTATAAAACAATTAATTCGATATCAATTAAGGGGAAACTACTGTAACCTATACTTTTAGTATACACGTATCTACAAAAAACAAAAATTAAGTCAAGAAATAAATAAACATTATTTTCTTTCACTTTATAACATACTCGTATTAATAAAAAAAGGGGAAGAAAAACGGTTGGCAAATGTTTAAAAATAAAACTCCATTAAGGCCAAGAGAAAAATGGAAACGAAAATACTGCATATGACAAATATTTCTTGTGTTGCATGCAATTTCATATATGTACGTACAACCAAAGGAAGCACATGCTACGGGCGAGTTGTCAAGCACCCACACGCAGAGCAGAGATAAACAAACAATTTTCCAAAAATAAATGATAAATTAATTGCAATTTTCTTACAAAAACAACAGCTGCACCTAATAAATGTTGTGGTGAAAATTCGCACATTTCAAAGACACAAGAAAATATTTTAAACTAATTGGAATTTTTATTTAAAAATTAATTAATAAATAAATTCTAAATGGAATTTGCGATTACATTTACATATATTTGTAAATGAATTTTAGAGAAAAATTTTGATTTATTTTATCTGGCAAATTTTTTAAGTAGCGTATTCTTTATTTATAGAACAATTTGAAATAAATGAATTTCATTTGGACATAAGTTTTAGTTCCTATAGAGGATTTTGTGGTGGGAACAGCGACTAGAAGTCTCCTTAGACTCGTATAAACAGGTTTGCTGAGGGCAGGAACAACAGGTCACACATCAGTCTTAAATGAGATCGGTTTGGTGATCAGGCATCCGTAAGCCCTGGGATTACGGACTATAAGGTTACTGAAATCGATTTTAGTAGAACACCCTTAATGGTAATTCCGGATAGGGACTATTGGGTCAAATGCGATAGGCCATATGAGGGTAGTGCAGTCTTTACAGACGGATCAAAAATGGTGGAAGTCACAGGGGCTGGTGTCTATATCTTGGGAACGAACATTCGTAGTTCTTTCAGACTGCCGAATGAATACAGTGTTTTCCAAGCTGAGATATTGGCGATCCTCAGATCCACGGAACTGGTGGCCAGGAATGTAGCTGAAGGTGAGAAGGTAACCTTCTACGTCGACAGCCAGGCAGCGCTAAAAGCTTTGAAGGGACACAATGTCAAATCGAAACTTGTTAGTGACTGTAGGAAAGCCCTCAACGTGCTTATGGATAAATATAGTGTCAGACTATGTTGGGGTCCTGGCCACAGCAGTGTTGAGGGAAATGAAATTGCCGATGAGCTGGCCAAAATAAGGTTGGCATTAGATGAGGTAATGACGGGCAGGTCGGTGAAATTACCGATAGGTCATTACTATAGGGAACTCAGTAATTGAGTAGAAAGTAGGACTGACAGTTCATGGCGGAGTAAGGAGAATTGTAGAGTCTCGAGGGGTATGTGGCCAAAACTTGACTCATGAAAATCCAAACTGCTACTGGTCATGCATAGGAAGGCGATGCGAATCTTGATAGGCGCATTGACAGGTCACTGCTCGGTCAGAACAAGAATCAGCTTTTGGGAAAGTGGCACTCCAGATTTTTGCAGGATGTGCGGGGATGAAAAGGAACCAGAAACCATTGCACATATTATCTTCCACTGTATGAAAGCTGCTTAGAAGGCTAAGCAGACATTTCCATGAAAGCATTACTGATATCGCGAAGTGTAAAGTAGAGGAATTCAGGGGCTTTATCATGGGAAGTCGGTGGCTAAATGATGAAAAGGGTCACTTCTGCCAACAAATGGGGTGGTAAATATTACTTGGTCAGCAGAAGGGAATCAAAATGGACCCAATTGGGTCTCCGAGTGGAGGTACAGTGTAGCACCACCCTTCCCAACCCAACCTACCCTAACCTAACTTAACCTAATCTAACACTAACTACATGTGTGTTCAACAGGATGGTGATACATGCCGTATAGCTCATGCCATATTCAACATTCTGCAAGAGCGATTTGATGGCTCGGTCAGCTAGGTGTAGGTGATGCGAACTGTACATTTGGGGCGCGCACCATAACCCAGCAATAACGCTGTAAAGATTTGCTCAATTTTATATGCCATCGATATCGATATTATTTTCATATATAGAATTTCCATGATAACTAACATACACTTTGTATTAAATAAATTTAAAGATACTCGTAGAGAGGTCTTAATTTGTTTCGTAGTTTATCAAAATCTCTTGTAATTTTATTAATTATTTTCATTTGCAAATAAACTATTTAAAGACTTGTTTGTAGCCAGCCAACTTCTAAATATAAAAAATAGATAAGCATAAAATCTAAAAAAAACTAAAGACATCGTAAACAAAATTGATAAAAAATGTACTTGCACTTGCTACTTAATGTTCATAAAAATTACAAACATATTTAATACCAGTTTTCCTTTTTTCTTTAGATACTTTTTGAATCTTGTCGTAAAATGTTGTTAAAAGGAAAATCAATAAAAAATACTTTTCGTTGATAAGCATCGACGTTGACATACAACACAAGGCAAACAGTTTCCCAGCAAAAATTAGAAAAATTAATAAATAATGCTGATGATATTTTAAAGTACAAATAAATTTGTATTTTGGAATACCTTAGAAAGTAAAAAAAAACGTTTACTTGATGATGTCCAGTAACGTCTGATAAACTTAATTGGCCTCTTATAATCACAGGAAAATTATATAATTTTAAACTATTTTCATTATTATGTTATTGACCTACATATTTGTTTCATTAACTTTTTTGCGCTGGGTTGTGCGTTAAACACACTTTACAATATATATGTATAAGTTTAAGTTCAAGGCATTATCGTTAAAGTTAACTAAACCAAATATCCTAGAAATATATATTAATTTAAAATAAGTACCAGCAATAAAACAGAACGTTAAATGCGTACAGATGACTGTAACTAGATAAAAATTTATTGAATTCCCTTTGACTGGGCACTTACAATAACAATACAGACTAGTATCGTTAATAGTAAAACCAGTGCCAGAAGAGACAAGCATTTGTTATTATTAGATAATGGAAACTCCATTTAATTTTATATAAGTAGATATAAATATTACTTTAAATAGTTTATTACATATCAATCGTCTTTTATAATTTAACTTCATTGTAAGCAAGCGTATCTTAAGTACATCATGATGAGCCCAAATGAAATTATCATTAACTGTATTAATGAAAAAAAATCTAAATCATCCAACTAAAGAATTTGGGAACTTTTTGCTTACACCTAAGAAGGAAAAATTAAAAATGTTTCAATCTTAAAATAGCTTGAATTAAACAAAAAGATTTTGATTTCTGTCAACTAGAAGGCCGAATAATTTTTGATGTTGCAAAAATGGTATATAATGCGGTATTATGTAAACGGTTTATGCCTAAAGAATTTTTAAGATTTAGAAATGGAACATTTTCTTTAATATATTTTATAGTTATGACTGTTCTGTAGCGATACATTTTATTGTTATCGCCATTTACTAAACATTAGTAAGAACTCGGTACAAGCTGTCGAGGAAAGCCCATCGATTTGAAACACAACTGTGCTGAGAGCATAATAATCAACATGACATTCATCTAAAAATTTAACATATTTTAAAAAAATCTGGAGTAATGGTCTTCCTAAAAGAAAAAATATGTTTAACTGAAACAACAAAAACAAACAAAAACTTTTTTTTTTAAATTTCCAACCCTGAAGCCATAATTTTTATTTCTCTGGTTTTTAAAACTAATTTATTTCTTTCTAAAACATAGAATATTTTTAAATACAAAAAAAAAATAATGAGTTTTGAGTGTAAGTTTCCCAACCCTGGAATCATCCTTTTAAATTTTTCTGATTCCTTATACCAATCAAGTTCATTAAAAATATATATAAAATATGTTAAGTGAATAAAGAAAAAAGGAAAAAATTAGTTTTAGTTAGTTACTTTAATATTCAAAAGCAAGTTAAAATTTTCCAGCTCTGGAGATATGGATTTAATTTTTCCAATATTCTGCATCAAATTTTTCTTTCCAAAACATAAAATATATTTAATTTATAAACAAAAAAAAAATTTAAGCCTACTTACTTTTATATATCTTAAAAAGTATAAGTTACCCAACCCTGGAATAAACCTTTCAGATTTTTCTGATTTCTTACACTAATTTATTACTTTAAGAATGTAAGATATGTTTAACTTATAAAGAAAAACAGCAAAAATTAGTTTTGGTAGGTGATTTTTATATAACAAAAAAAGTTAAAGTTTTCCAACCCTGTTCATACTGCAACATATGCCTATGTTGTGGCTTCCATATGTTTTCTTGAGACTTCAAATGTTAAAACGCATGCTACACCTGTTTAAGTTGAAATTAAGAAAATACAAATTAATAGTATGTGTTCTAGCATCCGAATTTAGAAAAAAAAACTATTTGGAAATGGACGATTTAAAATTTTTTTGATTTTTTTGTTTCGCTTTGCTTTTATAAGTGTTATAAAAATTTTTATTCTTTTTGAAAAGGAACGTTGTTTTGCAGAACTAAGATGCATGTGACAAATAAGGAATATATGTGTGTTATAGTGTGTTATATAGTGTGTTGCTACGATATTAAAAAAACAAGTTAATTGATTTTTAGTTAAAATACTGATTATGAATACCAATATTAAAAAAAAACCTTTTTTAGCTTTAAAATGTTTGTTATCTAATATGCATTTTAAGAATCAATCAACTTTTTGTATGAGTACGGCTGTAAATTTATTTTAAAGAAAAATTACTGTCAGCTAAGGTAAAGTCAATCAGAATGGTACCAATTGGGTCTCCGGGTGGAGGTGCGGTATGGCACTACCCTTGTGGTTCTTTCAAAAAGAAATCATCTAGATTCTACTTGAATGCTTGCATGTAGTAGGCAGCCACGTAAACCAACCAAGTAACCAGCACCACAAATTTAAAGGCGAATCAGATTTGCTTTCAAAGTTCATTTTCACTATCAGTAAATTTTGCATTAATAACTCCCCAGCAAAAAATTGAAAAAAGGCAATCGGGTTTATAATTAAGCATATTTGGTGGCAGCTCTTCCCTACTGGATTACCAACTTAATGATTTTAACAAGGTGTGAGACTAAACTAATCGCAGCAAAAAATTACACATTACCATCAGAACTACTTGCCTTACTTTTCTGATTACCAAATTTCATTATTCGCTTACAAAACACATTACCTAAAATTTAAAAAAATTATGTACAAATTGCTAAATGAGGAGAATAATTATTTTAAATTAAATACAACAAGTTGCCAAATAAAAAAAGTAAGTACTTCTCAAGAATCGATTATTTAAGTTTCACGCCTTGTTAAAATCATTAAGTTGGTAGTCCAGTAAGGAACAGCTTCCATCAAAAATGCTTAATTCCAAACCCGATTACCTTTTTTGAAATTTTTTGCTGGGTACTTACTGTTTTGATTACGCAACATGTTCATGAAATCTATTACAACTAAAGGAATAATTTTCCTTATCAATCAGGTTCTGCATTATTTTTTTTTTAATTTTATATAATGTGATTTGTAAGCGAAATTTGGCAATCACAGAAGTAAAGCATTATATTGCAAGTAGTTCCGATGGTAATGTGTTATTTTTTGCTGAGCCGTAGGTACCAAAATCTGTATTTTGATTTAACTACTCGTATATAAACAATAATGAAGGGGAAAGTAATTTTTTACATATTGTTACATTATTACCCTTTATAAACGCTTTTCCGCAGACTCGAAGATTTGCAAATGAATAACAGACCCCAGTGTACTACTTATGGTTAGAAATGAAACTTTATTTCATTTCAAGAGCTTAAATACACGCACATAAATTACATAAATATACCACAACTGTTTACAACGACGTCTGCCTCGCTGTTGTATACACACGTCTTACTGACTGCACTGGTCTTGTAGCAAAACTTCCACTCGGCTGTTTGTCACACACAGTACTTATTCTGCTGATGCTCACTGTTTATATAACAATACAGACTCACTGCCTTTACTTCATTACTTCCGCAAGTTATCTTCACTTTCAACAATGTTGACTCTACTATTATCTGATTTACAGTGACTGACTCTCACACAGGGTTTTATACTACAGGAAATGGTTCTAGAATGTTCGCTATGTGCTTATAGATGGCATAATAAAATATGTGCAATTAGTAAAGCCATATGGAAGAAACTCTATTGCTACATAACGATTTTGCAGCTATACACGTTAACACCTGTGTTAAAGTGATCAAACAGTCTTCTAACACAAATTGTAGATAATTCGATTGGCCGTTATTTGAAATTTCAGAGTTACTGTCTAACGACTTGTATGTTGGTAATACCGTGTGTTGGTGCTAATACAGAGTTGTTTCTACCATGTGTTTATGTGTTTGTGCTTTTATGTGTATGTGTGTTTAGTTCTTTAGCTAAATACTTCTAGATAGTTCTTTTTTTGTTTATAAAACACTTACATTAGCTCTGTTCGAATATTTTTACGTAGCAATATCAACTAATTAAATAAATAAGTAGTACTCATTGCTTTGTAAGCCAATAAAAGAGATAGCACAGTAATGATTCATTTTAAAATGGATGGAACAATTTTTCATTTATTGGACGTCATGCAGGTCTCTAAATCATACTAATTTAAGAATCAAGGTCACAACTTCCAGTCTGTTGGACCAGCACTTTTCGCTATACCTGAAGCTGAGCCTATTCCCCACCCAAGACATAACAAATATTTAAATATTGCACGTGACTAAACAGAGAAGTATACTCTCTAGCTGTTTGTAATTCATACCATGACAATAACAAATAAAAAGCCAAAACTTTGACTTTTTGTGAGTTAATAATGATTTCTATGCTAAGTTACATAGAATTTTAAAATATTAATACTTTTAAGTAATCGCATTAATATTCATATTTTTTTACGACTTATGTAGAATGATTTCACAGTCATAAAGAAATATTTTATAGTTTGGTTTTTTTTCCTTCTCCTCTCTTTTGCAGCTAAATTATTACTTTTTTATTGGTCGTAAAATTTCGTCTGGCTTTTGCTTGCTTTAAAAACCATTTCTGTTGCCATTTTTGACTAATGTATGTATGTAAATTTTAAATTAACTATTCTAATTTTCTACAATAATTTGAGTTACCACACTCTTTTATTTGCATTTTGTGGTAAAATCTTTTATAGTCCATCTGCTTGTTGAAGGCAGTAAGTATAGCGTGTACATACTACAAGATTTTAGTAAATTAAATTAAGTATTGGGGAGTTTTTTTTCTACTACAACTAAGACTGGCAGTAATACATATTATGACATTGAAGAAATAATAAAAATATTCAAAAGAAAGAACTGATGATAAGCATACTTGATGTACAAGAGGTTTGAAAATGTCCATTTTATATAATTTCAGTAAATTTTTTTAATAAATTTGTTACTTGGGTTTAAGAAAATATCTCTGGATGACATAACTTCGGTTGGTATCTCTTTTCTATAGCGCTGCTTTCAACAAAATAAAAATGCATAATATAAATTACACTGAAAAAATTGTCCTGCAATAACCACGTTTAACGGAAAAAATAAATCCAAAAACCAATTAAAAATTTAAATGAATCAATTACATTTTTGTTTAAAAATTTAATGTAATCAAAAGTTTAGTTAACTCAATAAAATTTTTAGTTGAAGTTTTGTTTTTTTTAATAAACGTGTATATTGCAGGAAAATGTTTTTCTTTGTAAGTATATGTTTGCGTATGAGTATAATTTTTATTTTTAGCAGTACTTTGCATTTACTTTTTTTTTTGATGGCCAATAATCGAAGAAAGCTTAAAGCTATGCTTTAGTAATTTTATGGTTCGTACTTCGGCATAAAGTGTACTTTATTTCTCATGTTTTCACTATAAAAATATATTTAATAAAAAGAAGAGATTTGTCTTAGGACAGCCGGTTATAGCTATGCTGCTTAGCTATATGAAACAAATTTCATGTGTGAAATAACAATGCAATAAAATCATATTTTATAATTATGTCGAATTCTCTGCAAATATTTCAAAACGGTTCCATTTATTTCCCATTATTTTATTTTCTAGCTGCATACGATTAAGTTAATATATTTTTTTTTTGCCCATGTGAAAAACCTATACAAAAACAAATTGAGCAATCGTGCTCATTGTTTTTGCTTCACTCACTTCAAAGAACGACATAAAACAAAACCAAGCATTTTAACTACAAAGAAATAAAAATAAAAATAAGTGTACATATAATTGTAATAGTGTCGGATTAGTTTTGTTACAAAAATCACGTCCCAGTTCCTGTGTCGTGGTATAAACAGCACATAGCTCTAAAAATTCGTTTCTAGGTTTGGAAAATTTTAACTTTATTTTTAAATAAAAGCATCCCACTAAAACTAATTTTTCCTTTTACTATAAATTAAACATATCTTAAATGTTCTTAAGAAAATAGATTAGTATTACAAATCAGAAGAATCGAAAAGGATAATTTCAGGGTTGGGAAACTTGCACTTTCTGCGATATATAACAGCAATTGGGTCTAATTAATATTTTTTTTCTGTACCCATTGATTAAATTTATTTTATGTTTTAGAAAGAAAAGAAGTTTGGAATTGGAAAAATAAAAACCACAGCTCCAGAGCTGGGCAATTTAAAACTTTTTTGATATTAAAGTATCTAAATAAAATTAATTTTTATCTTATGTATTTCCTTTTTTTTTCGTTGTTCATTTAACATATTTTATATTTTTAAAAAAACTAGATTGGTATAAGGAATCAGAATAAAATTAAATTTTATAATGATGATTCTCTGCAAATATTTCAAAACGTTTCCATTTATTTCGCATTATTTTATTTTATAGCGGCATACGATTATATTAATATATTGTTTGTGGCTGGTGACGGCTTACAGCCGATCGGCTGTATTCTCTGGTTTATGCTCATGTGCAAAAACACAACAAAAGTAAATTGAGCAATAGTTCTCGTTGGTTTTGTTACACTCACTTCAAAGAACGAAACAAACCAAAATATAACAATTTGTTTCGTTTATTTTCATACCATGCTTTTAAGCACAAAGAAATCAAAACAAAAATAAAGTTATAACTGTAAGAGTGTCGATTATTTTTGTTACGAAAATCACTTCCTAACTCCAATAACGCGCAATAAATAGCATAGCTATAAAGAGTACTCACTTGGATTCACAACATTTTCAAGCTAACGAACAGTGGTTTCGGTCTCAAACGATTTCGTTCTTAAATGAAAACATTTTGCTGTACTATCAACGGACACAAAATAATGGTAACTACTGCAAATGAGCATCATCATTATACGAGTAAATAAGTTTTATTAAGATTTATTTATTTTTTTTATTAAAGAACCATTTACACACTGCCTCGTAAATTGTTTTTAGCTGAATAGATATGATTTATATGCACAAATATTTTTCTTTAACAATTTATTTTTATCTTTAAATTAAATATGAAAAATTTGCTTTTCAGGGTTGTGTACAAAATATTTTTAATGAATATATACAATTGCATATCGCATCCTAGGTCTAAAACTTGCACAGTTAAATAAAAAATTTCTAATGAAGCCAAAAATTTGTGATGAACAAAAATAATTTTTAATTTAAAAACTTAGCACATTATTCTTGCTTTTATCTTACTTGTGATTTTTTTCCTCTTTGCCTCTCCTAAACATTTGGAATGATTTGAGGTGTGACTGTTTTTATTTTAGTATGCGACATCTTATTTATATTATTTTTATTTTTTAATTTAATTATGAAATAAAATTGTGCGTAGGACTTCTCTTCAAATAGACAAGTTTTGTATAAAATCTTTTCATTACTTTGGTAATTTAAGAAAATTTCATGTACAAAATTTCATCAGCATAAAAATTTTTATTTAATGAATTTTTTCCCATTACAAGTAAAACTTTTAAGCAGAATTTGCTGTAGCCCAATAAAATATTATTATAGAGAATAAATATGTTAACAAAGATAATAATCTAGAGGACGATATAAAACAAAGCTGATGACAAATATAATTGCCTACAAATTGTTGAAATTTCAAGTGCGGACGACATTAAATCGAATTTGTTAAGCCAGCAGCATTGCCAGAAACGTTGGCAATAAAATCATTATTTGTTGAAAATAAAAATTTTATTTTAAAGAATCAAATTACACAAAGTTTTTGGTTATTGTAAATTTTATGGAATATACTTGTATACGCATATACTCGTAACATAACTATTATATATTATTACTAATTTCCTGTTTTTAATAGCGAAAAGTGAAATTTTTTATTCAAGATATGAAAACAAGCAAAACCTTACATTTTTTATTATTATTGGTACCATCCAAGTAAACGAAATTTCTCAGAAATTCGGCTAATGGTCAATGAGCACGTTCTAAAGCACCATTCGCTTGTGGATGATTAGGAGTGGTTAGTAGTTTCTTTATCCTTAGCATCTTACACGTTTCCTTGAATAATCTGGATGTGAAGTTTGATCCATTATCCGTTACCATCGCCTTGGGAATAAAGTATCTTGAAATTATTTGCTTAAAAAAAACTTTAGCTACAGTTGGCGCCTCTGCGTCAGGCAAAAGAATCGTTTTGAAAGGTGACGATATATTTATTTCCCCTAGCAGATTCTGGCAACGAACCTACCAGGTCCATGAAAACCTTTTCAAAAGGCTTACTTGAAGTGCTTGTTAATACCAATGGCATTTTTTCGACTTTCGAACATTTGTTCTTCTGGCATAAGGTACACGTTGTTACATAATTTTTCTATTTGTCGATACATGCCGGCCCAATTATACTGATTCCTGATGCGTGAGTAAGTTTTGAATGTCCCTTGGTATCCACCCAAAAGTGTATCGTGAAATGCTTTCATTACTTTGTTAATATCTTCTGCATTCGTTAAATAAACAGCCATATCTTCCTCTCCCATAGCCTCGTTTACTTCTGCTTGATGCATAATTCTTTAATCTGATTATTTTGTTATTCTCGAGCTTTTGATCTGGTTATTGCCCCTACATTTATTTTCTCTATTGGATGGCGACTGAGGGCATCAGCATTTTGATTCGTTTTTCCTGATTTATACCGTATCTCGAAATCATGTTCTAAAAGTTTGAGTCTAAGGTGCATCAATCTGCCTTCTTGATCTTTCAGATTAGCTATACCCTTTAGGGGTTTGTGGTCGGTAAAAATTGTGAAGTGTCTTCCCAGTAAATATGCCCTAAAAGTTTTTGTTGCCCATACGAAGGCGAGCTACTCCTTCTCTATTGTAGATTATTGTTTTTCTGTGGCAATTGGTAGTCTGCTTGCAAAATATACTGGTAAATCGCTACCAGGCTCTCCTTGAGAAAGGATAGCTCCTAGGGATTCATTGCTAGCATCCGTAGTCAGAATAAATGGTTTCGCAAAGTGAGAGTATTGTTATAGATTCGCAACTGCTGCTTTTAATTTGTCCTGCTGCTTTTAATTGCGTCCATTCAAATTGTACGTTCTTCCTTAGTAGTTTGTTTAGGGATAAGGCTATTTCGGACAAGTTCGGTATAAACTTCCTATAGTAGTTGATCAGTCCCAGAAATGCTTGCAGATCTTTGATACTTCTAGGAAGTGGAATGTCTTTTACTGCTTTATATTTATGGGGATTCGGTAAGACTCCATTCTCAGAACATTGGTGGCCCAGATAAACTAACTCCCTTTGAAGGAAGTGAAATTTTTCGGGGTGTAACTTAAGGTTGTACCTTTTTAACATATCTACTACTCTTTTAAGTCTTAATTAGTGATCCGCTAGGTTTCTGTCGTAGATTACTATATCGTCCAGGTAGACGTAATAGTCGATTCCTTGTATCATCGTTAATATCGAGTTCATGATTCTTTAAAAGGTGGCTGGTGCCCCTGTCAATCCGAAAGGCATACGCTTAAACTCGAAATGTCCCAAATTGGTGCAAGTTTACATTCAACGTGACTACACTGAAAGAATTTTGCTTCATAAGTCCCATGAAACAATTTCATTAAAATTTTTTCACAAATCTAATGATAATTTCACAAATTCAATGAAAATTTCATGAATATTGTGAACGAATTTTATTGGAATTGCTTTGTTGGTATTCTGGTTTTGTAAGAATATTTTATTGGATTTATGACAACAATATTTTCTAATTATTAAGAAACCCCTTTATATTTAAGTTATTTCATTCTTTTCATTAAATTATTTTATTGTTTCGATGAAGTTATAGCACTGCATTAATTTACACTGTTAAATAAATTTGATGAAGTTTTGAATAAAATAATTTTGACGAAACAGCTTTCATTAATCCAACGAAGTGTGACGTTGGTTGAATTTAAATGCATTTTTAATTACATTAATGTCGAAATTTTTAGAATTTATGCCGAAAATTCTTTCAGTGTACAAGCAGCTCAGTAATCCTTCAGTAACACACACTACAAACTTGTAAAACCCTTTTTTTGGTCGGGGCTTAAAAATTTAAAAAATTTATAATATCTTTATGTAAAACATTTCTTAATTTTTGCTGTATATAATTAATTCTTAAGCTTTAATGCTTGGGGTCAGTTCTATTATTTCATAAAAATGTTAAGCTAATAAAATATTTGCAAAGACTATTTCACGACTATATCACGGTCAAAGCATGTCGATCAAATATATAATAAAAATATTTTTGCATATTTTTTGCCAATGTATAATTTTTAATTGAAAATTAAATTTAAAAATGTTTTGCCACTTTGCATGTTTCTTACAGTTATTGTAAATAATGGACAGATTTATTAACTTGTTACAAATTTAATGTATTTTCTACATTTTATTATACCGACAAGTAGAAAAGTGTAATTTAAACAAATACCAAAATATGCATTTAAGTTGAATTTTTGTCTATGCGAAAATATTTTGTTGATAATATTATTTTTTTCTTTTCTATTTATTTAGTTTTCTTGATTGTCCTATTTAAAGAACTAAAATGTGAGATAGTCACTCAACAAGGTTGCCAGATTTAAGGCATTATGAAAGCAACACAAGTCAGTTTTGCTTTTGGGAATTCTGTTTTAGAATAACTTTTATTATTTGCCGTTAGGCGAATTTTATGCCAGGAAAAAGAAAAGGAATATGTCCAAAAATAATATAATATTATTCGGCTAGATAAACAATAATTAAAAAAAAAAGTGCAGACGTATCGATGACCTACTCCTTTTTTTAAGTTGGTTAAAGAAACACCAAAAACGACATCTTTGATTTACCTTTTGTTAAATATTTCCCACACTACTAAGCCAAATTATCAACTTCTTGTTCGTGCCTGTAGGAACTAATGCCTAAATTCAGTAAGAAGATTTAGAACGTTTTTGTTTGCAAGTACTTTTGAGTTCTTGTTTTTGAGTTCTCTAAAATATTTTCTTCAAAAATGGTTGTTGTCTTTGATAATGAAAAATAAAAATATTATTACCATGTTTCTAACACATAAAAATTAAATCAAAGTATTATACAATAGTTTGAAAAATATATGAACAAATATATATGTGTTTGATATAATGTTTGGAACAAAATCATAAAGCAAATACATGAACCTTGTAGCATAGACAATAACTAATAATTGTTTTAAAGAATCACAACTGCGTCTTTTTTTCGTCCATAGACAAGACGATACAATCGTCGAACAGAATTAGGGTAGAAGTATATTCGTGCTCATTACCTGCTTCCAGTGATTGAGAAAGTCGAAAGCTGTATAATACATTTTTTCGGCTTCTCTTTGTTTTGGGCTACTAAATTTTAATTGAACTCAAAAAAGAGGACTTCCTCAATTTGTTTATAATGTGACGTGCAAAATAAAAAGGGACCTAAGGGTAAAAACCGGTTTTGTTCAGGAGAGCCATTTTAAAGATTTAAATAAGTGTATCTTTGGTGTACCATCACTGAAAGCGACTCATCCATCTCATGACGTCAGGAACGTATTGGTCAACGTTGAAAACGCGCGTAGGTCGTCCCTACCTCTTGTTTTGTGTAGTTGGTTTTTACTGTTTTCTACCTAGCGCGCTGTTTCCATGAGTTTGATATCAATTTTGCTCGCGTTTTTTCGAATCTAGGCTTATTTTCTGAAATTATTAATTGTGAATTATAATAAATACTCATTTATAATTCTCTTAAATCGTGAATATCACTCTGTTAGTACGAAAATGTTTTCACATAATCTTAGAATCTTGGACTTTAATTTCATAAAACGCGCATATCTCTGGGAGAGAACACTTTTGGGGCATGGGATCGGTCTCATTCGATGCTCAGATGTTGTCCACATCAAAAAAAAAAAAAGTGAAAATTTATTTTTTTTACCCTTAGGTCCCTTTCTCTATGCGCTGTCACATATGTATATTACTACGATTTCTATTTTTAAAAACGTTGTTCTTTAAGGTTAAAATTATTTCCTGAAGTCTGATATTAAGAGCTCTTAACACACAATGTTAACATATTCACTGCTGGTATACCACGATGTTAAAATCGCTGTTTGTATAAGGCTTCCAGAAGATTGTTAGAAACATTCATAAATTCATGGCAAATTCAGTAGCTTTTGCTCTTTCATGTATTTAGGGCGTGTTGCAATTTCTTCTATTGGTTTGCTGCATGTACACCAACAGTAAAACATGTGTATTGAAGTATTATAGCCCTGCAAATAATGTTGGACTACGTGGTCCCATCTAGATGAAACAGACTAGTTACATCATCGCGCCATGTAATGTAGTCATGGATCATGTCGTCTCCACACAAGCACTTAAAGCTGCTTCATAAGCTTTCATGTTTAAACGATTGTGATCGTTCTTTTTAGGCACTTAGAAATTGTATGCGAGTAGTAACAATTCCATATGGGGTAGGGTAGTTATGGGGATGGTATGAATGTAATGCAAAGTTTTGTGGTCCAACCCTAGGACATCGCAATGTTAAATTGACCATGTTTATCCATACAATTGGACTATTTTTGGACTAGTCTCGGTCCTTTATGAAGTAGTCTATTCGCGTTATTTGCAGAGAGTTGCCATTGTTTGTATCTGGAGTCTGTATTGGCTTATGTATTTGTGTGGTTGTATATTGCTTAATATGTAGTAGGTAAAGTTAAAAAAATTGGATTGAAATTTCGCAATTGCAATACTAACGCCGTGGGCTTGTTGAACTACAAACAATATCTACGGAAATTTGCAAACATTTTCGGCTTTTAGGATGAAATTATATTTTATTTATAAAAATGGGAGGTTTCGCGACTTTTAAAGCTTACTTACAGCCTTATTTATAAAAAAAATGCTACCGCTAAGATACATTTTCTATGAAAATCTGTTTTATAAAACCTTTATTAAATCTTAACAATTTTATAAATTATGTTTTAAGCACTTCCTTTGAACTGTCACGAAAGCTCACTGACTATGGCTTCGTCACTTAAACAGCAACTGGCACAGCAGCGGACTCCCAGCAGAAATTACTGCTTTCCAGAGGCGCTTTTGTAAGAGAGACAATGTTATAGAATCACTTGTTGTTAGGCATGAAAAAGGCATTTAATTTTTTTTTTTTGTTCGAGATGAGCCAGCTAGAAGCAATACAATCAGCTTCCAAAAAGCTATAATTTTTTTTTTGCCTTACAAAAATGCTTCATAGAAGCAATAATAATAATTTTTTTGTAGTCAGATGCAAAAGTTAATGGTTCGAAAAATTGTTTGTGATAATTTTCTATTTTAATAGTGGTTTTCAGAAGCATTTTCGAAGCTTTTGTTATCAAGTAAAGAATATATTGCTTCCTTAGGTTGTTAGTGCTTCCAAATAAGTTTTATTTTTTTTGCGGACCTAGTGTATACCAGAAAAATGTGTGGTGTTTTTACTTTATGACTTTGTCGGACTCTGGGCTTCAAGGCATTTGCTTTAGTAGTCAACCTCTAGTACAATAATAAATAAATGATACCGATAAATGTCGCTTTTTGTCATTCCCAACTGAACTCAATTTGCTCTTCCGAGCGTCAACCCAACTCTTACAGAGCAATGTATTTTTTTTAATATTGTTAATAATATTAAAATTTTACTTGAGTTTGTTAAGGTACGAGGCAAAGTTATGTAGCGACTTTTGCATTTACATATTTATGAGCTTAATTAAAAATCAATCTCCTTGGCATCCATCAACTTCGTTCATCATTGTAAGAAATCCTTAAAATAAGGATTTTTTTTTCCATTAAATATAAATTCGTTCTAAATTTTCAGAGCCGTTTATATATTTTTTGTGTCAAAGCAAAATAGTTTAACCTCCTGTTTGTGTAAGACGTTTGAGTTAAAAATCTTGGCGTTTCTGTAATAGATTAAAGAAAAGTTGTACAAGTTTCCTTTAATCTGTTACAAAAACGCCAAGATTTCTAACTCAAACGTCTTACACAAACAGGGGGTAAGTTTTGCTAGAACTTAATTGTTAAAAAAAACTTTCTGGCTGGTTTAAAAAGCGATGGTATAAGAAATTATATAAAAATTTATAGTTGTGTAGTTTTGCAAAGCTTGTAGAACAATATTAAACAATCCACCTTATTTTGAATGGCGTCGTCAATGTCACATCAATATTGTCACTTCTCTACTCTTTACCTGCAACAATTTCCTCTTATTGACAATCTCTTATTAATCTCTAATTTAGGTTGGACTCTAAGGCATATACATATATTAAAATTAAAAAAAAAACAATTATTATTTAAAACACTCTATAGAGGACTTATTTGCTTAAATTTTATCTTCAATTCCTATTTTTTTGTCTGGTAACTTTTTGAGTATCGTGCACAAGATACATTGAATTATGTTGGCGCTACCAAATGTAAATAAAATTTTCTTTATAAATTTAATCAAAATAAATAAACATTTATTTTTTTCCTCAGCCAATTTCTTTTTGCCTATTTTTGCTTTCATTTTAATGTTGATTTTGGTGTGCAGAAGTGAGAAAATTTTTTTTGGATAAATTGTCAAAAAAAAAAGACAGAGAGAAGCAATGTAATGAAAAACTGAAATTTAAACAAGTTTAGGAAAATTCAAAGAAAAAGTTTTATCAAGTCATGAAATTTTATTTACTATTTATTATCTTGTTTAAAATATGAATTTAAAAATATGTTTAGATTTGTAAAATATATTAAATAAAAAATATTTTTTATATATACAGCTGCGGACGAATAAATAGAGTCACTTAACATTATTCAGAATTAAGGGAAAATTTACATTTAAATACTTGATTCCAAAATTAATACTTTGTTATATAATCATTATAAATAAGAGCGTATTTGCACCTCCTTGGCTTTGATTTCCCTTGAAACATACGACCAGTCAGAATCCCGAATTCACTTAGACTGTTTGGTCCATTGTGATATGACGGACACTTTACCTATGCGGAGTCTCCACCGTCGAACCAACTAGAGCTCAATAAAAAGCAACTAAGACGTTGCAGTTCAACACTAGCAACGTTAGAAAGTTCCCTGAACTCAAGAGCACACATTGTGGTTATTCTCTTTCTAGCAAGTCGAGGACAGTGAGACATAGAATGTTCTACATTTTCCTCTTCATCAATATACTGGCATCTGCGGCAAAAATCATTGTGCTCGACCTTTAACCTTTATGCTTGCCTACCTAAGAAATAGTGTCCGGTTAGCACAGGCACTAGAATATATATTTGTTTCTTATTTCTTAACATTAAAGAAGCTGTATTTTTTTCTATTTAGATGAGTCCATAACTGCCGGGTGTTCATGCAGTTATTTTTTGTGACCCATTTGCTATTTGTTTCACATTTTATCTTGCGCCTAAGTCTGAGTTTACAAGAGAGTTGGGGTAAACCTACACATTCTGAATCCGGAGGAACTTGTAAGGTTGTCCCGGTTCTAACAAGCTTATTAGCCTTAGAGTTCCTCCGAAAGCCTCTATGCGCCGGTATACAGATGATCCTAATATCAAACTGCTGTGCCATCTCGTTTAGAGATGATCGGCAGTCGAGAGCTGTTGTTGTTCTTAGAAGCGGGGATTAAAGGGGCATTATAGCTGCTCGACTATCAGTGTCGTTCAAGTGGCATTCACTTTCAACTAATCCGCAATTTCATTTAAAACAAGGATCTCTGCCTGGAAGATATTGCAGTGATCCGGAAGTCGCTTTGCAATACCAAGACCTAAAGCCCCTAAAAAGACGCCATAACTTACACCTTTTTGGGTTTTGGAGTGGTTCGTATAAAAATCAACTTTTTTTGCTCTGCCTGAAGTTGCATGCATCCAAAATTCTGTGGATAGTATCAAGGTTTTATAAGACGTTGCTATAGTAGAGCAGGGGAGATTTGTTCAGTCCTCCATCCCCCAGCCTCATCGTCGAGTATTCTACAGTCCAATGCTAGTAGGTGCAGGAACATCCCCTGTGCATCCGTATGAGTAGTATAAAGAGCACTGGTTATATGGAAGGAGGCAAGTCTTTGCACCTTGTGGAAGATATGTAGATATGTCGTCTTTTTTCCAGGGACGACCATCACACGTTTAGCCCACACATGAGAATTGAGCGTACTGCTGCATTATAGATCCAATGAACAATTTAGTGTATATATCGAGAATAATTGAGGTGTTGCGGCAGCAGCGGTAAGTGCGTGGACTACCATACGTTGAGTTCAAATTGAAATCGTACCTGGGGAAGCCAACTATAGGTATTCAACATACACACACACACACATTTTCCTGATTTCTGTGCAAATACATGCATTAAATTTAAATAAAATGACTACAATAAATTAAGAGCCTGTCCCAGATGTCGACAGCGTTCGACTTGTCGCACACTTACATTTAAAACAAATGTTGTTACATTTAAATGGCGTTGGCTGAAGTAGTTAGCACGTTGACTACAAAACCGAAGGTCCTGGGTTCAATCCCTGTATCCGACAGTCATTAAATAACAACACCACGCATTTTTCTGATGTGCATTAGTGTCCCTTTGTGTCAGTTGTTGTAGGAAAGTTCAAGTGATGAAGGCATAGTCACTGGTCACTGAACTATACCGACTTCAGCAGATACTAATCCTAATGTAACATCAGAGCGCCCCCTCCTTCGTTGTGTAGCAAAATCATTGGCGAAGTAAAATAATCAATAAAATGGCTACAAGACACAGCTTCAAAAAATTAATACGCCTCATTTAACATCAGAGAGGCGCTGCAACACTGCATTATTCAAAAACGTACGAAAAAGCAGAGTTGTAAAAGAATGAAGCTTTCCTCTATCTCTTCCTTCACCACCTGTCTTCTCTCTCACTATCCCTTTCCTAAAGAAGGTAACACCTAGTAATAGTAGTAGGCATTAATTGCCTGAGTGTTACTTCTCTTAAAAAAAAAAAAAAAAAAAAAAAAAAAAAATTAGAATTTTGTTGTTGTTTCCAATATAACTGTGCGACAAGTCGAACGTTGTCGACATCGTGGGACAGACCCTTAATTCTTGTTCTTTCAACTGGAAATAACTTTGATATAACATGGTTCTTCGCCTTATTTCATTATTAAATTCACGTTGTTCCAAGTTGAAATAATTTGGGTTCAACATAATTCTTCATTTAGTTTTAGCATTACTGGATTATTAAAAACAATCTAAAATAAAGTTAGTTCTAATAGAATAATTTTCTCTGAAGGCTATTGTAAATCATGTTGAATTAACATAAAACACATTTGAAGTAAAATCATTACCGAAAATATTAATTTAACCTTGTTTGCGTAGATTGGAATACAATTTTCTATGTGAATAAGGAACTTTACGTTCTGTTTCCGCAAGTCAGGCACGCGAACTCGTCTAAAAAATTTATATGAAAATCACTTAAGCAAATGAGTGCAAGTCGACCAGCCGAATTGTAGAAACAGGGTTACCCCAGTTACCCTAGGTAGATATTTAAAATTTATGATTAAAGTTTTCCAATTTTCAAGCTTTAATATATTCACCCCCATTTTCATAATATTTCAAATGAATTTGAAATGTATTTTATTTCAAATTTTTCCTACAAAATTTTCCTAAAATGGATTTTAAATTCATTTTATTTTTTTATGAATATGGGGGTCAGAGAATTATGGTTAACTTTAATGACAAACTTGTGCAAATTTTCTACTCAAGTCGACCATCCGGATTGTGAAAGCAGGGGTACACGTGGTATATATTTTAAATTTAGAGTTGAAAAATCAATCCTTAATGTGTTCAAAGAATTATAGTTAGATTTAATGGCAAACGTTTATGTGAAACAGTTTAACTCATTACCTTAGGTTACTTTCTTGATATCTTTTTTGGCAATGATCTGGAAAATTCCATACAAAAAAAAAAAATAAAATAAATAAAAGTGAAAAATTTTCTGCAACAATAATTCTGTGGCAAAAAGGAAAAAGTGCTTAAGTCGATATAAGCTGATTTTGAGTTAACGGTACGTCCGTAATCTGAATATTCGAAAGTAACCCTGGTCAAAATCTGAATTAATTTGTGTTACTTTTCGGGAAGTTACAGCACTATGACTTGGGACTTATATTTTTTAGACTTCTAATATCATTTGGAATAATAGCTTAATTTAGGTTATACTTTGATATATTTCAACTTAAATGTATTACTTAAGAACGATGTTTGATTTAAAAAAATTTAATTTAATAGAGAATTTCCCAATTTAACTGTAAAAGAAATAAATTTTTCTTATTGTCACATAATTCTTGTAGACAACAATGCAAGGTTTTAAAGCTATAAAGCTCCAATGAGCCATCTTGAAAAGTGTTTTAGATAAGTAATACATTTATATCATTAATACTTTAAAGAGCACTTTTATTAACTTCTATGTTTGGATGTTTTATTACATTCAAAAAAGCGCTTTTGTGAGCAAAAAATTTAGTATTCCAAACTGGGAACTCGCCATACAAAAATCAGCAGTGAAAGCAGCAGGTTTGTTAGCGCTAATTATACTCTCTCATAGTAAAAAGCTGCTTATTTGAAGCAATTTTTTTACTGTGTTTTTGTTTCATTGCATTTTCAAACCCATAATTAGTTAAAAAAATAAGAAAGTAAATGTATGAGCGACCCTAATATATATTTTTCTGCATTTAATGCTAAATAAAAACTTAAAATTTTCATTAGTCATTTGGCATTCGTTCGCCATGAACTTGGTGTTATGCAAATTTAAGTATTCATGTTAAACCATAATAGTAATTGCTTCTTATAAAGTTCAAGCAATAATAGAAAAATAAATAGCAGAATAACGAGCAAAAATAAAACAAAAAAATACTTAAATATTTAAAAAATTCATTAACACTCATATAAGCACACGCTCACTGAGTAAGCAATTTCCGGTGGAAAGCATACACACATACAAACACAGACACGCACACACACAAACACATTCTCAAACATTATTTGCATATTGCATACTTCTAAGCGCTTGTGTGTACAGAAAATACCCTGCAGAATATGCGAATAGTGAAATTGTAGTGATTTAGTAGTGACATTGTCAGTAGTACTACTGACCAGGTGTACCCCAGTCAATGTAATCATCTATTGACATTTAACATTAGCTTGTCATTGAAAATCTACCACTAGATTGTATCAATACTGACTAAGTAGTTTTTTTGGGACCACATGGAGACATTGGCACCAAAGATTCACTAGTACTTTTTAGGGGCTCTAGTCTACAATATCGATATTTACTAACGACATTGTCAATAGTACAACTGACTAGATGTACCGCAGCCAATGTAATCGCCTATTGACATATAAGATAGGGTTGTCATTGAAAATCTACCAGTAGACTTTAGCACTATTCTTTTACGACCACATAGAGACATTTGAACTAAAGATTGACTAGTACATTTAAGAGACCCTCGTCTACAATTTTATAAGGCTTGGGGGCAACAAACTTAAATACATATGTACATACATACATACATATGTACGTAAGTTTTTAACATTATTGCATATAATAATTAAAAAATAAAAACAAACTATTGACACGTTAATGACAATGTCACCAGAAATACACTAGAACTGTTGTCTATAACGTATCTCTACTCGTGCATAAAAGGAAAGTTGTCGACATTTCAACTAGTGCAATTTGCCGCTACAGAAAAGAGTGTTGACATAGAGACATATGCTTCTAGGCTGACTAGAGGGTAGTGTTGCCAATGAACTTATTCACGCTGTAGTAACTCAACACATTTGATAGAGGGCTCTCTAAATTATAAAAGCGTTTATCATTTAAACACGATTTCTGCCAGGCAGTATTAATGTCAAACTTGCAGTCTCGTTAGATTCTTAGCGAAATTCTGTAATATTTTTTTTATCAGCTTTTGCACATCGACTCTCAATTGAACTTGACATTTCCACAATATATTGTCTTCATACTTATGGCAATACAAGTGCTGACAAGCAAATGCTTTTTATTGGAAATTATTTTATATTTTGAATAACTTTCGCTTACATGAACGTACAACAAAATCATACAATTAACATGAATATGCTGACTACTGGCTTTTGTATATGTGCGATGAATGTAAAATATTCAAAGTAATTTACTTGCATAAATGCAATAGGGAAACGAGGAAAAATTCGTAGCAAGTACTCACAGTTTAACAAGCACACATATCGTCACCTTAAATGCAAACGGACGTAACTATACAGGAAATAAATGGCTAAAAACATACAAGTATCCATACTATCCATACTACAAGAAAAATTTCGAAGACACTTTATTATTATTGATTTGGAAACGTTTTTTGTTTCTCCTGTACAAAAATATAAAAGTGTAGTTACGTCCGTTTGTATTTAAGGTGACGATATGTATATGCATGCAGTACATATAAATATATTTCAATGCTGTTTATAACATTAAGCATATAAACCATAACGACGTCTTAACAAGGCCATTACACAGTTTTCTTTTATTTTGTTGTCACAGATGTTAATTAAGCAAAAGTCAAGAGTTCTACACCAGTTCATTGCATATAAAACTAGACGCAACCCCTCTCGCAATGAAATTAATTTAAAAAAGAAGTGTATATATACTCAGTTTACCAGAAACTCAGACCTGGGTTTTAAACAAAATCAAATGAACTTCATTGACTCTAGTTCTTTGAAAATATTTCTGAGCGGATTTCCCATTTTTCTATTCCGAAGCAAACATCTCAGCAAGACTTTAGCATGCAATCTTAATTGTCGTGACTTGCTACACTCATTGTTATTAATAAGAACAAACATTTCAAATACAAATTTTCATATTTTATAAAAAATATGAATTCCTTTTTAGGCATTACGAACAAAAATAAGTAGATTTTCTACTAGAATTGTAAGGAGTTTTTTAAATTTTTTTCTAATTACTTGTTTGTTAATTTGATAAGAGATTTTTTTGCTGGGATGTTAAGGTTATATATGGGGTTTGTAATTCTGGCTCCTTATGACGACGGTTGTCGAATAAGCAATGTCCGTTTGTTCAGCTGTCCTTCGGTCTGTACTACAAATCGATTTTCCAAAAACCCAGATAGATAAACACTTCCAGATAGAGTATTTGTCTTAAAGAGATTGGTATTGAAAAACAGCAAAATCAAGCTGACGGTTTCAGGGCTGGAAAGCTTAAACTTTATTTTGCCATATAAAAGTAACTAGCTAAAACTAATTTTTTTATATTTTTTTTTGTTAAATAAACTTATTTTATGTTTCATTACGAATAAAATTGGTATTAAAAATAAAAAAACAAATTGAAAAAACTTTTCCAGGCCTGGAAAACTTTAACTTTTTTGTTATATAAAAGTAACCTACTAAAAGAATTTTTTTTTTTCTTTTTCTCTATAAACTAAGCATATCCTCTATTCTTAAAAAAATAGATTTGATGTAAGAAATCAGAAAAGTCTAAAATAATGATTCCAGGGTTGGGTAACTTACGCCTTTTGTGATATATAAAAGTAACTAGATGTAATTAATTTTTTTCTTTTCCTTTATAAATTAAATATATTTTTTGTTTAGGAAAGAAAAGTTTGGTATAAAAAATTAGACGAACAGCTCCAGGGCTGTTAAAATAACTAAATAAAAGTAATTTTTTCTTATTTTCTTTTTTCTTTGTTCATTTCATGTATTTTGTATATCTTTTAAAGAATAAGATTGGTATAAGGAGTCAGTAAATAACAAAGGATGATTCCAGGGTTGGAAAACTTTTTTTTTATATAAAAGTGACTAGGTCAAATAATTTTTTTTTGCAAATTAAATATATTTTATGTTTTAGAAAGCAATAGTTTTTAATAAAAAATTATAAAATTAAAAAAAAAATTGCTCCAGACCTGGAAAACTTAAACTTTTTCTGGTGTATGAAACTAATTTGATAAAACTAATTATTTCTTTGCTAATTAAATATTTTCTATATTTTAGAAAGAAATAAGGTATTATAAAGAAGTAAAAATTAATTATGGTTCCAGGGTTGGAAATTAAAAAAAAAATTTTTTATAAAAATATATATAACCAAAAATTATTTTTTTTTATTAATTATAGGAAGATCTTTACTCATGATTTTTTTTATATTTGTTAAATTTTTATATGGATACGTAATTTAAGTACAAACGAAAGTTTGTGCTATGTTGCTTATTATGCTGTTAGCACAGTTATGTTTCAAATCGATGGTCCTTCGCTACAAACTAATCAGCTTAGCAATAAAATTTGCACAGTGTAAACTAGGACGAAGCAAATAAATGCCCACACTTAAATAACATATTATTTCATGTAAATTTTAAATGATATGAAATCAAAATTTTTGCATGGTGATTTTACATTGGTATTTTTTTTTTTCGGTGTGCGTTAAAATACCTTTCTAGAGGAAGACAATAGAAAAACTGCCATGAAAAGCACTACTTATAAAGCTACTCCAATGACTTTCAAAATTTGAAAATTCTTATTGACAGACCCTTGATATTCTTTGAAGAATAATTTTGAGGTATTTTTTAAGGTACTTTTTATATTTAACTTGGGATGCAAGAACATAACAAATGGAAATTAAATTCTTATAATTCCCCAGGAAACTCTTGTATTAAAAATACACAAGTGCCACCGAAAAGTACAAGCTGGACGACATTTTTAATTTTATAATTTTGGGCTGTTGTTTTTGTTTTTATTCGTTTAGAATTTAAAACTTTATCTTGAGCAGTCATAAGTTAAGATACAGTGTGTGTGTGTATATGTGTGTGTGTGTGTGTGTATGCGTATAAAAAAATATTTAGATAAACTAAAGCATTAATGATTCAGGAGTTTTGCTTTAGTTTTTATATTAAAAGACTGCGGGAAAATAAGAGAAATTTTAGTTGGAATAAAATCGCATATGTGTTAAATTGTGGCATCATATAAGTATTGAAAGCTCATATTTAATACAATGTGTATACAATGTTGTTCCTGAAGGTCTTGCAATGTTTCTTAACTTTAGCAATTACATATTATAAGCATACATTTTAATGCCTGCCCTAATAAAAATATTGATGAAAATTTCCCTCAATGACAAAATTGTATTAATATTCACTTTTATTATTTATTATAATTCACTATAAGAGAGTTTGACATTTCGCTAATACCTTTATAATATAATTAAATTTATTATTATGTAGAATTTCAATTAAATAATACTTTTGTTATCTTTTTTTTACTTTTGCAGCTAAACGTTGTCTACTTGCAGTGCTTCACAACAGTAAAGTATTCAAAAGGCTTAAAATAAAAAAGGTAATTATATTAGAGATAAGATTATTATAAATTACCTTACAAATTTAAATGGTCAATCTATTAAAAGGTTTGATTAAAGTAATTGATTCATTTCTTATAATATTAAAAATAAAACTACTCCGAAAAAAATTTGTAATGGTAAAGTAATGGGTTGGAATGGTAATCAGCATACCACTCAGGGGAAAAGCTGCTACTTAAAAATAATAACGAGTCATATTAATTTTAATATTTTTTTTTAATAATTTTATAATTTTTTTTTAATCAAACATTTTTCAAAGTTTGAATTAATGTAGTTTCTATTTATTTCGTGAATTACATTGAATCAATATTGTTTTAAAGTTGTAACATATTATTTTAAGATGTTTATTTCATTAAATTCTGAATTAAGTTGAAATTTATTGAATTAATAAGAGACATCATTTCAAATTAATATGTAAACCATACCATAACAATAAGACGCCAACGTTGTTTCTATAAAAATTCAATATTAATTAAATTTCATAAAAAAAATTTTCTATATTCTCTCTATACTAACGTCTCTTTTCACAAGGTATGATTAAGATTTAACATCAATTTTAACAGCAAGTTCTTCAAATAAAAAACTTGCCATTAAAGTCCCGGTTATCTTTTAATTGTACATTTGTAGAAATGGCCGTAAAAATATAAAAACAGGGTAACTTTAAATTAATATTGTTCCATATTGAAATAAAAAAATTTCAACATTACTAGACTTTCGTTAAAGTTTCTTATTGATGCAATAAGGTTTTTATTGATTTTAAGCTGTTTTTTGTCTGGGTGTACTCCCACTCATTTTCTTTTCACATTTTGACTCTTTACTTCAACATGGCGATGTCATGGTAGGCCACTCTCTCTTACGAAATGACATTGCACAGAGGTCCCTAGAATAACTATTTATTTATAACAAATTCTACTCCACTAGATTTACCAGGGCGGATCTATTAATTAAAAGGGTGGCGTTGGCTGAAGTAGTTAGCACGTCGACTACAAAATCGAAAGTCCTGGGTTCGAGCCCGGTATCGAACATTCATTAAAAATTTTAACACCACGCATTTTTCTGATATGAATTAGTGTCCATTTGTATCAGTTGTTGTAGGAAAATTCAAGTGATAAAGGCATAGCCACTGGTCACTGAACTATATCCACTTCAGCAGATACTAATCCTAATGTAACATCAGAGAGCCCTCCTTCGTTGTGTAGCAGAATAATTGGCGAATTAAAATAACCAATAAAATGGCTACTAAGCACAGCTTCACAAAAAAATTTAATACGCCTCATTTAACACCAGAGGCGCTGCAACACTGCATTATTAAAACAAAAAACGTGCAAGAAGCAGAGTTATAAAAGAATGAAGCTTTCCTCCATATCTTCCTTCATCACCTCTCTTCTCTATCACTATCCCTTTTCTAAAAGAAGGTAATACCTAGTAATATTAGTAGGCATTCATTGCCTGAGTGTTACTTCTCTTTAAAAAAAACGCAATTTTTGGATACACAATAATTTTATTTTTAAATTTTTTACTTTTAGCGTTTCTTGAAGTTTTTATCCCTTCAAAAAAATAATCTTTATCGGTGTCATCAGAATATGTGTTTATTTGTTAAATGATTTCATCTTTGAAGTCAAATCTCTTTTCACCGGACCATTTCTTCAGATTTTGTAACCAGAAAAAATACTTGAGGTTATAGCCCGAGAACAGGATGCATGAGAGAGATTTTTACTATGGAAACTGCACGTATCGATAAGAAATTTTCTTTTTTTTTCAAGTAAAATTGCCTAATAAAATTTTATTTACCTCAAGAAATTTAGACAAAGTTATTACTCCCACTTTTGTGATCCGCGTAAAAAGGGCTTTTCACCCCACTGTGCGTCGATTCACTTCAAGATATCTATTGTAATGACTTCTAGTTCGTATCTAGTGTATTGTGCTGGATCCACTTTTTGACTATAGTTACAAAACGGCTCAAAAACTCTTACTCATTAAGGTTGAACATCGCCAAACACTTCCGCGAAGTTGTCACATGATTGCCTGGTGGTCAATTGTAAGCAAACATTTGTCATACCCAAGTGATCATTCAAAATTGAAATCAAGGTGCCATGTTTCACACATATAGCTTCCACAAACTCTATCGTTTTCAATTTTAATTTTAACAATTGCTTTGAGAGAAGAGACCTTAATTGGGCGTCCAGAATATTCGACATCATCCGTGCTCGTCACGGTCACAACGAAATTCAGTAAACTACTTTTTTTACCATTGAAATTGATCTCAAAGAGATCCCATAGTATTTATCAAACTTGTGCCCTAATTCTGTTCGACGATTGTATAGTCTTATCTATGGACGAAAAATAGAAGCAGTTTTGATTCTTTAAAACAATTATTATTTATCATAATGCCCAAACTAGGTTTGAACATTGTCTATGCTAGATGGTTCGTGTATTTGCTTTATGATTTTGTTCCAAACATTATATCCAATACATATTTTTTTATTTTTTCATATATTTTTCAAACTATTGTATAATACTTTAATTGAATTTTTATGTTTTAAAAACATGGCAATAATATTTATATTTTTCATTATCAAATACAACAACCATTTTTAAAGAAAATAATTTTGAGAATTCAAAGACAAGAACTCAGAAGCATTTTGAAACAAAAACGTCCTAAATCTTCTTACTGAATAAAGGCATTAGTCTTGGCTTTCTACAATAAAAAAAGCCTTAACCGTAGAACGTATAACTAAAAACAAAATACCACACAAACACATAACTAGGGTACCCGTGTACCCCATTACAATTGTTAATCATTTTCAGCTTCACAGAAAAAAATTTTTAATTTTAAATACCGCTAATATATATTTATAAATTCTTAGTAAAAATTTCATGATAAAATCTTTGAACAACTTCTTATTTACTCAGTTATTCATATAAAGCTATTGGGTACACAGGTACCCCGGTTATGCGTTTGAGTAGGTGTCGTCTTTGGGACCACTGAGCCAATGGAGAAAAATAATGGAGAAAAAGCGACTCAAAAAGACTTGATTCAATACCCTATTCGTATTGGCTTTACAGCTGCAAACGTTTAACCCCTGTGTCCAGGGTACTTGGTTATATATTCTAGGGTTAAGCAGTAAATGAGGTGATATTTTTTCCATTTTCTGCTCAAATCGCGATGTAGGCTATCACTGGCTGACAAATTCAAACTAAATGAAGCAGCGTGTTCAAATTTTGACATGAGTCAAGTGCAAGCTGATTTTTGACAGTAACAGTGTTGCTATTTCAGTTAAGAATTAGGAAATTCGAAAACTGAATATCATTATAATCTAAACTGTGATAGCATTTTAAGTGCCTACATATGCTCTTATTTTTAAAATAAAGAGAGCAGAAGTTAATTTTCTTAAAGTTTGGAAAGAAACATACGAATATTGAAGTTGAAGTTTTAGGAAATTGTTCTTATATCTTTTGTCCTACATGCCAACATAAAGTAGAAATATTCTCATTCCCTTCAACGTTAGCAGTTGCTGTTTGCTGTTAAGTAATGAGAAAAAAAGTATTCACCATCAAACATTTTAAAGAAGCACTGAACAGTTTTTGTCATCATTTCTATTATTAAAATTCATGCTTTCTTTCTCCCAGGGGAATAATACGCAAATTAACACATTAACTATTAGGCTGGGAAGACGAAATTTTAAAATTATTTTCTATGCCCGCATTCCTTACCAGAAAATGTAAATTCAAACCTTAAATAATTAAATATGTATATCCCTATTTCAGCAACATCTCTTCTTAGCTGCTAATGTTCAAGTTGTTGTCTGTACACTTTGTTAATATCCTGGCACATTTCCGATGTATAAGCATGCCAACATACAGATACGAATATTTAATTTATTCTTTCTTTATGTGTTAAAAAAAAGATCAAACTAGCAGGCACATTTGTTTTTACACTCAACCTTTTAGGTACGAGTATTTGCTGTCTGTTTAATCAGCTTTTGCCGGAGTAAAATTTAAATGAACAAACATTGGTAGGAAAAATATTTATGCAGTAAATATTTTAAGGCTTTTCTTAAGTTCTCTTCGTATTTTCGTCCTGTTCAGGAAAGTGTTAATGCAAAATTAAATAGGTGGAATTCAATTCAATTTGGAACAAGGTTCACATGGTTTTGGCAGTCGTTATAAAGGGAGATTAGTTTTCATTTGTTTGAAATAAGGAAGCAAAAGCATTTGAAATCGAACAATATTGCAAAACACTTCAAAAGAAAAAATTAAAAACCAAAAATTGCCATCAATATTAAAGGACGCAATTCTTAACCCATTAAACTACCTTCGTAGTAAGACGTAGCAAATAAAGTTAAAAATTCTAGAGAATGTACATATAGAAACAATTCATGGTTAAAATATTCTTGTTTTTACACAGAGAAATAACTGCCTCATATAATCAAAAAGATTTTCTCTGTGAAACGTTTTTAGGCTAAGGGGTATCCCAGCAGAAAGAAGCGAAGATTTTTTCATAGAGATTCCTTATTGTATTATGTGGTAAATCTTATTAATTTTATCAAGACGAAAACCACATAAAATCAAGAAGAAATTTTATTATTCACAACTTTTTTTACTCAATTTCCGTTATTTTTTGGCACCAAAAAAACTTTTTGATTCTATTAGGTTTTCTTATAAATTGTAAACTATAGCGATTTCCTATTGATTTTATTAGGCTGCCTTACTGATTTTTTTAAAAAGGTTTTCTTCTTGATTTTGTTAGGCTATCTTATTGATTTTTTCAATAAGGGTTTCTTCTTGATTTTATTAGGTTGCTATATGATTATGTGTAAAACATCTTATTGATTTTTTTAATAAGGTAATCTTCTTGATTTCATGAGGTGTCTTGTTATTTTATATATATAAATAGACATAGAGAAAATTTTTTTCATGATCTTTTTCGTTTTTGTATAAGCATGTTTGCACAATTATTTCAATGGTTATTCAGGCTGGTTGTTAGCATACTGGTTAGAGTGCTTGTCTATCAGTCAGAAGTTTGCTGGTTCAATACTTGTCTCGTCTAACGTAATAATATGTATGTATGGTGAGTTAGTTAATTAAGAATACAATATAATATGTTTGTATAAATAAATAACATCTACATATATTACATACATACTTAATTATATGATATAGAATTTAAATGAAAATGCATATAAGCAAAGCACAAAAAATAAGCACATAATTTTTTTTATGAGGTCACCTCATAAAAACAAGAAGAAAACCTTATTGAAAAAATCAATAAGATAACCTCATAAAACTACAAGATTTCTTCTTGATTTTTTCAAAAAGGTTTTCTCTATGAAATTAATAAGATTTCCTTATTGAAAAAAAACAGAGATTTCTTATTAATTTTGTTCTATTTTATGAGGTTTTATTACTTTTATTATTGTGGGTAGCCCATAGTATTAAAGAAAACGTAGGTTTGGAATTGGGCATTGGACAAACGATTTCGTATGGCCGGAAGCGGAGGATTTCTATGTAGATGAAGTTTATGGGAAAAATGTGAAAAATAACATATGTATATTCGTGAAGTTATTGAGGACATAAAGTCACAAATCTGTGGTTTTCTTGAACAGCAGCGCATCTCGAAAAATCTAATTTTTTTCAGTAGATCCAAAAAAAAAAATCTTTTTGAAGCTTTTTTTTAATAAAAAACACTAAAAGATTGTTTGTTGTTGTTTTAGAAAAAAAAACTATGTACATACGCCCACATTTTTCAAAAATTTCTTAGTCCTTTTAAAAAATCATTTGAATTACAACAATTTGGCATCATAAACTCTAAAAGAGATATATAAAACGTAGCTTGCTATTCATGAAAGGAACAGAAATGTGCGAATTGGAGATGGAAAATTATATGAAAAGAATCCGGTCTTGCAAGGGCATCCGTGGCGGCCATTATGCCAATATTTTTTAAAAACAACCTCAGTAAAATTGTCGAATATCGAAAAGAGATAGTTGTTCCTTTCTGCTAGTGTTTGCCCGAATATTTACAATAACTTTGGTGTTATATGTTCATTAACATAAAATATTGATAAAGTCGAAAAGTGTTACTGTGTCAATGGTGTGCGGGACAAAAGAATTTGGTTCATAAATTGTATTTCCTAAACTAATCCTAATATTGTACCTCCATGCAACCTAACCTAACTTATTTCATATTTTCCGGTTTATAATAAAACTTAATACTACAAAACTGTTAAGTGATGCAATTCCTTTCATGTCCACATATATCGCGATGTTATGTAAACAACTTAATCTCAAAGAACTTTTCGGTTTTATTCAGCAGAAAGGAACAGTTTCAACTAAATGGAATTAAATAACTTTGAAGTTATGACTGTTGTTTAGCGATATATTTTATGTTATCTCAATTCACTAAAAATTAATAAGAAATCGCTACAAGCTGCCACCGTATGACCATCGATTTGAAACATAATTGTGCGCAGAGCATAATTTAAAAAAATAAATTAAATTTTCCTACCCTGGAATCTTATTTTTTATTTTTCTTATTTTTTATGCATATATGCTTAATTAACTAACAAAAGTTAGTTTAATGCAATTACTTAAACGTTAATACAAAATAAAGGTTAAACTTTACCAGCTCTGGAACTGTTTTATATTTTTGGAAATTTTTATACCAAACTTTTTGCTTTTAAAAGATAAAGTATATTTAATTTATAAGGAAAAAAAATAATTTTACTTAGTTACTTTTAGTAAAAAAAATTTCAATTTTCCAACCCTGGAACCATACTCTTAGATTTTTGAATTTTAGTATTCCAATCTATATATTCTAAATATATAAAATATGTCTTATTTGTAGAGAATATGAAAAAATGATTTAAGCAGGTAAATTTTATTTACGAAAAAAATAAGTTTTCCAACTCTGGAATAATTTTTTTTTATTTTCAATGCAAATTTAATTCTTACTAAAACATAAAATGAGTTTATTTAACAAAAACACAAATATTAGTTTCAGCTAATTACTTTTGCATGTCAAAATAAAGATTATATTTGCCAGCTCTGAAACCATCTTTTCTATTTAGTTGACTTACAATGGCAATATATTTCGGACGACTTTTGATACACAATTCCAATACCTTTAGGTATCTCTAGGTTTTCTGGGAGCATAGGAAAATCGATTTCACGTAGAGACATACGGACAGACGGACTGCTGACAGACATCGCTTATTCGTCTTCCCTATTCATAAGAACCTAAGATATATTTACTTCATGGCTCGTATATAAATATTTTGGAAATTACACACAGAATGACAAACCTATATATACCATTGGATATGAAACTGTTTATGATAATAAGGATGACGCCAGTATGCCAGCCACACACCTTGCGACCATTGGTACAACACGTTGGATTACCCAAGTTGTGTGTTTTGCCCACAAACTATACAAGAAGGTGTACAACATTAGTGCACAACTTCATTTTTTAATTTTTTTTAGGAGTAAACATGACATCGGGTACTAACTATGTCGCGAATTGTAATGGATGGTATTTTTGGTGACAAAATAAGAAGAAGAACGTAAAAAAGGACCGAAAAAAAGAATTTGGTTAAAAGAGTGGTTTATATAAAAAGAAACGTATTCTAATAACAAACTTTTGGAAATATTAAAAGAAAGTGAGCCAATGGACTATAAAAATTGCATGTAGGTGACAGACGAAGTATTCAATGACTTGTTGTCAAAAGTTCCGATGCATATACAAAAGCAATTCTTCCGCGCAAACTTTTATACGATTATATAAAAGCACTTATTTCTGTTGAATTCTCCATTTTAGACGAAAATATTAATTCGTGCGCGACGTTTTTTATATGACCACAACGAAAATAAGAACAAAATGAAATGCAGTTGTACAACAAACTCCTACATTTTACAACCTGTCTATAAAACTTGACAAAAAGTCAAATCTTTTTAATCTTTCGTACAGCCGATACAGAACGCCACACGACGACCCCACACACTTTACAATCTTATACACAACTTGCTCATGTTGTACCAACATTTGCAAGGTCTGTGGCTTGCTGTAGAATGAAAACTAAGAGAACGTACACATACATAAAACATTAACTCATACTCTGGGGACTGTTTGAAATAAGATGGAAAATTTTATACCATATCTTTAGAATATTATCTGGTCTATTGTGGCACGATTGATTTCATGGCGTATATGCCTGATAATATCAAACTAAAGAGACATTCATTTAAATTATCAAATATGTATTCTTATATTAAAAAAAAATTTTTTTTTTTTGCCCTCTATTTCATTTTAAACCCATTTTATTATTTATCTTTTGATGAATGAGTCTAATAAAAAAAGTTGGTTTAAAAACAATTTTACGATGTTTCCCAAGTTTGTGCGTGTTGTTGCTGCCTTACGAAGCCCTTTTGACCTTTAACAAATTTTCATAAATTTTAATCTACATGTTAGTTTAAGTTGCAATATGGGATTTTATGAATTTTATTTTGTAACTTCATACTCTGGCATCTAAAACAGGTGGTCATTATAAAAATTTGTTTAAGTGTAAGTTTTCTATACTCATGCAAACTTGTAACTCAAATAGATCTAGTGATTTAATTGAATGTAGATGTCAAAGTTTAGAGTATAGAATTAAAATGATGTAATATCCATACGTGAATACTTACAACATTAATGTGACACTTCATGTTAGAGTATATTTTTTAAAGAGGTCAAAAATAATTGCCTAGTCGACTTTTATTACAAGAGTGCAGCAGTTAGGCAACCTATATTTTAATAAGGCCATTAAAATATTGTTTTTATAACTTTGTGGTTATTATTTTTTTATTATGTTTTTAATTCTGTTTCATTGTATCTTGTCTTGAATAGGGCGACCAAAAAGCAATTATTAAGGAGAAACGAAAAAATAAGTGTAAAACCTCCCGGGTGTCAAACAAGCAATAAAAAATTTTACCTTCAATATAATTATGGGTTTTATTTCAATTTTACTGTTGTTGCCATCACAAATAGGCAAATGAAAATTCTTGTTCGTTTTCCATAAACATGATCATAATTTAAGACCCTCAAAAACAATTAAATCCAAGCAGCCTGAATTGTGTATAGCTTTAGAAAGCTTATTGAATTTTAACAAAGTTGTTTGCTAATATTCGATATTCATAAACACTTCATGTCACAATCTCAATATATGTTTACTATTCCAAAATAATTTATTTAAAGTTATTTATCTTTTGCATCAAACCGGGAAATAACAATTATATCATTAATGTCAGGAATTAGCTGCATACGTATTTAAAAATAAATTGTGGTTCACTAAAGAATGCATACATAAATGTATTTAATTTAGTCTGTGTTAAGGTTGATAGCACTATGCAACAAACGAAGACTTTTGGAAAACCACACATACTGGATAGTATAGGTTCGATTGTACTACCAAAGGCTGGTAAAACCATACACCCACTTTGACAATTATTGTGTCTAAATTTTTTTTTGGGCCCTCCAAAAATTTCGAAAATCAATGCGCCCTCAAAAAATGGTGTCATCAGACTCGGTGCCAAGCCAACGCTTAACTATATATGGCAATAATGTAGCTAAGAGTTAAATAAGACTAATAACAAGTGAAAAGAATACGAGTTTTTTTGCCAAAAGTGAAAACGAAAAAAACTAAAAATTTGAAATCGTCCAAAAATCGTTTTCATCTAAAATCGGATGCAAGAACACATACTATTAATTTTTATTTTCTAAATTTCAACCTAAACAGGCGTAGGATGTGCTTTAACATCCGATTTCACAAGAAAAAATGTGAAAACGATGTGAAAGCCAGAACACATACAATAAATCTAATAGTATTTTCACACTGAAAGTAAAAACCTGGTTAAACGTTAAAACCATAAACAGCTGATTTTGCATTGACACTGCAAGTTTGTTAAATTCAGGATTTAACTCACAGACTGTCTAATAGCTTTGCTCAAAATGAAATAAATCTCCTGCAGAAATGCGTGTGTTTGTTGCTGTATTTTTTCTGCTTTTTATAACACTTATTTGACAAACTGCACAAGAACCATTTTTGTTTGTATAAAAAAAAAACTCGGAAAATTTACAATGCGTTGTAAAATGGAAATTATTTTATATTTTGTGAATAAATATTTTAAAATTATGGAACTACATAGTAATACAAAGTGAATATATTTTCCTTGTTTTCCCTCCAAAAATCTTTTTTTATAATATTTTGATTATTGTTGCTGCATCCATTTTTAAGTTGAAAATCTTTCAAGCGACATCTATTGTTATTCACTGGCACAAACATTATCAGCTGCTGCTGGTCATTTTAACTTGGCAGTACTGCATTTAGCATAGCGAAAACAAGGTTGCATTTCATAAAAAAAAACTTAAAACCAATTCTGAAATGGTTTTAAGTTGGTTTTAACAAAAACAATTTAAATGGTACAAGCAGGTTTCAATAGATGGTTTTAACGTTAAACCTTTATTAAAACCATGTCAATATGAAAACACTATAATTAGCATCTTATGATAAAAAAAAACTAATTTCCTCGTGCACTTTATTTTTGCAAAAGTAAAGGAAACATATCAAACTTTTCCTATAAAGGCCATGTGGATTTTTTTCTGTCGCCCAGTGTTATCAGTATTCAACAACATTTCTTACAAATACCTAAACATTAACTTCTGACTAGCCAAATTTTTTTAATTAATAAATTTCTCATATTATTACATATTTGCTGAGGGTGGCGTTGGCTGAAGTAGTTAGCACGTTGACTGCAAAACCGAAGGTCCTGGGTGCGAGCTCGTTATCCAACAGTCATTAAATAACAAAGTCACTCATTTTTCTGATGTGCATTAGTGTCCCTTTATATCAATTATGGTAGGAAAAATTTAATGCTGAAGGCATACTAACTGGTCACTGAACTACTCCTGCTTAAGCGAATACTAATCCTAATGTAACATCAGAGCGCCCTCCTTCGCTGTGTAGCAGAATCATCGGTTAACAGCAGAGGCGCTGCAGCACTGCATTACTAAAAAACGTTCTAAGAAGCAGAGTTGCAAAAGAATGTTACTTTCCTCTATCTCTACACTGAAAGAACTATCGGCCTAAGTTCTATGAATTTCGACATTAATCTAATTAAAAACTCATTAAAGTTCAACCAACGTCACGCTTCGTTGAATTGAAATTGAATTAATGAAACCAGTTTCGTCAAAATTATTTTATTGAAAACTTCATCAAATTTATTTAACAGTGTAATTAATGCAGTGCTATAATTTCATCGAAACAATAAAATAATATCATAAAAATAATGAAATAACTTAAATATAAAGGGGTTACTTAATAATTAGAAAATATTGTTGTCATAAATCCAATAAAATATTCTTACGAAACCAGAGTAACAACGAAGCAATTCTAATGAAATTCTTTCAGAATATTCATGAAATTTTCATTGGATATGTAAAATTATCATTAGATTTGTGAAAAAATTTTACTGAAATTGTTTCATTGATCTTATGAAGCAAAATTCTTTCGGTGTAACTTCATCAGCTGTCTTCACCACCACCATCCCTTTCCCAAAGAAGGAAAAACCTAGTAATAGTAGTAGGTATTCATTGCCTGAGTGTTACTTATCTTTAAAATATATATATATATATATATAAAGGCTCTGTTACCCGTCTGTAATGTAAAGTAACTGCAACACTAGGAAACAGCTGATCGACATTGTTATGTGAAAAGTAATGCAAATGGTTATAGAGATGTAATGTAACGTAACATACTTTTCATATGAAAATATCGATAAGCTGTTTCCTACTTTGCAGTTACATTACATTACAGTCGGGTAACTGTACCTTAAGCCTCGTTACTTTAAAACGAGAGTGAATTAGCTATATTGCAGTTGTTTGGTTGTAATTTAGGAAAAGTTCCAGCTAACGGTTTTTGTTTTGGATACGAAATCTTGATACGAGTCAAAAGACTTGTTGTAAATGGCAAAGATTTCATTTAAAATCTTATTGGTATCATGCAGTCGTAAAGGACCTATTAATATATTTTTCTTTAAAACACCCTGTAGTAAATTTTCCTCTATTAGTCCTAGTTCACACTATGCAAGTCTTATTGCTAGGCTGATAAGTTTGAGGGAGAGAGAGAGACGAGGGGAATAGTTTCTTTTCTCCTCGACTCTCTCTTCTAACAAACTAATCAGCTCAGCAATTAGACGTGTATAGTGTAAATTAGCACTTAAAGACGTTGCTGCATACAATTATACAAATGCTTTTATTAGAGATGAGCGATATTTCTAACCTGTTATTTTTTTACAGCAATTGAAAAATCACTAATCACAACTGCGGGTGAATTTATCAAGTAACAGGCTTTGGAAATATAGTTTTTTCACACAAACTGTGAATATTTTTGTATGGTTACTTTTAGGGATGTAACGAATACCAGTTTAGCGAATGCGAATGCGAAAGCGAATAATACATTTTAATTTTTGCGAAAGCGAATGCGAATGCGAAAGCGAAAGCAAATAATATAATTCGGTAAAATATCACATGCAAATAAATTTATATAAGATTAAGTATAGATAACAATTAATAATAAGTTTACAAAATGTTAGGCAATCAACCCATTCGTACTTTGGCCCTAAAGCCTGGTACTCTGTTCAACATTTCACATAAAATGCTGTCAAATACATATGAAGAAAACTTGGAATGAATTTTTCCTGAAAAAATCCTGCAGAAGTAGTACTCTGTTCATCTTGGGAAAAACATATGAAATATATCTTCAACATTTTAAGTTTCCATGAGAAATAATATGAGCGGCACTTGTTTCGCGTGGAACTTACAGCAAACAAGGACTAGTTTATATTGTTTGGATTTGAATATTGTTGTACGAAGTAATGAATGGCGTTCAAAAGTTTGAACAAACACTGTCTTTTCCAAACACCGCTGGATTTGGGTTTCATTTTGATACTTATGAGAACTTATTGATACATATATCTTTTTCATGCTGGCTTAAAATAATTTTGGTCTTTAAATTTAAAATCGTAAACTATTTTCGTAAAAGAAATACAAAAATTTTTTTTTTGTCTTTAGTATTCGCTTGAAATATTCGCATTCATTTTAGCGAATGCAAATAGCAAAAGTAAGCGAACTATTTGCGAATGCGCAAGCGAATGCGAACATTCGCTACATCCTTAATTACTTTACAGGAAAATACAAATACTAATAAATGGTTTTAAGGCAGAATATTTGAAATGTGTTAAACCGTGATCACAGACACTGTTTAATTTCACTGCTACTCTTTCTATTAGAAACAGAATTACTACGACTAAAATACTGCTAAAATGTGATCACAGTCACTGTTTAAAACAGCGATTTAGAAATCATGCTCACAACGAGCAAAATTATAAAAAATCACGGGATCGCTCATCTCTTTCTATCCTTTGAATTTAATAAATTTTTTAGGCGTTTTTATTCAAATATCAAGACAAATGCATACACATAAATTTAATGAAATGTTTTTCTATTATTATTTTTTTTTTTTTTTGTGGTGCATAATTATAATGAACAAACCTTATTTGCTTGCTTATATTATGAATACTCGTCATAATAATTGCATATTAGCCTAAAAAGAACAACGTTTAAATTTCAAAGTTAAATTGATTTTTAGCCGTTACTATGGCATATTAATATGTTATTAGAAAATAAAATTAGAATAGAAGAAATTAATCTATTACAATGTCTAGTGTTTCGTGGGACTGTCAAATATCGCCCTTGTTGTGAGACTGTCTCAAAGGCTATTCTTTATATCCCCATTTATATAAGGAATTGTTATTTATTTTATATACATACTCGTAATTATAGAAGTAAACTTTTGATAGAAAATAAAGTAGGCGTGCTATCTGGAGGACAAAAAACTGACGAAACTACGAGTAGTCACGCAAACTATCAAACGCCCTTAAAATCGGTGCATAATTATATCTGTCGTCAATAATATTGAAAGCAAAAGCCACAATTCTACAAGCACTAAATCAAATAATTTACCAAAAAATAAAATTATATTGTAGCAAATTTAAGGTAGAAAATCTATGTCTGGATGCGTATGGCAACAAGTAGTGAATGTAGGTTGTTTAATATATCCCAGCGGGAAAAAGCAGGCGTAAAGAATTCCTTCTAGAAGGCCTCTCAACTCCTTATTTTGGAATTATACTGTAGCAGTAGGCTTTATGTTCTCGCTTCTTTAGCCATTCTGAAAGATCTCCCAATTAATGTATTTTGCTTTTGCTTTGGTAGAAAGGCCAAAAAATTTTACTCTTTCTCTGCTTCCTTCTCATAGTGGGAAATGTGGAATGTGCATCTTATGCTTTATGCAAAAGAGGCCTTCTATAAGGCATTTCTTACCAGTTAGATAAGAATAGTAATTGAGTCAAAAAAATTCCTAAGCAGGCCTTTAATAAGGTGTAAGGTAAGATCATCTCCTAAGTTTTCCCGCTGGGATTGTTCAATTATTTGCTAATGTGTTGCAGGTAAGCGTGTGTGGGCGTTAGTCTTTACTTGTTCACTTACTTTTGTTCTTAAAATTATAGTCAGAACTTTATGTACTTTATTCCATAAATTTGCTGGATTCTTGTTGCTTTTATTAATATTTTTATTCGAAAGATAAAAATTTTTAATGCATTAAATTTTAAGCTACTCGTATGATGGATTGATAAGAGAGTGGTCAAGTTTTTTTTTTTTTTTGCAAGAAAAAGTAAAAGTGTTTGTAGAATGTTATCTTAACTCAAAAATATGATAGAGACTTTTTGTTATTATATTTTATTACTAGCTGACCCGGGCCCGCGTTGCTGGCCCTAAGCAAACATTACTGTTGTATATGGCATTGGTGGTACAATATGCAAATTGGATTTTGCCCACGAATAAACTAAATATTGCGCCATCTGCCGGATGAACTTCAAGCTACACAGAAACACTACTCACGCCCTATAGAGCATGTATATGAAGTTTGGTCAAAATCGGTTCAGTTGTTCTTGAGTTACGGTGCAAAAACACAAAAAAAAAATAAAAATTGCGCCATCTGTCGGACGAATCACTATTTCTGAAAGGGGCGTAGCATTTACCGGGGTAGAATATATATAAAAACACGCGCCGGTCTTTTACAAATATTTTGTGGGGTGGAAGGCGAAAATCTGTTGGGGCATTGAAGAGTTCACCCCTAACAAATAAACGTGTTTTTCATTTTTATATATATTAAGATATATTTTGGAAATATATAACAAATCTTAATGCAGTAATTTTATTCTCTTGATATAAGTACTTTGATCTTTTGACTACACTGCAAAAAAGTGCTTTAATTAAGAAACATTTTAGAACATTTTCAATTAAAAATATAATATGTGAGTTAAAAATTTGATTCAAAATTTTTTAGAGAATCCTTTAAAAAATTAATAAAACAATTTTGAAAGATTCAATTTAAAGAACTACTGCAAAAATGTTTACCATAAAATTAAAAAATTAAAATGAATTTTTAATTTATGTTTTTTTTGAAATTTCTTTTATTTCAAGTTATTAATATTTTTATAGCACTTTTTCCCCAAAGTAATATTTAACTTGGTCAGTAAAATTGTTATTGATTTTTAAAAATACATATATTTCATTTCATTATTGAGAGTTTAGCTGGATTCTGGATTATCAGGGAAGGGAACCTTTAGCCAAAAATTTCTTAGAAAAATTAGAGATATTTTATTAAACAAATTAAGAGCTCAACTAATGTCATAGTTTACCCAATAATTGAATAACCAATATTTACAATTAACGTTGGTGTTATTTTTAGTTTGAGATTTCGTCCTTTAGTTATTTGTTGCTTGAAAATTATCCAATTTAATTTAAAGGCTTCATTTTAAAAGATATATAGTCCAATGATACCACTAGCATGTAAACGGAGCCAAACCATATGCCAAAATCAAACTATCATGCCAAAAATTACGGCCTGACCCACGATGTGGACAAGAAACTTCTTTTTTATTGAAAACAAAAACAAATTTTCTGGTTTTCTTTTTTGCTTCAAATGTAAGTAAGCGACAGAAAGTTTCTTGTCGACATCATGGCCAAAGCTGTCAGTTTAAGCGTTGAACACAGTTCTGCTGCAAGACATAATATGATCACCTTAAACCTTCTCTAGAGCCCAGTCGGCCAAAAATTTACGCATATGATGATATCGTTTCTTTATGTTCTTCTTTCAGCTGCAGCTGAATTTTAAACAAGTATAAGGAAAGATCTTTTAGTAAAATTTTCCATTTAGTGAAGGTACTGAGCTCCAATTCCTACGACCGACGACCGACGACCGACGAAAAATCGATAAATTTAGATCTTTCTTTCCACACTTACGTTTACAGAGACAATGTTCTCTTCAGTACAAACTTTTGTTAGACGTGTCGGAGTTAATGCATCCTGTAGAGGGTATGTGATATGAAATTTATCACCAGTTTGCCAGATAACTTCCCCAGATGAACGATTATGTATGTTTGCTATAAAAATCACTAAGTCGTCTATAAGTTGAGCGAAGTGATGACTAATTTTCAAAGTAAATCTGGATAATTTGCTAGCCTCCGTCAAGCGTCAATCTATTCATGATGATTTGGTAGACCTTTCAATGCAGTACCAAGTATCTTCTTCATCGCAGCTGCTTAAAGTGCCATCTATCGGTAATGGCGGAACTAAGAAGATGTAAGGGAATATTGATAGACCTAGCTCAAAGTCACTAGTATTTCAACTATTATATAACTACAGTGAAATCTCTCATCACGGACTCCTCCTATAACCGGACACCTCTATAACCGGAAAAGTTTTTTAGTTCTAACATGTTCATTAGTTTTTCCATACAAAATGCATTCCCATAACCGGGCACTGTAATAACCGGATGCGGACACAAAATGTTTAAAACTATTGTTCTAAATACCTCTTATCAATGGACAGAAGCCGTGAAACACGGCAACAAGAATTCCATTTAGATAGTAGATATTCTTTATTCAACTCTGTGTCTATGATACTGGCGATTCCCCGGTTAGGGTAAATGTAAATACTGATGTGTTACAGACGGCAAAGAAGATATAGTTCGCCGACTTTTTATTTTTTTCGTATTTACAAAATGGCGTCTATTGGCCGCCATATTGGATTTTGACAACCAACATATCTTTAGTGACACTCCTGAGATTACTATACGTCACAAGCTGTTTTCTCTAGAATATGTAAAACTTTGGCCGCTACAGCAACAACTGTATTAAACTTAAAAATTAAAGCGTGTTCTAAAGCTAGCAACGAAGAACGTTGAAAACCTAATGTAATATAACAGACAATTGTGTACATATAGACACTTGAAATTTTAGGAAAAAAAAGCTCAGAAACGCAAAACGCGCCAAAACTATGAAAAAGCACCAAGAACTAATAAAACTCACCGAACACCGAAAAAAATTTTACCTGGTACTTACATTTTTCTAAAAGACAACGACATCAGGTAAGATATTCGTTAATATAGGCTAAAGTTCGAATAGTATTACATATCCAGTGTCCGTATGGAAGCTTTTTGTGGGAGCCGCACTTTACTGAATTCATTATATTAATATATAAAAACATTAAGTCCAGAAAGTCTTATCTGAGACAATTTTATAAATAAATTTAATATAATAGAAATAAGAGAAATTGCTACTGTATTAAATTTTCTAGAGTGTGTGATGAGAAATTATATTAAACTTTAATAATTAAAGCAAACTTAAATTCCTTCCAAAATTTACTTCCAACTATTTACTTTCGTTTATTACATACATATACATAGTTACATACATACTTCACATAACCCTGGAGTGCAGGTTTATTTGCTGAACTCTTTACGAATGTTGCTCGAAGTAAAAGGCAAACATTCGCAAGTCAAGTACATTCTGCAAACTTTTTAATTCCCACAAGTCACATGTGCAGAATGTATTTTTTTGTCAATAATTTTATATGTACGGCATCAAAGAAGATTGAAATATTCGGCTATAGAAGAACTTAAACACCCTATTTAAAATATATTTCTTTAAGATTTTTCTTAAAATTTGCTTTATTTTATACAATTTATAATTATACTTAAAATGTCATTTGTATTTTACCAGTTACTATTGTGACACTTATCGACAGCCATACCTTAGCTCTTAATAATTGTTGTTGATAAATTGTTTTTCAAGCTTTTACAGGGAGGCACGTTTCAAATCTTATTTGTGATTAACTGTCTCAGCTGGTGTTTGTCTTTGAGGTACGAGTAATACAGTACAGGTATATAGCAATGGCATATATTAATGTCTTATTTTCGTGGCGAAAAAATGTGTTAAAATTTGGAAAACTCAAACAAGTACATGCAGTTACATGTATACATACGTCTTCGCTAAAAAAAAAAATCCCCTAAAAACACTTGTTTTTTCTTCTTTGTGTAGCTGTACTTGTCAATGTTGTTAATGTCTGTATTTCAGCAAACAACACAAACAGTGTTAGTTCTGGCTTTCTGTTCCATACGCCAAAATTGATGGATTATTTTTTTTAGGCACATCTATCAATACTTCTTATACTTGTTTGAAAAAGAATATAAAAATTTTGGAATATGTATAAATTATATAAATAAAGATTTTATGCACAAACAAAATACAGTGTGCAAACAGAACGTGACGTCGTTTGAGCAAAGATAAGGTATTCGTATACCTATAGAATACTTTTCTTTTTTTTCTGTTGAAAAAAAAATTAAGTAAGTTCATGAATTTCGTTAGTTTTTTTTAAACTACACTTTTTTAACTTGTTATTGAGAAAATACAAATTGATAATGAGAAATCCAAATTTATAATTGCATGTGTTCTGGCTTTCACATCGTTTTCACATTTTTTCTTGTGATATCGGATGTTAAAGCACATCATACGCCTGTTTAGGTTGAAATTTAGAAAATAAAAATTAATAGTATGTGTTCTTGCATCCGATTTTAGATGAAAACGATTTTTAAATGGACGATTTCAAATTTTTAGCTTTTTTCGTTTTCACTTTTGGCAAAAAAAACTCGTATTCTTTTCACTTGTTAATAGTTTTGTGAAAAGAATACGAGTTTTTTTGTCAAATTGCTATTGAGAAAATTCAAATTGATATTGAGAAATTCAAATTGATATTGAGACAAGGCGAATTCAGTATCAGGTGACCTTATCAGCCCGGCTGATTATCAGCTGTTGCTACCAAATTGAGCATTTTGAACCAAAACGTCAAAATTTGCTTAGAAATCTTCGGACAGATTTTTTTTGTAGCATAGCAAACTACTTGTTGGTTTTTGTGTTGTAAAATTGTTGTAGGGAAGAATTCACCTGATACTGAATTCGCCTTGATATTGAGAGAATTCAAATTGACAACAAGAAATCCAAACTGATATTGAGAGAACACAAACTGATAATGAGAATTTCAAATTGTCATCTAATGAGAATTTCAAATTGATAATGAGAATTTCAAATTGAGAAATCCAAATTGCTTTTGAGAGAATTCAAATTGATATTAAGAAATCCATACTGATATTGAGGAAATACTAGTTTATATTTAGAAATCCAAATTGCTATTGAGAAACAACAAATTGATAATGAAAAATTCAAATTGATATTGAGAGAATACAAATTGATAATGAGAATTTCAAATTGAGAAATCTAAATTTACATTGAGAGAATACAAAGTGTAATCGAGAAATATGGATGGATATTGAGAAAATACTAAATTATATCGAGAAATCCAAATTGCTATTGAGAAACAACAAATTGATAATGAGATATTTAAATTAATATTGAGAGAATTTAAATTGACAACAAAAAATCCAAACTGATATTGAGAGAATACAAGCTGATAATGAGAATTTCAAATTGATATTGAGAAATCCAAATTGTTATTGAGAAATCCAAATCAGGGTGACCGTTTGACCGACTAAAGTGGCAAATTGCCACTTTTTCGACTGTTGTGCCACTTTTTTCCCTTTTTGCCCCTTTTTTTTAGTGAATTATATTATATTATATAATTTTAGTTGATGGTAGATCTGTAATCTGCATATTTGAAAGTATTCCTGGTCAAAATTTGAATTAATTTGTGTGATTTTTCAAGAAGTTATAGCAAAATGAATTGCGGCTTATCTTTTTAAGACTTCTTATATCATTTGGAATAATACCTTAATTTAGCTTATACTTTGGTATATTTCAACTTAAATGTATTATTTACAGAGTGTAGAACGATGTTTGTAAAAAAAAATAAAGATTAACAGAGAATTTTCCAATTTACATATAAAAGAAATAAATTTCTGAAAATCGACTTGAACGCTTAAAAGTGCTCTCCTGCAAAACAGTCAAGTATGACTTAAGCACTTTTTCCTTATTGCCACAGATATAATACATTAAAATTAAGAAGTTTAGTGTAGTTTTCTAGTTTTTTTTTTTTTTAATTTTGCCCTTTTTTTTTGATAAATCCCCTATTTTGTGCCACTTTTTGAAAAATGTCATCGGTCACCCTGAGTAGCAGGTGTATAATTGTAATCAATGCATCTGTAGAAGTAATGCAAAGACCGCTAGTTATATACAGTGAGGCAAATTGCTATTGAGAGATTAAATATGATATTGAGAGTTCGAAATTAATATTGAGAGAATTCAATCTGATAATGGCAAATCAATATTTTTATTGGGAGCGTTCAAATTAATATTGAGAATTTGCAATTGAGATTGAGTTAATATAAATTAATATTGAGAATTCCAAATTGGTATTGAGCACATTCAAATTGATAGTGAGAAGTCCAAATTGATATTGAGAGAACACAAATTGATGTTGAGAAAAACTAAAATGAAATTGAGAAAATCCAAATTTATATCGAGAATACCCAATTTGAAAATAAGATATTCACTAATACAAAGTTTTACTTATATAAAATTATGAATGCAAAACAAATATGAAAAAAATATTCAAACACCAAATCATTTGTGAACAATTTAACGATTTAAAAAAAAGTTTAATATGGCTAAATCAGGAGAAATTTCTATTGCTTGGATTTTTTTTATTATTTGAAAACTGGTGAAATCACTCAATTCTTTAATATTTTTTTTATTAATTTGTAATTTTTTTAATTAACTTAAATTTAACAAAAGAAAAGAAGGTTGTCTTAGGACACCTGGTTATAGCTATGCTGCTTAGCTATATACAACGAACTTAATGTGTTAAATAACAATGCAATAAAATTATTTTATATGATTCGCCGTAAATATTTCAAAACTTTTCCATTTATTTCCCCTTATTTTATTTCCTAGAGGCATACGATTAAATTAATGTGTTGTTTGTGGCCGGCGGCGGCAGCTGTTAGCCGGCTTACAACCGATCTGCTGTGCTATCTGGTTTGTGCTTTTATGCAAAACCACTACAAAAATAAATTGAGCAATTCTTCTCATTGTTATTATTTTGTTTTTGTTTCACTCATTTCAAACAGCGAAACAAAAGAAAAGCAAACAATTTGTTTCCTTTATTTTCGTACTCTGGCTTTAAGTATAAAAAAATCAAAGCAAAAATAAATTTATGACTGCAATAGTGTCGATTGTTATGTTACAAAAATTACTTCCCAGCTCCTGTGTTGTGAAATAAATAGCATAGCTATAAAAACTGTGGGCATCCTTCATGGTTACACCTGTCACAATGGAATTACTCAAATATAAGTTGGTTAGACTTATAGGAATTGAAATTCCCTCTAAACTTAACAATTACAATTGGTTAGACTAGCCTATAAAATATTTTTCTTTGCTCGTTGTGACATGTTTTTAAATGAATTCTTATGAGTAGGTTTCCCCTCACTCTCTTAATATTCTTTTGGCATTAAAAAGATGCAAACTACAATTACTGCACAAATCTGGCAACGGTTTATGGTGGGAAAGAAAATATCACGTACTAATGAAACGATAACATTGACGATAAAGAGGTCATAAGTAAACAATAATGACTGTCAAATCATGTCAATACATCTAAGACCAATTTTCTTTTCGTGCGAAGTACAATTTATTTTCCTATAGAAAAAACATTAAATATTTACTGGCTTCTCAGATAACGTTTCGTACATATTCCTGGCATTTAATTTTTTTTTCTTACAGCAGTTTCAGATGAATTATGTCAGTAATGTTTCTGGGAAAAATCCTTGCGTGTTCTATTGTATTTGAGGAGGCTGGGAAGCAGCTTAAAATTTAATTTTGTTTCGTCAGCGCCATAAAAAAAAGGAAAGATCAGAGCTTGTCTTATTTCAAGTATTTAATTTACAATAATGATTCTGCAGAAACTTTTTCATTTAATTATACACAACGAAGTTGAATTTTATATGTATTTCAAGTAAGTAAAATTAACACCATTAAGAGTTTTATGGTTTTGTGTTATTAAAGCACAATCGATTTAATTTAAAATTAATTTCATATCTTTTTCGAAGAAACACTTAAAAGTTGTTTTTCGTACATTTTATTTTTTTCCAATGAAAAATAACTTTTAAATATGAATTATTATTTAAAGTTAAAGAAAGAAAGACTGTGATATTTTATTTAATTTTATTTATTTTTGCATATATTTTTTACGTTATGTGTTTTATGTCGTACATTTTATGTCTTATTAAATACATTTCAAAAATTTAAAAGTAAATTGGAATAAAGGAAAAAATATATTTCATTTAAAATTATTATCTCTGAAGATGTTGAAAAGTTCCAACAAAACGCCGGATGTATGAAAAATGAATTAAAAAAACCACTTTTATTTACATTTTAAAGAAATTGAATGACCTTGAAACCTGAATAGTTAGATACAATATCTATAAAACTACACTAATTTAGAATTGGTCAAATTGGTCTACAGTACTGGGAGATTTACACAAAGGGTAAAAAGTACTCAGTGGTCTGTTTGGATAATGTATATTTTGCTCTTCACTAATCTGGGCTTGATCGGTTAGGTTAGGTCAGGTAAAGATGACAGTAAGACTCCCGCACTGTCTTAAATCCTTCAGGCCCCATGTGATACTACGTACGCTCTGTTTAAGCGTAGTACTCACCATCAAATCAACATGAAATTAGTAACAAATTCAATCTTGTTAACATCGGAAAACTTTTTGAACTCAAGAACTCTTTTTCTTTTCTCGATCCGCGGTGTGATAATAAAAAATTATGGGGAGTATTTTTGTAGTTTAAGAATATTTTTTTTTGTCCGCTTTTGCAAAGTTAACGTAAACAAACCATACGGAGAAGATTTGAGGTGTACAGTGGAGCATAATCAAAATATTTTGGAAATAAATCAGTCATTTTTCAACGGGTAGTCCCATGGAAATAAAATTTGGCATGTAACCGCCAGTACTGCTATTCACGTTCGTAAAACGCCATGTTAAAATTAGTTAGCGGTCACCAATTTTTCTTTCTCATCCGGTTTAAATATTTTTTTTTGCCACATTATAGCTCTTGATATGAATTAAAGTTTTGCACGGACAAAGCTTATGCTTGCAATACCAGTTGTCCAACTTACTCAGGGGTGGGGCTATGAAGTTTCCAAAGTATGCTACTTATGCCAAGCAAAATTTTTTACCATTCGTCATTTTAATATTTCTCATCCAATATTTTATACTGAGTACAGATTATAGCTCTTGATAAGTTCAACTAAATATCTGTTTAGTTGCATACCTATATATGTTACTTAGTAAATATAATCATATGAAAATTCCAATTTCTTAAAGCTTTGGTCCGGTATTTTTTAGATATTGAATACAATTATTAACGTTTTCCTGAATTTTTTTATAGCTATGCCTTGTTTTGCTTTCTTTGTACTTAAAAACAGACCACGAAAATAAACGAAACAAATTGTTTGATTTTATTTTGTTTCGTTCTTTGAAGTGAGTGAAACAAAAACAATGAGAACTATTGCTCAATTTATTTTTTGTTTTGTTTTTGCACATGAGCACAAGCCACAGAACACAGCCGATTGGCTGTAAGCTGGCTAACAGCCACCACCGGCCACAAACAATACATTAATTTAATCATACACCACTATAAAAGAAAATAATGAGAAATAAATAGAAACGTTGTGAAATATTTGTAGTGAATTTTACATCATCATATAATATAATTTTATTGCATTGCTATTTAACAAATTAAGTTTGTTTTGTAGAATTAAGCAGCATAGCTATAACCGGGTATCCTAAGACACCTTTCTTCTTTTTTATTTCTTAGTTAAGAAAGAACTTCTAAAGTGTTTAAAAAGGGTTCTGACAAAAAATTTGTTTACCATTTGAAGCCGACATCTGGGAAATGAATACTAGATACAAGGTCTTTAAAAATTTAGAAATTTAAATTTTCATATCAATAAAACTCACTAACTAAAGCCTAGATCCCACAATCAGCATAATGTACCGAGTTTTGTAGGCTCACTGTAATATTGTCATAAGTATCGAGTTACAGTGGTCTTAATTCTCAACTAATTGTTGTATAATGACATAATTGCATCACATTGCGTTGGTATTAAAGGTAAACAGTCTTATTCCGAAACTAATTGAGATGAAAGTCAGTTTTGGTTTATATCTAAGGACCTTATTGTAGTGAGCCGACGAAAATCGGAACAATTTGCCGACAGTGGGGTCTAGGCTTAATAGCTATATTATAGCAAAAAAATTTGGAAATCATGAGAAGTACTAAAAGAGAGAATGTTAAAAAATATCTCACGGCATAAGTACCCTACATTGAAAACTTCTTATCTCCGCCCGTGAGCGATTTGGACAGCTGATATTTCAAGCATGAGCTTTGTACGCTCGAAATTTAATTTCGATAGGCCCATCTGTTTGAAAACCGATGATTTACTTTACAAAATATTTTGATTCTATCCCACTGTGCAGTGCAAAAATGTTCCACAAAACTTTTTCCTATAAAATTTTAAGCCCAAGTTTTTGATACTTATCATACCTAAAATATAAGGTAACCGTTTGGATGAACCACAATAATACTGCTAAGCGGGAAAAAGTGGGCGAGAGGCAGACAACTTTAACCCAGTTTTTATAATAATTTTATATGTCAACTTTAAAAGAGTCGATTCAAAAATATACGATATATTTTTTAATCGACCCTGTTCTGTAAAACAAATTCGAGTAAATTTCTTGGTTTCAAAAAATTAATAATGGTCCTGCAGACGTGTTAAAAATTATACGCAATAATTTTCTTACAGATATGATATTTGAGAAACTATATAATAAAAAAATTTAAAAAAATCTACAAAAATATTTCTTTTGTTGGAGTTAGTGTTCCAAAATCATGCGATTTCAAATCGATCGGTTTACATAACACGGCCGAATGTTTTACTATATAATTGTTAAGGAGTATATTATTAATAGGAATCGGATAATTCCGGTATGAGATATCATCTAGACGACAAAGGATACCAAACATGACCTAGTATCCATGTTCGTATCATATTTAATATTCAAACTCAAGCGGCTAACTTAGTTATAATGACATCTAAAGACTTTTAGGGGCTTACATTCAATGAGGTACTTTATCCAATTTCGCAAAAGAAAACATTATCATCATAATGGAATTGATGCACTGTGCGATGTTACATAACTTTTTTAATTATATTAATTCGGTTGGTTGGTCTTATCTTACATATATTTGCCATTCAATCATCTTTTAAGATACCACAGATATATTTTAAATTATTTTTCCATTAATTTTATTTTATTTTTTAACTAAAGCACATATTATCACAGCCCTCGAAAATTCCTTTAATTTGCATGTACATTTATACACATACATATATATTTATATGTTCATATTATTATTTTTTAATTCAAATAACAATTTCATCTGTTATTAACGGACAAGAAAACAAAACTCTCCAGAGTATTACCCACATCTCTATTTTTCATTATAAATTTATTCTAAAAACAGCAAAACCAACCGAACATGCCCACAGATTGTTCTGCATTAAAGTATTGCAGCAATAATAACTAAAACAGTGGCATTTGCCTCTCTAACCAGAAGCGGGTGTAAAAATTTTTTTCTTTTTTTTATATAAATCATCATCAATCATACAAGTATTCAATGGCTGATTGATTGGATTAGTTTTAGTAGCTGCTCATGATATTACATCTGGTGGGCAGAGAGGGTGATGCTGTGGGTATCAACATCATAATTTTTACATATTGCTTATTTACTTGAATAATGTCATAACTCAAAAACTACAATTTTTGAGTTAATAATGCAGAACTTATCCTCATATCATTATTCACACACAGAAAAAAATATACCTGCAATAAACACCTTTAATTGAAAATAAAACCAAAAATCAATTCCAAATGTAATTTAGTCAATTAAACTTTGTAATTATTAAAAATTTTTAAACAAAAGTTTAATTGGCTTATATAAAAATGTTCAATTGATTTTTGGCTTTATTTTCAATTAAATGTGTTTATTGCAGGATTATTTTTTTTTGTGTAGTGTGTAAAAATTTCACAAAAACATCTTGTTCTTTCTTTCTTTGAAATAAAAATAAAAGGTTTTTTTTTATTTAAATGTATGTAAATTGAAAACTTCAAACTGATTTCTTGTAAAATTTTATTTCTTTTAAAGGAGAAGGTTATAAATTTTTGGATTGATAAATTCATAACTCGGTACACTTTAGACTGATTGCAAACTAATTTCTTAGAGGACATACCTTCCATTTACTACAATTATAAAGAAAGATGGCGGTGACACGCCATAGTGACACAATCTCAGAGTGTAAAAAAGGCGAGAGGCGCATGCCCAACAAAACTATATATTATATTTCACAAGCTTCAATTTTCTCCGATTTTACAAACTTTGCCACACACCCTGAACTTAAAAAATACACAATCTTGCATTAAAAAAAGTGGGCAGGGCCGCTCCTTTTAAATTTTGAACTTATATTTCACGAGCTTCTACTTTATCGATTTTTACGAAACTTGACACACTTCTTGAGCTTTTAAAAATGCTTAATTTTGTGTTAAAAAAAAGTAGTAATAAATAATATGTTATTCCAATTATCTGATTCCAAAGAAATTTGGCAAAGAATTTCTGCTCTTCAAATTATACAATTGTATGATTAAATAATTAGGCGTGGCTATGGCTTTTAAAGATTAATATAATATTATTAATATCATATTTCACATTGATAATAATATAAAATTGGGGTCTTCGGACACCCGGTTATAGCTATGCTGCTTAGCTATATATTGATGATAAGCCCCTAAAAGTATTTAGATGTCTTAAGAACTAAGTTAGCAGCTTATGCATGAATTTTTAATATAATACGAGCATGTATACTAGATCATCTTTAGTATATTTTGTCGTGAAAATGATACTCGTACCTAATATCGAAATTATCCGATAATATACTCTTTAACAATTATAATGTAAAACAGGAAAAAATTAAAGATATGCTTGAATCTACTCTTTTAAAGTTAACATATAAAATTATTATAAAAACTGGGTTGAAGTTGTCTGCCTCTCGCTTACCTATTCCAGTTTAGCAGTATTATTCCGGTTAATCCACACGGATACCTTATATTTTAGGAATGATAAGTATCAAAAACTTGACCATAAAAATTTATAGGAAATAGGATTTGTGGAAAATTTTTACAGTCCACAGTGGGGTAGATTTAAAATATTTTGTAAGGGAAATCATCCGTTTTTAAATTGACATCCTATCGGAATTGAATTTCGAGTGGACAAAGATTATGCTTGAGATACTAATAGTCCAAATTGCCTAGGGGGCGGACATAAGAAGTTTTCAAAATAGGGTAATTATGCCGTGCAATATTTTATAATATTTATTACTTTAGTGTTTCTCATACGACTTCCGAATGTTTTTGCTATAATATATACTACGTTTATACGCAGGGCTTATTTGCAAATAAAACAGTAAATTGTTGCCATATTATTGTTATTATTTCGACTTACTAATTCAGAAAACTATTCACGATTAACGCACTATTTGCAAATAAAATGCTTGAGGTTGCCACGCTTAGAAATGTTTGATAGCAAAAAACAATAAATGGATAAATATTGCAACAAAAAACATTGATAGAAGCAAATAATGACGATTAAAACAAAGAATCATTTGATATTTTGTACATTTACACTATTTTTTTCGTCAACATAAGTAAGTTTTCTATAGAAGTGCTACCAAGTTTGTGTACTTTTGCTATGCCGTAAAAAGAGTGAGTTAATTTATTTGCAAATAATTTTATTTGCAAATAGTGCGCGTATAAACGTAGTAATAGTTAGTGACTTGTATCGATATGTAAATTAAATTTTCTAAATTTTTCAAGAAAGTATTTATTTAAAATATTTATTTCCCACATGTCGACTTCAAATATTAACCTTTTTAAACACTTTAGAAGTTAGTTTTTGACTAAGAAATAAAGAAGAAGATAGGTGTCTTAGTATACCCGGTTATAGCTATGCTGCATAGCTATATAAAACAAATTTAATGTGTTAAATAACAATGCAATTAAACTATATTGTATGATGATGTCAAATTCGCCGCAAATATTTCAAAATGTTTCCATTTATATCCCATTATTTTCTTTTCTAGCGGCACACAGTTACATTAATGTATTGTTTGTGGCAGGTGGCGGCTTTTAGCCAGCTTACACCCAATCGGCTGTGTACTCTGGCTTGTGCTCATGTCCAAAAACAATACCAAAATAAATTGAGCAATCGTTCTCATCTTGTTTTTGTTTTTTTCACTCTTTTCAAAGAATGAAAGGAAAACAAATCAAAAAATTTTTTTTTCGTTTATTTTCGTACTCTGCTATTAAGTACAAAAATTCAAAAGAAAAATAAATTTATAACTATAATAGTGTCGATTATTTGTGCTAGGAAAATCACGTTCCAGCTCATGTTTCGTGCCATAAATAGCATAGCTATAAAATATACTTAGGGCCAATACCACGATGTCGACAACGATCGACTTGGCGCACACTTACATTTGAAAAATCAACAAAATATCGAAATTTGTTTTGGTTTTTAATGTAAATGTGCGACAAATCGATCATTGTCGACATCGCGGGATTTGGTCTTAATCTTGTCTTAAAAATGTGGGCGGGACTACGCCCAAGAAAAATTAAGTTTTATATATATTAAATAATATGTTCTTCTACTTATGCAATTCCCCCGGAAACTTTGCAAAGAGTTTCAGTTCTTAGAATTATATAATTATGTGCTTAAATAAGTGGGCGGGGCTATGCCCATTAAAAATTTATATAAAATTTCACACGCTTCTACCTGACCGATTGTAATGAAACTTGATACATACCTTGAGATCTAAAAGTGACGCGATGTTGAATTTAGATAAAAGTACCGACACTTATATTTGACAAATAAAAAAAATATAAAACTGGCACTAAGAACTTAAAAAACAGTAAGCCAATGTAACAATGGTAATGTAAGAATATAAAAAAAAAATCATTATTGAATTCTTGTTTCACGTTTGATATAAGTTGAACTTCTCATTTATTTAAATGGAAGTCTAACTTAATATCTCTAGTTGTTCTAAGAAGGTTTTGGGTAAAGAATCCCTGATGATCCATTAGCAACAGTGAAATACGCATAAGATCCAGCTAATCCCTCAGTAATTAATTTCAATGCATTTTTAATAAAAAATATTTTACTGAATAAATAAAAAAATAGTTTGGTGCGTTAAAATAAGAATTTTTAAACAAAATTTAATAGGATTAAAAAATGAACACCAAAAAGTTAAAAATAATTTATTATTTAGTTTCTTATTATTATACCTTTAGTTCTAATCAAAACCTAAAATTATATATTAACTTATTTATGCCTTTAGTTATCATTGCTATAGTCAGCGACTTTGAATATTATTATAGATAAAACATACATACGAAATTGTTTTAACTGAATCCAAATTATTATTATTTATAATTTATTTTTAAAAAAGTCTTATTTACTTACGACGTTTTTGAAGTCAATGAGCTTTGTATACAAATGTACATTCTGTATAAAAGCTCAAGGCTGTCAGACAAGCGGATGAAAGTTTCCTTTCAAACTGGTGGTATTTTATATTGATTAGCTAATAATCCTTGGTTTCTATTCATGTTTGGCTAAAACCCGCATCATCTGCGGGAGCAATCATTAAGGAATATAACAATGAAATGGGCGCCCTGTTTCCATAAAAGGCAACAAAGAAAAAATATTACTCGTACAAAAAGGTTGTTTAATACAATACATGTATTTGTTTAAACAAACATTATATTAAATTTTAAGGCTAAAAAAATTATTTTTTTTTGTAAAATTTTTCTTTTTTCTGCCTAATAAGATTTTAGTTAAAATTGAAGAGAATATTTATTTTATTTTGATTAGGCGGACAAGTAAAATTTCTTATCTCTCATTGTGTTTCGTAAGTAATTTGCAGTATTAACAAATATAAATAAGCTTACAAAAGGATTGTAATAACAATTTATATAAAGTGTTATTACAGTTCTTTTGTACTTGTGAGATATGCTTGTGCAAACATATCTCATTACAAAATATATTTATTGCATTTTTTACTAAGGCACATTCAAAGTATGTTAGATGACCTTTTTTTACAGATATTATAAATGTACGCTGGAGCCGATAGCAAATGAAGGGACTTTTTAGATAAATATATAAAATTGAATTTAAATTATAATAGCGTTGGAAGTTTAATGCCCTAATTCAGTAAGCAGATTTAGGACGTTTTTGTTTGAAAATGCTTCTGAGTTCTTGCCTTTGAAGTCTCTAAATTATTTTCTTCAGAAATGGTTGTTGTCTTTGACAATGAAAAATATAAATATTATTGTCATGTTTTTAAAACATAAAAAATCAATTAAATTATTATACAATAGTTTGAAAAATATATGAAAAAATATGTGTTGGCTATAATGTTAAGAACAAAATCATAAAGCAAATACACGAACCTTCTAGCATAGACAATAAATAATAATCGTTTTAAAGAATCAAAACTGCTTCTTTTTTTCGTCCATAGACAAGACGATACATTCGTCGAACAGAATTAGGGCATAAGTAAAATGAAGTAAATGAAATACAAAAAAAAAACTGCTAACGTGTCAGTTTATTAATACTTTGTTTTTTAAATTCACCGTAATTTTTAGAACAGGTCCGATGGTTTTAGATAATCACTAAAAGTTTGAAAGTGCTCTCGTGAAAAACTGCTATATCCATCAGACTCAATTAATTTAATTAATTAATTTATTTTGAGACATTGTTTTTTACTTAAGTTTGAATTGCATTCGCTTGCAGCCGCCATAAATCAGCTAGAGATGAACTTGCTTCTAATTTACTCCATTTAAATAAATTGAAATATTTTCTTGAACTTTGTTTTGGTATTTTTTTGTATAATTCTCCATTACCACAAGGGCATGTTACCAACCAGTGATCGGCAATGAATCGTTTTTTCGCTATATACAGTGACTCATGAAATTTTAAATATAAGTGAGTATACATCATTTAAACTCAACTACTCCGACTTACGCATACTCAGGATGACAATAATTTATAAGTATGGGTTGAAATAAATATGAAGGCGACGTCAACATCATACTTAGACCACACTCACACTCATAAATAACCTCAGTTTGATTTCTAATTTCTGGCAAATACCCTATAGGAACTCAAACACATTTGTAAGTAACTTTAAACTGATTTTTTACTAACCACATCTAGTTGATTAAGTGACTTTTTTTTTGTGGCCGACTCACTATTTTAACATAGTCATGTCATAGGCGGTAGTCAATTGGCCATCTCTGCATGACTTTTAAGTTGACTACCAACTACGTATTTTTCAACCACTTTGTAGTTAATTAATATTATAGTAAAAAAAATATATATGTATATTTATATTATATATAATATATACATAAATATATGTATATATTCATATATATCTATGTAAACATATAAATACATATGTGACGCGCAAAAAAGAAAGGGACCTAAGGGTAAAAACCGGTTCTGTTCAGTAGAGCCATTTTAAAGATTTAAATACGTGTATCTTTGGTGTACCATCACTGAGCGTGTTGGTATTGGTCTCATTTGAAAGCGACACATCTCATGACGTGAGGAACGTGTTGGTCAACCTTGAAAACGCACGTAGGTCGACCCTACCTCTTGGTTTGTGTAGTTGGTTTTTACTGTTTTCTACCTAGCGCGCTGTTTCCATGAGTTTGCTATCAATTTTGCTCGCGTTTTTTCGAATCCAGGTTTATTTTCTGAAATAATTAATTGTGAGTTATAATAAATACTCATTTATAATTATTTTAAATCGTGAATATCACTCTGTTAGTACGAAAATTTGTTACACATAACCTTAGAATCGTCGACTTCAATTTCATAAAACGCGCATATTTCTGGGAGGGAACACTTTTGGGGCATGGGATCGGTCTCATTCGATGCTCAGATGTTGTCCACATAAAAAAAGTGAAAATTGATTTTTTTTACCCTTAGGTCCCTTTCTCTATGCGCTGTCACATATAGTATATATAAATATTTATTAATATTATCACTAAAAATAATAAATACTTACATATACACATATTTACATACATACATCTATACATACGAACCGCTCATAGAAAATATTATAAATATTAAGTATTGAAGTTATTAAGTTCTTTTTTTTAACTCAAACATTTGACAACTGATTTCATGACATGCTTGTTTTGATTTTTTTATTTTCTTTTTATTATCTTATTTTGCTTTTATTTATTTCTTAAGTGTGCTTCTATTCCATATCTGCGTGAGATTTAAGTCAATTTGTAGTCACTTGCAAAATATTTAATTCATAAGTTAGTGTTTTTTGTCAACCAATTATTTTATTTACTACAGGGTATTTATGCTACTCACATTGATTCAGTTCACTAAACTCATGCACATAATAATATTATTTAAAAGTTTTTAGTCATTAAACAGTTTCACTGTTGTTGAAATTCCTGCAAAAAAACCAAAAAGACAAGCAACAGAGAAACACACAATCTCATAATGACAACTTTAATGTTCGTATACGAAGTTCGCATTCTTAATTATACTTATTTTGCATCGTCCATGGGCATTGAGTTAAGGAGAGTCGAAGTCAACAACGTGATAAATGTTGCTAAGTATGAGTTCGATCAGCACTTCAATTTTTCGAGTGAATATGATTTAAAGACAATATTGCAATAAGCATGAGTGCGCATAAGTACAAGAAATTATAATCATGATTCGGCTCTACTCACTTTTTCATTACTCATTGCTGTTCTCTGTTACCAACACAAAGCATAAAGAAACATAATTTCGTAATATTTTCTTTTCTTAATCTTAGAAATACTCCCATACATACATACATATGTATCTTATTTTGAACATAAAAGTAATGAAAGAAATATATGATAGAGAGAGCGAGAGAGAGAAAACAAAGAAAGAAACAACAATGGTGAGTGCAGAGTCACACTTTGGAAATAAAAATTCTTTTGAAAATTACTAACTAATTACAAAGTTTCCTTTCTTGTGCAATTTGCAAAACATTCAGAGAACTAAAAGAACATAAATAAAACAAGAACAACAAGAACAACAACAACAACAAAGTGCTGTTAGCAAAACTCATTCAAAATATACTAGAACATTCAAAGCTATTAGAATGTTAAGCCATCAAGAAACGTGAAACAATAACGTTTGCCAGGTCGAACTTTTAGTATGCTGCTCATTAAAAGTATAAAGAATATGAGTTAAATATTTTTGCTTTTGTGAAATTTATGAGTTAAAAGAATTGTTGAATCTTGTATATTAAGAAGAATAATTAAAAATTGCAAATTTTCTTTCTTTCTTTGTAGTTAAAATGAGTAAGCTGTCTTACAACTAATTTAATACACTTACCAAACTACGCGTAGAGCTTAATTTTCTAAAAATAATAATACAGTATTAAAACAACACCATTACACCCATACAGAAGCAAACGTGCTACGGAAAATAAAAACAATAAAAACAATAGCATAGTCATAGTAAATTAAAAATAACAAATGCTGAATAGTAATTTAATTTGATATTGTTTTACTTATCTGCACAGTTGTATCAACAACTCAGCAGTTACACACCCACACACACACACACACATGTTCATATGTAACTGTAAACGTAAAGTTGAGTACACAAACACACTCCCACTCACAAACAATTATGCAAGACAAGAACCTACACATGTACTGTATTCATGTATTGCTTGTGCCCAGCAGACAAATTGAATGACTTAAGGGTGAAAGCATGACAAGCTTTATGAGGCCGAAAATTGATTTTATTTTTATATGCTGATTGCATTAGACTTTATTCCATCTTTACTTTGCGTAAAGGATTTCGATTAATTTTCATTTTTATTTGAGTGAGCGAAGTTCAGTGCATACATAACCTTTTGGTAAATTTATTTGTACAAGATATTGAATTAATATTATGGAGGTAGAAAATGGCATCTGAGTAGAGTTCGGCTATAACGAATACCAGTTATAAGGAATGATCACTTAGCATGAATATAATCTGCAATCCCACACAGAGAAAACAGTGCCTACTAAATACTTTATAATAATAAAACAAAATTAATAAGAAATCTCTATGTTTTTTTCTATAAGGAAATCTTATTAATTTCATAGAGAAAACCTTTTTGAAAAAATCAAGAAGAAATCTTATAGTTTTTATGCGGTTATCTTATTGATTTTTTTAATAAAAAATAAAAAAAAAATTGCGTCTTTCTTCTCCGTACTTATGTATTTTCATTTAAATTCTATACCATATACATATATATGTATGTAGTATATTGTAGATGTTATTTATTTATACATACATACATATACATTATGTTATTTTCTTAACTAACTTACTCACCAAGTATTGAACCAGCAAACTTCTACCTGATAGACAAGCACTCTAACCAATATGCTAACAAGCAGCCTGAATAACCATTGAAATTATTGTGCAAATATTCTTATACAAAAATGAAAAAGATCATGAAAAAAATTGTCTGTATGTCTATTTATAGAAACGAAATAACAAGACACCTCATAAAATTAAGACGATTTCCTTATTAAAGAAATCAATAAGATGTTTTACACATAATCATATACGAACCTAATAAAGTCAAGAAGAAACCATTATTAAAAAAATCAATAAAATAGCCTAATATAATCAAGAAGAAAACCTTTTTAAAAAAACCAATAAGGCAACCTAATAAAATCAATAAGAAATCCCTATTGTTTACAGTTTATAAGAAAACCTAATAGAATCAAGAAGTTTTTCCCTATGGATTGTTTTTTGGTCCCAAATATAACGGAAATTGAGTAACAAAAATTGTGAATAATAAGATTTCTGCTTGATTTTATGTGGTTTTCTTCTTGATAAAATTAATAAGATAATAAAGCACAAATAAATGACGAATATGATGTACAAATGAGGCTATCAGCGTAGAAGTGGTGTAACCCACATAAATTTTTTTTTTTAAATCCTCTTTTTAATTATTTAATTGCTTTCTTACTTTTCAATATTATGATCTGTGCAAAAACAATTTTTCAGCCCCATTTTATTTAGAATACCATAAGGTGGCGTAATGTACTTTTTTTGATAGTTGGTAATGTATAAAATGTATTTGTCACAGCAACCAAAAAACCAATGTGGGTTACACCATTTCTGCGCTGATAGCCTTAAAAAAATGTTATTAGCGAACTTTTATAGTATTTGAAATTAAAATATATTAAGAATATATACGAGTTTTTCCTTCCGTGGGCGAATTCCACAATATTCATATGCGAACCCGTATGGTATATATCGGTGGTCACAAGTAGAAAGGCCCTAACTCGTAATTTCATTTCTAATTGTGACCAACGATATGTATGTTACGGATATTTTTTGCATTTTCCGAAGCCCCAGAAAATCTAGAGTCCTCGCTCTTGTAGTGATGTGTCAGAATTTGTCTAAAAAGGATTGGTATTCAGCAAAATAGAAACTTAAACTTTCTTTATATAAAACTTATAAGCTAAATTAAATTTTAATATTTTAATGACATTTGTTCTCAAATTTAGTGTTTTACTTGTTAAGTAAAATATTAAAGGCCTTGTTCTTAAAAAAATATTTTTGATTTAAAAGTGGTTTAGTAAAAATATTTTCAAACAAAATTTGTTTTATAAAACCTTTACAAAACAAAATTAGTTGTATGAATAAGCCAGTAAAAGTTAAAAAAATACAATGCAATTGATAGCAAAATAAAGCATTCTTACTTGCTTTAAATATCTTTTTTTAAAAATGTAAAAGAGATTTGTGGAACAAAGTCCAGTTAACCTTGACCACTACTATTTGCCTATAGCGCGCCATATTTAAGGTAGAAATAGTTATAGCTATGCTATTTATTGCACGATAGGATAGGAGTTAGGACATGATTTTCGTAACAAAAATAATCGACACTAATACAGTTATAAATTTATTTTTGTTTTGATTTCTTTGTACTTAAAACCAAAGTAAGAAAATAAACGAAAAAAAATTTTTGGATTTTTTTTTCAAGAACCAGTGAAACAAAAATAAAACAAAAACCATGAGAAAGATTGCTAAATTTGTTTTTGTTTTGTTTTTGCACATGAGCACAAACTAGAGAACGAAGCCGCTAGAAAACACAATAATGGAAAAAATTTAAAACTTTTTATAATATATAATATAATTTCATTGCGTAGTTATTTCACACATGAAATTTATTTTATATAACTAAGTGGATCCTAGGACACCTCTATTCTTTTTTTATTCCAGTTTCTGTTCCGGTTACAAAAAACTTCTCTTAAAAGGAAAAAAATCGTCAGGTCGCTCTGAGTTTGTTATAACCGAATTCCACTGTATGTAACATTTCAGAACGACACTACATGACTAAGCAGGTGTTAAAGGCTCAATTGGTCGGCCATGCTGTCAAAGAGATGAAAGAGTAAAAGTGCTGAAGTGCAGAAATATAATTGATAAAATATTCAAAGGCTCAATCAGTAGGGAGCTGTAATCCTTTAAATACTTTAATATATTTATTTTATTCTTTTCTAGTTATCTAAAGGTTGTCAATGATATTTTTCTAATTTTCTCTCCACCCTAATTTAATTTGGTGTGCATTATTTATGCCAGCCATGACATGAAATAAAATTTATATTTCTGCTCAAAACTAATATAAATACTGATAGGATTTTTGAAGCATCTGGACAGACAATGAGAGTTTTAATATAATATATAGTATAACCACTAAAAAAAATTGCTTTAAAATGTGTAAATGTTTAGAGACAATAGAAATACGATTATTTTTTTCTAAATGATTTGTTTCATGGTTTGTATTTTATAACGTGCAATTTTTATATCACATCCCAGTAAAAAAAATTGGAAGTCATTCTAAAGGAACTACATTTTCATTGCTTCCAAAAAATCGATGTTTTTAATTTGCCGACAGTTAGCAGAAACCCAAGTAGAAGTTTATTTTAGTCATACATAACTTTGTAATTCCTCTATAGTTTCACTCACCAGAATTTAAAAAAAAATCGATTTTTTTAAGAAACTTATGAACTAATTTTGGTCTAAAATTTTGAAGTTATTTGCTTAAATTTACATGAAAATACTGTTTCGCGTTTAAATTATTATAAAAGGAAACAAATTGTTAAAATAGTTAATTATTAACCATTTTTCCTAGATGAAAATATTATCATAGAACACAAAAAAGGATATTTTTCTTAAAATCGCTTCCAATTCGGTGACCAGGCATCGAAAAGGAGAACTTCTTGCAATGACAACCCTATGTAAAAATCATTAGATAAATCGAATCGAATCGATCGAAATTTGCACTACTTCCAGATCGAAAGATCTACATTTTTATGATTTTATTGGAGTGTCTTTTTTTACTGGGATTAATTAAATTTCTTGAAGACCAGTAATCTCCTTTTTAAAAAGAGACTCTTTTAAGTTAATCTTTGAGTTGTAAAACCACTAACAAAAATTAAAATGTTAGCAAAATGGTTTATTGGGCAATTTAATAAATGGCAGTTGCCCATTTGGCATACAGTCAGTAATGAAAGTTTAGTATATTCAACAAATATAAAAAAAAAACATGAAACTATAAAAATGCAATCAAATAGCAAATACATTTAGAATTTGGACAGTAAATGTTGTTGAATTGCTTAGAATTTGAATGAAACGAAAGAAAGAACATGTACAAAGGCAAGAAAAAAAATTCTTTAAAGAGTGTTATTTTAAACAAAGTTACTGTCGTTAAAAGCGTGATTAGATGGTAAAGTTTCCACACGAATAAGAATTTACATATTGCATGTTAGAGATGTGCTCGTGACTACGTTTTGACTCACGTGACAAAAAATTACGTTAACTTCATATTGCTGTTGCATGTACATACAAAGATTTGCGAGAAAGAAGTTTTGAAAAATCTTACTATTCACTGATATAAAAACTTATATTCGGAAAGTGTCAATAAAACAAACACAAAATGCATTAAACTGATGGACAAAATAACATTTTAAATTTAAAAAAAAAAATAAATAAATAATCAATTAAAAATTTAGTTGAGTCAATAAGGAGTTTGTTAAAAAATTTAATTGATTAAAAATTTATTGAAAAATTTAAATGAGTCACTTAAACTTTTGTTAAAAATTTTAATTAATTAAAAAGTTTAATTATCTTAATTAAATTATTTTTATAAGTTATTCATTAAATGTGTATATATATATATATATATATATATATGTCTTATGTCTTCTACTATCCTTTTCCAATTAAATCTCTAATTTTGAAGAGGGCGCGATGTTAAAAGTGTCTTTAGGTCGTCAAGCATGATTTTGAGGAGCAGAAAACTTCAGGTTAATACGAGGGCTACTATTTATATTTCGGGAACTGGCAACTCTAATGTAAATAGCTGAAATCTGGCAATACCAATAATAAAATTTGACATTTTTTGATTATTTTTTACTACGCATGTGTATATTTTTTTCATTTCAACAAAGTCATTTAATTTGATTGTCACGTCAAAAGGTGTTGAGATAATATGTTGTTTTATTTTCCTTACTTTGTTGCATGTTAGTTTTTATTCATTCTAATTAATGTTGCAGGCGGTTAGTCATTTCTTTCTCAAATGAAATGTAAACAATAATAGAATGCATGCAAAATTCATGTATTTAAATGAAAAACTTGAACAAAAATTTATGTAATTAGTGACGAATAAGAGGTAACCTGTTTTCTTTTTTAAACAATTTTTACACAATCAGACATGCCATATAAAAGATTGAATTACATCAAATTAAATCAAATAATAGAGAATTACAGATCCGTTTAAGTTTAATTCTAAGTAAGCCCACGAAATGACAAATACTGCTAGATGATGAAAATGATGATGAAGTGTCTCGATATCGATATGTAATCAAACCAAACTAGACCAAAAATGTCATTAACCTGATGACTCAGGTCATTATGGGGTCATTATACAATTTTACCATATTTTAGGTGTAAGTAACAGCAATGAAATCTATGCGATTACAAGTTGAATGTCAATGAGTACGTAAAATAAATATACATAAGTAAATAGTCTTAATTTTCGCACATAATCCTAATTGAAGCCCAAACAATTTGTATGCTCACATATTTTCTCTTAAGCAACTATGACTAAAGCCGATTCCAACATAAACACAAGAGCATCTTTACTCCGTTTATGCAAAAACTAAAGTACGCTACAACTACAAATAAAAAGGCACATGCGTCGCATCAAACGAATATATTCTCTCTCTCATATTTTCAGTCTCACCATGAATGTTTAATTAGTCAAAAGCAAAAATACTCGGAATATTTATTCATCATTCGCCATCGTATACAACCATTTGTGTATATAAAATGGAATGGAAAGTATGTGGCTGTGTGCGTAGCTGTTTGAAAATATCCCTATAGGAATTCAAACCCATTTATAAGTAACTTCAAACTGGGTTTTTAATAACCACATGTAGTTGATTAAGTCACATTTTTCCTTGTCGCCGACTCACTATTTTAACATAGGCATGTCATAGGCGGTAATCAATTGGCCATCTCTGCATAACTTTTAAATTGACTACTAACTACTTATTTTTCAACCACTTTGAAGTCAATTAATATTATAGTTAAATAAATATATACATATATGTATATATACATATATATGTACATATCCATTAGCATATGGCGTTGGCTGAAGTAGTTAGCACGTTGACTACAAAATCGAAGGTCCTGGGTTCAATCCCTGTATCCAACAGTCATTGAATAACAACACCACGCATTTTTCTGATGTGCATTAGTGTCCCTTTGTATCAGTTGTTGTAGGAAAGTTCAAGTGATGAAGGCATAGTCACTGGTCACTTAACTATACCGACTTCAGAAGATACTAGTCCTAATGTAACATCAGAGCGCCCTCCTTCGTTGTGTAGCAGAATCATCGGCGAAGTAAAATAATCAATAAAATGGCTACAAAACACAGCTTCAAAAATTTAATACGCCTCATTTGACACCAGATGCCGCTGCAACACTGCATTATCAAAAAACGTGCAAAAAGCAGAGTTGTAAAAGAATGAAACTTTCCTCTATCTCTCCCTTCACCACCTACCTGTCTTCTCTATCACTATCCCTTTCCTAAAGAAGGTAACACCTAGTAATAGTAGTAGGCATTAATTGCCTGAGTGTTACTTCTGTTTAAAAAAAAAAAAAAAAAAAAAAAAAATATCATATACATATATACAATATATGTGACCTGCTCCACGAAAAGGGACCTCTGCGCCGAAAAGAAGTTATTGAGAAAAACGCGTTTAAGAAAAGCGCTTCGTTTTTCCGTGTTTTACGCATGGTTATGCAACTCTTCCTTCAACCTGATCATCTGGCGACGTATTTCGACTCTCTGGTACTGCAGTTGAAAAAGCTCAAGCTGATGTGAAAACCATAAACAAAGACGTAGGTAAACAATATATAAAGAAACGTGCTACAATAGTGAATAAATCGGAGATGAAAATAACAAAAAAAAAAAAACTGGAAGAACTTCCTAAAAAAATCAGACATAGGTGAAAAGCAGCAAAATACAGAAGAACCACCACAAAAGCGTGTTAGGAGTAAAAAAAAGTAAAATTTTGATATTTTTGTAATTTTGTACCTTTGATATTGAACTTTTTTTAAATTTCAAATATTATATATATTATCTGTTTATATCACATTTTTAAATTTTTTCATTAATTATGTTCATCTTTACAGCTCATTTTTAAAAAAAAACTAAAAGACATAGAAACTTGCGGTTTGCGGCATTTGAAAGAGCGTTTTTTTTCCTATAAGAATCACTCAAAAAGTAAAAAAAAAATTTTTCGGCGCAGAGGCCCTTTTCGTGGAGCAGGTCACATATATGTTTATATATAGAAATAATTAGTATTTTATATTTAAAACAAAAATACATACATATATTCATACGAAAGTTTGTCCTGCTCATAGAAAAAATTATACATATTTGTATTGAAATTATTTAGTTTTTTTAAACAAAATGATTCGACATCTGACTTCGTGGCATGCTTCCTTTGTTTTTTTTTACTTTCTTTTCATTTACTTATTTCGCTCTTATTTATTTCTTGCATGTGCTTCTATGCAATATGTTTGGTTGATATCTGCATAATATTTAAACCAATTTGTAGTCACTTGCAAAATATTTTATTTATAGCTAGTGATTTTTGTCAATCGACTATTTTATTTACTACAGGGATGCTTTTTGTATGCACACATGTGTAGTCGATTTAATACTCAGAATATTTTGATATTCTTGCGTTTGATTGCAGGTCACACAGTCTAAAAATTTTGTTTGCTGTCGTTTGTGCTGCATAATTTAAATAATATGTATAAAAATAGTTGTTGGAAATTTATATTAATACGTATTCGGTTAAAATTAATGCGTATATTTGCGTTTTGCGTGCTTTTTATTTTTAGCTACGAGCATTCATAGTTGTTTGGCGGCCATCACTCAAAGAGTACTTAAAACTATACTTTTGTCATTATCTGGTATATATGTATTTAACTTATATTTCTATTTTTAGCTTAAAAAAAAAACATTACAGAAATAATAAGAACTATTCACAAGAGAACCTTAAGAGAACAATGTTAAAATTTATTGTACTTACCAATTTTGTTAAAACTGCAATTTGACATAGTTTTTTGGTGTTTTTTTAAATCCTTTATTTGGAGTGTGACTCGATCAAAAATATTAAATTGTGCCCACTTCGATTATATATCCGGAAACAACAAAGTATAAGTATGCCAGCAAATCACAATAAAGCTTGAGGAAGAGCCTCCGATAATGAGCTTTTAATAGGCTGGTGTTAATTAATGCATAGTGGAAGCAAGTGTATATGATCTTGAGTAACCTGACCCAGTGTAACTAGTCAACATCTCTAGGGTAAGCGTATTTACTTTAATTCAATATAAATATTTTTTACGAAATCCCCTCTTTAAATTTCAATTAGGAGTCCAAGGCCCGATATCTGAAAGAGTTTCAGCAATAAACAGACCGGCCTTACGTGCTCTTCTGGTGGCGAATATGCTTATGATTAGATGTTTTTTCTTTCACTCAAGGCGGAATGTTCTTCGTACCGATAATAATAATTAAGTAGAAGAGAATACGTTTTGAAGAATACATTTACTGTTTTAATCGAATAAAAATCCGTATGTACGAGTCCTGGATTTTGCAAAATACATGGAGTTGTTTTCTTCAGTTGAAGTGTCGTGCAGAGTTAAGGATTTTGAAATGAAAGAAACATTTCTGTAAAGAAATAGGAGAAAATATATTACTGTAAAATATGATTTGAAACAAGTTTAAACGGAGCACAGCTTAAAAAATTTCAGTTATATTTGAATTTTCAGCTTAATTGCAATAAGGTTAGGAATGCTGTTTGGGTTCATTGTAATAAATTAAAAAAAAAACGAAAACAAGTATTTATAAAAAAAAAATCAAAAAACCCGACAGCGACCAACTATGAACCGCTAAATATCCTACACGGTCATTGAAAATAAGAGAAACCTTAAATGATTTTAAAATACCTGTCGAATGATATCCATTTTGATATACTTCACCCTTTTTTTTCGTATTTACAAAATGGCGTCTGTTGGCCGCCATATTGAATTTTGACAACTGACGTAACTTCAGTGACACTTCCGGGATTAAGACAAATCGATTGACGTTCGAGTTCGGTTTATCTAGTGCCGCAAAGGAACACACATAAATACATACATACATACATTGACTGATAAACATATTACTCTTCTTTGCGTTGCGTAGTCAGGTAATAAACAGCCATTTTGTTTTTGCAATAAAATCGTTTCGTGAGCAGCAGGAATGAAACAGTAAATTAATGGCATGAATGTTTTATACTTTGGATGTCAAAAACAAACAACTTTTTCCATCCCTGGTATACAGGGATCTAATTGTCGCTTTCGATTTGAAATTATGGCATTCGATATCTAACAATATTATTACTTTGTCCGATAGCGAATGCTATAATCTCAAATTGAAATACGCGATCGATTCAGCTCGTTATCGAAAGCGGCGATTAGACTCTAGTATTTATTCAACTAACATGCAGCTAAACGCTTCTTTGTAAATATTTTTTTCATCACTTAAATTAATTTAAAAATAAGAAAATATTTATAATAGTATTTACTTCTTTAATGTAATTTATTTTGTAGGCCAGTACATAAACTTGCCAATCACAAATATATGGCAATTAGTTTTTAAGGTAATGTGTAATTTTTGCTGCGATTGTATTGGGAAAAATATATTAATTTCATACATTTCATACAAAGTTGCCTAATTAAATAGAGATTATCACATAAGCCACTTCATCTTTCTATTGTTCACCCTAACATTCTATATAATTACTTTTGAAATTTTAATATTAAATTATTATTCACTTGTTCTACTTCAGCGTCTTAAGTCTCTATTAGAAAGTCTTGAAGGATTAATAAATTTTCCTTGAATAATAATAAATAGAAGTTCTGCTTCTATTTCAACAACATTTCACAACTAATTAAATTTAATAACTAATTAAAATTTGTATTTAGATAAATCATATCACACAGTATACGTATACGTAGCAAAAATTACGAATGTAAAATCAACATGAAAACATTTTGATTGCTAATCATATTAAATTTATTAGAAATAAGATCGCTCATTTACTCAAAGTACGTCATAACTTAAAAACTGGAATTCTTGAGTTAATAATGCAGAATAAATCCTCATATAAGTAGCTTTTATACTCAACTCTTAAGAGAAAAATAAAATATTCTCTTTTCAATAAGTTGTGTTTAAATTGAAAATTTTAAACTCGTTTTCTTTGAGTAAATGAACGATATGTTGTTTATGTGCGATCACTTTTGTGTTCAAAAGTATGACTTATTCCGGCTTTGTTGTTGCTTGTTTCGATGTTTGAATTGTATAAATAACAAACAAAAATTTTATACTACCAGTGAAAACTTCCTGCTGCCGTCTTGTAGTTGGAGGATCGCAGGTTCGATTCCTGCCGGAACTATAACTTTAATTTTATGTTTAGTAATCAATTTAAGCATGCTGCATTGAAAGTTAATTTATGATGGAATTTATTTAGTGTGTATCTAAAGTAAGTTTAAGGTTCTTAGAGCTGCAGCGGTAATAACATTGACTACCACGCTTGACCGCATAAACCAACTATACGCAACACATTCACATTTTCCTGATGCGTGTGCGAAAACACACAACCACTTAAGTGAAATAATTAATTACTAAAATAAAATGACTATGGTAAATGAAATTTATGTTGTTTTAACTTTAAATAATTTTGATTCGACAAACTTCCTCGTATTATTTCAGTTTCAAATTCATGTTATTTCAACTTCAAATAACTTTAAGTTAACATTATTCTTCATGATTTTGATTTATCAGTACTGGAATATTAAGTTATTTCAAAACGAAAATATTTTTCTTGAAGGTTACTGTAAATCATATCGAATTAACGTGAAATACATATGAAGCAAAATTATTGGCGAAAAATTTTAAATTAACTTAGTTTTTTTAATATGAAATTTTTCTGTGTGTACAAGTTACATTTTTTTGGCATTTATAGTATTTAAAATATAGTGAGATGTAATGTCTGATTTGATTTTATGACCATATCCAGCAAAGATTATTTGAGAGATATATTAAAGGAACAAGCACTAATAATCTTTATTTATAAAGTTTTTCTGCACACAGAAAAAAGTACCAATGTAAGATCACCATGCAAAAATTTTGATTTAAAATTTCAGGAAATAATATGTTGTTTGAGTGTGTTGGTGTTTATTTGCTTTCTTCATAGTGCTTAGCTGTGTGAGTTATTTTTTTTTTGTATTGTTGTTGTTTTTTTATGTCTGTAAACAGTCGACAAACTGCTGCTGACTGGTAGGCAGTGTAATAGTCTTGTAGTCGGAGGATCGCAGGTCCGAATCCTGGAGACAAGTGAACGTTTTTTATAGTTCTTTTACTAAAACTTTTCAAATAAATTCTATGTTAAATGATCAATTAAATAATGTTGAATTAAAATTTTTTTTCATGGTGATGGTATATTTGGTGTCACTTTTCTTAATTTTTCTTAAGCAATATAATTTTTACGTTTTACGATAAACATTACCTATGTAATTTAAAATTTAACAATATTTGTAGTGCAATTACAAAATACAAATATATTTAATGTTTTATTACATGGGCGATATTTAAGCTCATTTGGCGATATTCGACCAGTCATTTGGCGGGGAGGCTAAAAAATAAATCCGACAGCATTGGTATGGTACTCTAGAATCGATAAGGCTAAAATTCTAAAGAGAAATTACTTCATATAAAATGCTAAAACGGTTTTTGTAAGTGTGTACATATTCTGCTTCTGAGCAGTTCTCGCGAATTTTAAACAATAGAAGAATTTGCTATTATGCTGCTGTTAGTAAGCTTTTGCTCATTTTTGCTATTTTCGATTTTTTGGCTAATTTTTAGCATTTCTTGTAGTTTTAGCGATTTTTAATACAAATTATGGCTTGTTTAAAATTTCCCAACTTTTCTGGAATTTCTGTTTTTTTTTTGCAAAAGATGTAATTTTATTTTTGGCTTTTTGCAAGCTTTTTTGAATCTTGATAATGCTTTGTTGTGTGACTCGATTTTCTATATTTATGATTTGAACAGGCTAAAGTTCGTATCGCTTTGTTAGCCAAAATACATGTGATAATTATTAATGAACAAATAACACCAAAAGTAAGTTGTAAATATTCTAACTAATACATAGTTGAACGGAACAACTAGCTGTTTTCGAAGGCCACTAAACCATCACCATCAGCGTTCTTTTGTGTTTGGTCCCCTGTGTGTGGTGCTAAATACTCAAATACGCAAATCGAATATGTGAATTATTTTGATTCATCGTATTACAATTTGCTGAAAGCTTTTTTGTAATGAAAGCTCATAGAAAGATGGTAAAATTGAGCTTTCATTACAAAAAGGTTTCAGCAAATTGAAATTTATTTATTTCAAGACTTGATATCGATTTTTGCATTTATTTTTATTTCAAGAACATAATCCATTTGTTTTCAATATTATACAAGTGCTTTTGCCACAGTTAATATTTGCATAACTTGGTATCCATGCGGTACAAAAATGTCTATAGGAAGGCAGAGATTTGGAGTAGATCTAATTCTTGAAGGCAAGTTCATCGAGCTATGCGAAGATCATCTGTCGTCCCAATTGTGGTCATAACATTACGGAAATGAGGCAAAACAAGAGTTAAATTTATTTTTTACGTTTTTTTATGAAGAACTTGGAGCAAGCGCCAAACTGTGGCATGTACATCAAAACAATACTTATTTAATCTTAAAATAGTTGATATTGAATGCTTAATATATCAGAAACCATAATTAATTTTGCAAAACATATTTTGGATTCAGAAACGGGGTATTGAAAATATTATACCCCCATAACTAATTTTTTTTTTTTTGAGTGTTGGTGGGTCAAACTAATAACAGGCTGACGATATATCAAAACGGAAATTGAAAAAGATAACTTAACTGTAAAAAAGCCAACGTGTGAAAAAAAATCTGCTCCTTATTCCTCTTTAATAAAAAACACTTTAAGCCACAAACTAAAATAGCTTTTTTACTGCTTTTGAAGGCTGCTATTATTTATTCAAATATACACTAAATTACAACTAAATTACACTTCCAATAGAAGGCATTTATTTTTGATTGTTTTACTTGTGCTCTTTTTTATTGTAGTTAGTTCTATATTTGCTTATAATGTTTCTTTTGTACCAAAAAATATACAATTATACTAATTTTAAAACATAATTACTTTAAACATGCCACAAACAAACCAAACCTTAATTGCTGCAGACGTAGGTAGCAGTCAGTAATAAAAACTCAATTACTAACAAATATTATTTTAGATTTCGACACATTCTACCATTGCAGTATTAGAAAACAATGGTTGTTAGAAATTACTCCAACACTGTAGTGTAACTCCCCATAACTAACACTATGCACGAGTACTACGAGTATTTATATCATTGCATGAGTGTATGCAGCAGTACACTGAGGGAAAATCAGCAACTTAAAAATAAGAACGCGTAATTTTAATTCAATAATTTTCAATACAATAGAAAATGTATATTGAGATACTTAGAAATAAATAAATTTAATAAATTAATACTGTAAATTAATATTTTTCTATATTGAAATAAGAAATTTCAACATGACTAGACTTTCGTTAATGTTTCTTATTAATTCAATATGGTTTTTTCTCTGGGTGTAGTATTTCATATTGCTTGAGGTTTTTAATTGCTAAATAATAATGTTATTACAATACAATTCCAAATTGTGGCAGTAAAAGGTATTCTTGCTTTTAGTAATGAACACAATAGCTTAACATGAACCTGAGGCGATAGTAGTAATTTTAAATTTTATTTTGATTACGTGTACTAATTTTAATTAAAAAGGAAGAAAATCAAATAAAAGTCTTCCTCATGCAAGTTTAATGTACATATGTGTGCGTATGAATATATTTTATAAAACTGAACCTAAATTAATTTTAACTATTCATTGCAAATTTTAGAAATTCATATAATTAAAAAAAGTATATATTATATGTGACAGCGCATAGAGAAAGGGACCTAAGGGTAAACAAAGTCAATTTTCACTTTTTTTTTTTTTGATGTGGACAACATTTGAGCATCGAATGAGACCGATGCCATGCCCCAAAAGTGTTCCCTTTCAGAGATATGCGCGTTTTATGAAATTGAAGTCGACGATTCTAAGGTTATGTGATAAAATTTTCGTACTAACAGAGTGATATTCACGATTTAAAAGAATTATTAATGAGTATTTATTATAATTCACAATTAATAATTTCAGAAAATAAACTTGGATTCCAAAAAACGCGAGCAAAATTGATATCAAACTCATGGAAAAAGCGCGCTAGGTAGAAAACAGTAAAAACCAACTACACAAAACAAGAGGTAGGGACGACCTACGCGCGTTTTCAAGGTTGACCATGAGATGTGTCGCTTTCAAATGAGACCAATACCAACACGCTTAGTGATGGTACACCAAAGATACACTTATTTAAATCTTTAAAATGGCTCTCCTGAACAAAACCGGTTTTTACCCTTAGGTCCCTTTCTATTTTGCGCGTCACATATATGATGCAAACATCACATTGCACCATCATTACAAGAGTCCAGTTTCATGGGAATGGGTGGAGTATTAAAACAAACAATATAAGACCACATTTTAATCAGATTTCCTGCGCTCCCTTTTATAAATGCAAGATCGTGCGTGTTTCAATACTAAGGTTATGTACCAGGTTTCGTAAGAATCGCTTACGTAGAATGGGCATGACCCCACCCACTTTTTTGAGAAAACAGTTCGTGTCATTGCAGGAATGTAAGGAGTGTTCCAAGCTTCATAGCTATCGGATAAGTAAAAGTAAATAAAATCAATGGAAACATTTTATTGGCCGTTGTTCGGTCCAGCTTTGGGAAATGGCATTAAATTAAAGCTATATCTAAAGGGTGTTTTTTATTGAGGTATAGAACTTTAAGTTGGCATCACTTTTTTAACTGGCGGCCATTTTGTCAGCTGTCAAGTGATTAATATTTAGTTTGGTTTGCCATTTCATCATGAACAGGTTGACAAAAGAACAACGCTTGCAAATCGTGCAAATTTATTTCGAAAATAATGGTTCAGTTCGCGAAGTTTACCGCAAGCTCCGTCCATTTTATCAGAGCAATTAATTCGGTTAACCATGGATCGTTTTCGCACTACGTTTACTCTATGTGATAATACGCATCCGCAGAGACGTCGAACAGTGCGCACCGAAGAAACAATTGCCGCTGTAAAGCAAAGTGTTGAAGAGGACCCGAATGAATCGATTCGCCACCGTGCACAGCAATTGGAGCTTTGTCCATAAACTTTATGGAAGATTTTGAAGATTTTGAATGTGGATGAGTTGTGGTTCCAACAAGACGGCGATACATGCCACACAGCGCACGTCACAATCGATTTATTGAAGGAAACATTCGATGAGCGCATAATTTCGCGGAATGGACCTATCAATTGGCCACCAAGATCGTGTGATTTGACACCATTGGATTATTTTCTTTGGGGATATGTGAAGTCGCTCGTCTACGCCAACAAACCAGAAACGTTAGGGGACTTTGAAGCCAACATTCGTGGCGTTATTGCCAACATACGGCCCCATATGCTCGAAAAAGTGGTTGAAAATTGGACCTGTAGAATTGGCTTTATTCGAGCCAGCCGCGGCGGCCACATGCCCGAAATCATATTTAAACATTAATGGCATAAAATTATCCTTCCAATAAAGCCAAATTGATGGACATTAAAACGATTTTCTTGTGTTTTATTTCAATTCGAAGTTATATACCTCTAAAAAAAAAACACCCATTATTAAAAAAGCACTAAATTTAGCGTTCATTTGCAGTAAAAATTTACGTTAGGGGTTATTCTTATACAGTATACCCCGTTAAATACCTGTATCGCTTATTTACCCCAAATATTGAATCTCCGTTTTTTACACTCTTTTTCACACAAAAAACCACGCTTAATTAACTTTTGTTTAATTACCCATTTCTGATAATTACCCAGAAATATTTTACCCCAAAAAATAGGTTTTCCCTAAAATATCTTCAGACAGAAAAATTTCAACTTAAAATCTACGCCAACAATGTTAATCTAATATTTTTCGGCAATGATTTTGCTTTATATATGTTTCATGTTAATCTAACATGGTTTATAGTAATTGTCAAAGAAAATTTTTCCGTTTGAAATAACTTTATTTTACGTTGATTTAACATTTACGTACTGTTAAAATTAAAATGAAGAATCATGTTGAATCAAAATTATTTCAAGTTGGAACAACATGAATATAATTTAATGTAGTAATTGTATTTTTATTAATTATTTAATTATTTAACATGTGGTTGATATAGACATCAGAAACGGGGTTTTATTGGAAAGAAAATCTTATTAAATTAAATTAATGTTTGAATATGATATCTGCCATGTGGACGCACCACTGGCGCGTAGAAGGCGCAATCTGGAACACTAATTTTAAACAACTTTTCGCAGCATTTGCGGCCATTTTTCGCCGCTAACTCTTCGAATGTTGATAAACAGGTGTTCAATTGTTTGTGGTTTATCGGCCTACACAAGTGACTTAACATAACCTCAAAGGAAATAATCCAATGGTGTTAAATCACACGATCTTTGTGGGCCATTACGTCATCAAAATTTTCTTTGAGTAAATTATTTGTAGCGCCCGCTGTGTGGCATGTGGCTCCGTCCTGTTGGAACCACATATTAGCAAAATTAATGCCACGCAATTCAGGTACGAAAAAATTTCGAATCATGTTCCTATAATGTGCACCATTGATAGTAACATTCTGACCATCATCGTGTTTGAGGGCATATAGGCGAATGACTCCGACAACCCATAAAGCGTACCAAACAATAGTTTTCTGTGGATGTAATGATGTTTCGATAAAAGCTTGTGGATTCTTCTCACTCTAAATACAACCAGAAATGGGCTTCATCGGAAAATGAAAGGAATGCACGATGAGTTTGACGAATAGAGGAATTATTTTGATTAAAAATTTCAACAAATTACACGCGTTGCTCTGATGTAAGTCGATGCATAATCAAATTTGAAAGCAAACTAAACAGAAAGCAACTGTCAGCTGTTAAATGGGTGCTAAAATAAAGCAGTGATACCAACTCAAAGTTGTGATACTCTAAAAAAAATACCCTTTATATAATTTATGGTATATGAAATAGCGGATTCGCTGAAATAGATTTTCTGTCTTGCTGGATATATTGAAGCAGAGGCTCCACTGAGTAAGAGATTTTCCCTTATGAGTATGTCAAATATTTATTTTGCTAAGTGATGGCTTTCTGGTGCTTAGTTTTCTCCTCGGTCTGGGGTCAAGCGTATTCCTTTTTTCTTTTTAAAGGTTAAAAGTGAGATAAGCAGTCAATTCTGAACGTAAGACATAGAAAGCTAAAGAAATTTACTCCGCCATAAAGTTTTCGGCATACTGGGAGAAGAAAGTGCCAACTATATGAAAATGTTTTCATTTAAAGAACGACATAAAGTACGTAAATATTTTATCTTTTTTCATGCTATACTTATGTCACAATATTTTTCCCCTCCGTATTTTCAAAGAGGTTGACTAAGCTGTTTAAAAATTTATCTTATTGCTTGTTTTTGTCAAGAATATGCGGTTGAGAATTTGTATTGAAAACAAAACTAGATTTGAATTTTTTTATTGTTATTCCGTCATAAATTCCAAACCGTAGAGTTTTAATTAATTTACCAAAAGCAGCAGTTAAATTTACTTTAAACAACAGTAAAGTTAAACGAACCATATGCTCTATTTAATTTATAGGCCACCATCTTGCTGACTTTGGTTCTCTTGATTTCGCTTAAATACTCGTATTCATATTTCAAATTAACTTTTATAAAAATTTTGTATGATAATTTTTCATTTATTTTTTTCATTTCCTTTTCTTAAATAATGACTGTTTGTACAAATCGATTTATTTTTATGTCATCAATGAAATTTATACAAAATTTACAAAATATTTATCACGGAAATCATTTCCTCTGTTCGAATTGAGCAGAAAAATAAATTATTTTAAATTCATAAACGAAAAAAAAGAAACAATAATGAATTATTAAGCGTAGTGGCAGGAGAAAAATGTAAATCACAATGTTTACTTTGAATAGCTTTAAAAAAATAAAATATTGAGCCCTTAAAACTAAAAAATCAACATAAGACTTTTCAAGGGTTTTTTTTAAAGCACATAAATTTATTGCTGAAGTTTTAGCATGGAGTTGTTTTTTTTCACACACCATCAATTTGCCTTGAACAGAAGTTGCTAAAAGTGACAAAACTTTTCACTTTAAATATTCGGATTATATCTTAACAACAATTTCTTTTTGCTGGTAATAAGTTTTGTTACTTTTAAGAGTTATAAAATCATTTGTAAAAGAGTAGACTAAAGGCATGCAAACATACTGAAGTAATAAATGTTATAAAAAGACAACAGCAAATATTTGTTAGCATTTTCTTAAAAAAAAAAACAACTTTACGTTAGGAATGCAAACAAAAGCTGCGAAAGTAATTCTTTTAAGTCTGACAAGACACTAAAAAATCCTTAAAATTTTCTACATAAATAAATTTTGCTGCAAAAAAAAGGATTCAAATTCAATCCTTTATGCCGGCTACAAAGTGGGTTTGCATAGTAGGAAAATTCATCCAATTGGGGAGTCATGTCACTAAAGCTTTTTTATATGAAATAAAATTGTTAATGATTGTTCTATGTTATATTACGGAATTATAGAAACCCTCATTTTGGACAGATGTACAATAATTATCCTTTAAATGTGCAATTGCAAAACATTTTAAACTTCCCAAAAATTTGGGAGTTATGCCAAAAATCATCTCACTGACAAAACGTACAATTGCCCGATTATTTGAGTCTTTATTCATTATGACAACTCGCACGACACTGCTATAAAAAATATTCTAATTTTTCATATAGAAAAAAAAAACATATCTTATCTTTGATAATATATTTAGGCTTCGATCAAGACAAAAAGTTTAACGACGGATGTATTAAACACCTGCATCACTGAGCTTACTTAAAGAAACATTAATCGTGCAGACAATCAAACGGCCCTAATACAAGAAACTGAATAGGGGGATCATACTTTTGATTAATATTATAATAATTTATTCGACCTTTTTTAATTATATATAAATTTTATTTAAGCTATAGGTCTTTTTGTAATAGATTTACAATTTTATTTATATTTCGCTTCAACTTTGTGTAGCTTCTTCAGAATAATTTTATTTCCTGAAGAAGCTACACAAAGTTGAAGCGAAATATCGAGAAAAATAAATAAAATTGTAAATCTATTACAAAAAGACCTATAGCTTAAATAAAATTTATATACTTTTGATTAATGCAATTGTTCATTACATTCACACAGAAAAAAAACCAATGTAAAATCACCATGCAAACATTTTGATTGCAAATCACATTAAATTTATTAGAAGTATTATCTGTGGTTTTCATTAATAACAACATATGCTGTAACGCGACGTTACAACTACTTATACACTCAAAGTCTTATTCAATAAAAAGTGCAAAAGCACCTACCTTTTACGGTATACCGTAGTGCAATTGCACGTACCTTTCACTGTATAAATGAACAAAGCACGACAGACACACACGCACATGCAAACACCACCATTGATTGAAACCAAGCGACAACATGCCAACACAAGGTGTGATTCTCATTCAGATCAAAATTTAGTTGGCATAAGTAATCAACGTTTGTACACAATGAATAAGAAGTAGGGCGAGACCGTGCGAACGACAATTATGAGTAGGCCACTTAAAAGTGTCACCCGAAAGCTTTACCGACTCTTCTTCTAAGTAGTTAGCCAGTAGATAAACCGTATTTTAGCGAGTATAAAGTCTTCCGCAGTTACTTTACTTTTCGTAAATTAGCCGAATACGAAGTCTTCCGAATTTACTTCGTGCTCGTTGTAGTTAGCTGCAGGGTAGACGAATATAAAGTCTCTCGAATTTACTTTATATTTCGTAGTAATATTAGTTTGTAAATCAGTTGATAGCAGCTGAAGATAAGGTCACCCGAATTTATTCTCTCTTCGTAATACTTTCGTATTGTGAATTAACCGGGCATAAATTAACCCCTCGGATTTACTCCATACTCTTAATTTTCTAATACTATAGACGTTAAGAGTCGTGAGTTCGTATATAAATTTGATTGTGTTAGCATATCAAAATATAGGAAGCAGACCTTTGATTATACCCTGGGCAGACTGTGTCATACCGCAGCTGGAAAATAAACTGCGTTACAATGTTATATATTTCTCATTTCGAGTTTATGATATCAAACAGTGATAAGCAATGAATCGATTTTTCGCTATTGTATGAATGACTCATAAAATTTTGAATATAAGTGAGTAGACATCATTTTAACTAAAATACTTTGATTTACGCATACTAAGATGACATTGATTTATGAATATATGTTGAAATCAATATGAATGCGACATCGACAACATAGTCATACCACACTTACACTCATAAATCACCTCAGTTTGATTTCTAATTTCAGGAAAATTCTTATACTACTCACATTGATTTAGCTCACTCAACTCATGCATCCATGTTCATTTAAAAGTTTAAACATTAAACAGTTTGCAAGTAGTATACAATAGTAGTAAATAAAGTTATTTTTCATATCCTGCAAAGAAAAACAAAAAAAAAAGCAACAGGGAACTCATAATGAGAACTTTAATGTTTGTATGAAAAGTTGCGAATCATACTTATTTTGCATCGTCCATAGGCATTGTGTTAAGGAAAATCGAAATCAACAACGTCATAAATGTTTCTACCCAGTAAAAAAAATTGGAAGTCATTCTAAAGGAAGTACATTTTCATTGCTTCCAAAAAATCAATATTTTTAATTTGCCGATAGTTAGCAGAAAACCATGTAGAAGTTTATTTTAGTCATACAAAACCTTGTAATTCCTCTCTAGTTTTAGAAATTACTCACCAGAATTTTAAAAAAAAATCGATTTTTTGAAGAAACTTATGAACTAATTTTGGTCTAAAATTTTAAAGTTATTTGCTTAAATTTACATTAAATTGCTGTTTCGCGTTTAAATTCCTATAAAAAGAAACTAATTGTTAAAATAGGTAACTATTAGCCATTTTTCCTAGATGAAAATATTATCATAGAACACAAAAAAGGAAATTTTTCTTAAAATCGCTTCCAATTCGGTGACCAGGCAGCGAAAAAGAGAACTTCTTGCAATGACAACCCTATGTAAAAATCATTAGATCGGATCGAAATTTGCACTACTTCCAGATCGCAAACTCTACATTTTCATGACTTTTTTGGAGTGTCTTTTTTTACTGGGTAAGTATGTGTTCGATGCGCACTTCAAACTTTCGACCGAATATGATTCATAGACAACATTGCAATAAGTTCAAGATATAAGTCATTCAACTCTACTCACTTTTTCACTACTCATTGCTGTTCTCTGATATCAAATTTTAATATTTTAAATGGTTTTCAGAAAATTATAAGAAATTTTCTATAAATATGGATGCATGTACATTAGACCGTATCACAAAAAAAAAGTTCTCCGTACACCAGCGAATATAAAGTATTGTTGCAAGGACATTTAAAAAAAAAATTTTTATTTATTTTTTGCCGAACGTAGGGTCTGCTTTTTAGTTTTTTCGTTATATCTTCCATATTTACAGTCCGATCTTAAAGTTTGATATAGCGAATTTTTTCTCAGAGAGGCCAATATTTTTGCTTTTTGGTCCATTGACATCAAGTTTACCGTTCTAGTACTTACCCCTAAATCTCATTTCCTACCACCCTAATGTGCCACCCTAATGTTAGAAATTTATAGCTCGCAAAAAATCATAAAACTTTAGCTAATTAAGTATTTCGATAATTACAGCACAAAATGCTTTTATAAATTCATTGTTGCAGACCGTAGGGGTCACCTTTTTAAATTTGTCATAGCTTCAGTATTTACATTCAGATATTAAAGTATAATATATCGATGAGTTTGTCTGTGGCAGACCAATTTTTTTTAATTAAAAAGTCTTTCCTCGCACCTGTGCCAATATACACAATTTTTACAAGCGTGGAATAACTAAGGAAATGGCGGCATTAAATTAAACTTATGTTGCTTGGATTTAAAATAAATTTGATTCAACATGATTTTTCGTGTTAATTAAGTATCAAATTCACGTTATGTCAACTTAAAATAACTTTGAATCGACATGATTCTTCGTTTGGATTTAACAGAGCACTGGTATGTAAAATCAACATGAAATAAAGTTATTGGAAAAGGTAAACTTTTCTTTAAAGATTACTGTAAATCACTTTGAATCAACGTGAAACATAATGAAGCAACTCAGTGCTAAAAAATTTTAAATTAACTTTGGTTTCGTAGATTTTAATATGAAATTTTTCTGTACGTTTCTACACATGCAATATTTCATTCAAACAATTCATTAGTTTTATATAGTTCACTATTTGAACAAAAATTATTTCATCAAATGTATTTTAAGTAACAACAATAAATACTTTTTGGATTATTCTGAAACCTTTATATTAAGTAAAAAAAAGGCGATGTAGCAGCAACAGACAGTATTGTTTATTAAAAACGAAGTTAGACCTGCGATATTGCTGAATTGGCTTGTTACTTTCTGGATGTTACTAACATTATTCTGAAAGCTTAGTGTAAATTATAAAGAGGCCATACATAAGCTAAACAGTTAATCTCATGTTAACACAGCGAAGTTAACATCGTGGTATTACAGCATTCAATAATATAACATTGCATCATTTTAAAGCTGTAAGTAACAGTGTGAAGTAAATAAAGTGTTCTAATGAAATAAAATTTTTTTTATTTAATTGCAAAAATTGAAGATGCGAAAAGGTAAATTTTAGCAATATCTTATTTTGTACTTAACTTTGCACTGTTAATAACCGAACAGCAGTCGCGGAACTGATTAGAAAGGGTAAATTTCGAAACTGGAGCGAAAGCGCACATCTCTTAATGGCAACAAACAAAAATATTTATCTCAAAAAATCCTTTCCTTACCGTAAATATAATAGAAATAAAAAGTGTAGGGCAACACCCAGATTTTATTATTTAGAGTCTTCTTTTCTTTGCCATATCTTACTAAAAATATAAAGTTTTAGAACTCAATATTTGTATTTATAATGATATTATTTCAATATTCAAGCTTTCAGTTTTCAACATGATATCTGTTTATAAGTTCTATCAACAATAAGTGTTATTTCAATATATATTCCTATTTCTCTGCATGTGCACTCAAGTTGACAAAACAACTGGCTATGAAATCATTAATCCCATAAGAAAATAAAAACTTTTCTCCATAATATACGAGCATCCTTCATATGAAATTAAAGCACTTAATATTAGACGTAAACGATAAATATCTTAATTGCTTTATCAATATGAAAGATAAATTTATATTAACTTACACATGCGAGTGCAAGAGTGAGTAAGTGTTCATCAGTGTCTTCTTTTTTTAACATAATTTTCAAACCATTTCACAATGGTACAAAACCTAAATTATGTGTAAACAAAATTACTTATATATTTGAGAGACTTGAAGCACAAGGAGTTCAAGCGCTTATTTTTCTAAATAGAGTTTACTCAAGGGATTTTTAGAGAAAGATCAGAGAAATTCCGAGCATAAGTGGTCAAAATGCAATTTCCATCCAGTGGTGAGAGGTGGATCAATAGGTCCGTGGCTTTTTGAAGGAAACACAGTTTCGTTAGCAAAACAAAAATTTATTTTTCAACATAATCTCCTTTTAACTCAATACACTTAGTCCAACGTTTCTGCAGTTTTTGTATAACTTCCAAAAAATAGGATTTTTCGAGGTCCTTAAAATAGGCATTTGTTTGGTCAATAATTTCATCGTTGGAGCTAAATTCCTTCCACCGAGAAATTTCTTTAAGTTTGGAAATAAGAAGTAGTCACTAGGGGCTAAGTCTGGAGAACAGGGCGGATGAGGGAGCAATTTAAAGCCCAATTCATGGATTGTGAGCAAACGCGGCACCCATTTTATGGAAAGCTTTATCATACTCAAGTAGTCATTCAAAATTGAGACCCCTGAGCCCTGTGGAATGCCTATGACATCAACAATCTCACGCACTCTTAATTTTCAATCGGCCAACACCATATCGTGGATTTTTTCGACATTGTCAGATGTAGTGACCTCAACTGGCCGCCCAGAACGTTCAGCATCATTTGTACTTGGTCGCACAAGTCAGTAAACCACTTTTTACCATTGAAATCGTTGGTGCAGAGTTCGCATAGTATTTATCGAGCTTTTCCTTGGTTTGATTGATTGTTTTTTTTTTCGCAAAAAATAATGTTTAATAAGCACTCGAAATTCACTTGACAGAAGTCTATTTAACAGGTGGTACTTGATGGGAACAGTGTTGCACTTCATATAACTACAAGGGAAGTTCGAAAAGTAAACATTATTGATCCGACCTCGTATCAATTAAATAATGTTGAATTAAAATTGTATTCATGATGGTATATATTTAGTGTGTATCTAAGGAATATTTAATTAAAGTTGTTGTGGCTGCAGGCATAAGCGCATTGTTTACCACGCGATGAATTCCGAGCTCAAATCTTTGCGGGGAGGAGAATTGCATAGAAACAAAAATTTGTCTGTTACCTGTGCTAAACACACGTGAGTAAAATAATAAATAAAATTCAATTACTACATTAAATTAAATTCATGTTTGCAATAACTTTGATTCAACATTGTTCTTCATGTTATTTCACTAATGAGTTAAAGTTGTTTCAACTTGAAATAACTTTGATTCAACATGATTCTTCAGTTTGATTTTAAAAGCACGTAAATGTTAAATCAACGTGAAATAAAGTTTTTTCAAAAGGAAAAATTTTCTTTGAAAATTCAAATTGTAACATGTATTTTGATTGGAAAAGCAAATAGAACCAGTAGCAATTCTTTAAGTAATACTGACATAATTTTGCATTACACACAGCAATTCATTGTGAAAAACTATAAAAATTTTAACAGCCTTATTAAAAAAAACATTTGTTTATAGATATTTAAAAAAAGCAATGTGAGTCCGATCACATCTAGTAATAATTTTTTTTTTTTTTTAATATTGGCTTATGGTAACTAAAATAAAATATATAAATTTCTGACTCTACTGTACTTAAAAATCTATGGAAAACTGCATCTATAGTAGTGGAATTATTAGTTGTGGAGAATTGCTCCTATGCAAGTGGAAAACGTCAAATAAAAATTTTGATAAAGCTCATGACTGTGGGTTTGTAAAATTTGTATTAAAATCTCCACCCATAATAATTGGTATGAGATGGAGATTGTTACCCAATTGTCGTGCATCAGCTTCAGTGTAAGGCAACAGTACCTAATGAAGATTTTGTATAAGTTTCTAAGCCTACTATGCTTATTTTTTTGTGATTTTCAAAAATATTATTATTTGTGAATTCTCAAATAGTTTTTGAAAGTCTGTACATAAGATAAGAGGTTTGTGACTGTTCAAAATGTGTGGTTAAAGTCTACTGACGATTTGTTACAGCAACAATGAAATGCATATAGACATCGCTGAACCACTAGCAAATAAATTTCAAATTATCTTTTAAACGCTCTTTTATTTAAAATTTTATATTTATTTTAATAATTTTATATTTTTTAACTTTTTAACAAAATTGTCCCCACTGGCAACACTATTACACTTCACTTAAAATTAACATTACCCCTGAAGGTATGCTTTAAAATTCGGTTGAGTTTATTTCTATGCTGCTGTTAAGTTTCTCTGTACTTCTTGTTGCCCGTATGATTACACTAATACACTCATACATAGCTCACACCGATTTGATAACGCATCGCACATATTACATCAAAAAGTTTTTAATTCGAATTCTATTTCATAAAGTTAAATGTTATAATTTTGTCGCTTTTCTGACTTACTTTCTACAAAAAAAATTTGCTAACTTTTTAGTAACTTTCAATATTTTTAATCTTTGTAATATATTAAACAGAGCAGCAAAAGCTACGATTTTGGACCAGCGTGTATTTAAAGATAATGATAGTAAATATTTCAAGATATACACATATACATATGTATATATATATATATAATTTGCAAGTAGATGGGGTTGTATTTATCCGTGTGTTCATCATGTGTGCTTTTTTTAATTGTGTTTGTCAGATAAAATTATATAATATACATTAAGCTGTGGCCACAAATCCCAAATGTTTTTAACAACTACAAATATGAAGCATTTTAAGCAGCACGGTGGGAATTAAAAACGAACGTGACCAAGAGAAAAACTTTCGTGAGTTAAGCTATTGCAACTTTATGGTGAATGAATTTAGTAAAGCTTAAAATATCATAATAATAATAAATTCTCTATGTGTGTATCGTTCTACTATTAGGTCATTGATTTCATAAGATGAATAATAAAAAATTGGACGATTTTTTGTCGTTTAAATTTGTTAAATTATATTTTATTTAAATTCTAATATTTCGAATAGCTTCGCGCTTTCATATACAGAGGAAAAACAGTGTTCAAAACAAATTTCTATAATTTAAAATACATTATATGTGAATTTAATAAAAATTAAGTAATCAACTATCGTTAGCGGCAGGACTCGATTTACTAATGTGATCTTTTAGGTCTATTAACAATACTTCTATAAATTTGAGCGCATATTTCTGTGTCTTGTTTATAATTTAATATTTTATCTGGAGGGACGTCAACTATGTGTAACACATCTAAAGTGAATCTCCTAGATAAGTTTTTCTCTTCTTGTAATAATTTTACACCATCGAAGTTAAGAACATGATTTTCCTTTGCACAATGGGCCGCAAGAGCAGTTTTTTGCTCTAAAGATTTGTCGGTTATTCTTAAATCCGACTTATGAGAAGCTAGTCTTGTTTTTAGTTTTGTTTTTGTTGCTCCGACGTATCTTTTGTCGCATGTTCCAGAACCGTCGCCGTTGCACTTAATGCTGCATATAACATTGCACTTTTCTTCTTTTTTCAGTTTTGTCTTTGTGTTGCTATATAAAATTTGTAAAGTGTTGTTTCATCACTAAAATCTTTTCTATTTTAAGTTTATTTTCTTCGTGAAAAGTCTCATCGCTGATATTGAGTACTCGTCTAATGAAATTATTGGCTGCGTCTATTATAATTCTTCTAGGGTGTTTTGAATGGAAATTTATTAAACGGCCAGACGCAGTAGGTTTTTGGTACCAATTGACTTTTAATTTGTTATTGCGTGGGATGAGAATTGCATCCAAATATGGTAAATTATTTGCATTTTCTGTTTCCACGATAAATTGTATTTGTGTAGATTTAATTTTTATTAGACACTTGTTGACAAAAAAAAAATTGAGCCACCCTGATACACATACATCAGTATAGGTTGTTTTTTATAGAGTAACACAAGTTGAAATTATAATAAAACAAGGAAATATATTTTTAATATCAATAAAAGGGGCTTTTTTAGAGAATTTTTTTTATTAAATTAATGTAGACAAATGATTTCTGCCATGTAGCAGCCACGGCTGGCGCATAGAAGGCACAATCTGGAACAACAATTTTCAACAACTTTTCGCAGCATTTGCGGCCGTATTTTGTCGATAACTCTTCGAATGTTGATATACAGCAGTTCAATTGTTTATGATTTATCGACGTAGACAAGTGACTTCACATAACCCCAAAGAAAATAATCAAATCGAGTGAAATCACATGATCTTGGTGGCCAATTAATTAGGCCATTAAGTAAAATTATTTTTTCATCAAAAGTTGCTCTGAGTAAATCAATTGTTGAGCGCGCTGTGTGGCATGTGGCTCCGTCCTGTTGAAACCACATATCAGCAAAATTAATGCCACGTAATTGAGGTACAAAATAATTTCGAATCATGTTGCTATACCGTTCACCCTTGATAGTAACATTCTGACTATCATCATTTTTGAAAACATATGAGCCCATGACTCTGCCAGACCATAAAGCGCACCAAACACTAATGTTCTGTGGAATGTAATAGTGTTTTGACAAATCCTTGTATATTCTACTCACTCTGAATGCGAAAATTCTGCTTATTTATGTACCCATTCAGAAATGGGCTTCATCGTAAGATGGAAGAAGTGCACGATTAGTTTGGCGAATGGAACAATTATTCTGATTAAAAATTTCAACAATTTGCACGCGGTTACTCTGGTGTAAGGCGATTCTTAATGAAATTTCAAAGCAAACTAAACAAAAAGTAACTATCAGCTGTTAAATGGGTACTCTCAACTAAAGCAGTGATGCCTACTTAAAGTTGAGACTCCTTAAAACAACAAGTTTTGCTTGAAAAAGGAATGACGATAAAATCTTAATGTAAATGTGCGTCACTTTTCGTAAAGGGCTTGAGAGAAAATTTTAAAATCAAGGCAGGCTGAAAAGCCATAGTTGCAATGGCATTGGGAAATGTAGCAATTGGCAGAATACTTTCAGCTAGATTTGTAAAAAAAGGGTTAGTTGTTACATAATAAACACACTTGAAGTTACGAGGGCGGATCAATAAGTCCGTGTGTTTTTGTTTTGTTTTTTTTTTGCAAAACAGAGGGTGGCGTTTGCTGAAGTAGTTAGCACGTTGACTACAAAACTAAAGGTCCTGGGTTCAATCCCTGTATCCGACAGTCATTAAAAATAACAACACCACGCATTTTTCTGATGTGCATTGTGTCAGTTGTTGTAGGAAAGTTCAAGTGATGAAGGCATAGTCACTGGTCACTGAACTGTACCGACTTCAGCAGATACTAATCCTAATGTAACATCAGAGCGCCCTCCTTCGTTGTGTAGCAAAATCATCGGCGAAGTAAAATAATCAATAAAATGGCTACAAGACACAGCTTCAAAAAATTAATACGCCCCATTTAACATCAGAGAGGCATTGCAACACTGCATTATTAAAAAAAAAAACGTGCGAAAAGCAGAGTTGTAAAAGAATGAAGCTTTCCTCTATCTCTTCTTTCACCACCTGTCTTCTCTCTCACTATCCCTTTCCTAAAGAAGGTAACACCTAGTATTAGCAGTAGGCATTAATTGCCTGAGTGTTACTTCTCTTTAAAAAAAAAAAAAAAAAAAAAAAAAAAAAAAAAACAAAAACTTAATTTTCAAAATAATCTCCTTTTAACCCAATAAACTTATTCCAATGTTTCTCAAGTTTTTGTCTCCCTTCCAAAAAAAATAGGATTTTTCGAGGTCCTTATAAAATGCCTTTGTTTGTGGAATGATTCGTTGTTGGAGTCAAATCTCTTTCCGACAAGCCATTTCTTCAACTTTGGGATTAATAAATAGTAACTCGGAGCCTAAATCGGAAGAATAGAGCGGAGCAATTCGTAGCCCAGTTCATGGATTTTTGCACCTATCTTGCAGACAACTTTCTTAAAAACAGTTTATCAATTAAAATCAAAACCACACTGACATGTGAAATGCATATAATATCAACAATCTCACGCACTTTTACTCTTCAATCGGCCAACACCATAACGTGGATTTTTTCGACATTTTCGTGTGTACTGACCTCAATTGGCCGTCCAGAACGTTCAGCGTCATTTGTTGCGACAGTCAGTAAACCATTTTTGTACTATTCAAATCGTTGGTGCAGAGTCCCCATAATATTTATCGAGCTTTTACTTGGTTTGACTGACGGTTTTTTTTCGCAAAAATTAATGTTTGATAAGCACTCCTTAATAAGCAATTTTTAGAAAAATACACGAGGTTGTATGTTTTGAACAGCTGTTAAACTCAAAGTAAATGACGACACTTGCTCAAAATTTTACACTAGTCTATTAACAAGTGATGGAAAATTTGTTACAATTCATACAACTACGAGGGAAGTTCGAAAAGTCACGGACGTATTGATTATTTGGAAGCAATGAAAATGTGGTTCCTTGAGAATGACTTTAAATTTCTTTACGGGGATGTCCTTGTAACAACAACAGCCATTATAAATTGTAAAGAATATTGATCATTTAATGGTGGTGTATGTAATCTGATCATCTTTTAATTGCAGTAAACAAAAATGTTCTTGACTGTAATAACAACATATATTTTATAATTTTATTTTGCTCCACACTGTAAGGTAATTACCAAGTCTGCGCATGGTGCCCATGTCCACGTGTATCTTTTTCTTATTCTTCTTATTGTAATCACTGTATTTTAGTGTTAATGTATTTGAGTAAATAAAATGACACTTGTCATTTATAGCGTTGTTTGCAAACTCCTGCTTGTCGCAAAGGCAAATAATGTTGATTTTGAGCTTAATTGCACTTAAAGCAAATCATATATATACATATATGTGTATATATAAAAAGGAACTGACAATTAAAAGGAAAACAAGAAAAATTTTATTATGTTTGGACAACTGGGCTTGTTTTGCACAAATAACAACTTATTTTAGCTTAAATGAGGCAAGTAGGTAACAAAGGTAATAAAGGTAATAAAATTATAAGATTAGTATGTACATATATATAAGGCTAAATATTTCGCCTTTAAATTATTGCAAAAATTTTATTTGGGGATGATTTAATTTCTAAATAAAAGCTTTTTATTTCTATTATTTATTATGTCTATGGCTCAGTACTTAGTTTATTTTTGGGATTTCTTAAAATTCCCAAACAATTTGCCATATACTTGATTGTATATGCATATGGGTATTTCTCCAGGAATGTCTACTTTTTGTCGCGTTCGACACCAAGCAAATATGCTTGTTTTTTTTTCAAAGAAAACTAAACTTTTTTTTTACTTCTTTATAAATTTGTGTAGGGCGTCAGCAGCTCTACGTTAGGTAAAATTTTATGAAAAATTTTGTCACATTGTTCAGAAATACAAGGTTATTTGATTGCAGTCGAACGTGACAAAAATTGTAATTTTTCGGAGAAATGCCATATCAAGACTCCAGGTTTTCATTTATAGTAAAACAATTGTCATTGCAGAGTAGTCCTTTTGCACCTGATCCTTTCGCCAGAGATTCGGAAAGTCCTTCAAACTAAAGGATCTTAAAAGGCCTTACAGAGAGTGGCTGTCAAAAGACCTTAGACTAATAAAGGACATATTGAAGGGATTTTATTAAAGGTGTGCTAAAAGGCTTTCGACTGAAGATATTAAAAAATGCCTGCAGATTAATACTTTCCACCTATTTTTACTTTCATTTTCTTTTTACTTTCCACTCTAAAAAAAACACCCTTTTTTTAGAAACTTGTTTCATGAAGCCCCTTTGAATTTTTAAATTCAATTTGAATGAAATGTCTAAAAATTAATTTAATAAAAATAGCAAAAGAAAATTTCAAGCACTTTTTAATTTCAAATCATATTTATATATATATATCTATAAAAATAAAAAAGCTTGTGTGTGTGTCTAAAAATGCCTAAAGGAAACAAAAAAAAAGCCAAGAAGTTATTATTTACAAAATTCGCAATTGCACAGCTTAAGTCTACGAGCGAGAATTATTGAGTAATCTTATCAGGTTTGTATAAATAAATTCCCATACAATTGTTGACATTTTATTTACGAGAGTGCAAAAATGCACAATTGCACAGTTTGCGAGACTTTTGGACATGCTCATGAAAACCCTTAATGTAAAAAATTTAAAAGCATACAAAACTAATTCCCCTATTACTCAACTTAGGTTAATTGAAACTGAAGCAACTCAACTTTAGAACAACATAACTGTTTTTCGGTATTATGAATTACAACTAATTTTAGTTGATTTAGAAACAATGTTCGAAAAGGAAAAGGTTCTTGTCTGTGATATGTTTCTGGAAACCATTACAAAACATTTTAAATATATCTAATTTTTGCTTATTCTTATGCTCAAGCATTGTCTATATGCATTTCGTTCCCATTTATGGAATGCATCAGTAGACCTTAAACCAAAAAACTTACAGCCTTATTTATAAAAATTATTAAGGCTTTATAAAGGCTTAATAAGAAAAATTTCGTATGAAAATTTGTTTTAAAAACTCTTTATAAAACCGAAATAAATTTTATAAATAAGGCTGTTAAATATTATATTTGAAATATTTTTAGTTTTTTCCTTATTTTCTTTTCTTGTTTTAAGTTTTTTTTTTTAACATGACAACAGTATAAGTTGAAAAATCATATAACTTATAGCCTTATGCTCGGCTATACTAGCTTAATATTCGAAGGAAACAACAAAATACAATTAATAAAAAGCAGTTGTCTCATGGTGAAAAAAGTTTTTATCCATAAAAAAAATTTGATAACCATCAATTTAGTTGTAAATCATAATATCGTGCCATAACCGCCAAAAAAGCTTAAGCGACATAATTTTCAAACTTGATTTATTTTTTCCAAAACCGATTATTTGTGCTCGTAAATAGTAGAGTTTCGTAAAAAAAAACGAAGTCAAAAAATGTGTCGCTTAAGCTATTTTAGCGATTATGGCTCGATATAAGCCTACATTTATTTTCACTTTATCGAATAAAAATTAAATATTATTCGCTTGTCTGAACCAAAATAAAATTTTGTACAATGCTTTTTTAATAAAAGCTAAAATTTGTTAAGCTAATTAAATACAACTGGAAAAAATTATTTTAATACCGTTCTGCTGTATAATTTTAACAAAATAAGAAGCTAGTTCAATAACTACAATGACTTGTTAATAGTGTTTTATTTAAAAAATTTCTTAGAATTAGAAATTTAGGAAAAAGTTTGGAATAAAATTAAAAAGTTTGTTTAAATTACTTGAATATACTGTTAAAACTAATTCCCTTACTTCTAAGTAGTTTTTTAAGTTTTATGTGAATTATACCAAATCAAAATATTTCCAAAGTTAAGGATTTCAAAAACGAAGAACTGCGAACATGTTGACCACCCGAACATATTAATGTGGACTTATGGGCGACTACATTTTTTTAATAAACGGTAGGGATGTAACGAATACCAGTTTAGCGAATGCAAATGCGAAAGCGAATAATACATTTTAATTTTTGCGAAAGCAAATGCGAATGCGAAAGCGAATGCAAGTATTACAATTCGTTAAAATATCACATGCAAATAAATTTATATAAGAGTACGTATGGATAATAATTAATAATAAGTTTACAAAATATTAGGGAATCAACCCATTCCTACTTTGGCTCTAAAGCCTGGTACTCTATTCAACATTTCATGTGAAATGCTGTCAAAATACATTTTAAAAAGGCTTGGAATAAATTAAAAGAAAAAAAAATCTTGCAAGAATAGTTGTGTTTTTTTGACGGTTTGTTAATCGCCAACTATTTTTATAAAATAAATACAATTTTTTTGTCGGCAGTATTCGCTTGAAATATTCGCATACATTTTAGCGAATGCAAAAGCGAATGCAAATAGCAAAAGTAAGCGAATAATTTGCGAATGCGAAAGCGAATGCGAACATTCGTTACTCCCTAATAAACGGTATAAATGGTTGTATGAGTAATATTAATATTAAAGTTAATATTACGTATACGCATTAAAGTTATTTATTTTTTATTTATTTATTCATTTATTAGACTTATAATTAAAATTATAGCTAATAGTAATATGGGCAATGGCATCACAGGCCTTCAGCTCAATATTTGCTTGTAGTATACAATAATATAATATAATAAAAATAATAAAAGGATTACAGTTACAATTTAAAGTGTTGAGTAAAGTTTTTTTTTTATATTTCGTTATAAAGATTAGTGTATTTCAAAAATTTTATAATTAATTTTACATTAGAGGATGAGGGATTGGATAAGGGTTGTAAAGGATCGGAGTTTTTAAATAAAGCAATTCTGCAGTTTTTTGTTTTGGGACATTCTGTAAGATAATGTAGGGGTGTTGCCGGAAATGATATAAAATATCAATAATAAATAATATGCCATGTGTAAGTCTTGTATGTCCTAAACGTAGTCTCATTAATTTGATTTGGTCAGATCTATTAATTTGTTGAATATTTCCACTTAAATCTACTAACGATTTGCGTGAGTTATTAATCTGTTTATACCAGCTAGAAATTTGGCCGAAGATGTTGCTTTTATAAAGGTCAGTATATATGTCCACTATAAATTTGTCAATGTCCTTGGGATTAAGGTTTTCTATTAAGAGGAGGGGACGTTTAGAGGCATCCTTGGCGGCTGCGTCTGCTAATTCGTTACCCGGTATTTGGCAATGCCCTGGGACCCATATAAGAATAACTTTTGGAAAATTATTGATAAGAATATTTCGAATATTTGTGACGTAGAAGTTATTATTGAATATGTTAAGAACAGATTGTAGGGCGGCAAGTGAGTCTGAACATACAGCGTATTTTCCCTCCATTCCTCTTAAATGGTAAAGAGCTGCATAAATTGCGATTAATTCAACTGAATAGACTGAACTGTATGGGGGCAGAACGTACGTTTTAATTAATTGTTTCTCTGTAGTAATGCTTAAAGTAATATAATTATCAGTTTTGGAAACGCAATAAAGTTGTGAGAATTGAAGAGAAGGAGTAAAATATTTTTGTTTTGTTTTTTAATAGTAGAGTTAATGTCGACGTCGTTGACGGCGTTTCAACGCCGAAAAAGTTGAAACAGATTGAACTTTTACGGCGTTGCAACGCGTTGAGATTAACTGCTCTCATACAATTTCATACGATTCCACTTTTTTTTTTACATTTGACGCCGTCGACGACGTCGACATTAACTCCAGGGTAACAATTAATTTCTTTGATCCAGTTAACGTTCTTATTTAACTTTTAAAGAATTGAGGTTTCGACACACATTCCACATTTCCTTTTATGAGAACGAATAACACAAGGAGCAAATATTTTTTTTTATTTTTTGGGCCAAAGCAAAACCTAATAAATTCAGATGGCGTTTTAAAAAAAAATGTATGTAAAAATACAAAACCTAACACGATTAAAGAAATAAAACCAATTAATTTAGTTGAGATCTGAAGCTTTAAAAAGATAATGCTTGACTTAATTCGAAAATTTTATGTTCATGTTATCTTCAGAAAGTTTCTATTTAATATGATCAAATATTTTACATTTGATTGTTCCTTCCACCCAGGCCTAAGGTGGAGTGTTGAGCGCTGCGTTAGCAGCAGAGTTATTGTGGGACTAATTTTTTAAAACGCTACGCCAAGCGTTGATAAATTTTATATGGACAAAATTTAAATTACAAAAATAAAATACACACAAAACTTGTCAACGCGTTGTTGCTGTTAGTTTCAATATCGATGATTTTTTTTTTTTAAATAATGTTGGACAAACAATCTATTAAATCCTTGAATAACACCACAGAGTTGAAAACTTTCGTTTCAGTCAAGTTTTAAAATATTTGCGTAATGCATTAATTTTTAAATTAAAATTTTTAATTTAAAAAGCATTATTTATGTAGTTCTGTTTTGATTATACATAATCTCTAAGTTCTTAGCCTAACAGTTCCTCAATTTACCCCTGCTTACAACATTTTTTTTTTTTGTGTTAAATCTTAAAATATCTATATCATAGCAATTATTAGAAATCTAATCTATTAAATTTTTAAATTGTATTAAAGATGACACAGTATGTTTTACATGAATTCCATTTATTCTGTTATGGCCTGTTTCACGATATCGAAAGAAAACTCTCGACTGAAAATATTTCAATATTTCAATTTTTAGTCGAAAGAAAAGATTATTTCCACAGAAGCTGAGGAATGTGGAACAGAAAGAGTCATTTCAATAATTCTATGTTAATTTATATGCAAATGCTTACCTAAATGATTTTGGGCATATTTGCCCAACTGCACAAATGGCAAATTTTTAGAGATCTCATGAAAACCCTTATTACGTGTCACAATTTTTAGTTGTGCGAATATAAAATAAAATAAGGACTAATAGAGCACAAGAAGAAAAAAATCAAATGAATTTTTTATACACATTTATTAATTGATGGCCTGGACCAGGATGCCGACAAGAAACTTTCTATCGATTATTTATATTGAAAACAAAAACATATTTTCTTATTTTATTGTTGTTTTCAATTCAACTTGTCCAACGCAAGTTTCTTGTCGATATCATGGGGCAGACTGTGAGTATTAAATTTCCTTATAACAGCTCGATAGATAAACTTTGTCATGACGATTATTTCGTAAGGGATCTTTTAAATTTTCTGAAATTCGGGTGCTACATTAGAGTGGTACGAGTAGAAACTGACATCAATGGTGCGATTCAGTAACTTTAAGCGATCCGAAAATCGTAATTTTTGTCTATACATTTTGTCGATTGCAATAACGATTGTGTAATTATGTAACTTCTTTTTTAACGATAGTTAGTACGCAGCACATAAATTATTGTCACTTAAATAACGACACGTCACTTAAATAACCTACAGCGAATATCGTTAAAGATGTTACTGAATAGCAAATTCCATAAATTTTCTTTATAATTATTGTAACGATGCGATCATTGTTACAAAAAGTTAGTGAATCGCACTACTGGTGTGTAACTACTAGGACGAGATACTTGAAGTCAATGGCAATTGAAGCAAAACATTGGTCTCCTCGAGACAAAAATATCAACATATCAAACTTTAAGATCCGACTGTAAATGCGGATTTTCTTTAATCATGCTTGATCTGCAAAAAAAAAAGAACATGGAAACCTTATTACAGTGTTCGAATCGACTTCGATTGTTGCACTAGCTGAAGGAAACACAAAAAGTTGTTTAATTTAATACAAATAGTGTAATCGATGTTAGAACCAGTGTAAAAAAAAACTTGGCGGACATTTTAAATTTCGTTAAGACAACTATCGAATTAACGAGCTTACCGAAATACAAGGGATTTTTCAAAGGATCAGCCGTTTATTTCGATTTGTTAAAGTTTTTGTATTAACAAGGTTAAAATTATCGCGGCTAGACTTTAATGTTTATATTAAACAATCAGTGAATAAAGCAATAGTTTCGTTTTTTATATATTAAAGACCTTATTCAAAAAATTTAATTTTATTTAAAAAAAGGTTTATTTATAAAATTTCCTTAGAAAATTAGTTTTATAAAACTTTAATAAACCAAAAATATATTTTTATGAATACGGCAGTAAAATTCTAATAATTTTTTTATTCCAGTTGCTTTATGTTAAATAATATTTTTTTTATATTCCAGTTTATTTCTCATCCTTTTTTTGGAAAGCTTCTGTTAGCTTGATGGTCTTATTTTATTTGCTTGTTTGTGTATTTTCTCATTTGACAGGTTAAATGGACACATCTCTGTAGACTTAGTATAAAGAAAGTAAGGAAAAATAATACAATCAGGTCATACATCAAATTCAAATCTATTTACATAGAGTTCATTTCTCCATAGAAGAGTCCTTGTGGCAATTGAAATGAATATTTTCTAAAATGCTTTTATAAAATATGAAGAAAATGAAATTGAATTTTATAGTAGAATTTAGAGGTATTGAAGATTTTTAAGTGCTTATTTATAGAATCTATAAAACATTTATGTATGTATAGGTTTTAAAAAAGAAGAAAATAAAGAAATTCAAGATAGAATAAAATATATTGTATTAATATAATAAATAAATTTATGCACTGCAATTGACAGATATGGATTATCGATAGATATAGATAAGGGTTATTTCGTATTAGCTTACAAATATCTTTAGCTTTTAGACAAGCATAAGCCGGAAAATGTATCCTTATTTATATAATAGGAATACAAAAAAATATTAGGATAATTTGCCAAAAAGCTCTTATTTGTATAACCGTTTTTATTAAGAAACAAAAAAATAATATTTATACAAGCTAACTATTGAAGTAAGTGAAAATTTAACGCTTTAGTATATGATTTAACATTTATTTTTAAATATCTAAAACCTTTTGGGCATCGCGGTCCAACCTTCACTATTCTGTAAAATACAATTCTCTTTATTAATATCTATAGTTATGAAGAGTTTCAAAATGATCACTGCACCAGTTTTCAAGATATTTTTTTTAAGTCAATATTTTCTCTGTTCGAGAGCAGCCACGCTCACTTGCCCAGTATTTATTTTTTTCCTCATCACCAGAATCAGCAAAAATTTTCAGATTGTGTTCGTAGCAGACAGAAAAATTAAAATATTAATATTTAATTTGCTTGGGAGGTGACAACACTTTTTACTCAAATTGTGACTGCGTTTCATAAAATTATTGTCGTTATTGGCATTTTAAAAATTTTTTTTACTGTTTTGGCTTCCAAGTTATCCTGAAGTAACTGTTGCTTTCATGTGGGAAGTGCCACGCCAACTTTTAGCATTAAAAACTTGGCGGCCAATTATTGTTCCTTCCAGACCATGAGCAATACGCTGTCAAATCAGCTTTTGGCTTCCAAGATATATTGAAGAAACTATTGCTTTCATGCGGGAAGTGCTACGTCAACTATAGGCATTAAAAACTTAGTAGCCTATTATTGTTCGTTCTAGACCATCAGTAATACGCTGTCAAATCAGCAAGCTTGGTACGTTAGTATTTTTGTTGAAGACAAACAAAAATTTGCACTATACGCCTATTTCTTTAATACAAAAATTGTTTCCATAGACAATGCACATTATAAAGAAAGTTATCAATATAAAATTTCAACGTGCTCCCGTTTTTTTTAAGAAAATTCTCATCATAAAAATCGCTACTTAAACACGTTTATTACTGTATTAGAAAACGGATTATTATAAATGCATAAATAGTCTATTTAAATGTGCTGAGGTGAAGTACATAAAATAGGAGGATTAAATTTTATAGGCGTGTTAACGCCCACTTTTTTAAATGAAAATTTAAAGTTTTGCGTTATTGCAACATGTATGCCGAATGTGCAGTTGGGCATATTTGCCCAACTGCACAAATGGCAAATTTTTAGAGATCTCATGAAAACCCTTATTATGTGTCACAATTTTTAGTTGTGCGAATATAAAATAAAATAAGGACTAATAGAGCACAAGAAGAAAAAATCAAATGAATTTTTTATACACATTTATTAATTGATGGCCTGGGCCAGGATGCCGACAAGAAACTTTCTATCGATTATTTATATTGAAAACAAAAACATATTTTCTTATTTTATTGTTGTTTTCAATACAACTTGTCCAACGCAAGTTTCTTGTCGACATCATGGGGCAGACTGTGAGTATTAAATTTCCTTATAACAGCTCGATAGATAAACTTTGTCATGGCGATCATTTCGTGATGGATCTTTTAAATTTTCTGAAATTCGGCTGCTACATTAGGGTGGTACGAGTAGAAAGTGAGATCTATGGTGCGATTCAGTAACTTTAAGCGATCCGACAATCGTAATTTTTTTCTACACATTTTGTCTATTGCAATAACGATTGTGTAATTATAAAACTTCTTTTTTAACGATAGTTAGTACGCAGCACATAAATTATTGTCACTTAAATAACGACACGTCACTTAAATAACCTACAGCGAATATCGTTAAAGATGTTACTGAATAGCAAATTCCATAAATTTTCTTTATAATTATTGTAACGATGCGATCATTGTTACAAAAAGTTAGTGAATCGCACTACTGGTGTGTAACTACTAGGACGAGATACTTGAAGTCAATGGCAATTGAAGCAAAACATTGGTCTCCTCGAGACAAAAATATCAACATATCAAACTTTAAGATCCGACTGTAAATGCGGATTTTCTTTAATCATGCTTGATCTGCAAAAAAAAAAGAACATGGAAACCTTATTACAGTGTTCGAATCGACTTCGATTGTTGCACTAGCTGAAGGAAACACAAAAAGTTGTTTAATTTAATACAAATAGTGTAATCGATGTTAGAACCAGTGTAAAAAAAAACTTGGCGGACATTTTAAATTTCGTTAAGACAACTATCGAATTAACGAGCTTACCGAAATACAAGGGATTTTTCAAAGGATCAGCCGTTTATTTCGATTTGTTAAAGTTTTTGTATTAACAAGGTTAAAATTATCGCGGCTAGACTTTAATGTTTATATTAAACAATCAGTGAATAAAGCAATAGTTTCGTTTTTTATATATTAAAGACCTTATTCAAAAAATTTAATTTTATTTAAAAAAAGGTTTATTTATAAAATTTCCTTAGAAAATTAGTTTTATAAAACTTTAATAAACCAAAAATATATTTTTATGAATACGGCAGTAAAATTCTAATAATTTTTTTATTCCAGTTGCTTTATGTTAAATAATATTTTTTTTATATTCCAGTTTATTTCTCATCCTTTTTTTGGAAAGCTTCTGTTAGCTTGATGGTCTTATTTTATTTGCTTGTTTGTGTATTTTCTCATTTGACAGGTTAAATGGACACATCTCTGTAGACTTAGTATAAAGAAAGTAAGGAAAAATAATACAATCAGGTCATACATCAAATTCAAATCTATTTACATAGAGTTCATTTCTCCATAGAAGAGTCCTTGTGGCAATTGAAATGAATATTTTCTAAAATGCTTTTATAAAATATGAAGAAAATGAAATTGAATTTTATAGTAGAATTTAGAGGTATTGAAGATTTTTAAGTGCTTATTTATAGAATCTATAAAACATTTATGTATGTATAGGTTTTAAAAAAGAAGAAAATAAAGAAATTCAAGATAGAATAAAATATATTGTATTAATATAATAAATAAATTTATGCACTGCAATTGACAGATATGGATTATCGATAGATATAGATAAGGGTTATTTCGTATTAGCTTACAAATATCTTTAGCTTTTAGACAAGCATAAGCCGGAAAATGTATCCTTATTTATATAATAGGAATACAAAAAAATATTAGGATAATTTGCCAAAAAGCTCTTATTTGTATAACCGTTTTTATTAAGAAACAAAAAAATAATATTTATACAAGCTAACTATTGAAGTAAGTGAAAATTTAACGCTTTAGTATATGATTTAACATTTATTTTTAAATATCTAAAACCTTTTGGGCATCGCGGTCCAACCTTCACTATTCTGTAAAATACAATTCTCTTTATTAATATCTATAGTTATGAAGAGTTTCAAAATGATCACTGCACCAGTTTTCAAGATATTTTTTTTAAGTCAATATTTTCTCTGTTCGAGAGCAGCCACGCTCACTTGCCCAGTATTTATTTTTTTCCTCATCACCAGAATCAGCAAAAATTTTCAGATTGTGTTCGTAGCAGACAGAAAAATTAAAATATTAATATTTAATTTGCTTGGGAGGTGACAACACTTTTTACTCAAATTGTGACTGCGTTTCATAAAATTATTGTCGTTATTGGCATTTTAAAAATTTTTTTTACTGTTTTGGCTTCCAAGTTATCCTGAAGTAACTGTTGCTTTCATGTGGGAAGTGCCACGCCAACTTTTAGCATTAAAAACTTGGCGGCCAATTATTGTTCCTTCCAGACCATGAGCAATACGCTGTCAAATCAGCTTTTGGCTTCCAAGATATATTGAAGAAACTATTGCTTTCATGCGGGAAGTGCTACGTCAACTATAGGCATTAAAAACTTAGTAGCCTATTATTGTTCGTTCTAGACCATCAGTAATACGCTGTCAAATCAGCAAGCTTGGTACGTTAGTATTTTTGTTGAAGACAAACAAAAATTTGCACTATACGCCTATTTCTTTAATACAAAAATTGTTTCCATAGACAATGCACATTATAAAGAAAGTTATCAATATAAAATTTCAACGTGCTCCCGTTTTTTTTAAGAAAATTCTCATCATAAAAATCGCTACTTAAACACGTTTATTACTGTATTAGAAAACGGATTATTATAAATGCATAAATAGTCTATTTAAATGTGCTGAGGTGAAGTACATAAAATAGGAGGATTAAATTTTATAGGCGTGTTAACGCCCACTTTTTTAAATGAAAATTTAAAGTTTTGCGTTATTGCAACATGTATGCCGAATTTCAATAAAATCGCTTTCATTAAACGCCTTAGGTTCGCTTTTTTAATTCTGAACTATATGGGCGTAGCCCCGCCTTCCTGGCTAAAATTTTCAAATTTTCAGATTTTTTTGTTCAGTGCTAATCTAGGCCTTGTTTTATATTGAATTTTAGCTTACTAGCACAAATTTTAATTTTTATGGACGAAATATGATACATTATAGACAAACCTAGCAATCATATTTACGGGTCTTAACCTATTAAATGTCTCGATAGTAGAAGTCGATACGACATGAATAGCGATACTCTGTATAGTCATGAGAAGCTATAACAACAGAAGTAAAAACTGTAAAAATTAGAGCATGATTCGATAAAGTAGGGTATTGTGCTTGACGAGGACATACAAACAAAAATTTGAGACATCGGTGCAGGCGTTCTTAAGTGATGCGATTACCAACGAACGACATTTGATATTTATTTACATATGTGAGGGTGGCCTTGGCTGAAGTTGTTAGCACGTTGACTACAAAACAAAGGTCCTGGGGTCGAGGCCGGTTCTCACAGTCATTAAAATAACAACACCACATATTTTTCTAATGTGCATTACTGTCCCTTTGTATCAGTTGTTTAGGAAAATTCATGTAATGAAGGCATAGAAACTGCTCACTGAACTACTCCTGCTTCAGCGGATACTAATCCTAATGTAATATAAGACCGCCCTCTTTCGTCGGTATTGTGTCGCAGAATCACCGGCGACGTAAAATAATCAATAAAATGGTTACTAAGCACAGCTTTAAAAATTTAATACGCCCCATTGACACCAGAGGCGCTGCAACACTGCATTAAGAAAAGAAAAGAACGTGCAAAAACAGAGTTGTAAAAGAATGTAGCTTTCCTCTATTTCTTCCAATCGTCTTCTCTATCACTATCCCTTTCCTAAAGAAGGTAGCACCTAGTAATAAAAGTAGGCGTAGGAATTCACTGCCTGAGTGCTATATATAGTATACTTTTCTTTAGAAAAAATAAATGTAAATGTATAAATAAATTTCTATACATATGATACATTCATGTATGTATGTATGTATGTAAATGTATAAATTTAATAATATTTTCTGCCAAAAAAACCGACTTCAATGCAAAGATCTGGGGGCAAAGTATCGCATTCGATACGACTTGTAATTTAAAAATATTTCAATAGAGTTTATATGGAAATATTTTTAAGTTAAGAGTCGTATAGAATGCCGTAATTTGCCCCCTGATATTTGAGAGCTCAAGGTGTGGTAAGTTTCATAAAAAGCGGTTAAGTAGTACCGTGCGAAATATTATAATAAATTTTAATGGGCGTAACACCGCGTGGAAAGCTATCTATCATCTCACAAAAAAAAAAGAATTTTTACAATCTGTCTAAAATGAAAAATTATGAAGTAACACAAAAAAAATTAAGACCAATTGTTAACATCTTCCTTTCTTTTAAGTCGGTTAAAAAGAAAACTAATCTCTTTATGTGCGAACATTAAAAAAAAAACAATGTGAGTCCGATCACGGGGGAGATGTTTAAACATCTAGTAATGAAATTTTTTTTTTAATATTGGCTTATGGTAACTAAAATAAGATATATAAATTTTTGACTCAACTGTATTTAAAAATCTATGGAAAACTGCATCTATAGTAGTGGAATTATTAGTTGTGGGGATTTGTGGAGAATTGCTCCTATGCAAGTGGAAAACGTCAAATAAAAATTTTGATAAAGCTGACTGTGGGTTCGTAAAATTTGTATTAATATATCCACCCATAATAATTGGCATGACATGGAGATTGTTACCCAATTGTCGTGCATCAGATTCAGTGTGAGGCAACAGTACGTTATGAAGATGTGTTATAATATAATATTATAAATCCTTTATAAAGACTGCTATATATCTTTTAAACAAGTATGTATTTGACAGTTAGAACGCTCTTTTATTTAAAAGTTTATATTTATTTTACTTATTTTATATTTTTCAACTTTTTAACATAATTATCCCACTGGCAACACTATTACACAAGCAATTTCTATTAAAAGTAACATTGCTCCTGAAGGTATGCTTTAAAATTCGGTTGAGTGTATTTCTATGCAGCTGTTAAGTTTCTCTGTTGTCCGTATGATTACACTAATACACTCATACATAGCTCACACTGATATGATAACGCTTTACGATCTTACTCAAAATTTGTGATTGTATTGTGAAAAAGATTTTTACCCCCTAGCGTATAGATGTTTACACAGCAAAACTTTGTGTTTATTTAAGTGCCCATAATATGTATTTTATTTGAAGTTTCTTAGTTTTATTTACTTCTCTAAGCTAGCTTTTCTTATTAGACTCCGCATAAGAGTCTGAACACAATGCAACGATAATTTATTGCGGTGCGGTTTTTCATACGATTTTGAAGGAAAAAACCGCAGTGCGGAACGGTATAAAATTAAAATCTATTTTATTTTCTCTGCGGACTTTCTTATTCTCTCAATTTTTGACACTCTTTCTCTTTCTGATGTTGCCATAGTTTTTGAATAATTGATTTTTTTTTGTCATAAAATGTAAAAGTTGAAAAAATATATCAAACATATCTGGAAATCTATAAAATGTTAATAATTTTTTGTTTTTAGTTACTGCCATTACAAAATATTTAACACAAAGAGTAATTTTTTTTATAAAAATGTATGTACAAAAAAAATTAATAAAAATTTAAACAAACAATGACAAGTATCGCCGTAGCCGTCTTCCATTGTATTGTGTTTATTTTTCTCTCCCGCAACGAGAAATCGCACCGCACCGCAAACATTGTGTTTAGACTCTAATACAAGAAAAAATATTTTTATATTTCAAATATTTGTTTCAATGACAGTGTAGCATAATAAGTGTTCTAATAGAAAAATTGTTTACAGAAAAAGTGAAGAGTAAATATTCCCAAAACAAAATCCAATTAATACAAAATTATTCTTTTAATTTAAAATTTAATAAAAACTTTTAAAATTGAAGTGAAAGAAATACATAAACAACAAGAATAACATGCATTCTTCTTTGACAGCTAAAACATACAGAAAATTTAAACAGCGTGATGTATTTCTCTACACACACGTGTGTCAGTGATGTGCTTGTGAGGTGTTGCTTGTTAGCTTTAAGTTTTTTTTTGTGTTTATAATGCTTTATAAAGAATATTAACAACATCAAGTGATGTTGATTGATTTATAAACATTTTCATTTTATTTCGAAATTAAATTTAATATAAAACCGTAAAGTATATTAAATTAGCAACGTTCAGTGAACAGATGAGACTAAGTGGCAGCCAAACAACAAAGTAAATATGTACACAAAACCATTTTCAATATTTGAAAAATAATTTTTTTTATACCAATTTATTCTGTTCGATAATTCTTTTTTCTATTTATTGCTCGTATTGTTATTTTTACACTCTCTACTCGTATTACTTTAGAAAGATGAACAGGAGTGAGTGCTGGTAACATAAAAGTCAATAAATGTGCAGTGGTTGCCAACAAAAACAGCATATGTTTGTTTTTCGTTTGTAAATACATTTTTATATCTTAAAATTATGAAATATGGAAACAGAAAATTGCATTTAGTAACACAAGTTTTTTTTATCTTGTTTGTGATTTTAATAGAAAAACCTTCACATTCATACATACATTTTTTGTTGTTGCTATTTTGCAATATTTCATATCTAATGAAGTTGTTTAACGATGTTGTTTAACCATGCCAGAAGTATTTGTAATTTAATATTACTTATTCATTCAATGTCACGAGCAAATACTCAAACAAGTATTTATTGAGGTAGCAGTGAGTTTTCGGTAATGCAGATAACTTTAATAAAGAAAATTTTGCAGCTGGAGTAACAGGAAATAAAGAACGATTGTCTAGTTACTTTTGGCCAAATTTTTGGAATCAAAAAACACATACAAAGTATAAAAAAACACTAAAAACTTAGTTTCTATTTCAAAAAAGCACTGTGCATAATTTTCTTAATTTAAGCGAAAATTAAAAGAGAAAGTACAAATAAATACTATTGTTGCCGTTGTGGCAACATAGACATATCTCAAAATAAGTAACTGATTAATTGATTGATATATGATTATTTGATTATTTGTGTGCATAACATAGAAAAAAGATTCCAATGTTAAATCACCATGCAACAATTTTAATTTCAAATCATATTAAGTTTACAATAAATAGTATGTTGTTTAAGTGGCTTGGTGCTTATTTGCTTTGTTCATAGCTGCAATACACTGTTTTGAACAGTTGTTTGACTTGTTATACCCTTCACTTGTTATACCCTTCAAGCTTTATCATGTATATTCTGGGTCCTTATGAATAGCGAAGACGAATAAGCAATGTCTGTCTTTTCGTCCGTCCGTCTATCTGTCTGTACGTGAAATCAGTTTTCCGAAGCACCCAGAAAAGCTAGAGACTTCGGTTTTAAACAGGTGTGTCAGAAATTATCTTAAATAGATTGGTATTGAAAATTACAAAAATCGAGCAGACGGTTTCAGAGCTGGAAAGCTAAAACTTTACTTTGCCATATAAAAGTAACCAGCTAAGACTAATTTTTATATATTCTTTTAATCAACTTATATTATATTTCAGTACGAATTAAACTGGTATCAAAAGTTGAAAAAATCCTTTCCAGGGTTGGAAAACTTTAATTTTTTTATGTAAAAGTAACCAGCAAAAACTAATATTTTCTTTTGCACTATAAAATAAACATATATAATATTCTTAAAAGAAATAGATCGGTGTAAGAAATCAGAAAAATCGAAAAGGGTGATTCCAGGGATGGGTAACTTACACATTTTCTGACTTATAAAAAAATAACTAGGTGTAATTAATTTTTTTCTTTCTCTTTATAAGTTATGTATATTTTATGTTTTGGAAAGTAAAGTTTGGTATAACAAATTATACCACAGCTCTAGAGCTGGAAAGTATGAGCTTTTATTTTAGATATTAAAGTCAATTTTATTTCCTCTTCTCTTTGTGGACTTTGTTAGGACCCAACATTTATATAATTTTGGCCACACAAAGCCAAATTGGATTTAAATCCATGCAAAGGGGTGGCAGATTTATATCTGCCAAGTTCATATATGAATATGTATTTCAATCGCGAAGCAATGGGTCACTTCTATAAAAGCGAAATAAAAGGGTTAAAAGTCAAAGTAAAACTGCAAGGACAACAAACATACAAACATACATACACACACGAGAAAGCTGCTAAGCGACAAATAAACGACATCGTGTCAGACATCGAACATGTGAGAAGAGAAGATTTGTGGTAAAACATCAGAGAGGAGAAAACTGGCAAGCGACAAATAAACGCCATCGTGTCAGACATCGAACATGTTAGCAGAGAGGTGTAGCTCGAACTCATCAGAGAAGCAAAAAGCGACAAAGCGACAAAGCAACAAATGTGTAGCGGGCAGAAGTTATAAAAGGAGACAACACAACGAAGGAGGCTCTCTTATGCAGTGTGATTCAGAGTAGTGACAACGACAAGGTGGTAAGTGGTAACAAGTGACCAAGTGCAATAGATTTTTTTGTGTATAACTTGCAACAGGGATTTTCATCCAACTTGTTTTACAATTCTGAATAAATTCTTGAGAAGCCATGGTTGTAGGAATTTCCGGAGGTTTTCACCCGGAATCTTAGGTCTCCAGCTTGTCAGCGGAGTGGGTAGTCGTCGGATTTTTATTCGGAAGTGCGAGAGTGGAGGAGCTGGTAGATTGTAGCTTAGGGCATCGTGTTGGTCACCAGTTACTTATAACTGAGCAATAGATAAATAATGAGGAAATTTGTAAATAAAACAAGAACAAAAGGGGACAAACAATTTTAAACGTGTGTTTAATTGAAAAAATTTTGAAAGTGAATCCTGGACATGGTGAGCATACCCCAGCTTCAAACCGAAGTAACCGTGGTCCGTTACAACTTCATGTATTTTATGTATTTTTTAAAGAACTAGTGAACTAACCTTGTAGTGGGAGGGTCACAGTCAAAGTCAAAGTAATTGATTCTAAATATAACTTTTCAAATAAATATGTTAAATGATGATTTAAATAATGTTGAATTACTACCTTGGCACACATCTTAAGCTATAATATGACACTATGTTTCGCGTGGCGACGTCCAGTAAAGTTTAGTCTTAAAGCATTTATACCTCTACTCATCCAATTACCACTAACCTGCGCCAACTCTTTTGACTCTTGTATTAACATAGCCCTGTGCTAAGAATAGTGGGCTGGATCACGCCCAATAACATACTGTATTATATTGTACGCTTTTGCATAGAAACTTTGCATGGACCCTGAGCTCTGAAAGTGACATGAACTTGTATTTAGAAAAGTGTGTGAATTATCGCATTCAGGAGTCAACAAACATCGTAAATGAAAATCTATTTTTATTCAAACGGAAATTTTTAAAATGATTATTCCTATAAAAATGAAAAAAATTTATACTTTCAATATACTAAAGCAGCCTAAAGCATTCAAGGAATAATCTTATTTATTTAGTTAATACAAACCAGATTAAATTTATTTATTTGGAAAATGCTGTGATTAATTAGAGCAATGTTATAAAAATTTAGAGTCCGCTTCATTCATTCTTTTTTCATTAAAAAGACGTTAAACACATTTCTTTTTTTATAAGAAAAAAATTTATAAATACATTTTTGGTAGCCGGTTTTTTTTTCATCAATTATAGTAAAAGCATTAAATAATATAAATTTTCTACTTTCTTTGTTGCTGCTATACATTTCTGTGGTTGCATTGTTTCCTGCCATTTAATGAGACTTATTTTTGGAATAATATTAGGAAAATTTCCAAATTTTTTTTGTTTTTGATATCAATTTTCTTCAGCAGACATGCGTCATCACTAGGAAATATTACAACTTTCCATTAAATATTCAGTAATTTATAACTAAAGGACAAAAACTGAAGAATACTGAAACTGAAATTTTGTCATGAATATAAAAACAACGTGCAGCAGTTTATTTATTTTCATGCAAAGTCATTTATACGAGTATGTATGAAATGAAAATATACATAAGTATAAATTTTTATTTCGCTTTTGCATGAAATAGTACTATAACCATACTTTGTAATAAATTATTACCAGCAATCAAGTTTTATTTTTGTTAGTTTTATTACTTTTTGTTTACAAAAATATATATATATACATATACATATATATATGTATATATATATACATATACATATATATTGAATTGGTTATTAAGTTAGAAATGAAACGAAATTATCCTAAATCATAAATGAATACAAAATTCAAGTTGTAAGTTGTCTGAAGTAATTTGGTCAATGTGTTATGACTCTGTTTTGTCATAATAAAATCAGAATATATGTCAACTTACTGCATTAGTAATAAACACAATTAAAATAAAATAAATATTTTTCTGTTATCTACTCGTAAGACAGTCATAATAAAGACCATGTCATTATTATGACCATAACACTATAGTCACTGCAAGAATGTGAGCCTAGAAAATAGTAGGCATAATTATTTTATTATATTTTACTTTATTCAGTATATGAAAATAAACAAAATATTATAGAAACATTTATTACAAAGAGAAAAACTTTAAACATTTTTTTAATAGCTGTGTTCATGAGCAAAACCAAAATATATAATTTTTCCAACAACAAAGAGCGCAAACAAAACAATAATAATTAAAATTAAATAAAATTATAAGTCATGGGCCAGTGGCAAAAATTAATAAAATATATTTAATAGCAACAAATCAAAAAAATTTGTCTTAAGTAGAACAAAAAATAAGGAAATTAACTAACATGTGCATAATTAGTAAAGAATAAACGACAATGGCAAGACTGTTGTAAATTTAGAGATGGTAAAATTGAGCTTTCATTCCAAAAAAAGCTTTTAGCAAATTGCAATAAGATAAATCAAAACAATTCACATATTCCATTTGCAATGATGGCTGAGTATATAAAGTAAAAATCTACATCAACTGTGTGGTACACAGTGGAATGAACACATAAGAACACTAATGATGAAGGTTTAGTGGCCTTCCAAAACAGCTAGTAGTTCCGTTCTGCTATGTCTTTGTCGGAGTATTTACAATTAACTTTGGTGTTATATGTTCATTAATAATTATTACATGTAATTTGGCTTACAAAGCGATACCAACTTTAGCCTGTTCAAATCATAAATATGAAAACCATTTAATTTTACTCATATGTTTGTTTTGACATTTAATAACAATTGCGAACAAAACAAAAGCTTTAAACTACATACTTTTTTCAATCATGCATTTCGTTTTTATTGCTTTTGTAATCTACATAATTATATAAGAATAAAAATATATGTTCATTATGTGGCACATATGCCACTGCGTGTTTTTTTCTTGCGTGACATATTAATGCGTTTATCAGTTTCAGAAGTTTTTATGAATTTTGGCATATTTTTGCATATTTCAGCCTTTAAAGCTTGTTTTTGCATATTTCAGACTTACAGGCATATTTTTAGATTTGTTTTTAATTTTTAGTTCATATTTAGAGCCTTAAGGGCATCTTCTGATGCTTTATAAAAATTTTGTTTATATTAATATGCTTATAAAAACTTTGACCAACATATGAAAGTGTACATAATTATGAAAGTGGTGTAAATCATATATTTAGTAGATTACATTTGAACAATTAAAAAAATATTTTTATATTATGCAATATTTTAGTTTAGAGTTTTACTAGTCTCGATTAATATAAATTTATTAAATATTTGTACAATATTTATTGAAGCTTTTCTAAGATTTATTTAATATTTCGGTAAAATAAACATGACTTTGACGACCACTTTCATAATTAACGGAATCCTTATGGCAAGTCACGTTTAATCAAATACAGTGTTGCCCCTAAGTTTGGTTCGAACAGCTGTTTTGTATGGTTATGGTTATGTCACGTCTAATTTAAGCTCAAATCAATGTCACTGCGAAAGAAACATTAAAGAACACACAGTCAGAAAACAAAATCATCTACCGTCTCGTGACATCTATGTGTACTTTGTGATACGTATTTATTTGTATTTGATAATTAATTTTTTTTATATTCGAATGCAGCAGAGTAGTTGTGAAATGTAATTATTTTTTACTCAAAAGTTATTCAACCTCTTGTCTGCATACAACAAACTGAAAAATCTTGTGTTTTGTCCCAAGTTTTTGTTTAACTTTTAGTTGATGCCATGACTGAATTGGAGAATAATAATGTGGCGTCTATAATAATAAAATACATTTTTACTTTATTTTACTCGTATTAGATTTTTCTCTAAAAAAAGATACACAAAAAAATTTAACAATTTTCGAACAAAAAAAAAATAATACAAAATACTTGACAAAAGAAAAAGTCATTAATGAAAACAGAAATCTTTTTCTTCACGAAGAAAACAAAAAGTTTTTGCTGCAAAACTTTTTAAAAATTTTCCTTCCAATAAATATGTACACAATGGCTCGGCAAGCAGTGTGGCTACACAATGGACATCAATATTCGTCCGTACCATTAGCTCATACAGTAACTATGAAAGAGATCTATGAAAACTAGAAATTATTACTCAAAGGAGTTCAATACGATCCCTAATTGTGGAATATATGTGAATTTTTTTTAATAAAAGTCGCTATTAGCATATACAAGATATTGTTGGTCCTTGTTGTTTTGGTCCTTCAGATCACATACGATTCCAAGAAGCAAAAACGTGTAAAGAATTAATCTTATATAATAATATGTCAAAGCTAACTTGCAGTTAAATTAGCTTTGTGAAAAGTATTTCTTATAATATTTTTTCATACAAGAGTAGTTACATGTTGTTGCAGTAAGAAAAAGATGTATTCGTTGTTACGTGAGTTTGAGTTTCTTTAATAAAGTTGTCATATTTTGTGTAAATATTTTCTTGAACATGTAGTTTGATAAAACGAACCACAATCAATCAAAAAGTCGATTTAGAATTTTGGTGTAGTTACGTCCGTTTGCATTTAAGGTGACGATATGTAAGCATTAATATTGAATTAAGTTTATTAAACCAACATTTTCCCAGGCACTCAAAGAGTAGATACAAGTTTATGTTTCAAATTTAAATTCCTTAAGCATATTTGAATAATTTTTAAAAGATTTTGCTGTCATGAGTTTAATATTAATCTTTATTTTATTCTTTTTAAGAAAAATAAAGAATAAAATATTTAAAAAGAGTAAAATTAAATTTTCTTTTTATTCTCGTCAAATTTAAGGTGACATTTTTTTTAAATGTAAATGTCAAAAAATTTTGGCATGAACAAAATATGAGTTTGTTTTTTTTTTTTTTTGATGTTCTAGAAATTTATTGGAAATAATATATAGCATGAAAAAATAAAACTATTTGGCATCATGTTTTTATTCGGGTAAAAAGCTCATCATTGTTGTGTACACACCAGAGAACTGGATGAGTTGATTCACTTTTGCTGTCCACACACATTTATAAAGCTTTTGTTTTGTTTTTTTTTTTTTTAATATTATTATATACTAACAACTGACTGTTATTAATTAACTCTAGTTTTTTAAGTATGTAATGTTAGCAAAAGAAAATAAAAACTTTTTACTGTTGTTTGATTTGTTTTGTATAATAATCAAATTACTCAAAAAAGCACGTTGGACATATGAAGTCTTCTTGTGTTAATAAAACAGTGCGTATATGTTTTCACACATTTTAAAAATAAGTTTAAAGAACTTTTGAAAGGTGTTTAACAAAATTCAACATAATTTATTTATAAATAATAAGATAAGGTTTTTCAAGAGGTAAGCAAAACAATCATACTGATTCACTGATTTTGTGAATCATATGAATGAACAGAACTATAAAGCAATGACATACATTTATTAACAATAGTCTTGTGAATATGGATCATGCACGCAAAGAAAATATATGGTTGTAAAATGGTTGAGAAAACAATATTATTTTCTCTGAAACAAATGTGTGGTCATTGAAAACTTGTTATTGTCATTTTAAACATTAATTTCGTTACGATAAATACAGTAATGTTTGAATTTAATAATTACATTATTATATTCATAGAAAGTGCGATATGGTTAGAGTTTAACAATATAGTTTTGTTAAAAATTTATGACTACAATATAATTTGTATTATTGTGTAAAAATAATATGATGTAAATAACAATATAATGTTATCCAAAACCATACATCTTCTGTCAGTTCATTGTTTCGTTTGTAAGCTATCGGTAGTGCACGCGTGGTGTTAAATAAATAAAAAAAGTATAAACAAAAGGGTAGATAAATTAAAATAATATGTACAAATGTATGTATGTACATGTCTTTATACAGATATGTCTGTATTTCGTATATACACATACATATGTATATGTAAGTATACATTTCTATACATACCAATAGATATATGATTAAAAAACAAAATATTATTGTTACATAAAATAATACTATGGTCATATTTAATAATATTATTATAATATTAGAACATGGTATGGTAAGTCTCAATTATATTTTAGTCACATCTAACAATAGTGTTGTCTTATTTACAATAATAAGATTAGGTATAAAAAAATTAATTGTTTTTGTAGATAATATTATTATTGACTCAGAAAATAATATTATTTAATCTTTGCTTTTCCATTGACAATAATATGATTTGACTGCAACCATATAACTCAATCATAGTATGTTGCTGTTTGATTATGGTTACCTCAACCATATTTTTTCTTTGCGTGAGCATTAGCAACTTAAATTTTTTAATGTTAAGTGCTAGATAAATGTTCATTTTTTCAAAAAGGCAAAATTATGCCGTTTGATTCGTAATCATGCAGATCTCTGGTACACACACATAAACCATGAAAAACTGTGTTTATGTTATGCCATCATTAGGTTTCTTGTTTCTTTTTGCTCTGACAATTGTGACATTTGAGCTGTTGTTGGCATTTGATAACAAACAAGCATTTGGCATTTGTCCTATTGTTCGTATATATGTTCATATGTTTGTAGAAAAATATAAAGACGAAATTCTTTGCCTCGGTTTAATGTTAAACATTTAAATCAATATATTTTATAAAATGAATATACATACATATATGTATTTATATGTTTTTTTTTTGTAATAGTGGGTGTATTTTACAAGTTTGCCTTTGAACTTTACACGTTTTGCTTTGGATATTATCTAGGGACTTAAGCTTTGTAATATGATTTCGATTTAAGAAAAAAAAAACTAAAAAGCTATTAATAATTACTTTTAAAAACAGGCACGTGTAGGTATACAAGAAAGAATTTTGCACAAGCTTTGACGACAATTTTTGTTATAAGAAAGCTAACGATTTAAATTTTAATTGAAAAGATTTAACTTCTTTAAAAAAGATAAACAAAATGAAAAAATTATATAGAGCAAAAATAAATTCATAATCTTACGAGGGCAGCACCCAAACTAGCAGACCTGATGTGTAAATGGTGGCCCGTAACTCGAAAATAAATTAGTTTGCTAAAAAGTGGCAACCTTCTAAAATATGTATTATAAGTTTAAAGGTGCCACGTCACTTAACTTTGTTTTCCTGGAGCCATCATATATAAACGATCTTAATAAATTTTTACTCATGGTAAAATAGGCTCAATACTTTCATTTGAAAGGTCTTAGTCTAATCAATATTAAAGCTAAGCCAGGTTTAAATTCTTAGGCGTATGCAGACCCTAAACGAGGCCGCACGAGCTGCATAGATGAACACTTGCGCTAGAAACGGTTAAGAAACTCCACAACATAGCATTGGATGATCTTCAATTCAATATCATATTGACTGTAAATTAAAATTATTTGGTTGAATAAAACAAAATTATTGAAGTGACCTGAAGGTAAAGTAATAGAACTATAAAGTCTTTATTCATTTAGATTTCCAAGAATATAATAGCAGATGAAAGCTGTAACACTATCACAGTTCTCCAGCACAATCAATTAACTTCCGAACCAGAATATTCCAGTTGCGAGTACTTTTTTAAACTTAAACTTACCGTGCCGTAGAAAACCAATTGTTTTTTATATTTATGATTTGAACAGATTAAAGTTCGTAACACTTTGTGAGCCAAATTACCTATGAACAAATAAATATTCTAACAAACCCATAGTTGAACGGAACAACTAGCTGTTTTCGAAAGCCACTACACCTTCATCATCAGCGTTCTTTATGTTTGGTCCACTGTGTGTAGTGTCAGTTGATGTATGTAGATATCTGCTTAATATACGTAACTATTATGCAAATGGAATATGTGAATTGTTTTGATTCATCTTATTACAATTTGCTGAAAGCTTTTTTGTAACGAAAGCTCAATTTTACTATCTCTACATTTACAACAGTCTAGTAACTATAAACAAAATTAAATAAGTCCCAAATTCGTTTCTCAATGAAAAATGTTACATAAGAAAAATTGTTTCAACACTTAATTTTTAATTTTTAGTTTCATTAAGAAAAAAATAATAATACGATAAAAATAAATTATAATAAAAAAATTAAATAAGTACATTTAGGAATTATTTCATAATTAAATAATTCACATAATTAATGAAATTTTTTAACAGGTTAGTGAAAGAAATTTAAATTTAGTGAAAAGCTTTGTTTAAATTAAAAATATTGTTCTGTATAAACATATATACTAGTTATATATATTTACACACAAATGTTAAAACACTCGTGTTTTGAAAGTCTCCCCCCTCACATTTCAGTCTACCAGGCATACAACTCCTATAATTATTTTATATTCTTTGGAATATTTTATTTTTATTTTTTTATTTTTATGATATTGTATAAGTACAAGGAAATAGCAACAGCTTATATTAAATAGCAAACACTCAAGCACCAATTAGCTTTAATAATTTTGATTACAAACTAATGTATAAATAACAGATAAACTAAAGAAGTTGAGTGTACATACTTGTAAAACAACAATATAATTTTAATTAATTTCAGATAAGAAGCTTTAATAATTAAAAATTTCTATCATTAGGGAAGTAAAAAGAAATCTCAACAAATTGCAAGTAATTATGAGTATGGGAAAGCCACTTCAAAGTGCTTTAAAATAAAGAATATATATACATACTTTTATATGTATGTATGTGAACGTCAGTCACCTTTTTATAATGCGGTATATTTTAAATTTTACGTACATTTTCCTTGGGTCACAAATATAATTTTCCTTAGTGTGGTTGAGAACAAAGTGGGAGTATACTGAACAAAAAATTTAGCAGATAACAAGGTTTCATTTCACTTTGTATTAAATTTTAATATTAAGTATTTTGTTTGCAATATGGGTTTGTTGGAGCTTGAATATGTTTTGCAACACTTAGTATATTGTAAGCTTTTAAGTATGTAAGAATCAGAAATTGACAAAAGTATCGTTTTAAGTACTCTTTGAGTATTGGCCATCAAACAACTATAAATGCGTGAAGCTAAGAATAAAAAAACGCACAAAATACAAACCCACACACTAATTTTAAGCCGAATACGTATTAAAGTCCTGCACAAGACCATTTATAAGAACTTTCAAGACTTTAGAGAAATCTTCTAAAACAAACGCTAAACAACACTGTTTGCAATAATTTGTCTCACCTATTACAGGTATAGGAATAAAGAAGAAAATACTTCGTGACTGAAAAATTTGTGATGCTTGCTTCTTTCTACGCATGGGCACGTATACAAGCGTCATGCATGTACATGCACACACACGATGTGTGTATGCTCTTTTATTTTTCTGCGCACACATGCATTGACATTAGTTGTGTGCGCTTGCTTTAAAAAAACCTCCCTTAAACACATAATAGCTTACCATATACATATTACACACACACTCAAACGTACATAACAACCATACAGTATCCACACTACTTTGTTGATTGTTTGTTCATAACAAGAAGTATTCACGACATTGCTTGTTAGCAGTCATATACACATACACCAATGCATCTATCGTACTTTGATTATAATACGACAGCATTTATTATTGGTTTAGCATTCTACAGCCACGAGAATACATTTAAAAAACAAGACGTATTTACATTTCAAGACTATTTACGAAGGTCTCTAATACGTATAACTACATATAAACATCCAACAACTATGTGTATTCACATTTTTTAAATTACAACGATACAAACAACAACACCACTAAAATTTATAGCCTGTGTGAATATAAAAATATTCTGAATATTAAACCGAATACACATGCGTAATACAGAGATATTTTATTTACACACACACATAAAGCATGTTTTCCATGGCGAATGATGAATAAATATTCCGAGTATGAGTGTATTTATTTTTTTGATTGAATAAATATTAATATTCTGCGTGTAAAAATATTCAGACTGAAAGTATAAGAGAGAGTCAATTAGTTTAATACAAATAAGCGTAGTTTACTTTTTTGCATAAAGTAGAGATGCTCTTATATGTCGGAATTGACTTAAGTCATAGGTGCTCGAGGGAAAATATATGTGCGCACAAATTGTTTGTGCTATTTGCGCAGTTGCTAAAATTAAAACTATTTACTTATGTTTATTTTTTTTTTTTGAGTACTTATTGTAATTCTCTGGTAAGAATTGAAGGTAAATATTTTATTGAGAAATTATAATTATTTTCACAGTAATATTAACAACTTTAATGCGCTTAGGAGTAGTAAGACCTTTTGAATAAATTAAAGTTACTTTTGGAAATTACAATCAGGAACTAATAACATTTTCCTATCGGTTCCAAAAAGTATATTAACGAACTATGCCGCCACATAATCAAGTTAGTGTTACGATTAATAAATTAAAAAAAAGGAATTTTGCACATGAATGTACAAAAAAAATAATAATTAAGTAAAAGCACACACTTGAGCTTTATTATTTTTTTGTGGGCATATGAATTGCTTAACAAAAAAATAAAACTAATTTATTTCGTTGAATTTGTGTTTTTATTTGTTTTTAATAAAATTATTAAACAAACACTGAATTTGATCAAAATGATTACTTTAATATTGCATTTGTGGGGATATTTTATTTATTTATTTATTTTTTTGTGAAGCATTATTTAAGCTTATGTTTTTGGATTCAACACAAAAAAGTTCCGTGTTAAAGTTTACACTTTATCAAGCGAAAATTAGGCAAATAAAGGGTGTTCAGAAATAATTTAAATATTTGAACAGTTTCGGCAGGAATTTTGTGATGAAAAAAAATCATATAAATAACAAAATAAATAACAACAAAATTTATGTTTTTTTTTATTATGGATATTAAAATTTTATATTTTAATTAATAAACATAACTTTTAATCATAAAATTTAATGAACTTTGTTGCACAAAACTGCTCTATTTGCTAATTGTAGTAGCGCTATACGAGTAGCATATGTGACAGCGCATAGAGAAAGGGACCTAAGGGTAAAAAATCAATTTTCACTTTTTTTTTTTTTTTGATGTGGACAACATTTGAGCATCGAATGAGACCGATGCCATGCCCCAAAAGTGTTCCCTTTCAGAGATATGCGCGTTTTATGAAATTGAAGTCGACGATTCTAAGGTTATGTGAAAAATATTTCGTACTAACAGAGTGATATTCACGATTTAAAAGAATAATAAATGAGTATTTATTATAATTCACAATTAATAATTTCATAAAATAAACCTGGATTCGAAAAAAACGCGAGCAAAATTGATAGCAAACTCATGGAAACAGCGCGCTAGGTACAAAACAGTAAAAACCAACTACACAAAACAAGAGGTAGGGACGACCTACGCGCGTTTTCAAGGTTGACCAATACGTTCCTGACGTCATGAGATGTGTCGCTTTCAAATGAGACCAATACCAACACGCTCAGTGATGGTACACCAAAGATACACGTATTTAAATCTTTAAAATGGCTCTCCTGAACAAAACCGGTTTTTACCCTTAGGTCCCTTTCTATTTTGCACGTCACATAGACATATGTTAAAATTGGAATTTTTTTTTGTAACAAGTTTTCAAAACGAGCTGCTTTATTGAAACTCCGCGTTCACATTTCGTGTACGCAGGACTACAATTTTGAGTTTTCAAAAGTGGCCATGTCTGCGCTTATATAAATTTAATCTTATATTATCTGTAAGGATGCTTTTCAAATACTTGTCGAATGATACCCATTTTGACTTTCGTATTTACAAAATGGCCGCCATATTAAATTTTGACTACTGTCAATCTTTAGTGCCACTCCAAGACAAATCTATTGACTTAAGAATCATCGCCATTTATATAGCTCCGCAAAAGATATGAACAAACCTTACTATATATATACTTTATTATAAGAACTCACAGTACAAAATAATCCTCATATTCATACATAAATATAAAATGAGTTTGATATCCATTTTAGGAAAATTTTGTATGAAAAATTTGAAATAAAATACATTTTAAATTCATTTAAAATTTTATGAATGTGGGGGTAAATGTTCAACATTTTGGAATGACAGCGAAAGTTATTAATTTTAACCCTAGATTTTGAGGCAAATGATAGGAATAAATAATTGTCATTAAAGATGGCAGATTATTGGCTGGATAGAACAAAATTTTAACTTATTCTAGTCCAAACGGGAAGGAAATGAGCCCTAAGATTTAGGGAACTTAAATCGTTTAAAGTTAGTAATTAATTGCTGAAAAGGTTTTTTTCCTAATGCAACTATAGCTTATTTTTCCATCAATTCAAAATTTCCACTTTGTGGAAACTAAAAAATTAGGGCTATCACTTTTAAAGTGCAAAAAAAATATAATTCAGAATTAGCGCAGTTATACTTTAATATAATTTTCCAACCACTTTATCTACATACACACATTTATTAGGCTTTACATTTTAGAATATTCAATTATTTAACTGAAAATGAATATTATATTAATTTATATTTTTTTTATATTTTCATTTGCAGGTTTGTGAATTTTTTATGCAAACAGACAACCAACATGTGAATAAAACACCACCACGGTAAATAAATACACGTCTACACATGTCAAATGTTTAAAACACGATTCAATTTTTTACACCATACAATTACAAAAAGTTTCCACACAAAAGCAAAAACAAACAAAAAATAGTCAACAAAATTATTCATTAATGCAAAAAAAATAAATAAAAATCTGTTTTAGAAATAACATTACCAGCTAAAAAACATCAATTTAAATAACAGCGGATATTACAAAATGAAGGGGAAAAAATAAATAACAAAAATCATATTTGGAAGGAAACGGAAATGCATTTCATATATTAGAAGAAAAAAACACATGCACACGCATGTACATTAGGGATATAACTTTTTAACAATTTTTTTAAAATATCAAAATTGTCAAGGCACAGTTCGATAGAGCATAAAAAACTGTAAGGGAGCTCACACACCAGCCGCGATGGAGTTTTGAAAATGTTTAATTTTCTTTTTGGTTAAGAAAAATTAATAATTGTTTATTGGGTATTCAACTCTATTGATTCATTGGAGCATCGACGCAATGTGGGGCGCATTTCATTGTTCTATCGTTACTACAACGGAATGTGTTCTAATGAATTTAGGGAACTTGTTCCTGAAACCCGCACATTTATACGTACCACACGTGGCTCATTCAGAGGACATCCCTTTGTGGTCGATTGGCCAATGAATCGCCCTACGCATTACACAGAGAATTCATTTTTTAGCCGAACTGGACGTATGTGGAATCAACTAACTGCGGAGGTCTTTCCTGTCACTACCAGCGTGAGAAAGTTTAAATCAAATGTCCACAGACACTACTCCCTCTATCCTCCTGCCCTTTAACCTATTTTCCTTGTTCTAGCACAATACATTGCATGAGTAGGACTTATCCCCTGAGTTATGGTCTTATAAAAAAATTAAAATAAAAATAAATAAAAAACACCGTATAAAATTATAAATATTCAATACTGCATTCAGAAGGCCTCGAAATAATTTTAGATTATGTAAAATAATATTTGAAGAAAAGTTTCCAATCCAATTGGTGCGTAAGCTTTTTTGAGAAAAATTACAACAGGTTATGATTCTCGTGGTTACTAGGACATGGTTGACTTCATGGTACTATGTCAAAAAATTGGTTATACCCCTAATGTACATACATATTTATATAAAATAAAATGAACAGCTGTATATTCATAACAACAAAATGTTACAAAAAAAGCATATAAAACAAATGGTTTTATTAGTACACACATACATACATACGATGTATGTATGAAAACAGAAATAAAATAGTTAAATATTCAATAAAACTGATAACTATAACAACGGAAGTGAGTTTTCATGTCATTTTAAGTTATTTATTTTTCTTTATCATTTTATTTTTTGCAATTTTTTATACAGCAATATAAATTTTAAATTATTACATGAAATAGTTTGTATTTAAAATGAATTTTTATATACTTGAACAAAAATAGTACCGGCATACATACATATATATATATATATATATATATATATATATACAAATATTTCCCCATGCAAATACTTCAAAAAATCACAAATGTTTGTATGAGGAACCCCCCAGGGGTGGTTCCAGGGGGTGTGCCACTGGCAAAGGTGGGTCAGCCCTCTAAAATTTAACCCTTCAAGAAAATTTGACCTTTCGGATCAAAAGTCGGGACATCAAAATACATTTTAGAGGTATGGTTCCTTCGGCAAAGTTTCTTATTTTGATCCCTAGAATACGTTTTTCCTTTTTGGCCCGCCCTAATATATATATATATGTATATATAACTTTGTCATTTCGTGTGTAATTCCCACAATGTTCAAATGTGACCCCATAAAGTATATGTTTTCTGGGTCCTTACCTTAGGGAATATCGTATTCAATCGAAAAAGCGATATCTGTATGTCTTTAGGTGAAATCGATTTTCCGAAGACTTTGGTCTTGTATAGATGTGTTAGAATTTGTTCTAAAAATATTGGTATTGAAAATCCGCATAATAAAGAAGACGTTTCCAGGGCTGGTAAATGAAAACTTTTCTTTGGTATATAAAACTAAATAACCAAAATTATTTTTCTTTCTTTATGAATTAAACATATTTTATATTTAAGAAGGAATCAGATTAGAAATGAACAGTCAGCAAGGACTGCAGGCATTTTAAATAGGTATTTAAGGCGCCTTAAATATGGCATTAAGATTGCAAAAAATATAAACTAAAAACAATAAAATGTTAAAATTTTTAAATTTTTGCCAACAAAAAAAAATAGAACAGTCCATTCTAAACATATACTAAGAAATTTTTTATTTAAAATTGTTTGTTATTTTGTATATTAAGCACCGTCTGTCTATATGCATTTCGTTCTATTTCATCGCTCATCAACTCAAAGTTTTTCAAATAAGCTGAAAAACCTCATCTATATAATTAATAGGCAAAAACGTTTTTTGTAATCCCTTTTACGCCGAAACTACTGCACCGATTTTTGAAAGATTTACATGATTTTAAAGGATTTTTTGCACAGATGCGCACAGTTTATATTTTATTGAAATCGGTTCAGTATTATGGGAGCTATAAGCGTTTAAAGTTGCCACTACTACATGCAAACATAGCACACACGCATTTTTTAGCTTATCCTTATAAGATAATCAAAACTTCAAACGGCACTGTAGGTAACATATATAAAAATCATTTATTTAACTAGATCTATATTATTTGTAGCTGCTTTTTAGTGCTTATTTTTGAAGTCGGTTTAATTTTTTTTTTTTTAAGTTTTATTTTTTTGTACAATCAAGACAATCAAGTGCAATCTGATGGCAACAGTGCTTAATGTGGATTACTTTTTTACTTTCAGGAGAATTGTGCAATATTTTCTTTGAAAATATTGTGCCATTTATTGCATAAAGATGGGTCGCTTTATACATATGTATTTATATAAATAGCACGAAGAAAAACTTTCTGTTCAAGTAAAGTCGCACTTTTGTTTAACAAAAGAAAAATATACTGAAGAGCTGTAGTAGTTCTGTACTCACTCTTTTCATATTAAAACCTTATCTGAATTTATAAGACTTTCATAATTAAAGCGAACACTACAACATCTGTGCAAATAATATTTTTATATTTTTTATATATATTTCGTCTTACAATTCCTTTGCTTTGAGGGTAATAAAATACAAATTTTGTTATTTTCATTTGGCAAATTGCTTTTTTCTCCCTGTAACCGTTTGATATCAAGTAAACTTAACTTTTATGCCTTTCGAAACATGCTACAATGTTATAAAAATAAAAGATTGATATAATATTTTATCTAAAGGTGTGTTATGCTCTGCATTTTTTAGAATTATATAAAAAAAAAACTTGTATAAAAATCATTTTCATTTAAGTGAGGTAATTTAAAGAAAAATTATTATACTTTTGCAAATGATTTGATACTGTTCATAAATAAATTATTTAGTTTTAATTTTACAAATTTTTTTTTTTTGTTAACTTAATGTTAACGTTTAAAAGTAAATTGCAATATTTATTACTTTGTGTAAAAAAACCGAAAGAGAAATGAAATAAACAAGATTACTATGAGCGACTTTATATAATGTTCGTAAAACAATCTGCTAAATCAAAAAAAAAAAACAAATTTGCAAGCATATCGTCGCTGTTCTAACTAATCAACCTAATTGAAATTTTTTTGAAACATGGGTTAGTCCACTACTACATTTTATAAGTCATAGTGCACGTTGCCTACAATTTTTCGGACTGTAAGCCGTAATGTTGTGCTTATAAACATAAAAATCATAGAAGCTGCTCTCGTGTTAAATTGTGCAATTTATTTCGAACTGATACATGAAAATAGTAATTTCATGAAAGAATTTGGTTGTTGGTTTGTGTTTAAGACGTTTTTTACATTACTCGTTTTAATCTTTCCCTTTTTAAAGTCAAGTATGAGATATTTATTGAGAGGACTTTAACAGACGTCAGCTCTTTATAGTGGCAATTTATTCACCCAAATCTAAAGCAACTTGAATCTGCATATGTATATATATATATATATATAAGTTAGAGATTTTGCCAGCCTTTACCACATTGATACCGACAACGAAATCTAAATGAAGTAATTATCCATAATGGTTCTTAAAAAAAGATTATGTTTTGAAACATTTGTAAGCAACCTAAAATATTCAGTAAAGTGCGACTTTGACTCGCGTACGTTCGGTTTTGAGCGTTTTTTTTACTTTTGGCGTTTTTTTTTTGCGTTCTTTCATTTTAAACGACTTTTTTTCGATTTTTGGCGTTTTTTCATTTTGGCGCTTTTTTCGGTTTTTCGCGCTTTTTTTGCTTTTGGCGATTTTTTTTTTGTTTTTTGCGATTTTTTTTCAGTTTGACGATTTTATAATTTTGGGATCTTTTAGATTTACCGTTTTTGAAAATTTCAAGAATTTGACTCTTACGGTTTCCAAGATACAGTAAGTTGACAAAATTACATTAACTGATAGAACACCCTTTAATTTATATTTTTTATATTTTAGTGTTAATTATTATAGTCTGTATAAAAATTCACTAACCTTACAAAATTTCAATATTATATACAATTGTATATATGTATAAATTACATGGGATTTTAACATTTTTCGTTGCTCGTTTTGGAACACCCTTTAATTTTAACTCTCATGTCTTTATATAAATAGCCTGTTACGAACAAACGGACAGCGTAGCGAAAGCAATAGCTTACCTTTTCACCTTTGGCGTACGGAACCCTAAGGATACCCGATTATAGCTATGCTGCTTAGCTATGTTAAACAAACTTAATGTGTTAAATAACAATGCAATAAAATTTTATTATATGATTAACTATGTCAAATTCGCCGCAACTATTTCAAAACGTTTTCATTTATTTCCCATTATTTTCTTTTCTAGCGGCATACGATTAAATTAATGTATTGTTTGTGGCTGGCGGGGGCTGTTAGCCGGCTTACATACAATCGGCTGTGCCGTATAGTTTGTGTTCATGTGCAAAAACAATATAAAAACAAATTGAGCAATCCTTCTAATTGTTTTTGTTTCACTCACTTCAAAGAACGAAACAAAATAAAATCAAGCAATTTGATTTGATTATTTTCGTACTCTGGTTTTAAGCATAAAGAAATCAAAACAAAATAAAATTTATAACTCTAAGTGCCTATTCATATTATGCCTTTTTAGCCTGCCTTCTTTCGACAGTTTTCTTTTAAACCCCCTACGAAAAGTCAAGCACATTTACATTAAGACTTTTTTCTTCATGACTTTTTGACGTTTGTATACACTCTTAGTGCTGAGAGTACGAAAAAACAAAGAGAAATGTCAAAAATCCCCTCGAATTTTCATTTTGTGCCTTTTGTTTTACTCCGCATGCTTCTCAACACCTCTCACCTACGAACTCAAAAAGCCTGCCTACATATGCAAGCAGAAAAGGCACAGTGTAAATTGCGTCTAATAGTGTCGATTAGTTTTGTTACGAAAATCTCGTCCGAGTTCCTGTGTTGTGAAATAAATAGCATGGCTATAATTGCAAGCCTGCATTTGTGTGTACCATGTCATGTATTTAAATATTTATCACCATATTTTGTTTGCACTGATGCATGTAAAACCAGACTTATGTGCAGTTTCCACAATGCCAGCAAGCGACTTGTCTATAAAATTTGTATAGGAATCACTCAATTTTTGATGTGTAAACATCTATACGCAAGGGGGTAAAAATCTTTTTCACAATACAATCACAAATTTTGAGTAAGATGTTATCAAATCGGTGTGAGCGAATTTTAAAGCATACCCTCAGGAGCAATTATTAATTAATTTTAATAGAAATTGCTTGTGAAGTGTAATAGTGTTGCCAGTGGGGATAATTTTGTTAAAAAGTTGAAAATATAAAATAAATAAAATAAATATAAACTTTTAAATAAAAGAACGTTTAAAATGTCAAATATTTGTTTAAAAGATATATAGCAGTCTTTATAAAGAATTTGTAATATTATATTATAACACATCTTCATTACGTACTGTTGCCTTACACTGAAGCTGGTGTACGACAATTGGGTAATAATCTCCATTTCATGCTTATTATTATGGGTGGAGATTTTAATACAAATTTTGCAAACCCACAGTCGCAAGCTTTATCAAAATTTTTATTTGACGTTTTCGACTTGCATATTAGCAATTCTCCACAAACCCCCGCAACTAATAATTCCACTACTATACATACAGTTTTCTATACAGTAGAGTCAAAAATTTATTTATCTTATTTTAGTTACCATAAGCCAATATTAAAAAAAAGTTTCATTACTAGATGTTTACACATCTCCCCTGTGATCGGACTTACATTGCTTTTTTTTTCTTTACAAGTCACTTGCTTGCATTGTGGAAACTACACATTAACTCAACTATAGTTGCTACAAAAAGCTATACCATCTATGTCAAGGTTAAAAAAGTATGATCGTATGATATTCAAAATCCGTGCTACTATTTAATAGATTATAATTTAATTCTAATGTTGTGCCTCGAAACCAACGAAGCTCACTTATTTCATAGTTTGCTGTATTTAATGAAACTTATGTGAAGTTTCCAGAAGTCAGGCAGAGGTGTCGTCTAGAAAATTTTCATAAAAACCACTAAAAAATGTGTATTTTCCATATAATTTTTATACTCAAGTCGACCATCTGGGTTGCAGAAACAGGGGGATAGTACCTGTTCACACTATGCAAGTCTTGTTGCTGATTAGTTTGCTAGGGAGAGAGAGAGAGAGAGCGACAAGAGAAAAAGAAACGAGTATACAGCTTCATGTACAGTTAATACGTTTTGCTGTCTCATTCGTAATGTTAAAAAAAGTACACATCACAAAAAGTATGTGCTCAAAAATAAGAATTGCATTGTGTAAACGCCAATGAAAGTTCACAGAAGAATAAGTGATAAGCTTCGTAATAATAATAGTTGTGTAGTGTGAACTCTTACTCACACTAGCATTTTAGATCTAACATAGATGATGAGGCACTTTTTTGCTAAACTGATCTGCAAAACTATTCGCCATAAGATTCTATTATAAGTTTTTAAACACATTAAAGCTCGAAAATCAATTTAAACCGATAAAAGGAGAACTGATTTCTCTTGAGACTATTTTAAATTATGATAACATAAGAAAAAATATGCAAGACATTTTCATGGCACTAAATTTAAACTTTTCGATTATCATTCCACAGTAAAAGAGAATATAAAAGAAAATAACTAACTTATTTTATATATTTAACTATAATAATTTTTTTTAATAGAAAATATAAGCAAATAAAACAATGAATCACTTACACAAACTTTAATTCCTCATTTGCCATATTCTCCTCTATTGCCATTATCATCTTTATGTTACTTCCAACTTCCTTTTCTCAATATAATAATCCACAAGGCGTTTACTTTCAATTTTCATTACTGCGGCAACTTCATGCTAGATTTAGTGGCTTTTCTTGCTTGTGGCTGCCACTGCTGGTGCCATTTCCGCCAATTGTGTGAAAATGGTTTTGGTTTGTTGTCAATACATTAACAAAAATTTAGATTTTACCAGCATCATTACCCCCTTCTAGGAAGTGCGGTATGTGAGCAGTTATAGAAATCTATTGAAGCTTTGTTAGAAGAGCGATCAGATATTCCATTATTGTTCATTTGCACGTTTTTCACTTTCATTCAAAAAGCTAGTCAAAAACTATTTTGCATTTTTAATAGATTATTAAAATCTTTTAATGATGTTGAAACACGAAATTTGAATGCTGTAAAAAAGAAAATAGTTTTGGCATTAACAAAATTAAACAAACTTGCGTACCGAAACACACAACTGTAGAAAAAATATGCATGAAATATTGTTAAATATTCCATTACAAATATTGATTATTTTAAGAAAATATTAGTTACTCGCATCATAAGGGATAGTATTTTCATGCGTTTAAACTACATAAATAAGATATACATTAAAAACAAAAAAATTTGTATTTAAAACTAATAAAATATGATTATATGTATTAACTTTTTTTCAACATTTATGCCGACGATTTTACCGTCTTGCCTATGGACGAAAACAAGCCACAGGCATGATTCTATAAAACAATTATTATTTATTGTCTATGCTAGAAGGTTCGTGTATTTGCTTTATAATTTTGTTCCAAACATTATATCCAACACATATTTTTTCATATATTTTTTCAAACTATTGTATAATACTTTAATTTAATCTTTATGTTTTAAAAATTGGTAATAATATTTTTAATTTTCATTATCAAAGACAACAACCATTTTTGAAGAAAATAATTTAGAGAATTGAAAAACAAGGACCGAAAAGTATTTTCAAACAAGAACATCCTAAATCTTTTTAATGAATTATAGCATTAATAACAATACATACGAACATACGAACTATAGCCTATATAATCGGCCATGTCACAGAGTTCAATTCCGTTTCCAAACGGATGGTGTATCCCAACTGGAGCATACCCCAGCATACCAGCGCCTAACACAGTCTGTGCACACCTGACAAATTTCCGTATTTTAGTTTTCTTTTTTAAAAACCATCTCCATTCGCGAGCTGAATTGCAGTCTGTGATATGTATTCGACTATAAATATATAGTTTTCGCTTTTTTTAGTTTTTGTGATTTTTTCGGTTTTTGAACGTCTTTAGTTTTGGTGTTTTTTTTAGTCTTGGCGTTTTTTAGTCGTGGCGTTTTTTGCGTTTATGGCATTTTTTCAGTTTTGGCGATTTATTTAGTTTTAGCGATTTTTTTTTTAGTTTTGGTGTTTTTTTTCATTCTGGCAATTTTGTTTTCGTTTTGGCGATTTTTTCTGGTTTTGGCATTTTTTGTTTGGCGATTTTTTTCGGTTTTTGGCGATTTTATTTTAGTTTTAGAGATTTTTTAGTTTGGCGATATTTTTCGGTTTTTAGCGATTTTTTTAGTTTTGATGTCTTTTATAAATTTTGGTGATTTCTTCTTTAGTTTGGTGATTTTTTTTCGTTTTGGCGATTTTTTTTCTTTTGATGCTTTTTACCTTTTTAACGTTTTTATTTTTGGTTTTTGGCGTTTTTTTTTCGTTCTGGCAAATTTTTTTTCGATTTGTAGATTTTTTTTGGGTTTTGGCATTTCTTATTTGGCGATATTTTTCGGTTTTTGGCGATTTATTTTAGTTTTAGAAATTTTTTAGTTTGGCGATTTTTTTAGTTTTTTCAATTTTTTTTTTGTTTTGATGCTTTTTTATTTTTGGCGATTTTTTGGGCTCTGTCGTTTGTTTTTTTTTTTTTTTTATTCTTTAAATTTTGGAAATTTTTTGTGTTTTTGGCGATTTATTTTAGTTTTAGAGATTTTTCTAGTTTGGCGATTTTTTTTCGTTTAAGCGATTTTTTAAGTTTTGATGCTTTTTTCGTTTTGGCGATTTTTTTCGGATTTTTGGCGTTTCTTTGCATTTGGCGATTTTTTGAAATTTTTGGTATTTTTTCGGTTTTTGGCGGTTTATTTTAGTTTTAGAGATTTTTCTAGTTTGAAGATTTATGTCGGTTTTTAGCGATTTTTTTCGTTTCGTTTCGTTAATTGTGGTATTTATTAGTTGTTGCGTTTTTGAAATAAAATGTCAAGAGTTTATCTCTTATGGGAGGAGAAAAGAAACGAGTACTCAGTTTCATGTATTGCCAATACGTTTTGCTTTCTTATAAAGAGTCCGCCATCTAACGTTTGTTTTTTCAACTAGTGCTTATTTCGTGAATGGTAACACTTATCTAATGTCTGATTTGACAGATAATTAGTTTTATCCTTCCGCTGAACGAATATGGTTGTGTATACGCTTGAACAACGCTGAGAAATATGGTTTAAAGAAGATGCCGATTTTGCCAAAAAAAATCATCTTTTCAGATGAAGCTCATTTTGATCTTGGCGGGTATGTGAACAAGCAAAATTGTCGCACTTGGGGCACAGAAAACCCGCACGCATACATTGAAAAGCCAACGCACCCAAAACGAGTCACTGTTTGGTGCGGATTTGGGCCATTTTTTCGAAAATGAGCAAGGAGTGGCCGTTACAGTCAATGGCGATCGTTATCGAGCCATGTTGAACGGATTTTTGTTCACAAAAATTGAAGAGGAGGATATTGGCAACATTTGGTTTCAACAGGACGGCGCTACGTGCCACACAGCCGAAGCTACATTCGATGTTTTGCATAGCATTTTCAAAAAAAAAAAAAAGTTATCTGGCGAACCCTATACGTAAAAAAAATATATGCTCAAAAATAAGAATTGCATTGTGTGAACGTCGATGAAATGTGAAAGAAGAAAAGGTGATAAGTTTAGCAATAAAACTTGCATAGTGTTAACTGGGACTTAATATTAGAAAACTGGTAAGAGTCTCCATTCAAGCAGTCCATTGCCAATTTTGCACGTTCATTTATATCGCGATATTCTGTAAACTGTTTATTCTCAAAGAAGTTTTCGATTTTGTTCAGTTTCAGGGAAATGGAATGGATTATGCCCTTTAATTTATATATTAGTTGTGGCGGTTCTTTAGCGATATATTTTATGTTATCTCCATTTTCTAAAAAACTAAAAAAAAAGAAGTCCCATCAATAAGAGACTGAAATTTACATGTATTTATTTACCCAAGTGTACGAGAAGGGTTTTATAGTTAGAGGAAAAAAAAAATTAAAGAAATAATTAACACTATAAGATCTACAAAATTTTTTTTATAATAATAATAATTGTGATTATTGCAAAAAAAAAAGGGAAAAATATAATTTCCGTATAATGAAGTTTCTATATAATGAATTGATTTTATAGTCCCATGAACATTCATTATAGAGAAGTTCGACTGTACACGTGCACATAGTTCATATAATACAAACAGCTAATTCAAACTGAATGGTCATTGCTCTTAGTTTGTCACTTTTTTGCATTAGAGGTAAATGAAAAAACCACAATAATAAAACAAACGCTCGTATTTTATCATTTTTCCAACATTCAAAATATGTATATTTACTTAAGATTCTACCAACGAAAATAATTTTTTTTTATTCAGTTTTTTTATTTTGTTACTTAAAGGCGCCTTTAGTATTAACATAAGAGACATTGAAGATTGAAAGTATAAATAATAAAATAATACTTTAATTGAAAAATAATATTTGAGGAATACAAGGCATTGCCTGAAAAAAAAAACACAAGGATAATAAATTGAAAGTAAAGAGGAATTTTTTCTTTTCATATTTTGTAATTTCTAAAGATTGTTTTATTATTCTTCTGCTGTTTTTTTTTTTGTAAAAATGTGCGGTAAGTGGCCGGGACATTTTAAATTGAGTTCCGGGTAAATATAACATGTTTTTAAAGTATTGCTAGCTACAATTGCAGGCAATTCAAATTAAAGCAAAAACCTGAACTAACTAATCGAAATTGCGATTGAAATGTGATCTCTATTAATGGCCAAAAATAAGTAAATAATTTTAATCAGGAATAATTTCTAGAAAAATCCTGCGAAATACAACCAATAAATTATAATACTAACAAATCTTCATGCCAGCTTTGTTTCGCTTATGATTTGGCTTTATTTTGTTTTACATGTTCGTTAATCAAATTAGCTTCAAGTATTTCTAGCAATTTTTGTAAATTTATTAAAATTTACATGAAAATTAATGCCACCATATTTATGAATTGATTAGGCTAAAGTTTGTATCGTTCTGTAAGCCAAATTACATGTAATAATTATTTATGAATAAATAACACCAAAGTTAATTGTAAATATTCTGACAAACATTTAGTAGAACGGAACAACTAGCTGCTGTTTCGAAGGTCTCTGCACCTTCATCATCAGCATTCTTTATGTTTGTTCAAGTGTTGTGTGTGATGTCAGTTGATGTAGAATTTATGCTTTATATACTTTGCTTTTCAAGTATACTTTTTGATTGATTGATTGTGTTAAAAATTTAGATTTTTCGCGTTCCCGTACTTTTGCTCTCATTTTACCGAACTTTACCCAAAAAGTAAAGAAACAGGGCTAATATGAACATTAACAGCTGTTAACATATAAAATCAGTTGCCAGCTGATATAATATATTTTTATTGATGTAGTCGAAGTGTTTTAAAATTGTGTAACGTGACGTTACATATGTTAAAGCACATAAAAATACATACAGCACAACTGATGGGTACATACTACCTCAACTAATGTAGGGTACAGCATAATCAGTTGTTTACGAGTACATTGTTTGTTAACATTGAGATTGATGACTGCACGTTGGAATTCTCATTCAATTAATGAGTAGAACTTTATAAGACCTCAAGTTTTTAAAGCAATCGGGGAGCAAGTCACAACACCGTACGAACGGTAGTTAAAAGAAGGCAACTTGAACTATCGTCCGCCAGCTTCTGCCGATTTTTGTTTCTATATAAATATACCTAGTAGAGTTTATAAGCTTATACCCCTTTTAGGCACGGAAAGTTTACTTTGCAAAGTCTTAATTCAGCTGGGAGAGAGACAGAAAGAGATACTATTTCTCCCACTGTCTTTCACACAGCTGAATTAAGACTTTGCAAAGTAAACTTTCCATGTCTAAAAGGGGTATTACTTAGTAAATATACGAACTCCCAAATCTTTCGTATATTGTATTTAGTGAAGTATACGAACCTATGAATCTTTCGTGTGTTTGTAGGTATTGAACATAACTAGTCTTTTAACGGACTACACGAACTCCCGAACCGTTCGTGTATTTGTAAGTTTTCGAATATTTCGTCTATCCTCGTTTAGCTATTCACGGGAGGTAACAATATTTCCGCGGACTTTTGCAATTAAGAGGGCAAGTTATTCAGGTGTCACCCAGACGGCGCAAGTGAATTTTATAACAAATCTATCTACAAATTGAATTTAAAGTAGCATAAATTAAGTTTCGTAAATAAAGTATACTGTATTCTCTTAATATTAAAACACCAGCATCTTTGTGCTATTATTTGCAAAGGCAGCAGACTTTTGGTAAGGACCTGAACAGGCCTGGACGCCTACACCAGCTGGAAAAAAAACTACGTTAGAGCCATCCCTAAACACGGGGCGGCTAGCGTTTTTTAGCTGTCAAAAGTTCTCATGTCCATACATTTTGTATGGAGCATACCGAAATAACGCGGCTGCAACGCGACGGCAACGCGACGGCAACGCGACGGCAACGCTTTGCTATTGGAAAATCCGATTTTGAAAACGCGTTTTACAATGAAGTTAGTTGCAAAAGAAAACAACTGTTTTTTTTTTTGTCTATTGCTGTCTTTAATTTTAAATATTTTATTTACTTGTATGCTTTGAATTGACTTTTTAAAATAAAAAAATCGATTAAAATAATAAAAATTATATTTATTGTCAGTATATCAATCATGTAAGACTGCTCAATTATGGCGGATATATTAGTCAATTATGATCAGTCGAATTAATATTTATGCTATAATTGATTAGTAAAAATCACTGAATTGAGCAGTTCGACTATAAGTTATATTCATTAGTAAGAGAAAGATGCAACATCACACGTACAGAAAAGTTTCCATCACATTTTTCATTTTTCCCTTAATAATGTGATAGAAACTTTGTTATACGCAATGATGAATATAGCCTACATGACTTCCAATCAAATGACTGGTCAATTGACTGATATTATTCTTGTAGGGTTAGTTCATTTGAAACAAAATAAATTTTTCCTGAATTTGAATTCAGTAAAATCAATGCATATTAATATATTTTGAGTAAAATCACCAAAAAAATATTTTTAATGAGAAAAAAATATTTTTTTTTCCGACTTGAAGGTTTTTGATAAAACACAAGCATGTTTTCCAAATTTTCTAAATAACTAATTAAATTTTAATTTAAATAACAAAATTTATGTAACAAAATTTTAATAACAAAATCACAAACAACAATGTCTTCCGTCCAGGTGTTAAAATAGTCAGGATTGTTTTATTTATTTGTTTGGTAACCCTGGTTCTATCGTTTTGACATAACGTTGCCGCTTTTGTTTAGGTATGGCATTACAGCGTTACGAGGGCGGTTCGGAAACTTCTTAGCCTATCAATGAAAGGGAATAGTTAGTTTTTCAAATATATTTTTATTTTTTAATACAATCTCCTGAAACTTCAATACACTTAGTCTTACGCTTTTCTAGCAATTCTATCCCTTGATTAAAAAAATTTTCCTCAAGGTCTTCAAAATAGTGGTTTACAACTGTAATTGCATCTTCATTTGAGGTAAAACGCTTGCCAACAAGGAATTTTTTTAGATTTGGGAACAGGTAAAAGTCACTGGGAGCCAAATCAGGAGAATAAGGTGGGTGGTCAAGCAACTCGTACTTTAATTCGTTGATTTTAGCCATTGTTAAAACACTTTTGTGCGCTGGTGCGTTGTCTTGATGAAAAATTATTTTTTTGTGTTGTAAGCCAGGACGTTTTTCTCGAATTTGTTCATTTAATTGATCCAAAAGGTTGCAATAGTACTCTGAATTTACTGTTTTACCCTTTTGCAGATAGTCAATCAATAAAATACCTTTGAAGTCCCAAAAACCGTTGCCATAACCTTACCAGCCGATTGAATTGTTTTTGCCTTCTTTGGGGCACTTCCTCCAGCTTCAGTCCATTGTTTGGATTGTTTTTTTTTCTCTAGAGTATAGTGGTGGATCCATGTCTCATCAACAGTTATGAAACGACGCTTAAACCCCATTTTATTTCGCTTAAAACGATCCAAACAAGCTTGAGAAATGTTCATTCTTATGCGTTTTTGGTCGACTGTTAACAAATGCGGCACCCATCTTGCAGAAAGCTTTTTCATCTGTAGTTCTTCATGCAAAATTAAATGGACTCGATCATTTGAGATGCCCATGATATTAGCTATTTCACGCACTTTTATTCGTCGATCATTTAATACCATATCATGCACTTTGGCTACAATTTCTGTTGTTGTTGCTGTTTTTGGACGTCCACTACGTGGTTCATCTTCAATGCATGTATGACCACGTTTAAATTCAGCAACCCAATTTTTTACTGTTGCATATGAAGGAGCACTTTCACCTAACACATTCACCATATCATTATGAATTTCTTGTCCCGATAAACCTTTTTTATGTAAATATTTAATGACACCACGCATTTCTAATTTTTCCATTGTTAAAAAATCGCGGATGCGTCTTTTGTGAACACCTGTTTCTATATGAAGGAGTTGCCAGATCGAAACAAAATTTAACATGTGTTCATAGCAGAGATGGAAGTTTCCAAAACACTTAACTTTTTTCTGTTTATACCGCGCTTTTTGTGCTAGGCTAAGAAGTTTCCGAACCGCCCTCGTAAAGCTCGGCGGAAAAAAACGTTCCGCTTTCCGCCCTTGTTTAGGGATGGCTGTTACAATTGAGCCTTTAACTTTTTAAAAAAGCGAAAGCTAACCTTTGGATTTTGCCAATAATTGATGCATTATGGCAATCGTGTGTTACCAGTGTTGAGTCTTATTAAAGTATTGAAGGAAAATTTGTGTGAGTTATTCACATCATTTATTTATAAAAACCAAATTTATTTCATCAGCAACCCTTAAATAAATTATTTCTTCGTCAGCATAATGTTTTCCTTATTTCTAAGAATATTAGTTTTATTTTGTTATCATATCATTATATATAGCCCAAGTATAAGATTGATTACGCGGTTGTGTCGAGAGCGGGTATTGAGAAAACAACTGGCACTCTATTGCTAGTTCTCAATTTACGAAGAAATAACAGATAAAATTGAGCCTTATTACGAGAGTAATTCCCCTGAGCATTACTTTGAGAATGGCGGCTTTAAAACTTAAACTTAATCTATAAAAATTATTATATTGTAAGAAAATGTTGCATACGATACTTCATAAAACTCGATATACATACATACATATATATATATCTAATCTAATCAACATTACTTATGTACATACATATATAATAAAAAGAATATAACAAAAGTGTTTTCATCTTTATATTTTCGCATACATATCAACAGTCACTTTTAGCATCATCAGTATTAATAACAAACATTTTGGAGCCATAAAACTTTTTATTGCCACTTTGAGAATCCAAATTCACCTAAATATAATTCGTACGTACATAGATATAAAAAGTTTTGTCGTAAACGAGCAATATTCTTTCGAAGATTAATCAAGTTCATTTTACATTCCTTCAGCATAAAAAAATATGTTCTTTTTTCAAGTAGACATTAAAATTGCACATGATCCCAGATTATGACAACAACCAGGTAATAAAATTTAACACTTCGTAAGTCTGAATATACTTATGCAAGTTTTTAAAGGAAATGGCAAAAAATTAGGTAATAATAATAATAATAATAATAATAATAATAACTATGTATATTTATTTTCACATATGTTAGGCAGGAGGCCACAAAATCCAGCCATTAAATTGATTTAAATCGAAATTTTATGTAGCAAAGCTATTTTATGTATGGCAATAATTCTTGTTGCAAAAGTGCTTTATAATTATACTTTTGATTTATTGTAACAGGATAAAATTCATGCTAGTTTGGTTTAGAGTCAGCTGATACAAGCATGCGATATTACGTGATAAGTTTGACATTTTCCCGTGGCATACAATGAATTATCTGCTCCAGTGAGGTAATAGAGGAGCCAGTCCAACACTATTTCTAAGGCTATTAGGCCCTTTAAGAGCACATGCTTAAGCAACTGTACAATGAAGTATCTTAAGAACTGTCCTACTGCTACAGGTATATGTCACTGTAACGCTGTAATCACTTAAATCTCATAGGGTTGACAATGAGGCAATTACACTGTGCAACAGTGAAAAATCCCCACGCCTTCGGACAGTTTAGCGATTTTGGTCACACATTTTTTTTAACCCTACGGTCAATGACCGGTTACCCGGGTACATTTTTCAATTTACAAATGCTCGCAATTCTGTAATAATGAAGATATGGCGATAAAACTCAAGATCGTCGCGATTTAGACGTTTATAAATATTACAGAATATGAAAATGTTAATAATGTTAACTTGGTCTATGTTTAAAATGGTAACAAAGTTGACACCTACGAGACTCAATAACCGGGTACTCCGGTACCCTTACAATAGATATCTAATGGAACGTAACCTACTTTTCACATAAAAATATCGATCAGCTGTTTCTGACTTTGCAGTTTCATTCCATTACAGTCGGCCCTTTTTTCTAGTGTTTGCGTTTTTGAAGCGTGTAAAACGTATCAATGACCATAATCTGTCAATACTATCCCAATTAAAAAAGACGAAAAAAAGTATATAAGGGTACCCGGGTACCCGGTCATTGACTAAAGTATATTTTTTTGGTCATTGACCGTAGGGTTAAGGGCCTCCAAATATTTCAAAATTCTGTGAGCCCTTAAAAAGTCTGAATTAGCTGTTGGCCTAAAACTAATGACACCATTTTTTGAGGTCGCACTGATTTTTGAAATCTTTGGTGGCCTATAAAAGAATTAGTCACCTAATTCGCAAAACATTAGTATTGGGTTTTACTACCCTTTAGTAGTAAAGTTTTCACTTCGTGTAGCTTTACTTTTTTACCAAGCATAAAATGGCAACGGTCAAGTTGCTTTTTTTCTCTCGATTTAATATGAATTTCACGAACCTTTTGTAAATAAATTTTATTGCTACTTTGGAAGCAAAAAAAAAACCCATTATTTAAAACTATTTGTAGTTTGTTGTTTGGGAAAACTAAATAAATAAAACTAAGCTTTAAATGAAAAAGTTTTTTTGCAACTTCAGCACTAAACACATTCACCACAGCAAGCAACCGACTTCAAAATATCAATAATAGATTATACATGTTTAAGGCCCATTATTATAACTTGTCATTAGTTAAAGGTAGGATTTTATTGGATGGATAAACACTTTTTTATTATTACAACTTCATTTTAACCATAAGTGAGCGATAAGTTATAGGCAAGTTCACCCTACCTGTAACCAGCAATGCCAACTATTTATAATCCAAACGCGCTATTTCCCTTCTCAAAACGCTTTAGAACGCGCTAAGTTACAGAGTTCTCAACTATTTATAGCCTATTTTCCTGCGCTCTAAATTAAATTTTAACCAAAGCCGATTTATATTTTAACTACTAAATACGAATTAATTTTTTTAGTAACTCTTTTTCAAATTTTGCAATATTGTTTCTTTTTAGAGAATCAGAATTGTCTTCCCAATAATAATAGAAATCCTTAGTTTTTGTTTTATTTGTCAAACCTTGTAATAACACATAAATTGTATAAAATAGTTTTCCGATTTAAATGCTTTTTGTACTTCAGCTAGGTTAGGTTAGGTTAGGTTAGGTAGAGGTGGCAGTCAGAAAGCCGGACTCACTTAGACCGTTTTGGTCCATTGTGATGCCACGGAGACTCTGCTTATGCGGAGTTCCCACCGTCGAACCATCCAGAGCTCAGTATAAAGCTACTAATACGTTGAAGTCCAACACTAGCAACGTCAGAAAGTTCCCTGAATGCAAGAGCGCCCATTCTGGCCATTCTCTTTCCTGCAAGTCTAGGACAGTGACAAAGAAAATGTTCTATGCTTTCCTCTTCATCGATGTCTTGGCAGCTGCGGCAAAAATCGTTGTGTTCAACCCTAAGCCTTTGTGCATGTCTAACTATGAGACAGTGTCCGGTTAACACGGATACTAGAACCGATATTTGTTTTCTATTCTTCGAAATTAGGTAATCCGTACCTTCTCTATTTAGATAAGTCCATAATGGCCTTGTAATCATGCAATCAATTCTTGTAACCCACATTTGTTTCATCCTTTGTCTTGCGCCTAGGCATGAGTTTGCAATAGAGTAGGGGAAAACCCACACATTCCAAACCCGGTGGAACATGTAAGGTTGTCCCAATTCTAACAAGCTCATCAGCCTTAGAGTCCCCTGGAAGCCTCTATGCCCTGGGATCCAGATGATCCTAATATCAAACTGCTCTGCCATCTCATTTAGAGATGATTGGCAGTCGAGGGCTGTTGTTGTTCTTAGAAGAGGGGATTCTAGGGCCATAATAGCTGCTCGACTATCGGTGTAAATGTTAATCAAAGTCGTTGAAGTGACATACACTCTCAACCAATTCGCAACTTCTCTTATAGCAAGGATCTCTGCCTGAAAGACACTGCAGTGATCCGGAAGTCGCCTTGCAATACGAAGACTTAAAGCCCTCGAAAAGACCCCATAGCCCACACCTTCCTGTGTTTTGGAGCCGTCCGTATAAAAATCAACACTTTTTCTTCTACCTGGAGTTCCATTCATCCACATTTCTGTGGATGGTATCCAGGTTTTATAAAGACGTTCGTAGAGCAGGGGAGGTTTGGCCAATCCTCCATCCTCTAACTTCATCATCGAGTATTCTGCAGTGGCCGGTTCCATTTCCGTTCCACAGAGAGGTACATCGAAGACGGATTGCCGAGGATGTTACCATCTCCTTCCGTAGTAGATCTAATGGTAGTAGATAAAGAGCATCCTCAGTGCATCCGTAGGAGTGGTGCGAATAGCACTGGTTACATACAAGGATGCAAGTCTTTGCACCTTGTGTAAGATGTATATATACGTCGTTTTCTCCAGGGATGGCCACCACACGATGATGCCATACATGAGAATTGGACGTACTATTGCAGTATATATCCAGTGAACAATTTTTGGAGTAAGACCCCAATTCTTCCCAATGGATTTTTTGCATAGAGATAGTGAAATTATTGCTTTTTTTCACTCTCTCTAGAATATTTGCTTTGAAATTCAGTTTTGAATCAAGAATAACACCAAGATACTTTGCAGTGTTGGACACTTTTATCTCCGTATTATTAAATATGATAGGTCGGAAATCAGGTATCTTATACTTCCTAGAGAAAAGGACTAGTTCCGTTTTATTAGGATTAACGGCGAGCCCTCGTTTCTCCGCCCATCTTGTTAAATTTGAAAGACCATCCTGTAGGATGTCCCTTAGAGTTGTGAGGAATTTTCCTCTTACAGCTATTGCCACATCATCAGCATAAGCCACGATTCTGCGCCCCCGCAATTCTAGAGATAGTATAGCACAGGATTTAGAGCTAGATTCCACAATAGTGGCGAAAGAACTCCTCCTTGTAGTGTACCCCTATTCACAGGCGGGTCTGCCTAGAAGCTCCTAGAGCCGCATTTATCCTGCGGTAAGTTAGTAGATTCTGAACCCACTTACACAATCCCGCACCAACCCCCAAATTCGAAAATGCATCAATTATCGCATCTGGAGATATATTATTAAAAGCCCCCTCAATATCCACGAAGGCCACAAAGGCGTATTCACCTACAGAAAGAGATTTATCTATCGTGCCAACCAGGTCATGTAGAGCCGATTCTGTTGACATTCCCGTTTGATATGCATGTTGATGCGGGGAAAGAAGTTTATCATTGATGGTTTTGCGGATATAATGATCAACCATCCTTTCTAATGCTTTCAGAAGAAAGGATGATAGACTTATAGGTCTGAAGTCCTTCGGTGTGGTGTGAGAGCTTTTACCAGCCTTCGGTATAAAGACTACTTCAGCTAACTACAAAACATTTTCCATTTACGTTTTTGATTCTAACCACAGTCAAGGGAGTTTTAGTTGCAACACCTGAATCATTAACCAATTTATAAAATTATATCAGAATTTTGGATACTAGAAAATTGTTAAATTTAAACAAAAAAAAAGTAAAAAACTAAAATTATGTTATTGACTTCATTAGCGCTATTGACTAATTTAGCGCGTTTAAAATTAAAAGCACTAAGACGAAAAAAAAACAGCGCGCTTGGCGTAGTTAAAACGCACTAAGTCTAGCTCAAAACGCGCTAAGTTGGCATCGCTGCCTGTAACTTTTATCGTGAGGTTTAGTAATTAGAAGTTGCCACGTTTTCATACGTTGCCACACTTTCAGCTCAAAATAGTACAGCCTAAAATTTTTTGTGAACAAAATATGACACAAAACAAAAACAATATAATACAAACATATAATGTAATAATACAAAAAAAAATTATATAAAAGAATTGACAAAAATGGTTTCGTTTTATTAGTAATTTGGCAAATAAACAAAAGCAAGTTGCCACTAAGTATTTTTAAAAATCAATATCCACAATATCTACAGAAATGTTGCCACCAATTAAAAGTTGTATTATTTATTTTATTTGAATAATGGAAAGAAAAATAGAATTATTTATTTTAGCGGAAATGATAATGATAATGGAAAAATTTTACAGGTCACTTTATAGTTCAGTTTTGCTAAAGTTAGGACTAACTATCCGGAACTTTATCGCCAAATCATAATAATGGCCCTAAATGAGAATGATTAGTTTGACGACAGCACGGCAACACGGCGGCAGGTTGTTGTCCATGCTCTTTTTGTCGTGGTAGTAAAATTAAACTAATTTCTAGTTTTGTTGGCGTCAATGAGCAAATATAGTGTTGCCAGTATAATAAAAAAAAATTACAAAGAGAAAATACCGGGTAAAGCTGGGTCCAACTCGTTCATTCGAATGAACGACCTAAGTCTAATACCGGAATTCATGTAAAGAAATAAATTAATTCTTTTTTATAATTTTACGTGCTATAAATACATTTTATAAGAAGCAAAATATTTGAAAGTGGCAGCATTGAAATGTGTATTTATGCTTGAATATCAGCTGCTGATGATGCTGTTGCCATTTCAACATTATAAAGCAGCAGTTACAATGCGAAAAATTTAGCTAGCGGCATTTGAAGCCATGTGTTCGTGTAGTCTCACATCGTGTAGCCTCAGATTTATGAAAAAAAAAAATACCACTTAGGTTTTAATTAAAATATAATAGCTTTTGCGGTAATATGCATTCTAGCATAAATATAAATTTTTACTCTTACACAAATCACTTAACACATAAATTATGAACGTAAGTTTAATAAAAAAAAAATAAATAAATAAAAAACTAGATAATAAGCAATCCAGTTATTTGCACTTGAAGACATTTTCTTTGTCATCAACATTTCAATTTCATTTCTCTCTAAAAATAAATAAGATTTTTAATTACATTACTTTCAATGCAAAATATGAAATAAAATGAACTAAGGAAAATTTATATCGACATTATACTATAATTATCAACTATAAGCAGAGATATTTAGCAAGGAAATAGTCAGTCATTATTTGTATATATTTTAAGTTCAAAACTGATGTAATTTCTATTTACATTTGGAGACAAATTGTTGACCAATAGAAATAATATAAGAAACGATGTAAGAAAATTCACTCAACTCACATATTCAATTTGGAGAATTGGCATAAAAAATGCATGCTTAGAAAAAAGCTAATTGTGCGAGACTTAACAAGTGGGACATCGAATACAAAAATCATGTAATCTGGAAGCAGCTTCGTAAGCGAAAACACGGCCCCTCTCTTTCTCTCTCTCTCTGTTTTACAAACTTGCGTACAGTCGCCGATAATTTTTACTGGTTATTAATTGTTTGCTTTAATGAGGCTAACGTTTGTTTAATCCGATGAAGCTAAAGTAAGTGTGATAAGAAACAAATTGCACCAAAGATAATTATAATTATTCTGACTAACATTAGCAGCATGTAACAATTTGCCTTCACCATCAGAATTCTAGTGTTTGCCCCACTGTGTGTGGTGGCAGTTGATGATTTTTCAGTGCAAGTAAAGTGTAAGAATTGTTTTGATGCATAGTATTACAATTTGTCAAGGGAGTTTTTGTTATGAAAAACAACTAAACCATCTATAATATAATTATAATCAAATTATATCTGTGGCAAAAAGGAAAATGTGTAATTATATTTCCGCAACCTGCATATACAAAATAACCACTGGTCAAAATCTCAATTAATTTGTGTGGTTTTTCAGGAAGTTATAGCACAATGACCTGCGAGTTATCTTTTCATTTTGCACAAAAGCTTATTTTAGGTTATACTTTTTTTATATTTGAACTTGAATGTATTATTTACAGTAAGTAGAACGAGGTTTGCTTAGCAAAAATATAGGTTAACAGAGTATTTCCTAATTTTACTGTCAAAGAAATAAATTTCTTAAAATCGACTTGAACGCTTAAAAGTGCTCTCCTGCAAAGCAATAAAATATGACCTAAGCAAATACTTAAAATCGTTTCCATTTATTTCCCATTATCTTCTTTTCTAGCTGCATACGATTATTATATTGTGTGTGGCCGCGGCGGCTGTTAGCCGGCTTACAGATGATCGACTTCGTTCTCTGGTTTGTGCTCATGTGCAAAAACAATACAATAATAAATTGAGCAATCGTTATCATTGCTTTTGTTTTGTTATTGTTTCACGCACTTTAGAGAATGAAACAAAACAAAATCAAACACTTCGTTTCATTTATTTTCGTACTCCGCTTTTAAGCACAAAGTAATCAAAACAAAAATAAATTTACAACTGTAAGAGTGTTGATTATTTTTATTACGAAAATCACGTCCCAGCTGCTGTGTCGCGCTATAAAGAGCATAGCTCTAAAAATTTAGTCAGCAAATGTTAACGTATTATTCATTTGCAAAATCACTTAAGTTTGTTCTGCTTTAATGCATTAAACCCGTTCAACGCAGCAGGCTACCGACTACAAAATGTCAAGGAGAAAATGCACATGCTGATATGTATGTGAAGATAAATTTTGAAATTTTATAGCCCTAGTCACAAACCGTCTTCTTTAACAGAGCTCTGTTAACAAAAAAAAACATACCTCTGTTATTATATTTGTCGACATCGACGTCACTTTACCACAATACCAAAAAATTGGTGCTTGTATACCAGTTGTCGAAAATAACTGACTCCTGTTGGCAGGTTTATGCTATTTTCTAGACATAAGGAAACTGAAATGGATTGTTAATGGCACAAAATTGTTCTCGAGGACGAGTAAACAATCTCCAATTTTTTGGTATTGTGTTACAGTGACGTAGATGTCGACAACTGGAATAGGGGTGAATTAGTTTTTTCCCACAAAATGGACTTGATACCAAATTTTTTTAGAAAAATGAACCAGAAAATTTAAGCAGAGATCTTTCTTCATGCCTCCTTTATAGAGATATAACATTTAATACATCCATCAACACGAAAAATCTATATCTTGACCCCCAGTCATAATATGTTTTTTAGTAATTTTTTTTCATAAACGGTAGGAGATGGAAAAAGAATATTGGAGGAGACTTCTGGACGCCTCTAGATCAATGTACAATAGTCGAAAGTCATAACAGCCTGTTTTTTTTTTAAATTACAACAGGCGTCTAGGAGTAAAATTTTAAATTTCAATTTTTTTTTTTAAATTGTGTTGTAATTTTTACAAAAAACGGGCTGTTGTGACTTTCGACTATTGGATATTGATTTTCCCATCTCTTACCATTTTTGAAAAAAAATTACTAAAAAAACATATTATGACTGTTGGATATATTAAATGTTATATCGATTTAAAAGGGGCATAGAGACGGATATCGGCTTAAATTATCTGGTTCATTTGCCTTAAAAAAATTGGGTATCAAGTCAATTATGTGGGAAAAAACTAATTATTATGATAGAACAGAGGTCAGTGTTTTTGTTAACAGAGCTCTGTTAAGCAATACGGTTTGTGTCTAGGGTTATAAATTTTAAAATGTATCTTCACGCACATCATGCTCATGTGAGAATGTTTCTTTTGACAACAGCAAAGCAACAGGGCGGAAGGTTGTTGTCTATGCTAATTTAATCGTTTTAGTTCAAATAAGCAAATTTTTATTTGAAATGTTAAACTTAATTTCTATTTCTTTGGCGAAAAAAAGCCAATACAGTGTTGCCAGTGTAATAAAAAAATGTTGAATGAATGATATCTTACAATTATTTAACAGAAATAATATTCCGAAACTGATTTATTTTTATATTTCTACCTGATATATGTAAGTACATTTTAAAAGAGTAATTTATAATTTTATAAATGCGAAATATTTCATGGTGGCAATACTGATATATGTTTTTGTACTTGAATATTATGTGCTGATTATGATGCTGCCGTCTTCAAAAAAAATTAAATATCTGGCTACGAGGCGACAAAAGCAGCCAGTCGTGTGTTTGTGTAGCCTAAAGCGATGAATGGGTTTAATGCATAAGATAGAGTACAGAATTAGCAAGGACAAAACCAAACTAAATGCTGCAATCATTGCGATTATTTTAATTTTACTTTTGCTTGAATCATTGTTGAATATCCTTACTAATTGATATCTATACACATGGATTATTTATACTGAATACGAGTAGTTCGTTTGCATGATTTCAAATTATTTGGTTTGAATTTAATTAGTTGCCATGCAAACACTCGATGTTTAAAATCCAAAAGCTTTTGTTTACAAATACAAAAATTTCGGTGTAACCTTATTTATACACACTCATATTCGCTGTTCAGTAATTCATTTTATACAATTTTATTGCATTTCATGTTTCTAAGCCCATTCATTCATTCATTCATGTTCAAATGCCATTTGACGGAAATTGTTTAGAAATAATATTTAAATTTACAAACTCGTCTGAATGACAAAAGTGTATCTATGGATTTGTAAATAATGTTAGTGTGTATAGACAAGCATAAATCGGTATGCAAAATGCTAACAAATATTTATATGCAACAACAAAAAACAACTCCCACTCATCGTGTATTTGTATTTCATATAAATATTTGCATTTTTAGTGAAGAGTTTGTTGTTGGTATACAATATTCAATAGTTTTCATATATATAAATATAAAATTTTTGAGCTAAAAATATAATATTTCTTAAAAGAACTAAACAATTCAATTTCCTTTTTTTGTGAGCGATATTTTTTTTAAATAAAAGTATTGAGTGGTTTAATAAAAAGTTTTAGGATTTTTAGGCAAACAAAATTCTTCAAAGCTGCAAAGCGACAACTGAAACTATTTCAAAAAAAAACCCGGACCGTCTGGCAAAAAAGCGCAAAAATGTTAACAAAACTTAAGGTTTTAATTGTCTAAAGCTTGCATTGTCCTTCTCAACTCAACTCTGTTTGGTTGTCTGAGAGTAAGCCCAACTCTGACGCAAACCTCTTATATTTTAGTATTGTGAATCACAACTAATATTTACTTGACAACTGCAAATTCAAGCATAATTTAAGTTATGAATGGCAATATCAAAGTGTAACTTGGCTTGATTTTCGGCCAATCAAACTGAGTTGAGATGAGAATGGCAATTAGCTGTTTTCCAAGGTCACTGCAGCTTCACCATCAGCCTTCTTTGTGTTTGGTGCACTGCGTGTGGATGTAGATTTTTGCTTTATATACTTAGTTTTTAAAAAAGAAAATTTTTCAGCATATTGTAATGCGATGAATCAAAACAATTCACGTATTCCATTTGCACTGCAAAACTGAGTATGTTAGGTTATGTTAGGTTATCAGGCAGCTAATGAAGAAATGAAAAATGTAGGGGTCCAGTTCACTTGGGTCCAATGCAATAATTCCTTTGTGCTACTTTTAAGTTTAAAGTAGTAGAAAAAAAAGGGAATAGGGAATAGGGAATAAAGGGGAAAATATAGATGAAAAGTTTCTTGACGATAAGAAATAATAAAAGAGAAGAGAAGTGGATCAGGAAAGGCTGTAGTGTATACACATGTCATAGAAGAGGGTTACCGATCATACCAGCCGCTGGTCCTCATGTATAGGTTTCTGGGTCCTATTCCTGATAACTCGGACAGGCTATTGAAAGATATTCTGCAAAGGAAGCACAAAATGAGATCCTCCAAAGCGGGACAGAAGCAGAGGAAATGTGAAATGCTTTCCTCCTCTTCCTCATCAATACAACTGTAGCGGTAATCATTGTATGGGAGGCCCATACGTTTAGCATGGGTTGCGAAAGTGTAGTGGCCGGTTAGTGTGACCAAGAGATTCCTGAAGGTTTCTAGATCTGTTGATATTTAGGCCAGGCCAAAGGGTTCTCGATATAACGCAGGTAGGTTTCATTTTACCATCTGTAATAAGTTGAACTGAGAAAGGCAGCTTTGAAGCAGAATGAGAGATGGAGCCCACACAGATTGTCAATATCGACTACTCTGAGTAGGGGTTCCCTCTTTGCTATATCATCGGCAACTATGTTGCCTGAATTAGTCCCGTGTCTACGCACCCAATATAGTTTGATGGATGAGTGCTGCGCAAGCTTATCCAAAACTGAGTATATCAAGCAGAAATCTGCATCAATTGACACCACACACAGTGGACCAAATACAATACCTTTGAAACAGCTAGTTGTTCCGTTCTACTAAATGTTTGTCAGAATATTTACAGTTAGCTTTGGTGTTATTTGTTCATTTATAATTATCGTATGTAAATTTGTTTACAAAGCGATATGAACTTAAGCCTAATCAATTCATAAATATAGAAACAAATAAAAGTTCGTTCAATAACAATTAAAAACTATGTCCTAGTCCATACTTGCAATTTTTGTTGCTGCAATTTTTTAAAATTCTCCTTTGGAATTGCATAAGTCTCCACATTAGGAAAGTCTAGTTTTGCAATTAAGTAATAACAAATTTTATATCACAACAAATTTGCCTGAAAAATTAACAATTATTTTTATTTTTTGTTATATTTTGTATTTTTAATACAACTGAACAATTCAAATAAAATATAACGTCAAATACACCTACAAACTTTAAATTAACAACTGCGAATTTCAAAATAAAAAGAATTGCCGAGCACATTAAAGTTTGTACCCCTCCCCAATCTTCTCACCGCTCTCACCAATAAACTCAAGAATTGCAAGTCTGGACGAGGACTATATTACATATAATTTTTAATTTTATTTTTTCATTCAGAAACTCACACCGAGAAGCTTCTTTAGCGTACATTTTGATGACACTTTTTTTTAAGAAAGTAACTCCCATATAATATTTTTATATATGTAATAAACATTATCTTGACAAGGTGTGAACTTCCTTTCGAGATACATCTCTAGTTTAAGGCCCCGTCACGAGAGAAACCTACAACAATTAATTTATCTAATTGAAACTTTGCAACAAGTTTAAGTTCGTTAAAATCTAATGGAATTTGTAAATACAGCTATTAAACCAACAATGTTTTTCATGCCCGAGGTATTCAACTTTGGCACCCTACACGTCATCGTGTGTTTCAACAAGGTGGTCTAAATATCAACATTCTTAAAGAATTTTTGGCACAATATGTGTTAAACAAATTTATTTCTATGAATTTGTTTTTTTGGTCCTAATGATGAAAACTTTTCTTTAAATATAAGTATTTAGCAGACTTTCAAAGGCGTTAAGGATAAGAAACTTTAATTTCTTAAACCAGTCCCTCACTTGAACCTAATAGCATTATTTACGTATTTAACAACTTAAAAAAAATTTCGTTAATTGCTACTATTTCATTTATATTTTTTTAAATCAAGAATCATCATTCTAATTAACTTTAAGATATTTTTTCTGCTTTAAGAAATGTTTTCATCATTTGGGTGGTGATGTCGACCATGACGTTGGCTTTTCTTTATTTCTAATATATTGCAAAAATTGCTTTAACTTTATTATTATATTTGCTATTAACTCTCTGCACTGCTGTGCTTCGCATTGAAAATAGTTTTTCACGAGTTTGAAAAGAAATCCCATTATAGAACTAAATTGATTTAGAGCACGAGCACAGAAAGAAATGTAACATTTTTCATTAACCCTTCATAAAGAAAGAAAAATAAATTTGCAAATGCAAAAACGAATAAGCGTAAGTTTGTTTTTACCATTTTCATCACTTTCAACAACTAGCGAAGGGTCGCACAATGGGGACGTAAGCGACGTCATTAACTTGAACTATTTTATTTTGATGTTTATTTATTATTTAGTTTGTTTATTTATTCTTAACACTCGCACAATTATAAATTATATAGTAACTTCTTTTGACGACCATAACAACAAAGGATGAAGGTCATTCGTTATAGTGAAAAGGGCCAGAGTCCTTGATGAAGATTTACCCTAAAACCAGAACACTGATAGCCTAGCCCATTGCCCACTGGGTTGGCGGAGCAGTCAACTTAAATTAATGTAGTGTTGTACATTTCACTGTATACAAAGACAGTTTAAGTCAGGATCATATTTAAACTAGGCTGAAGATCTCCGCCCCTTTTTTTTTGAGATTTTTGTGATGAGTCCGTATAGCAAAATATGTAACACTTGCATTATAAGTTGTGTTCAGTACCTTGCGTAATTTTTTATTAGCCAAATTTTTGTGCAACATTTTAACTCTCCTATATTTCTTGGCACAAGCCCTTCCTCCACATTGCGAAAGCAGGGAGCAATTGAAAAAAACAACACCACGTATTTGTTCCTATCTGTCAGTTGTTGCAGGAAAGTTCAAGTGATGAAGCCATAATCACTGATTAACAAACATACCGGCTTTATCGGATACTAATCCTAATAAAACATCAGAGCGCACGGCTTCGTCGGTATTGTGTAGCAGAATCATTGGCGAAGTAAAATAGCCAATAAAATCGCTATGAAGGACAGATTCAAAAAATTTAATACACCTCATTGACACCAGAGGCGCTGCAACACCGCACTACTAAAAACGTGCAAAAAGCAGAGTTGTAAAAGAATGAAGCTTTTTTCTATCTTTTCCTTCATTCACCACCTGTCTTCACTATCACTATTGCTATACTAAAGAAGATAGCATCTACAAATAGTAGCAGGCCTATATTGCCTGCGTGTTACTTCTCTTAAAAAAAGGACCCATAAATGTAGACAGCATGGACTAGAATGTCACAAAAAATATTTTCCACAGTATTCTACTATAAGTTTCTAAATCTTCTATTGAATTTAAATACCAGAAAGTGGTAAAACAAATATGTGTGATTATATGTGCGAATGGGTTAACTTTGCAGGACATCTGTGAAACTTTTCGCTAAGCTTCAGATATTTTTTTTAAATTAGTGAATATCTAAAATCGTTATGGCAAATACTTTTTATTAAAGAAAAAAAACATTTCCTCAAAATTTTCTTTTCAACAATATACGAGGCTGGGTCATTTACTCAGTAATATTTTAAATAAACACGTTTTTACATAAAAGTTATTTTATTTTTCAACATAGTCTCCTTTGAGTTCTTTACACTTAATCTATCGTTTCTCCAATTTTCTTAGACTTCCAAAAAAATAATTAGTTTGTCGGGGTCATCGAAATAAACATTTGTTTGCGAGATGATTCATCGTTGAAGTAAAATCTCTATCCATCGAGCTATTAAAGTTTGGGAACCAGAAATAGCCACTAGGGTCTATACTTGGAGAAAAGGGCGGATGAAGGAGCAATTTCCAGCCCAATTCATGGATTGTTGCCATGGAAACAGCACATGCGTTTGTGATTGATTATGAGTAAACGCGGAACCCATCTTGCGGAATGATTTCTCATATCCAAGTGATCATTCAAAATTGAAACCACTGAGCCATGTGCGATGTCTATTATTTCCACAATCTCTCTCACTTTCAATATCCAATCGGCTAAAACCAAATCATGAATTTCGTTTAGTTGTTTCGAATATAGGGACCTCAACTACGCATCCTGAACGTTCGGCTTGTACGACCACAACGAAATTCAGTAAACCACTTTTTTACCCTTGAAATTCATGGTGGAGACTTAAAGTATTTATCGAGCTTAGCCTTGGCTTGTGTGATGGTTTTTTTTCGGCAAGAAATAATTCTTAGTGAGCATACAAAATTCAGAGCTTATTGAAATTTAGACAGGAGTCGGGAAAAGGCGGGGAATTAAAAAAGACACACAGTTAATGACCCATCCTCGTATTTTAAGTGAATCGATATGTTTAGTAGTTTTAAGTTTGCTTAAAAAAATACTTTTTTTAAATCTACCAAACTGAATAGACTTACTATTTTACGACATCAAACTGAGCTCAACATTTTTCGAATGCGGCAAGTTCCCTTCAGATTTGTTGACCCTTTCTGAATTAATGCGATATTACATCAATACACACACGCACACATAGATACATACATGCATACACACACACACTTGCATGTGGACATCATCGCGAAAAAAAATCAGAGCCGCCTTCCAGGACCTCAAAAATTCGAAATATGATGAAAATTAAAAGTTTGAAAATTGTAGTAAATGCAGCAAATTTTTATAGCAGGAAGTTAAAAAATTAATTTCAGAGCTAAAGGATATGTTCTCCAGTTTTATGTAACGATTTAGGAGGAACATTTTTGTGGAACATTTATTTCAACCCTTTAAATCTTCCTCGTATTAGTTTTATATTCCTTTTATAATTCTCTTCGTTTGGGTCTGTTTTGTATCTTGCATGAAAAGAATATTATAGAGAGTTACAATTTTCTTATTTTCGTATTTGCCATAGAGTTTTAATATAATTATCTCTGAACATGAGAAAAATTCCTTAGCACTTGCTATCTATTTATACATTTTTATATAAATTTTTGATTGTGTTGTTTTGCTCAACACACCACTGTGCTTCATATTAAAGTGGTTCAGACTAATTTGATAAGTTAAGTGCACATTTGTACGCTTAAATGTGGCATTTAGGTTATGCTACAAGCACATTTGTCTGTATAAAAATTAAACTCAAAGCGATAAGCGAATGAAGGAAGGAATGTACTCCTATGACTACAAATGTCTCGCGGTTTAAATGAATAGTTAGCGAAACATACTACTAATGTCTGGATTTGAATGAAGTACATAAGATTCATTTTCTTGAATAACGCCATGACTTAAAAAATGCGATTGTTTAGTTAAACCTCATATTACTTTTGTGTAAAAATTTCATACATAAAAAATTTAGTTTTTCCTTAAAGTTATGTGTAAACTTAAAAAAAGCTTTAAGCTTATTTTCTGAAAAAATTCGTTTTTATAGCTATGCTATTTATGTTACGACATAGGAGATAGGACAAGATTTTCGCCAACAAAACTAATAAAATAATTTGATTTATTTGTACTTAAAACAAGAGTACGAAAATAAACGAAACAGGTTGCATGATTTTGGGTTCTTTATTTCTTTAAAGCGAGCGAAACAAAAACAAAATAAAAACAAGTAAGAGTGCTTTATTCGGCTGTGCCGAAACTTACATATATACCCTTCACCAAAGTACGTATACAAACACATACATACATATGTGTTTTATGAAAAAATTTATAATTTTTTGCAATAGTGCAATTTTTAGTAAGTGACCTCTCAGTATTTTTCGATTAAAGAATTTGATTCAAATATTTTATATTCGATATTAGCAATATTTGAATATTTTATTATTATTATGTATACGGTTTATTCCAAAAGAATTTTTTTGAATTTTGATCAGCAGAAAGGAAAGGTTTCAGGGAAATGAAAACGAAAATGTCCTTCAATTTATTTTATAGTTATTTAATTTAATAAAAATTAATAAGAACTCGTTACAGCTGTCAAGGAAAGACCATCGATTTGAAAAATAATTGTGCTGAGAGCACAATAAGGAACAAACCTTAATTTATACTTCCTCCTAAAACATGAAATATGTTTAACTGAAAAAAAAATTATTTTTGGTTATTTTTTCCGGATTTTTTTTTTTTTAATTTCCAACCCTGGAACCATATTTTTGATTTTTCTGTTTCTTAATACTAATGTATTGCTTTCTAAAATATAAAATATATTTAATTACAAAGAAATAATTAGTTTTATATACCAGAAGAAGTTTAAGTTTTCCAGCTCTGGAGCTATGTCTTTTATTTTTCTAATTTCTATGCCAAACTGTTTCATTCTAAGTCATAAAGTATATAAAATATGTAAACAAAAAGAAAAAACTAACTTGACCTAGTTACTTTTATAACAATAAATAAATTTTCCAACCCTGGAAGCATCCTTTTAAATTTTTCTGATTGAAAAAAATACATAAAGTGTGTTAAGTGAACAAAGAAAAAAATAGCAATAAGAAAAAAATTAATTTTATTTAGTTACTTTAATATCAAAAAAATTTTAATTTTCCATCTCTGGAGCAGTGGTTTTCATTTTTGTAATTTTATATGCCAAACTTTTCTTTCAGAAGCATTAAATATTTACATTTAATTTATAAAGAAAAAGAAACAAATTAATTATACCTAGTTACTTTTACTTAACACATAAAATGTAAGTTGTCCATCCCTGGAATCATAATTTTGAACTTTGCTGATTTCTTACACCAATATATAAAATATGTTAAATTTATAGAGGAAAGGGAAAAATTAGTTTTAGTAGCTTACTTTTATTTATCAAAAAAAGTTAAGGTTTTCCAACCCTGGAATCATCCTTTTAAATTTTTTTCTGATTCATTATACCACTCCAGTAGTTCTCAAAAAAAATATATAAAGTATGTTAAGTGAACAAAGAAAAAAAAATTGTTTTATTTTGTTGCTTTAATATCCAAAAAAAAGTTTCCAGCTCTGGAGCTGTTTTTATTTTTCTAATTTTCTACACCAATTTTTTTTCCAAAACGAAAAATATATATAATTTTTAAAGAAAAATAAAAAAATTAACTAGACCTAGTTACTTTTATATATCACAAAAGTGTAAGTTTCCCAACACTGGAATCTTCCTTGTTTATTTTTCTGATCTCTTACAACTATTTCTTTCTTTTAAGAGTATAAGATATATTGAATTTATAGAAGAAAAGGAAAAATTAAGTTTAGTAAGTTACTTTTATATTACAAGAAGTTTTTCAACCCTGGAAACGTCTTTTTAATTTTTTATTTTTTTTTTAATTTCAAGTACTAATTTTATTCGTACTGAAGTATAAAATAACTTTATTTAAAAAAAAATTGTTTTAGCTAGTTACTTTTATATGGCAAAATAAAGTTTAAGTTTTTCAGCTCTGCAATCGTCTGCTCGATTTTGCTGAATTTCAATACAAATCTATTTTGGAAAATTTCTGACACACCAGTCTAAGACCGAAGTCTGTACCTTTTCTGGGAGCTTCTGAAAACCGCTTTCACGAACACACAGACGGACATCGCTTATTCGTCTTCCCTATGCATAAGGATTCAGAATATATACACTTTATGGGTCGCTTATTAATATTATAGAAATTACAAACGGAATGACAAACCTATATATACCCTTTTACCATTTTTTTGGTAAAGGGTATAACAATCAGAAGGATTGCTCAATTTGTTTTTGTGTTGCTTTTGTACATGAGCACAAACTATAAAACTGAGCAGATCGGCTGTAAGCCGCCTAACAGCCGCCGCTGGCCACATGCAAAAAATTAATTTAATCGTAATCCGCTAGAAAAAAAAATAGATGGAAATAAATGGAAACGTTTTGAAATATTTCATAATTTTATTGTATGGTTATTTTAAACATTAAGTTTGTTTTATATAGCTAAGCAGCATAGCTACAACCGGGTGTTCTAGGACACGTCTCTTCTTTTTTTTTTTTATTATTACAAAATAATATTTTTATGCTATTTATTTAAATTTCGTTTAGGATTTATGCATTTATTTATTTGCTTTGTCTTGAAAAAATATTTGTATTCGAGTTCCCCAGAATTTGGCAAATACGAGTACGAATATCTAAAAATGGCAGAATATTTTTTTACTTATGACGTTGTTCAAGTATATGAGATGTATATAGTTATGTTATAAAGTTAGTTATAGTTAGTAAATACCGAAGATTTTGCATTTTATGTGGCATAAAATTCTTCCTCAACTGCAAACGCAAATATGTGCATTTAAAAAGAAGAATGTGTTTCTGTTGTTAATCAAATTTTCCTTTTTCGTAAATCTAATTTTTTCCCCTCTTCTTTTGTATAATTTTCTCACTGTGAACTTATTTGCCTGTTTGCGGGTTTTCCCCTCTTTTTTCTTTCACTTGACGAAGTCAATTTGTGCATGAGATTTAATTAATGTTAAAAATTGGGTTTACTCTGCGTGATACTACACTGGTATTATTTGTTAAGAAATTTATATTTTTTAAATTCTATTTTTGTGAAAAACTGTATGTCTACTTTTTTTGGGTAGTTGCGACCAGCTTAAAATCTAACAAATAATGGTACTGTAATTTCAAAATTATAATACTGGGTCCGCTATGCAAAACATCGAGTGTAGCTTCGGCTGTGTGGCACGTAGCGCCGTCCTGTTGAAACCAAATGTTGCCAATATCCTCTGCTTCAATTTTTGTGAACAAAAATTCATTCAACATGGCCCGATAACGATCGCCATTGACTGTAACGGCCACTCCTTGCTCATTTTCGAAAAATGGCCCAATTATGCCTCTGGAGCGAAATTCGCACCAAACAGTGCGTCGGCTTTTCAATGTATGCGTGCGGGGTTTTTGTTTACATACCCGCCAGGATCAAAATGAGCTTCATCTGAAACGATGATTTTTTTTGGCAAAATCGGCATCTTCTGTAAGCAATATTTGCCAGCGTTGTTCAAGCGTATACACAACCATATTCGTTCAGCGGAAGGATAAAACTAATTACCTGTCAAATCAGGCATGAGATAAGCGTTTCCATTCACGAAATAAGCACTAGTTGAAAAAAAAACGTTAGATGGCGGACCCTTTATGTTTTGACTCTATTAAGCTCAAATTACAAAAAGATTAAGTCCTGTTTTCTCCCCAGATGCTACTCTGGACTTAATCTTTGCTTAATAAAATATTTTATATTATGCTGGATGACTATCTCAACAATAAATAATAATATGGGATTATTAGTGCTTTAAAATAAATTGTAACAATTCTTAAAAAGCATCAAATACAAATTTTTTTGTAACAGCTTATTTATTTTGATATTTGATTTAAAATTCTTTAGCGAATACTCCATTAAGTGCATAACAAATGCAAAGTAAGTATTTTCATAATTTTAAAATCAAATAATCAAATTATTTGCTTCTGCTCTGAATGCATAAATTTAATAAAGAAGAAACTAAAACAGCACAAAATTTTTAATTTGCTCTGCAAAGTTTCTGATTGAATAATTAATGAAAATCTTATTCAGCATAAATAATGAAGAATCACATTGTCTTGCTTAATGAAAGAAAGTTTTTTTGTTGTATACCACATCGAAAAGAATTAATTATTTTTTTTTTTTTTTTGCAAATTCGCTTTGCAAACTCATACTTATTTAGTTATGAATTTTCTTCAACTGATGCAAAAGTTTTATTATTTATAATTTTTTTTATATTTATCGCGGAGTTGGTATAAATAATGTAGAAGTTTATAACTTCGTTAGTTTTTATACACAAAATATTTTTTTTATTAGTCAGTCACGCAAAAAAACAATTTTTTTTTATACTGCAATATGAGTAAATAAATTTAATTTTTTGTGCGATAACAATAAATAATAGCATCACATCCACTTCAATAAGTCATAACCCAAAAAAAAAAATACTAGTTTTGCAGACAACACATTTAAAGTTTTCATTTTACATACAACCATCACTCAAGAGATGGTAGTACAAAAAAACGGAATTTTTAGAGTTATCACACTATTGAAGTGAATGTGCGATGTGTTTAAAGAACTTAGTAAAAGAAACAATACCAAAATATAAGAATATTTTATGTTAACAAAAATATAAAGCAATGTATCCCTGCAGAAAATTTGGTGACAATTGATCCAAACGTACTCGTCCTACAACTGGAGAAAATGTGGGTGCTATCAAATTTACGTAGTAGTGTATGGTAAAAAAAAAAGTAACATCGTCTTGATCTTGAGCCAATTTAATTCGGTCTCGGTCTAATATTGTAGTAAACTGCACAGAACATGTTCGATGTGCTCGAATACAGGACCTATCAAATAGCGTAAATATAATGTTAATTGCTCCCTTCAATGTGACTCTGGAACCAGTCCCGTAACTAAACTTAGATATTAACCTAAGCTTAAATAGTATTTATACTTTTGAAATATGAGTGGCCCTGTGGTCGAGTGGATAGTGTGCCAGCCTGTCATGCACGAGGTTGTCGGTTCGAATCTCAAAAAATTTTCAGATTAAAAATAAAATTTCATTGAATTTTTAAAAATAAAAAAAATTTATAAGCGTTAATTGTTACAGTTAAATGTCGAAATTACATTTATAAATAATTTATATTTATATTATTCTACATCGAATAGGTCCCTATGGGATAGTTCAGTGACAAGTCACAAGGTGCATACAAAGTATCAATTAACCCCATCCTAGGCCATCCCCATGTAAAAGTGACTGGTCCGCTTCATAGGAAGTGTTAGAACTCGGACTGGTCCCTAGCACTTGAGGACCGGTCACGTGACTAGTCTTGTGTCAGTTCCATTTCCTGCAGGGATGTTACAGCAATAATATTAATCAATGGTCAGTATGAAAGCAAGACAAATTCGGAAAAAGGCTTAGTAGTGAACTTTTAGAACTGTTTTGCTAGTCACTTAGTGCCGTGTTAGTGATTTTACAGATTTATAGCCATAGTAAAAAGAAAAACAAAAAAACTAGACAACAAAAGAGTGTCTAAAGGTTTAAAAAGAACATTCTGAATCATTTGGGGTATTCAAACGGTAGCCTTAAGTGTCATAATAATTTAACATAGTTTAAAAACCTGTTTTTGTGGCTCAAACAAAAAAATTATAAAATACGAGGGCGGATTAAAAGTCCGTGACTTTTCGAACTTCCCTCGTAGTAGTATGACATGCAGCACTGTTCCGATAAAGTACCACCTGTTAATAGACTACTGTCAAATTTTGAGCAAGTGTGGTCATTTACTTTGCGTTTAACAGCTGTTCAAAACATACAACCTTGTGTATTTTTCTAAAAAAGGAAAAAGTGAATTTCGAGTGCTCATAAACATTCTAGTTTGCGAAAAAAAAACCGTCAATCAAACCAAGGAAAAGCTCGATAAATATTATACGGACTCTGCACCATCGATTTCAATGGTATAAAAGTGGTTTACTGACTTTCGTTGTGATCGCACAAGTACAAATGACGTTGGACGTTCTGGACGGCCAATTGAGGTCAGTACACCCAAAAATTCCAAAAAAAAAAAAATCCACGATATGGTGTTGGCCGCTCGAAGAGTAAAGCTGCGTGAGATTGTTGATGTTATAGGCCGGTTTTACATCAGTGTGTCAAATGGCACCCAAGCGTAAAAAAAGCCTAACCACTAATTACTAATGAAAAACTGTTTTGATTCAGACTTGTATTTATTAAGTTAAATAGTTCCAGACATAACTAATAGACAATTTTATAGAATCCAACATGATTGGTGACTGTTTAGATCAATAAATACATGTCTGAATCAAACAGTTGTTCATTAGTAGATTAGTTGGTGTTACGTTTTTTGGGCAAATGACACACACAGAAATGCCAGATGTAAACTCAGCCATGGGCATTTCATATAGCAGTGTGGTTTCGATTTTACATGATCAGCTGGGTGTGCTCACAACACATGTGAAGTTTCCATGGCAAAAATCCATGAATTGGGGCTACGAATAGGGAGCAATTCGCCGCTCTATTCTTTAGATTTAGCCCCGAGTTACAATTTCTTATTCCCAAACTTGAAGAACATGGGGTGATTGACTCCAACAGCGAATCATTCTACAAACAAAGGCCTATTTTATTTAGACTCGAAAAATCCTATTTTTTGGAAGGGCTACAAAAACTGGACAAACGTTGGACTAAGTGTATCGAGCTAAAAGGAGATTATGTTGAAAAATAAATTTTTGTTTTGCAAAAAAAAAAACTGTGTTTCATTCAAAAAGTCACGGATTTATTGATCCCTCCTCGTACTAAATATATATTGAAACTAGTTACGAGTGTCGTATTTCGACTTCATTTAAACAACAAATAACAACTTCAACTCGAGCTGAAAAAAAAGTCAGCCAATGGCACTGTATGCCAAACACCTGTTTTTTTCCATGCGTTACTAATACTCCAATTCAAACAAATTGATACTTTTTTTGTTGAAAAGTACAAAGGTACTGTTTGACAGCGCGCAGTTAAAGTCATTGTTCCCATACGTGTTGAAACAATTTTGTAAAATATCACTTTTTTATCGAAAGTTTGAGCATTTATTTTGAAAAGTGTGCTACCATTTTATGAAAAGTTTGTAATGGAGAATAATCTGTCATATAAGTACTTAAGATTTGTTTCATAAATTCTTGAAACTCTTTAAAAAATTTTCTTTTTTTAAATTAAATTTTTAACATAACCTTTAAAATGGGGTTTTTTCAAAATTATAATTTCATGTTAGCTTTTAAAAAAATGTTAACGTCTGGCAAACCAAATGGAAACATATTTGAATCTACTAAAGTGTGGTTCATTTACTAGGATTTATCTCTTATTTTGAAAAGTTGCGTTATCTAAATAATATAATTTTTTGCAAATTCCTATGCTTTGAAAAAAATCTAAGTTTTTGAAATTTGGTTAAAACAACCCTTAAAAAAAACTTAAAAAATCATATCCTTGTCCAATATGTCTTAAATAAAATTGATGCATCTGAGATGGACGATAATTGCGAAAAATTATTGGTGGAGAAGGTACGCATTTTCTGCAAGTATCTAGAACTAAAATTGATAAAAAGCGGAAGAAGAGAAAATCAGTTTCGAAATGAAAACTTTTGATATCTAAATACCGAGATATCTTTCCAAATTAAAAAAGCAGCTATTAAAACTACTTCTTCCACTGTGGGACGTCCAGAGGTTCCATTTTACAAAAAAGGCGGAATATGGGAAAAGAAGAGCAGCAGCGGAGCTTTTAACGGTATATTAGGGCAAACTGATTTACTAGTGCCAGCAGCAGCAGCAACCTCAGCTAGGAAGGAAGAAAATGCTAACTCAGCTGCAGTTCTTTAGGAAACCATAGCAATTGCAACAAGACCTTCCAAAATGAAAAATATGTACTCAGAAAAGCAACCTAAACCAATTCCTCTTTCAGCAGATGAAGCGTTAGCTTTTTTCATAGAAAACAGTTTCACACAAGTATGAGGTAATACGTCATGAAAGTAAATCGAGAAACTGTGACATACATCCTCACTGTAATCAAATTCTAGCTGCGAAGTCAAAATACCTACTCGGCAGCTGAATTGCGCAACAAGATTTATAAATCCGACAGATTGCATCATGCTTGCAAAAAAAAGCAGGACTCTCTGGATGTTTCAACAGAGCTTTAGATACATCCTATCCAATAATTTCGACAAAATACCACTACGAACAAGGCGAATTTTTATTTCCTAGTTCAATAAATATTTTGAGTCAAATGTGTCTTGAAAATTAATTGCAGTTAACCGAAGCAATCAATTTGACTGAAAACTAAAGTAAAAATAATTTTTTTTTTAATAAACAAAATGATAATGAAATAAATTGACTTTTTTTGCATCTAATTGGTCACCAATGGGTTAATGTTTTCTTAGATTTATCCAAAAATGCCTGTCTTAAGCTTCCTTCTGAGTGTGGCCCCAAAAAGTTTAATATTTTAAAAATTATTAATTTTGCACGCATAAAATGGGTGTTTGAATTTTGACCAGGAGTTCTGCTGTGTATGGATATTACGGAGGTAACATTGACCAAAAATCAGATTATCTCGACTTAAGCACTTTTTACTTTTTGCTACAGAATTAGAGCTGCTCTAAAGAAGTTTGGTGCCTTAAGGGGTTAAGTGTCTTTCGATATATTCATGGCAGACCTCTACTAACAACTGGTGGCGTATGAGCAATATTATCTTATTTTAACACGTATACGTGCAGATAATATACAGCAGCTGGATACCTTTAATTACGATTAACCACAATGAATGCATATTTCACTGCACTAAATCATTGCTGTTAGTTTCATATCACAATTGTGCTTGCTAAAATCACACACATTTTTATTCTCTGTCATTTGGCCGTCAATGAGACACCGAAGATAACACATGCGCTACAGGTGTTTTTACACTTTTTTATAGTTATACTGAAAGAAATAAGTGATATGCGAAAAATATTCTATGATCACCAATTTATTTACTTTTTTCTTATTTTCTAATTTTCTATCAGATAAGCTGTTTAGAATTTTTTTTTTTAAATTTTTCACAATATCCTATAATAAGTTCAGAGTACCATAGCTCGCAAAATATGAGTCGCCGCAAACTTTTTTATTTATTTTTTTTATACTTTGATTTTCTATCACATAGGCTTCTTTTTATTTATTTTATTTATTTAACATACTATACAAAGTAAATTTGCATAGTATGGAGTTGCACAAATATGGGCGGAGTAACTAAGACCATATGCCCAAGACATTATTAACTGTAGTTTAAAAAGTTTTGTGACTGACTGTACACGACCTATGCCTTCACATAGGAAGTAGCAACTTGGTTGTTTAAGAAATTTCACAAAAAAACCGCAAGATTATTCGGTAATCCGTGGCAGATCAGTCAACCAGTGCGAGCGAAACGAAAAACTCTCGAAGGCCAAACAACACACACAAGCCTGACCGCACTTAAGAAATAATTGCGATGACGCGAGAGATGTTCACCAACCCAGAGCTGCTTAAAGAATGAACTTATAATAAATAATACTTCTACTTTACACCAGAGAGCAGAGCTGTAAAACAAGTTAAGTTTAATAAGTTAATACTTGGCCATCTGTTATGTTTTTTTTCACTATCCCTTTCCTAAAGATGGTTACATACATACAGACATGAATATCGTTACCTTAATATAGAAACGGCCTAACTCATTATTAGTTTGATTTGAAGTTGTTTCACTAAACTGTATCTATTGCAAATATTTACTTTTTCTGTGTACTTTAGAGATGAATGAGACACTGCACAACAATTAGAATATCACAAGGAAACACACAAATGATGTACAACTGTGCAAACACGGCATGCCGATAAAAATAAAATGTTGCAATACAAAATAAGAACGAACATTCACTCAAATCAACTGGATGCTTTTCCTTTCAGTTAATTTTTCTTTTGCCTAAAACCTCCTCACAATTAGTTGCCTGTTGGATGACAATGATAATATTTAAAAGAAAAATATGAACAAACTGTTCAGCCTGTTCCTCGATGTCGAGAGAAAACGTGCGAGCGAATAGAAAACATAAAATAAAATTTCTTGTTTTATTGTTGTTGTCAATATAAGTTGAAAATCGAACGTTTTCTCTCGACATCGAGCACCAGGCCAATTCACAATAAAAACAGATACAACATCGAATAAAAATGTTTGTTGGGAATATAAAGATATTTGTTAAGTAATGATTAGTAATCGTAATGATTACTAATGTGATTACTTTTTTTGAAGGTGAAGTAATGATTAAATTACGATTATATTCAGATTCGCACGATTACTAATTGATTTTGATTACTAATAATGAAAAAGTAATCTGAACTACTTAAAATTACTAAAAATAATATTATAATATTACAATAATAATATCAAAAAATAATACAATTACTTATACGGATTACTTTAGATTATTTTTAATTATTTATTAAGACTCAAAAGTGTCTCTGAAAGTAGTCGGATTACTTTTTGATTACTTTTGATTCTTTTTGATTTTTTTTAGTAATTCAGATTACTTTTCGATTATAAGTAATCGTAATCAATTATTTATCAGCAATTCTTTTGAAGTCAATTATATAATCATTGCGTGGAAAAAGCTGACTTGCGGTCATTCTATAATAGGAGATCAGTTGAATGATCTACCGGCCAATATAGATACCTCTGCCTGACAATAGATTCAAATCTAACACATCGGGCGCATCCAACTCGTCTATAGGGGCAGAGGAGGATGTGCTCGAGGTGTATACGGACGGATCGAAGTCACACAGGGGCGTGGGTGGGGGAATCTTTATTCCTCGCTTTCAAAAGAGGATAAGCTTCAAGCTGGACAGTAGGTGTAGTATACTACAGGCTGAAATCTCAGCGATAAGTAGAGCGGCTAAATGGTTGAGGTATTATAGGATATACAACTGGGATATCCGTATATTCACGGACAGCAAAGCTGCCATTAGAAACATTGCGGGTGTCTTTACGACATCGAATCTGGTATATGACTGCCGAATCTCTCTTAACAAACTGGGAATGTATGCTGACCTGGAACTACAATGGATTCCAGGACATGCGAATAGTGTTGGTAACAATATTGCGGATGAGCTGGCTAAGGCTGGAGCTCAAATGCAGGATGAGGACATTGATAGGTTGGTAGGTGTTCCGATGAATTGCTGTAAAATGCAAATACAGCAGAACCTTTTCAGGGTTGCACAGGCTAGATGGTTACATGAGGTCACATGTTCAACCTCTAGAATGACATGGCCCTGTTATGATATGAGGAGGTCCGCAATATTGGGGAGGATTCCAAGAGGACAACTCCGCAATTTGGTCGCAGTCCTAACAGGACATTGCTACATAGGCATACATGCTGGTAGATTAAATCTACCTTATAATGATTTCTGCAGAAGCTGTCAGGACGAGGAAGAGGAGGAAACTGTTGAGCATTTTCTCTGTCATTGCCCAGCACTTGCGGAGGTGCGTTCACTCCACATGGGGGCTCCGATACTGCAAGGTTTGGAGAGTCTGTCGGAATGTGAAATCGGTAGTGTGAATTCATTCATACGCCTTTCGGGTTGGTTTCAGCTGAATACGGATAATGTATAGGATAAATGAGGATGGGCAGCCCGCCTCAATCTGCCCAGGCAGCACAACGGGACCTCTAAGGACCCAAGTGGGCTGGTTTACTATAAAATCAGCAGCCTGTCATAACCTAACCTAACCTAACCTATATAATCATTACAATTCTTTTTAAAAAGTAATCTAATTGATTACTAATCGTAATGGAAATTTAACAGCTCTGGTTTGAGACCTTCCTGCTTTTTGTAGTTATATATGTAATTCTCAATAATATTTTGAGATTTTTTCTATAAGTAAATCAGGTTTTTTTAGCTTTCTTCGGGAATTCTTAGGTTGAAGTCCTTGTGACTTTTTTTAGCAGCCTATCGACATGTTTAGCTAACAACAAGTAAATATTCTATATATTTTTGTTATAGGCTTTTAGATCATTTATAATTTGACGTTCACTTCATTAATATTTTAAGAAGTTTTCCATAAAAATTTCTTACTAGTAATACATAATATTATTATTTAGAATAATTGTTATTAAAATACTAAAGTCTTGTGTTTTTCATTTTTTTTTCTTTCCAGATGAATTCATAGTATCAATTTTACAAAGAAACGGTAAGTTTTATAGATAGTGTTATATAATCTTTGAACATTTTAAAAATACAACATGTATCAACAGTCTGTCCCACGATATTAAATGAAAGCTCAGTCACTCATTTTCCTTGGGAAAAAAGGATGAGTATCCTTCGATTTATTTTTTACTGGAATTATGTTTGCAACGTAAGATATTTAGCCATTGTAAAAATACTTTTTGTCACATCTACAATATTTCACACGATAAAAAAAACTGTAACACTGTAAACAAAAACAATTACATAAAAAATTTTAAATTAATTAAACTAATATATGTATTACTCCCCTGTCTCTGCAACCCATATGAAGGACTTGGGTATAAAATTTATATGGAAAGCACTCACATTTTTGAGTTATTGCCCTAATTCAGTAAGAAGATTTAGAACGTTTTTCTTTGAAAATACTTTTGAGTTCTTGTTTTTGAATTCGCTAAATTATTTTCTTCAAAAATAGTTGTTGTCTTTGGTACTGAAAAGTAAATATGTATATTATCACCGCGTTTTTAAAACATAATAATTATATTAAAATATTATACAATAGTTAGAAAAATATATGTTGTTTATAATGTTTGGAACAAAATCATATAGCAAATACACGAACCTTCTAGCATAGACAATAAATAATAATTGTTTTAAAGAATCACAAGTGCGGGTTTTTTTTCGTCCATAAACAAGACGATACAATCGTCGAACAGAATTGGGGCATTCATTTTTCATATTTATTGTATTATCTATTGACCATTAAAATAGTTTTTTCATTAATCGTTCCACTTGTTTTTTAAATTTCAGGCGAATGATAAAAATCACCAATAAATTCCTCGGATATCAAAATTACCTTTTAAAGCAAGAACCACAATAAGAGCATATCATTCCAAGTATAAAAATTAGTGTAGCTTTAATTTTTGGTTCAGTTTTTGTTCATAAAATTCTACGCACATCATTTCAGCTCATGCATACTCGTAAATGAAATTTATAGTAATTCTTTTTTAATATAATCTTTGCCTCAAATTACTTTTTATCCAAGCTATGCTAAATAGTCCTAACTCGAAAGCATTCATTGGCCAGGTTTTTAACATTTTTACAATATAAAATAAACGAAATAATGTCATGCTCTATACTCGTATATAATTTAACTTGCCTGCAAAGGCACCCACCACATTTATAAAACATTTCCTTTATAAGTGTATTTTATCTCCAGTCATATAATATAATCTCCATATCAACATAAAATTAAAAAGGTGTAAAAAAGGACACAAAAATGTTCCAAGCATTAAAAGGACGTATACAAAAATACATGACTTTTAAATTTTTATAGAAAATTTATGGCAAAAAAATTTACACGGAAATGTTATACAGAAAAATACATTTAGCATTTGGTGTTTGTTCCACATACAAAATTATTCTCTGCGATAGAATTTTGGAATTGATTTACATTTGGGTTTGTACTTACATATATTTATTTAATAAATGTAATGCAAATGCTGAGGAAAAATGAGAATATATATTTTTCAGGCTTTTATGCAAAAGTATGTACATTGTACATACTCTCCCTTGCTTCCCAACAAAATTAACATATTAAGTATTCTTGTAGGTTGAGGTCATATGGAAATGTAATTTGTGTACGCACATTTTTTAGGCGATTTGGCAAAAAAAAAATTATTTTCGGAAGGAGGTTGCGGGAAGGCTCTTTACATATGAACGTCAATGAATGCATTTCCTTCCCTGAAATACAATTCGCGGATCCCTATGTTATTCATGCATCCCTGTCATTTGGTCATACCCGACTTGTATTTGCTTGCATGAGGGCAGCAAACAGGCACAAATGAAACACGCATTCGGAAAATTTTGTAAAAAAAAATCTTTCTAAAATAAAATTAAAACCGGCAAAGTTAACTTAACAAATACATTTAAAAAAAAAGTTCTTAAAGTTCATTTAAAAAAAAAAGTTTACGCGCAAAGTAAACGAATATACCTATTGTAGGCTTAATGAAACTCTCTTTTGGTTAATCCCATCAGCTTAATAAGTTTACTTTTTTATGCTACAAATTATACGTTTTATAACGTTTTAAGAAAATTTCTAATTCCTTTCTTTTGAATTTTTTAAAAATCTTTAGATATTTTTTATTTTGGTTCATATAGATCAGGCTGAAAGCTTTTTTTTTGTAATCACTTCAGTAAAACACAACCAAGCCAATTAACTAACATAAACATATAATTGAAGCACAGCCGCGAATAACGTTGTAAAATACATTTTTGAAAAAACCAGTTTTAAACACAAGACTAGTCACGTGACCGGTCCCCAAGTGATAGGGACCAGTCCGAGTTCTAACACTTCCTATGAAGCGGGCCAGTCACTTTTACATGGGGATGGCCTAGGATGGGGTTAATTGATACTTTGTATGCACCTTGTGACTTGTCACTGAACTATCCCATAGGGACCTATTCGATGTATAATAATATAAATTATTTATAAATAATATTTCGTCATTTAACTGTAACAATTAACGCTTATATATTTTTTTATTGTTACAAATGCAATGAAATTTTTTTTTAATTTTATTTTTAATCCGAAAATTTTTTGAGATTCGAACCGACAACCTCGTGCATGACAGGGTGGCACACTACCCACTCGACCACAGGGCCACTCATATTTCAAAAGTATAAATACCATTTAAGCTTAGGTTAATATCTAAGTATAGTTACGGGACTGATCCCAGAGTCACATTGAAGGGAGCAATTAACATTATATTTACACTATTTGATAGGTCCTGTGTTCGACCACATCGAACATGTTCAGTGTAGTTTACTACAATACTAGACCGAGTCCGAATTAAATTGGCTCAAGATCAAGACGATACACCACGAAAATGGTCAATATGCCACCATTTAAACGATATGACTTTTTTCACCATACACTACTACGTACTTTTGATAACACCCACATTATCTCCAGTTATAGGACGACTACATTTGGATCAATTGACATCAAATTTTCTGCAGGGTAACTAATAAAATCATGCAAACGAAATTGTCGAAAATAATTGATAAATGTAGCAGAGATACAAAAGGAAAAGTTAATGCTAGTTATCATTATTTTCGATAAGCTAAAAAAATTCAAACGAAAAAACCAATCTTGCTTTAAAATACGTTTTTTGGCTCTCCTGAAAAATTATTATTTTGTCACTTAAAACGTTATTCGCGGCTAACCTTCAATTAGTAAACGAACAAACGACAATGGCAAGACTATTGTAAATTTAGAGATGGTAAAATTGATTGAGCTTTGTTTACAAAACAAGCTTTCAGCAAATTGAAATAAGATGAATTAAAAAACAACTCTCATATTCCATTTGCAATATTGTCTGAGTATATAAGGCAGAAATCTACATCAATTGACACCACACACCAAAGACAAAAGAATGCTGATGATTAGGGAAAGGATATTCATGCATTCAAAATCACATTTTATGTACATAAAATATGCAGTAAAAATATAAAAATATGTATTTAAAACTAATAAAATATGCATTTATCAACTTTTTTTTCAACATTTAATAACATTAAAAACTTAAAAAAATCTGTTTCATTGATTCATTAACAAACATTTTGTCATTAAAAATTAAAAAAATATAAAAAGCTCTGCTTCAATGCTTTCTAACAAATATTTTGTCAAACCATATGGAATACTCGCACAGAAAAAAAAAGTTCAATCGAACTTTTATTAACGTAAAGGGTGTTTTTTTTTTATAGACTGACACAAGTTTAAATAATCATAAAACAAGGAAATATATTTTTAATATCAATAAAAGGGACTTTGTTGGAAAAAAAAACGTCTTTGAAATTAATGTTTAAATATGATTTCTGTTATGTGGCCGCCACGGCTAGAGCGTAAAAGGCGCATTTTGAACATCAATTTTGCACAACTTTTCGCAGCATTTGCGGCCATATTTTGCCGAAAACTCTTTCAATATTGATTTACAGGTATTCAATTGTTTGTGGTTTATCCATCTAGACAAGTGACTTTACATAACCACAAAGAAAATAATCCAATGGGGTTAAATCACACGATCTTGGTGGCCAATTAATTGGGCCATTACGTGAAATTATTTTTTCATCAAAAGTTTCTTGGACTAAATCAATTGTAGGGCCCGCTATGTTACATATGTCTCCGTTCACTATTGACAGTAACATTCTGACTATCATCGTTTTTGAAGACATATGGGCCAATGACTACGCCAGACTATAAAGCACATCAAACAGTAATTTTCTGTGGATGTAATGGTGTTTCGGCAAAAGATTGTGGATTCTCCTCACCCCAAATTTGACAATTCTAATTATTTACGTGCCCCTTTAACCACAAATGGGCTTCTTCGGAAAATGGAAGAAGTGCACGATGAGTTTGACGAATAAAACAATTATTTTGATTAAAAATTTGAACAATTTGCACGCATTGCTCTGGCATAAATCGATTCATAATGAAATTTCAAACCAAACTAAACAAAAAGTAACTATCAGCTGTTAAATGGTTGCTTAAATAAAGCGGTGATGCCAACTCAAAGTTGTGACATGCTAAAAAAAACACCCTGTACATGCATGAATAAATGTGTTTTTAAATTGTCAAACATAAATCTTTCCCCATATGCAAAAAAAAAATAAAAATAACGTGCACTTCAAGTGTACGTTAGAGTTTTTCCATTGAAACTGCACACGTGTGCACTGGTGCACTATCTTAATGAAAATTAACTTTTTTCTGGACCATATGGGGTCGTTTTCTTTTTAAATCCCCATTAAATCGGTCTAGTAAGTTGGCATAATATTCGCCGTTTATAGTTTTTCCCTTTTGAAGGTAATCGATGTGGATTATTCCGCGTGCACCTCCAAAAACTGTTACCATCACCTTATTGGCCTACAAACTCACCTTGGCCTCTTTGGAGCAGGTTCACCCGGAGAAACCCATTGTTTAGACTGTTGCTTGATCTCCGAAGTACAGTAATGGATCCATGTTTTACCCACAGTTACAAAACGCCGCAAAAACTCATTAGGATTAAGGTTAAACAACTCCAAGTTGTCATACGTTGACATTTATGGTCAATTGAGTGTTGTTACGTAATATATATTTTTTAACAAGGCTGTTGTAACAAGCCGCGCTACACTGTACAGTGGGGCAGAATCAAAATATTTTTTGAAAATAAATAAGCCATTTCTAAATAATAATTTTATTTCCTCGGCCCTCGACGGCCGATCATCTCTAAATGAGATGGCAGAGCAGATGGCTGACGAGCTTGCTAGAATTGGGACAACCTTACAGGTTCCACCGGATTTGGAATGTGTAGGTCTACCCCTACTCTCTTGCAAACTCACACTTAGGCGCAAGACAGAGGACGAAACAAATACAAGGTGGGTCACTAGAAATGATTGCGTGATCACAAAGCAGTTATGGACTCAACTAAATAGAGAAGGTACGGATTACCTTATTTAGAAGAATAGAAAACAAATCTCGATTCTAGTATCCGTGTTAACCGGACACTGTCTCATAGTTAGGCATACACAAAGGCTAAGGGTTGAACACAACGACTTTTGCCGTAGCTGCCAAGATATCGATGAGGAGGAAACCATTAAACGTTTTCTTTGTTACTGTCCTAGACTTGCAGGAAAGAGAATGGCCACAATGGGCGCTCTTGAATTCAGGGAACTTCAAGCTACTAAAGCATTATACTGAGCTCTGGATGGTTCGACGGTGGGAACTCCGCATAAACAGAGTCTCCGTGGTATCACAAAGGACCAAAAAGGTCTAAGTGAGTCCGGCTTTCTGACTGCCACCCCTACCTAACCTAACCTTCCAAAATATTTTAATTTTATCCCACAATGCAATGGAATCGAAAAATAAGAGAAAAGAGACAAGCATCTCACTGTCTTTTTTAGCAGCTCTCAACATCGTGCTTGAAACAGCAATTTATGCATTATTCAATAATATATACTACCCGCGAGTCTGCAACAAATGTACAACAAAAAAAAAACAAAAGGGATTTTTATGATGACAACTGTCAAAAAAAAACCAAGAGAAAACAAGAGACATGTACTTGCATTTTCTCCTGTCTTTGTAAAGCTTTGTTTGTATTAGCATAATTTTAATACGCCTGTATTCGTAAAACATAAGCATTTGACAGATCACATCGCTTAGGATTACTTGTATTATTTTACCATGACCTTATGTTTAATGTAGATGTCAGGTTGAAATTGAAATTGACAATTTGACAGTGGTTGCAAAGTAATTTTTTTTAATAGATCTTCACTTCTCACTTGTTTAAATTTTATTAAATTTTTCTCAATTTCTAGAACTTTTCTGCAGTAGAACTTTTTACATTTCGTATTTATTGTAGTTATTTTATTTGGTTTCATTCAATTATAATATATTTTCATTTAATATGTTACTTATTTAAATTACAAATTGTGGTTTGTTTTATGTATTATACATATAAACTCGTATATAATGCAGAAAATCATTATACCAAACACGATATATTTTGTAAATTTAAATTGTAGTTAAACCATAGCAAGAAAAAAATAAACAATTTTAATAGAATTTTTCCTTTTTTCTATTCCTCAGATAATTATTTGGTTGATTATTTTTCATTAAATTTGTTTGTGCAAAAATAATTAAATGGAAAAATTTAAATTAAAAATTTTGTTTTTTAATATAAAATCAGTTTGTTTGACAATCGCTTTATTAAATGTTCCCTTAGCAAAAGTTATTAGGAAAAATAAATATAAGGATTAAATTCGTTATTTTAACTATATATTTTAATTAAAACGAGTTACAGTTATTTCATATAAATTACTTACTGCACTTCAATAAGCATATGGGCATTTCTACGAGAAATTTAACTTTTTTGTCACGTGCGACAGCAAGCACTTAACCTTGTATTTCTTAGCAACGTGACTCGATTTTTCTTAAAATTTTACCTAACGTAGAGCTGCTGACGGCTTGCTGGCTGTCACACGCTACAAAAATTTAATATTCCTGTGGAAATGCACATATGTTTATATAAAACTTTAAACTAAAAAGCTGAAATGTTGATAACATTTCAACATAAAGCAATTTTTTTATATATATAAAACAAAATCTAAGACAATTTTTGTTATTTTTGTATAAATATGTACATATCGCTCATTTACTCAAAGAACGTCATAGCTCAAAAAAATCAGTTTACCTGAACACAAGTTTAAAATATTCAATTTACACTTAACTTAATGGAAAAAGAAAATTTAATTTTTCTCTCAAGAGTTGAGTATAAAAGATATTTGTATGAAATTTTTACACAATATGAAGAACAATAACTCAAACATTTCACTTTTTGAGTTATGACGTTCTTTGAGTAATTGAACGATACATATTTTTTTTTTGTAAAAGTACTGGCGGCCATCTTGGGCTTCTACAAATAAAGTACAAGCTTAAAAGATCCAAGTTTATTTTTAGACAAACCGTCATTCAAGATTAAATACCCGTACCGAATAAGTATAACAAATTATTGCAATTAAAATAAATTATAACTTCAAGGCAAGCAATGAATGCCCAGTGCGAGCTGGAAATGGCGTTACACATGTAATAAAATGTCCAAAGTGTTTGAGTGGAATTTCATTAGCTTCGGATTTAAATAATAAATTATTTCGTTCCTGCGCACATTAAAAAAAATCTTAAATGATTGTATTATGTTAAGTCTAAAAGAAGTTCACGAGTTCAACGAAATTCTAATTTATCTAAAAAAGGTTGTTAGATGACCGCCTCAACTAAACAAGAAAATAAATAAAAATTAAAGTGTGTGGATTAGTGATTAGAATTCTGGGCTGGCAAAGATTGACTGACTACTGCTGTTTGTCAGATACAAAGTATTTTGTCATTAAAAAGTCTTTAACAAGGCATCCACTCACTTAAATAGGAAACCTTGGGTGCAATGATAAATTACTTGCCTTTTTAAAATGAATACGAGATTTATACTTGAAATTTAATCTTAAAGGTATTACTCAGATTATTGATGGCACAACGCTGTAGTCAAGTTGGCATATGATTTATTTAACAAGGATATTCAGATTTTTTTCACATACAATACAATGCAAAGTGTATTGATGTGTATGTTTTAATTCCTTAAAGACCAAAAGTGAGCTACAATTGAAAAATTTATTTTTTAAAATAACACTGTACAACAGCCAAAATAGCCTTTAGATAAAAGTATGCGGACTATATGGATTTCGATGCGTTAAATTCAAATCTGCTGGCAGTTTTGCTCTAACACGTAGAGATTTTTTTTATGGGCGTGGCTAATTTTGGGCCCTAAATTAGTCGGCCATACTCATATATTTTACTATAACTCGAAAACCGCTATTTCGATTTTAATAAATAATAAACCCAAAGACGCGCCACAAAATTTTGTTAAAAAATATTAATAATCATTTTTACCTATTTTTTATGGTTTCGAAGTTATTCAGAATTTAAAAAAAAAAGTTTTTTTTATGCAAAAATCGCGTAATTTTTTTACATGAAAATTACAATAAAAATATCAGAAACTCACAAGTTTCATATTTTTTACATTTTTCTTAAAACCACATATCCTAGGAATAAAACAAGCTATAAAACGTGAAAATCCAGCAATAAATCTTGATTTTATTCACAATTTAAAGCAGGTACCTAAAAATGGAAAAATGTGTGTAATGCATTAAATGCAGTCACATTTACATCTGGCAGTGATGGGAAAGTTGGTACGATCGTACTTTTTTTGATACTATTTGACATGAAAAAGTACCGTAGCACTCCCCTAAGAAATTTGATACTCTCACGGGCAACTTACAAATGCAGTCAGAAGACTCGCACATGCATATATTTTGCCAAGAATTAAATTGTTTTTTCGACAAATAGAACGAAGCTTTATAAGTAAAGATCTTTTAGAAAAGTGTAACCACAATTAAATATCAATATCAATATTTCATTCAATGATATTTTATGTGGCACAGAAGGTTATCTATTGAAACAACTGTTTTAAATCAGTTTAAAGAAAATTTAAAAAAAGTTTATATTAAGTTCTAAGGGCAAAAGTGGACTTTGACAATAAAATGTTAGTTTGGTTTAGTAAGTTTCCCCCTGAAAGTATTTTATCTGTTAAACCAATATCATTATACCACTTTTAATTAAAATGTTCCCAGGGAAAAGAAAAATAATTTGAAATATTAACAACCAATATGGAGCACTGGCTTATATAAAAACGCATTAGATGAATACATGTTTCCTGATATATCGAGAGTACCTTACGGAATTTTACGGAATTTTATCTATGCCTCACTCCGCTGTAAATGTCGAAAGGATTTTCTTTTACCAAAATTTCATGTTGAGTCTTTGTTTGACTGCGAACATAAGCATACATAATTGCGCTGTGCATTGTAATAAAGCAAATAAAATCTTTGTTACAACAACAATTATAAGCAAAACGGATTTATTAAATTTCTGTGATTCTCTTCTGCTTCACTTAGTAAATTCTTGTAATAACTTTTTACAAGTATAAACAAATAATCATTAAACGTACACGTGATGATGATAATAATGTCCGAACTAGGCATAACATAATGAACAATAAAAAATACAAACAACAAAACGGCGCTGCTACTAGCAGTAGCAGTAATTATTACCAGCCACTTCAAACAATTGATAATGATGACGACAATGATGAAGTAATAGTAAATTCATCAAATAAAAAGAATATACCACCAATAACTATATTAAAATGTAAAATCATAGAAATACATGATTTTTGTAACTCACTGAAATTAACGAATTATTCTATTCGAAAAATATCCATTGGCCTCAAACTATTTTGCGATAGTAAAGATGATTTCGACTTAGTCTGTGAGAAACTAAAGACTAAATTTGAATTTTTTACATATGGCTCTAAAAACGAAAAACCTTACAAAGCAGTATTACTAGGCTTGGATAAATTTGACCCACTCATAATTAAAAAAAAAACTTACTGACTTAAAACTGCCATGTTTAGATGTTAAGTTAGTAACTAAATCAAATGGTCCACATTCTGAACAGGCTATATACATAGTTTACTTTCTAAGAAAGTCGATAACCATCAAGGAACTGAGACAAAATCACTCTGTAATTGATCATATCAAAGTTAAATGGGACTTTCAAAAAAATAGTAGCAGACATCCTAAAATAACACAGTGTTACAATTGCCAAATGTTTGGTCACGGTTCCAGCCGTTGTTCGGTAAAAACGTTCTGTGCAAACTGTGCTGGTAACCATAACACGTCTGAATGTACTTCTCAATCTGTTCAGTGTGCAAACTGTAAAGAACAACACAAATCGTCATCTCTCGATTGCCCATTAAGGGCAAAATACCAGCAATTGAGACAACGCTATCAGCCTAAATCATTTAGAGTTAGACAACAACCATCCTACAATGGTCCCCGTCTTAATAATAGAGCAAATTATTGCTCAGATTTCCCAAATAATCTTAATCAAGATGCTCCAACATTTAATCGTGAATGGAGTCAGCAACCTAACAACAATATTAAAAATACACACAACTTATTTTCCTTAGACGAAATAAAAAATCTCACACTCGAGCTTATCTCAAGAAGTGTAAGTGCAAAGCCGATCAATTCGAAGTGATTACATCACTCGCCTGTAAATTCTTATATGAGTAATATTTTAAATATAGCAACATGGAATGCCAGAGGTATCCGTAACAAAAAAGACGAGCTTTTCAATTTTCTCTTAACGAAAAATATTCATATATGCCTTATTTCGGAAACATTACTGAATAATACGATTTCGATCAAACATGTAGACTTTTACTGCTACAGAAATGATCGAGTACATAACAGAGGTGGAGGCGTAGCGATTTTGATAAGGAAAAATGTTGAGCACACACTATTAGCACCTTTAAATACTTTCCTGATTGAAAATATTGGTATCAAAATACGAACATCAAATGGAAATAACATAAATATTTATTCTTGCTACTTCCCTGGAGGATCGGCGGGTAGAGATAATATAAAAAAATTGCAATTTAAATCCGACTTGCGTAAATTCTGTCATAACAATGAAAAGTTTATTATTGGCGGCGATTTTAATTGCAGACACAACTTTTGGGGATGTCTGCGATCAAACTGTTGGGGAAATCTTCTTCATGAAAAATTAGATTCAGACAATCTTCAAATACTATATCCAACCGAGAACACATATATTCCATCTGACCCACGAAGACAGGCTTCAACTTTAGATTTCTTTTTAACAAATATGTCAAATAGGCTTACAAGTGCACGTGTATTAAACGACCTAAGTTCTGACCATCTTCCAGTTAAAATAACTGTAAACAGCAACTTCACTCCAGTTCAAAAAAGATTTTATAATTTTAAAATGGCAAACTGGCCTCGATTTTCTGCATTCATTAAGAGGAATTTAACTATTCCAGGCCATAACTCTATTAACCTACCACATCAAGTTGACTCCATGATTGACACTTTTAATGATACAATATCAGCGGCTGTAAATCACAGTGTTCCGAGTGTAGTTTATGCTATTAAAACACCAACACTTCCACAATATATAAAACATATGATTCAAATCAGAAATGTGTACAGAAGAAATTGGAAACGATTCCGATATGAAATCGACCATGCCCGAACAAAGGAGTACAACTACCGCATTTCCGATGCAATAAGAAATTTTAAAAATTGTATTTGGAACAATAAACTTTCATCTTTGGAAACAGGCTCTTCTCCTTTTTGGAACATTTCAAAAATTTTAAAAAAGAGGCCTACAAATATCCCAATACTAATACACAACAACATCACCTATAACACCCAACAAGAGAAATGTGATATCCTAGCTCAAATGTTCAGTTCAAATCATTCAATTTCTGAAAACCTCAGCAATCAATCAACTATAGCAGACGTAAACGTTGCTATCAATAATTTAAGATCTGTCAGTCATGGTTTTCAAGATATATCAATCACTACGGAAACAGTATCTGCCATTATAAAAAATTTTAAAGCAAAGAAATCACCTGGTTTGGACCAAATAAATAATAAATGCTTAAAAGCTCTACCAAAGAAAGGCATTAAATATATAACAACGATAATAAATTATTGTCTGCGATTGCATTACTATCCTAAAACTTGGAAGCAGGCCAAAGTTGTGCCGGTACTGAAACCAAATAAACTTGCTAACTGTCCAACGTCCTACAGGCCGATAAGCCTTTTATCTTCCTTAAGTAAGATCATGGAAAAAGTAATTCAGGAAAAGCTCACAAATTTCATCGACGCAAATAATATTTTACCACCCCAACAATTTGGTTTCCGCAAAAAACACAATACTACTCAACCACTTATCAGAATCAGAAAGTTAGTTACATCAAATTTTTGTAACGGAAAATCCACTGGTATGGTATTACTGCCCAGTAAAAAAAATTGGAAGTCATTCTAAAGGAAGTACATTTTCATTGCTTCCAAAAAATCGATATTTTTAATTTGCCGATAGTTAGCAGAAAACCAAGTAGAAGTTTATTTTAGTCATACAAAACCTTGTAATTCCTCTCTAGTTTTAGAATTTACTCACCAGAATTTTTAAAAAATCGTTTTTTTTTAAGAAACTTATGAACTATTTTTGGTCTAAAATTTTAAAGTTATTTGCTTAAATTTACATTAAATTACTGTTTCGCGTTTCAATTCCTATAAAAAGAAACTAATTGTTAAAATAGGTAACTATTAGCAATTTTTCCTAGATGAAAATATTATCATAGAACACAAAAAAGGACATTTTTCTTAAAATCGCTTCCAATTCGGTGACCAGGCATCGAAAAAGAGAACTTCTTGCAATGACAACCCTATGTAAAAATCATTACATCGGATCGAAATTTGCACTACTTCCAGATCGCAAACTCTACATTTTCATGACTTTTTTGGAGTGTCTTTTTTTACTGGGTGGATATTAAATCTGCTTTCGACTCGGTCTGGCACAACGGTCTTATATACAAAATGATCGGATTAAATTTTCCTGTAGAAATAATTCTTATGATACAAAGTTTTCTTTCAGAGCGTTCATTTAATGTCTATATTGGCCCAAATTTTTCTACTCAAACATCAATTCCGGCAGGTTGTCCACAGGGATCATGCATTTCGCCAATATTGTATAATATTTATACAGCAGACTTTCCTACATTAGACGGCTGTATTACTTCGATTTTTGCTGATGACACTGCTATTCTGTGTTCGGAAGTACTCTCAACTGATGTTATATTTAGATTACAATCAGCTCTAACTGAAGTTCATTCGTACTTTACAAAATGGAAAATTCTTATAAACCCTCAAAAAATCCAGTCCATATATTTCTCCAGACGAATTAAAACCTGTTACTTACCTCAACAGCCGATCATACTGAATAACAACAGCATACCATGGATGGAAAAAGTGAAATACTTGGGCTTAATATTAGACCCTAAACTCAAGTTCAAATACCATATTCCGTACATTATCAACAAATTAAATAACCTTACAAGACTATTGTATTCATTAATTAACAGAAACTCCAAACTCAACGTACAAAACAAAAGATTAATTCTCAAATTAATATTCCACGCTATAATGTACTATGGAGCCCCTGCTTGGTCCACTACAGCAAAATGTCACACGAAAAAATTACAAATTGCACAAAATAAAATATTAAAAATGATTTATAATCTGCCTTGGCATTACTCCACCCAGCGTCTTCATACATTAGCTAACGTTGAACTGGTCAATGATAAAATACATCGCCTCACATTGAACTTCAATGCCAGATGTCTTGCTTCTGAGTTCAACCACATCAATGAGATCATCTCATCGTAATTTTATCTTTAGTATTAAGAATTTTAACTAAAACCCCCTAAAAATGTTCATAAAGGTTTTTTGAAAATTTTCTCCTTCCATTTGATATAATTTACATCCACCTGAATATAAAATAATTGTTATTTAATATCTAAGTAGAAAAGGATAAATCTTCCTAAACTCTTTAAGAAAACTGTTGTAATTTCATAACCACATATGTTATATGCAAATAAAGAATTGAATTGAATTGAATTGAAATTTCATGAAAACAAAATATAAATCAACAGCCATCGTATTCTGTAACTCGCTAAAGCTAAATCTCTATCGCTAAGAATCCATAAAATCAATTTGTCGATTTTCGGCTACGAATGCAATTTCTAACGTGTATTGATAAATCAGGTAATGGCTTAAAAATGTAATTCGCCGAAATTTTATTGCTTTATGCCATCGCCAAAAATTTAAAATTTTCTATTTGTTCAGCATTTTAGCGGTCGAATTTAGCTTTAGCTTTAGCGAGCTATGGAATACGGAGGCAAGCTTTATGTTCCAACAGTATTAAGTCTAATCCAGGCTACACATATTTGTATATTTGTACCTATGTGTTCCTTTTTTTGTAAATGAATTTCTTATAATTTTTTGTTAATAAAATTTAAATGAGAAATATTATAATTTTTGGTACTCTCGGGATCAAAAAAGTACTAAAAAAATTTGTTTTTGATACCGAAATGCAAATCTCATTTCCCATCACTGACATCTGGTAATGCTATTGAAAGGGCATTGCGGGCAGGTAACAGAACTTTAAATTGTGAATAAAATCAAGATTTATTGCTGGATTTTCACGTTTTATAGCTTGTTTTATTCCTAGGATATGTGGTTTTAAGAAAAATGTAAAAAATATGAAACTTTTGAGTTTCTGATTTTTTTATTGAAATTTTCATGTAAAAAAATTACGCGATTTTTGCATAAAAAAAACTTTTTTCTCTTTTAAATTCTGAATAACTCCGAAACCATAAAAGATAGGTAAAAAATGATTATAAATTTTTTTTAACAAAATTTTGTGGCGCGTCTTTTGGTTTATTATCTATTAAAATCGAAATAGCGGTTTTCGAGTTATAGTAAAATATATTAGTATGGCCGACTAATTTAGGGGCCAAAATTAGCCACGCCCATAAAAAAAATCTCTACGTGATAGAGCAAAACTGACAGCAGATTTGAATTTAACGCATCGAAATCCATATAGTCCGCGTAATTTTATCTAAAGGACAGCCAAAAAATGTTATTTTGTTGTACAGTGTAATTGCAAAACTAATAACAAAATTAAAATAAATAAATGTAAATTTTTCTAATTTTGGTTTCGTGAGAAAAAAAAACAAAACAAATTTTATATATTTTCAAACAAAATCTCTGGAAAAAAATTTTTAGGGAAAAACAAAATTTGAATGACTTTAAAAATTAAAATATTCAGTCTTTGCTGTGTTGTTACCAGTATAGCCAATTTTTTTGACTCTAAAAGCGCATCAAAATTTAAAAAAAAGCTCTAAAAAGCGTAAAAAGCACTAACGTGAAGAGCGAATGAAGTTTAATATTTTCGCAGCTATTCTCTGTTTAAAGAAATATATCAGACGAAAAAGGAATGCTTTACATCAGCTACGTCCAAACACTCATACACTGATATTTGCACTTGAGGTAAACAGCTTTGAAAGCTCTTAAATTTTTTCTTGCTTCTTTGCAAAGTAAGAGCAAGCATTGTTGGCTGGTGTGTTGTTGCTGTGGATGTTGTATTCTCGTCGGTGTGAAAGCACAAAAGCTTTTTTGTAAAAGTTTGCACATTATGCATATGGACTGGACGTAGCTGCTTTACATTGAAAAAATAAACACACCAAGTTTTTATTATAATATTTTTTTTTTAAATACACAAAATCTCTTAAAAGCACTACTTAGCAGTTTTTTACTTTTCACATCATTAATTTTTAGGGTTCCGTATCCCAAAAGTGAAAGAAACCCTATTGTCTGTCCGTATCAGGACAGGTAAAATAGGAAAAGGTAAAACTTTGGCCGCTAAGAATTCAAATATATAATAAAATTAAAGGATGTTCTAAGGCGAGCCACGAAACTTGTGGAAATCCTAATGTAATATAGAGACAAATATAAAGGGTGTTTTTTATAGAGTAACACAAGTTTAAATCATAATAAAATTTTTAATATTAATAAAACGGGCTTTATTCGAAAGAGAATTTTATGAAATTAATGGTTCTGTCATGTGGCCGCCACGACTGGCGCATAGAAGGCCCAATCTGGAACACGAATTTTCAACAACTTTTCGCAGCATTTGCGGCCGTATGTCACCGATAACTCTTCGAATGTTGATTTCCAGCTGTTATTTGTGGTTTATCGACGTAGACAAATAGTTAAATATATATCCCCAAAGAAAATAATCCAATGGGCTTAAATTACACGATCTTGGTGGCCAATTAATGAAGTTATTTTTTCATCCAAAGTTTCTTTGAGTAAAGCAATTGTAGCACCCGTTGTGTGGCATGTGGCTCCATCCTGTTGGAATCACATATCAGCAAGATAAATGGCACGTAATTGAGGTACGAAAAAATTTCGAATCATGTACCTATACCGTTCACCATTGACAGTAACATTCTGACCATTATCGTTTTTGAAGACATATGGGCTAATGACTCCGCCAGCCCATAAAGCGCACCAAGCAGTCATTTTCTGTGGTGTTTCGACAAAAGCTTGTTTGTGGAGTCTTCTCAGCTTAAATGAGACAATTCAGCTTATTTACGTACCCGTTCAACCAGGGCTTCATCGAAAAATAAATTTTTTAAATTTTTTAAAATTTACAAAATTTCAACAATTTCCACTCGTTGCTCTGGAGTAAGTCGATTCATAGTGAAATTTCAAATGAAACTAAACAAAAAGCAAATATCAGCTGTTAAATGGGTGTTCAAATAAAGCAGTGGTGCCAACTGAAAGTTGTGACACTCTAAAAAAACACTATTTACAAAAATGTATTATTTAACTGCATTTAAATTATTTTTCACCTTTTCCAACTTTTTAACCCCCCACCAAAAGAAGGGGTGTTATAAGTTTGTAGTGTGTGTCTGTGTGTCTGTGTGTCTGTGTATCTGTGTGTGTGTCCGTGTCCAAGATATCACATCTTTTATAGATATATCGGAGGTTTTTTGAAATTTTTAATTTTTGTTATTTTAAGTTTTATTAATCGTAACACAATAGATTTCAAGTATAATTATATTTCATGTTTTTAATGAAACTTCCGAGATTCCGAATAAGAACACAAGATGAGACGACTGGCAACTCAAGTCGTCTCATCTTGTGATGAGTTCTATAAGCACGAACGAAATGCATATAGACGTTGCTTAAACAAAAACACAAGTAATAATAATAATAGCAAAAATTTAAAATTTTAAAACCCCCGATATATCTAGAAAAGATATGATATCTTATAAACGGTTGGACCGATATTCTTTAAACATAGTTAAGAATCTTTCCGATCAAGTCGGCTTTCGAACAGAAAAAACTAAATCAAAATCGGTCCAGCCGTTTGGTCAGAACGTGGACACGGACAGACACACAGATACACAGACACACACTACAAACTTATAACACCCCTTTTTTGGTCGGGGGTTTAAAATATCTAATATTACATAGAAGAAACTTTAATTTCTGACAAATTGTTATGTAATATATATTAAAATATATTTATTCATTAAAATCCAAAGAAGTAAATCCAATTATTTTTTATCTTCTCTTTACAGAATTTGGACAATCAATTTAGGGTTTCGATTTAATGGTTTCAAAATAAGCGGAACAAGATTTTAAGACATATATTTAATAAAACTAAAAAAAATTAATATAGTATAAATAACTCAGAGGCGAGAAAGAAACAAAACCATATTACGCACTTGGTCAAAAGAAAACAGTCAACTCAAAGCAGCATCAGCAGTAGCAAACGAAAAACATTAAACATCACACAGCCATTGAATAAAATTGTCGTTCCTAACCGAGGAAAATTAAAAAGTGGAACAAGATAAAATGCATGCAAGGCAGTTATAAATGAATGAATGAGTGAATAGAAGTGGAGGCTGTCAAACAAGAACATATACCTATACGTAGACGCAAAAACAACAAACAAAGCCCAGCAAAAAATAAACAGTCACTCCAACGTACATCAGTGCCACGTACGCCAAACAAACAGCAAACAAAGAGGAAAAGGATAGACGTAACACTGTAAGAATGTCAGATGTTAAGAACTTCAAGTAAACATAAAAGACAGAAGCATACAAAAGGCATTGATTGAGTACATTACTCCCACACACACTCAGACTGCAGCCATTAAGACGACCAAAATTGTTTGCCTGAAACAAAAAGTTTGCAATTTATGTAACAAAACCCCAGTTTTTTATTTTATTTTTAAATCAAGCAAATAAATGGATCTTTCCAAAGCCAAACAAGTAAAATATTTAAAGCGAAAACTTAAGGCATCTTTCAGTTCATATTGGAGGGCAATTTACACGAATCGAATGTTTGATAGAAGAATGAAGGGAGCTTAAGCTCTGAAATTGCAACCTTGACATTTCTACTAGAAATAATAACAAATCAACACCAGCAAGAAAATCAAAAAGTCTTAAGCATTAACATTTTATAAGTTTTTCCATTCAAAAACTATATTTCCCTGAATTTAGGCACTACAAATATTTTATATGGATTCTTTAGTTGAAAACGAGTCGAATAAAAGCTTAAAGTTTTCTTCTTTAAACGCTTGTGGCATATTCTATACTGCAACACTAACAGACACTAAAACTTCCAAAGCAACAAAGGCTTTCATCACATATGCTTGCACTCTAAATTCGGCAACAGCTGCTAGAAATTTCAGTTTTAATAAAAATCAACGGACATCTGCGGTATTCCTGAGCAAGATCTCGGAAAAATTTATACACTGCATGGTGACAACTGCACGTTTTTTACTCTACATATTTCTGATACTCATATTGGCAGATGGTTATAAATTGAATGCAGTAGTGGCACTAAGTGAAACTGTAACCAGTCCAGCAGAGTCTGTAAATATTTCGACGTTAACATCTTCTTTATTGCTGACAGCATTAACGTCTTCTCAACTGCCAGTTGAGGCTCTTATTTTAGAAGCCAATACAAAACCACAAGTACACAATGGCTCTAGCAGCAATCAAACAAATAGCAGCTACCACAAACTATACGGCAATGCGAGCAGGACTAGTAACAAGAGTAGCAGCAGTAGCAGCAACATCAAAACAGTTACACTACCTACTTGGCCATCATTTAGCAATAGCGATAACATCAATGCCATTACCACTACCCTGCCATCACTATCAGCACCAACATCCTCGTCCTCGTCCTCGCCCTTGCCATCCTCATCGTACTTTTACAATGACAACATGTCAACGACAACCCCCCAGTCACCCGCATCTGCGTTCACCACAGACCTGCCATCCAACTCATCGACAACACTTATGGAATTCACCATGCCCGCAGTACACACGGTGCTCGTCTGTATCATTTTGCTGTTTGTCATTTTGGGCACTATTGTTGGCAATATATTGGTCTGCATTGCCGTTTGCATGGTTCGTAAGCTACGTCGTCCTTGCAATTATTTGCTTGTATCTTTGGCTCTATCGGATCTGTGTGTGGCTGTTTTGGTCATGCCGATGGCATTGCTTTACGAGGTATTGGAGAAATGGAATTTCGGCACCGTCCTGTGTGACATTTGGGTGTCGTTTGATGTGCTGTGCTGTACAGCCTCCATATTGAATCTGTGTGCCATTTCAGTCGACCGTTATTTGGCCATAACAAAACCTCTGGAATACGGCGTCAAACGTACACCGCGTCGCATGATGTTGTGTGTGGCCTTGGTTTGGCTAGCGGCTGCATGTATCTCCCTACCACCGCTACTCATACTGGGCAATGAACATGTAGATGAAAATGGCAAGCCAATGTGTTCAGTTTGTCAAAATTTTGCATATCAAATATATGCAACGCTTGGTTCCTTTTACATACCTCTGGCCGTTATGTTGTTTGTATACTATCAAATATTCAGAGCTGCGCGACGCATTGTGCTGGAGGAGAAGCGAGCACAGACACATTTGCAGCACGCTCTAAATGGCACTGGCTCACCACCTGGTCACACCGACTTGGATGGTGGCGGTAATGGCCAGCAGCGTCACAGTAGTTGTGGCAATACATCGCTTAATTATTCCACCTGTGGTGGTCTCTCTGTCAGCCAGGGTGGCGGCGCTGGTGGAGGTGGTTCGGGCTCAAGCGGTCTTTTGGGCTCGCCGCACCAAAAGAAGCTGCGCTTCCAGCTGGCCAAGGAGAAAAAGGCCTCCACAACACTGGGCATTATCATGTCTGCCTTTACTATTTGCTGGCTGCCATTTTTTATTCTAGCTCTTATACGTCCATTTGTGGAGAACGAGACCACTCATGTGCCACAATCACTATCTTCGTTGTTCCTATGGCTGGGCTACGCCAACTCACTGCTCAATCCCATCATCTATGCCACCCTAAATCGTGATTTTCGCAAACCCTTTCAAGAGATACTCTACTTTCGCTGCTCCAGCCTTAACACTATGATGCGTGAAAACTACTATCAAGATCAATATGGTGAGCCACCCTCGCAGCGTGTTATGCTGGGCGATGAGAGGCATGGTGCGCGAGAAAGTTTTCTCTGAAATTAGGCATTATAAAGGGTCAAGAGAATTGGCCGCAGCGTGCAGCACAGGGTTTGAATTCTTAAGCCCTTTATATTCCTACAGCTACACACATACTACAGCTCACTTACTTACATATACGCCTTAAGCCAAACTAACACAAAACGACATTACACACATACATACATATGTATGTATTTCCATAGTTATTATATGAATTGGCGTTTCATCATCATCTTCTTAAAAACAGCGCCCACTCGCAGCACTACAGCCGCCACTACTATTACTCTGAGTGATGTTTTTGCTTTTAATTAATTTAAGAAAATAATTTATTTTTTAAGTTATTAACTAAAGTAAAAAATAAAATAATCTGTACACACATTTTAATTAAGCGAAAATATGATAAATTAAAAAAAAACACTATGTGACGTAAATAAATCTCAAGCATACTCTACATGTAAATTATTAATATATATATATACATATATATATATATATTAAAATGAAATACTACAGTTCTAAAAGCCAATCACTAAAATAACTTTAAAAAAGAAAAACTCAAAATCAGCTGTAGTTAAAAAAAATAAACTATTTATAAGAAATTGAAGACAAAACGAAAACTTTTAAAGGAAAAACTTGTACTGTTTTAATATTTAGTAATTTTTATGTATAAAAACTGTTCAAAACTATATTAAATTTTTTAATTTTCTAAGGCAATATAAGCATCAACAGCCAATGAACTTCTGCAAAACTTTAATGAGAACTAATACGAATTAAACTACCAACTGAAAGCCAACTGAAGGCCGAGGAAGACAAAAATGTTTCGGCCCAATTAGGTTTCTTTGATACCTAAAGGAAAAAAGAGACATTGAAATAAGAAAGAAAGAGAAAGCTTGCGAAAAATTTGCTGTAAGTCAGAAATTGCACCATCCATTACTCCTAACAAAGGATTGCTGATCCTAAAGCTAGGTTAGGTTAGCTTGAATAGAGAAGCAAACAATATTGACCCCATAAATTTCGGATTGCACTTATGCCTTTGTTATAGGTTGTGCCCACTTAGTAAGAGATATTGGGGAGCTACTAAATAAAAACCATTAAATTCATATCAAGTTTAGGCCAGATAATTAACTTATCAATTAAATGTCACTTATATTTAACTGGCACTTAAATGTAGTTTCATTTTATCAGTGTATAATTTAAGTTCTTATTGAATTACGTTGAACGTATGGCAGCACTAAAAAATTTTCAAATATGGAAAGCTTTCCGCGCAACAGCTGTTTAACATAAATAATAAAGTTAGGTGATCAAAATGTGTGAGTTTAAAATTGCATAAAATCAATTAAATGGCATTTAGCTAATTCCCACTTAAATTTAAATTGCACTGAAATGTAGTTTAATTTTTTCAGTGGTTAGTTAAAGTTATTATTAAATTACGTTGAACGTATGGCAGCACTAAAAAATTTCCAAATATTATGGAAAGCTTTCCAAACTAACAGCTGTTTAACATAAATAAGAAAGTTAGGTTATCAAAATGTAGAAACTTACATATGCATAAAAACACATTTTATGAAGCCAAACGAACATCAGAATGCAATTTTTTTATTGGGCATTTAAGTTTCATTTACATGCCTCTCAACTTTGTACTGAAAAAAAAAATTAATTCGGTACTTAAATGACATTTAAAATTAAATGACACTTAATCGAAAAGTCAAGTATTGGGCCTTAGTCAGATTAAGAACCTAGTCTTCTCAATATACTTTCCAAAAGTTTTCTATTCTGTATCCCTAAGATATTCCAAAGCTGATATATTTTTCAGATGGAAGAGTTGCTTGCTAATTTAGCTGAATGTTTAAAATCTAGGCCCTTTCTAGTATGATGTTATTCAGTAATTCAGTATTCTAGAGACACCCTGATATCCTGGAATCCATATTAACTCGATTTATTTACAGTACCTGTGTGAATTTATCTCATTTTTGCATTGAAGCACGCCTCTAGATTGAACTTTATAATTTCTTCAGGCTTCTATAACTTTTCTATTATCCGTTAAGATACGGTCGTTGTCAATTTCCTTTAAAGCCTTCCGTTATATATGTGATCTCAGTCTGAAAGACTGTATTATGTATCGTCAAGCGAAAGAATTCACGTATTTTATGACTTATGTCGTAAAAATTGCTACCCTTCCGGTCCTACTGATCAACCACTGATAGTTCCGAAAGGCAAAAGAGCAAAGACGTTGGTTTTCAAGTGCAGCGTAGTTGCATAAGAGATGAGTTATTGTGTTTTAGTATGGGTCTCGAAATTTCAGTACCCATGTCGCTTTTTTTGTTTACACAAGTCCATAGTAATTTTGTTGTAGAACATGTCTGCTAATTTTTGTACTTGTTTTAGGAAATTTTTCCGGCATCGTTTTAGGCACTTCTAAGAAGACTCCAAAATTGTCAATGTTTCCATACATAGTTCCTATCGGATCTAGGCTGCTATTGAATTTTCTATAGTAGTCCCATGTGGGATGATATTGGAATGATCTGCCATCCCTACCAAGGAATTAAGACATTCACTGACGGGATCTCGCCTGGGCGAAAGGTGGACAATGACAAAAGAAGTGCTCAATTGTCTCAATTTCCTCCATGCATGCCCTGCATTCATTCTCATCCGTGGCTGCAATCTGGTACAAATGCCTTCGTAAATTAGATTACCCACTTAAGATGCTGGTTAATTTTTCTAGTATGTTGCAACATACAAACCTAGTAGTGTTAAATCAAAATAAAGAACCATGTTGAATCAAAATTTTTTCCAGTTGAATCAACATGAATTTAATTTAATTTTTGATTGCGTGTATTGGTTTTAGGTTCAGACAAATGTATGTGTATTACTTTGTAGTTAGGTACCCCGACAAAAATGTCAACTTGAACTCATTGCTTGGTAATCAAAGTGCTTACCGCTGCATCCACTTAAACAAAAAACTTCTTTGAAACTAAATTTATAGTTAAAAAATACAAAAACAACAAAATTATTTGAAACTAAAGTTATAGTTAAAAAATACAAACAAACTGCGAACAATACTTTGGCTTGTCTGCAGAATTTTTCCGCCAAGAATCGAACCTACGACCTTCAGACTGCCAGACTAGTACACTGTCTGCTAGCCAGTAGTAGGCTTGTGTCCAACAGTTCTTTTTGAACTAGTTTGAGAGCGTTTGAATCAAAAGTTGTATCAAACCCATTTAATTTACATTGATGTTTTTGACCGGACTTGTGTCCAACAGAACGAACTAGTTCAAAAAGATCTGTTGGACACAAGTCTAGCCAGTAGTAGGAAGTTTTCGCTGGTAATGCGAAGTTTTTCGGGTGTTTACACAAGACGAACATCAAAACAAACAACAACAAAACAAGAACATGTCACAACTGTATACGACGCCAACACATTTAAACAAGTTATTTCTAATAACTTTTAAATGATTTCCAATTAAAATTTCTTTATGTTAATTTTACATACATTGGCTGTTTTTTCTGTGTGTGCTGAATTTAAAGCAACTGAGCTGGATATACAAAACATCACAGAATTAATAAACTCCCCTCGTACTTGAGGGAATTTGTACAATTTTACGATGCGAACTTTAGTCAAACTAAATTGAATAAACAAATACTTACGCAAATATCGTATCGTGACATTTTTTTGAAAAATTTGTTAAGTCCTTTACTAGACTTTATAAGTTATAATACACATTGTCTACAATTTTCATTACTGTGAACATTACTTTTGTGACTATATAAGTAAAAATACTTCTGATGCAGCCATAAGAATCAATGTATAAGACAACCATAAAAGCTGCTATCCTGTTAAATTTTTAAAATGTTAGTTAGGTCAGTTAGTTAAAACAGTGACGATATGTATGTTTATTTGGGTATTTGTTTATTGTTATTCTTCTTGAAAAACTTATAAACACATTTGTAGTTTCAACGAGATTGTGTTCTCAACGATAACAAAAGCTTGGGTAAAATTTAATGTTGATTTATCGCTACATTTGTTCCACATAAATTGACCCATTGCTGCGTGATTCAATTGTGCACATATGTAAGTCCTTCATTTCAAAAAAGAGGCAAAGTCAAGTTTTGTAATTTTTTTACATAAAAGAAATTAACTATAACAAGTTTAATCTACAAATACTTTTAGCTACATTTTTATACGAAATTTGACTTGTCTCACTGTTAAAATGAAAAGCTCATATGCAGCATAAATTAAAGCTTAATAAACGTACATGATTGTTTTAGTCTGAAGTTGGCTGTTGTAATGTATTATTAATCTCTGAAATTATGTAATTTTTTTTAACTAAATGGTGGTTTTATTAAGAGGATTATTTTGTCCTTATCACTTTATTATTTTTATTTTTTTTAATATACCTATACATATGTACGTGTATGGTAAAATTAATCCCCGCGAAATAAGATCCATATCATTTTCTAAAGCTCTTTTGTACCTACAATATTTCCATAAATAAGTATTTATAGAAAAAATTTCGTTAATTTTGTATTTATAAATTGTTTAATAGTTGAAACCATGACATTATTAACTAAGTTATATAATATAATAGATTGTTAAGTTATTTGTATATTTAATTTATTTGAAGACAATTTATTACTAGTGCAATTTTTTTCTTGAAAGCTAAATAATTTCTTTTTTATTTAAGTTCTCACATTAATTTACACACAAATAAACAGTCACGTCTCTCTGTGATACAAAATATTAATTAAAATTTTGATAAATATAAAATTTATAAATAAAATAAATGTAAAAAGTTTATATACATACATACAAACAATATTAAATGTCGTTAGAGTAAAATAGATTATCTATACAGGTCAGAATGTTATTGAAAGTGTTGTTGATAGGTTCTCATCAAAAACAAGATTTTTCTTTTTTCCAGTCAGCCGCTGATAATTAACACCGATATTCATACACGATTTTTAAAATTAAAGCATACTTCAAGCCGAATTTTTCCAAAAAAAATTCCTATGTTAAACCAAGGCTTTAAATTAAATTTTTATTTGCTACTCGGTAGCAAAAACTTGTTTAGTGCCACTAGCCATAACAGGTCCTGTTCTGAAAGTTACTTTTTGTGCAAGTTACTTTTAACATCTCAAAAATGTCTTCTGTGAATTTTTTTAATTTAAATCAAAGCCAAAGTTGATTTAAAAACAATTGATTTTTATTCGTAACAAAATTTATTGCGCTGTATGTAAAGAACTTAGCGAAATATATGTTGAATTTATTTAAATTAGCTAAACATTTCCACTTAGCCCCAATTAATTCATATTGAAAATAGTTACTCGTACTTATATTTGCTTGAGTATCAGTTTAAACCACAGATAAAAGCTAAAATTGTACATTGAAAATGCACCGTGTTACCGTGTTTATCGTATTATCATTTCAATATAAAATGATCGCCTTTAAAGCACGATGCGCCCATGTTGTCCGAACAAAATTCTTGTCCGGACAAAATTTTTTTTCATATGTAGTTTATGTAATTTGGCGTCTTTCTTTTTGAGAGAGAGAGAGAGAGAGAGATAGAGAGAGAGATCATATTTTTTAAGAACAACTCCCAGCGTCTTTCTTCTTGAGAGAGAGAGAGAGAGAGGGAGAGAGAGAGAAAGAGAGAGGGAGAGCATATTTTTTAAGAACTCTCAGCTTGAATTGGTTTAATCTTATATTTTGTTCGGACAAACTTGAACTGAGCTGCCAATAGGGTAACAAAGTTGCCCTATTGTATAAAAAATTTGCATAGTCATTTTGTGTTTGTGACATTAAAATGTGAATGATATTTGTTTTGAAAAACAAAATTTATAAATACAAGAAATAACACTAATAATAATACTAAGATATGTACAATACTCCAACAATCAATTTGATAAGCTAATAGATTTTGATGAGAAATAATTTCTCAATCAGGCTTAAGTTCAGTAATTTCAATTCTTACCGAATGAAATATTTTTATTAATTAATGTGAGTTTCTAAAGAAGAGAAGAAAAATTAAACTAAACTTTATTAGCTTGGGGAAAAGCCGATATTTTTCTGTGCAGCCACGCACTTCATCAGCACCCATCATCATCATGAAATTACTGAACTTAAGCCTGATTAAGAAATTATTTATGATTAAAATTCACTACAGTTCAATTAATAGATTTTGTTTACATATGGCAGCCTTGATAGCCCGGACAAATTGTTCGCAATAGTGAATGAATTCACTTTAAAGCAGTGATCGGTGATTTAAGGGCGCCACGCCCTTTTTATACTCTTCTATCACGTATCACAGATGATTACGAATCAAACAGCATAATTTTGCGTTTTCTAAACTTAACTTAAAAAAATTAAAGATGCTATTACATGATTCATATCAATGAGACTGTTGTTAATAAATACATGCCATTGCTTGCAATTTCTATTCATTAATATGATTCACTAAAGCAATGAATCAGTAAGATTGTTTTGAAAACTTTTGAAATCGGGTTGTAGTTATCAGAGATCTGCATGATTACGAATCAAACGGCAGAATTTTGCATTTTTTTCTTAACTTAACTGGAAAAAGTTAAAGATGCTATTGCATGATTCATATCATTCATATGATTCACTAAAGCAATGCATCCGTAAGATTGTTTTGAAAACTTCTTAAAATCCCTTCTGACAAATAAAGTTATATGAAATATTGTAAACTAAAAAAGCTAGTGTCATTTTTTTTATAAATTATTTTAATATGGGAAAAACTATTAATTAATACGCAATATTTTATTAACTTAAGACTTCAACTAGTGAGTTATTTAATTACTATACAAAACAATTAAACAACAGCTAGAATTTTTTATTTATTTTTACTAACGGCACTTAAAAAAAAGAGAGTTAGTTAATGACAGACGTTTGTTAGAGAGATGACAAAACAAAAGCATTGTAAAAATGAGTGGATAGCGAAAGTGAATCAACTCATACAGTTCTCTGATGTGTATAAATACATTGTTGAGAACAATGCCAGGCAGAAAAAATTTTGTCCCAACAAAATAATGGCTGCAAATGAGAAAAAATCAATCGTTTACTTGAGGTTTCCAAAATTTAAAATCGAGCTAAAAATTGGTTTGATTTATATACAAAGCACATTTGTGGTCTAATAAAAGAACGTGATTTCCAGAAAAATCTGTATACACACTGCACAACAAAATAAAATTCTAACCAACAAGGAGCTAAAAAGAAATAAACATATCGCACTTAATCAACAAGAGGGCATTAATTCGAAATTTGAAATTTGAGATTGATTAAGTTCGATATGTTTATGTATTATCATTTTAAAACCTTTAAGTCTTATTTAAAGGAAAGTCGAAGTTCCCTCAACCTGACCATGTAAAGCTTGCATTTTGGGTATGAGTTGTGTTCCGCAGTTTTTCATTTCATTTCATTTATTTATTCATTATGTATACCTAGCCTATGGGCCATAGTCGGTCACATCATACTACGTACTAAAATTTTGTAGAAAGTTCTAACTCTGTTTTTTCTTTTGTGAAAAAAATGCGCCTTGACCTAAGCGGAAATCTTAGGAATTGAAATGTTCAATCTGAAGACGCCAATAAAATTATTTTTTTTAAGGAGGCTTGATTTTTATTCCCTTGAACGATTAACACCACTTTCAATTTAGATATCTCGTGTATTAATAAGTGACATAAAACTAAATAGTTCATCAAAAATTATAAATAAGACATTTTGTAAAAAGAATGGAATTCTTTAGCGTTTGGATTCTCAATTCAAAGAGGATTGTAAAATTGTTAATGCATTGGTAAAAAGTGATTTTATAATGATTTATAATCAAATCCCGGTACGTATTAATTTAAAGCATGTCACCAAAAAGAAATGTAAGAAAAATAAAAATTGCATTTCTCAAGAAATTTCACTTTTGGGCTACACATATTGCATAACATTCCAGGAGGAGGCGGTTTAGAAAATGTATACTGAAAGTTTTTAAAAATGATTTACAAAGGGATGGGCAAGAGGGTATATAAAAGCTCCGAAAATAGCGTTATGTAATATGTGAATAGCACAGTTCCTGGAAGGCATGAATTGGTTTTAGTTTTAGTACCTTATATTATTAAAAAGCTTGGCGCTACTTTTATATTTACTTAAAAAATTATCTATGTACTTACCTATAGCTTTCACTTTTCTGCTCGTACTTTTTTATGTGCTGTCAAGTTTCTCTGGCTAAGTTTCTGCAAGTATAGTGGAAAAAAATGCGCTAGAAAAATATGCTGATATTTATGATTTAGTTTCTACACCGAAAGAATTTTCTTCATAAATTCTATGAATTTCGACATTAATCCAATGAAAAATTTCATTAAAATTCAACCAACGTCACGCTTCGTTGGATTAATGAAACCAGTTTCGTCAAAACTATTTTATTGAGAACTTCGTAACATTTATTTAACAATATCACTGATACAATGAAATAACTTCATCGAAATAACAAAATGATTTCATGAAAGCAATGAAATAACTTAAATATAAAGGGGTTTCTTAATAATTAAAAAATATTGTTGTCGTAAATCCAATGAAATATTGCCACGAAACCAGAATACCAACGAAACAATTTCAATGAAATTCTTTCACAATATTTGTGAAATTTTCATTGAATTTATGACATTGGATTTATGAAGCAAAATTCTTTCGGTGTAGCAATGAATGTTTAAAAAAACAAGATTTTTGTTAACAATTGTACTAAAGAAAGTAAACTTCTACTTAAATGTTAGTTTTCAATATTTAATTTCTGATATTTTAATTATAATCTATAATTTTTTTTGGAGCTATGCTCTTTATGGCTCGATACGGGACTTAGGACGTGATTAATTATTTTAACAAAAATAGTTGACTCTATTACAATTATAAATTTATTTTTGTTGTGAAGAGCACGAAAATAAACGAAACAAAATGTTTGATTTTGTTTTGTATCGTTCTCTGAAGTGAGTGAAACAAAAACAATGATAAAGATTGCTCAATTTGTTTTTGTATTGTTTTTGCACATGAGCACAAAACAGAGTACGAAGCCGATTGGCTGTTAGCCGGCTAACAGCCGCCGCGGCCACAAAAATACTTTAGTCGTATGCAGTTAGAAAATAGAATAAGGGGAAATAAATAGAATCATTTTGAATTTGAAATTATCATATAATACAATTTTATTGCACTGTTATTTCACATATGAAATTTGTTGTATATAACTAAGCAGCATAGCTCTAACCGGGTGTCATAAGACACCTCTTTTCTTTTTTTTTTTTTTGCAAGATAAATTTCGATACGAATTTACACAGCAAGTTTTAATCCAAGAAATTTCGCTCTGTTGTTCGTGCGCGCTATGCTCAGTTAGCCGAGTGCAATGGAATGTAGCTGCAATGGTAGTAAGCAGCTGATCGATAATGTTATGTGAAAAGTAATGAAAATGATTATCGAGATATAACAGGAATGTAAGAATCTGTACAGGTGTTTGTTTAGAGAGAACCTGAATAATGAAAAATTGAGAAAAACTGGTTCTGCAGCAAATAAAGTGTTAAGTGTTAAATTTCTTCCAATCTGTAGCTGGTCTACACTGAAGGAATTTTGATATTTCCAGATAAGCAATAAATATGGTCTGCATGAAAACTCTGGGTTGCCAGGCGTTTTGTTTATTTGTTTACAATTTTTTAAAATGTGTATAATGCCGAGTGCACATTATGGAATTTTTTGACCACACAACAGTGTGCCATAGGGGCAATGTTTATCGTTTCCGATATTTTTCGTTGTGTGGCATTGCTCTCCAATGTGAACGACATTTTAAAATGGCAACACAAGATATGCCAGATGTGTACTTGGCATAAATTTACCACGACCATATTGTTGAATTGACAGCATTGGTGTACAATTTGACCACCCATGCTTGTTGCTAAAGTTCTAATATTTTTCGTGGTCATTTTAAGCACGCACTGTGTCATATTTGTTCTGCGTATCCATTTTTTTATTAGAGCTATGCTATTTATGGTGCGATACAGTAGTTAGGACGTGATTTTCGTAACAAAAATAATCGACACTATTACAGTTATAAACTTATTTTTGTTTTAATATCTTTGTAATTAAAATCAGCGTTGCCAATTTAGCGCGTTTCGCACTAAATTTAGCGCTTACGCAGTTAGGAAAGAAAATAATGGGTAATAAATAGAAACGTTTTGAAATCTGTGGCAATAAGGAAAAATTGCTTAAGTCATATTTTACTGTTTTGCAGGAGAGCACTTTTGAGCGTTCAAGTCGATTTTCAGAAATTTATTTCTTTTACAGTTAAATTGGGGAATTCTCTGTTGACCTTTATTTTTTTAAGCAAACATCGTTCTACACACTGTAAATAATAAATTTAAGTTAAAATATACTAAAGTATAATCTTAATTAAGCTATTATTCCAAATAAGATTAGAAGTCTAAAAAAGATAAGTCGCAAGTAATTTTGCTATAACTTCCTGAAAAATTAGACAAATTAATTAATATTTTGATCAGGGGAACTTTCGAATATGCAAATTACAGAGGTACCATTAACTCAATCAGCTTATCTGGACTTAAGCACTTTTTCCTTTTTGCCACAGAAATTTAATTTAAGAATTTAACATCATCATATAATTTAATTTTATTGCATTGTTATTTCACACATAAAATTTGTTTTACATAGCTAAGCAGCATAGCTCTAACTGTAAACTATCACGAAGTAGTTTTTTTTTAACTCACTCATAGCGCGTTCTTGCAAACTTCTATGGCCAATTATGTGATTTTTCACTTGATATTTTAGCCAGATTAAAAATATCAAACGTTAAAGAATTTCATGCTTACAAAAACTAATATAAAAACTTAAAATTAAATCAAAATTTTATTTTAATAAATTATCTCTTCCAAAAAGCAATTGGAATTAAAATTCTTAGAATCATGATTGATAAATTGTACATATAAAAAAAACAAATAAATATGTATTTAAGTTTTAACTGAAACATCATAAATCTATCTATAGATAATCAGTATCCGAATGCAAAACATAAGGTAATTGTGCATGTATAAATTATAAGTGACATTGAATTAAAACTAAAACTGCATCAAAATAGTATAAAAAATAAAACAAACAAATTTAACACACTTCTTCCTACAATAGAGATTCTGTGCTAAGGAACTAAATGATGATTAAAATTAATGAAATTTTAACATAAAATAATTTTTAAGCAAATAGCTAATATGTAACCAAACAGTAAAAATAAACAGATAAAAAAACAATATCCTATTGTTTTAAAATAAAAAAATGGATAGATGAAAATTCAAGCGAATGAAAAAAAGAGCGATAAAACTAAATGACTATTTAGCAACTAAAAATACAATAAATGGTAAAATAATTTAAAAAAATATTATGATTATGATTTTATTATTTCCAACTAAGGGTAAGTACAAGACCGCAATAAGCGAAGATATAATTTTCTTTAGAAAACACAGTATGTATGTGAGACATTTTTTAGAATTGAAATTACTGAACTTAAGCCTGATTAAGAAATTATTACTGATCAAAATTTAATTTTTCTTACAAGATTTGAGTAAACAAGATATTTGTATAAAATTTTTGCACAATATGAAGAACGATATGACGATTAATTCTGCATGGCTAATTTCTATTTTTTTGAATTATGACGTTCTTTCAGTAAATGAGAGATATGTTTTAACCAAATTAAAAATCGTTTAAGGTGTGTTACTTTAGACCTCAGTCTTTCGTTAATCGATTTCTAAATTTTTATTTTTGCCTGAAAGGGAACAACAGTGGTTCAAAAAAGTTAGATTCATTTCATTCGAATAATTTTTAATCGAATAAATTTTATTCGAATAATTTTGTTTCAATAACATTTAATTGTAATATTTTATTAAGTTGATTTTTGCTCAAAATAATTTTATTCACATACAATTTTAACCGACTAATTTTTTTTAATCTTATAAATATATTTCATTTAAATAATTTTATGCCGTAATTTTTAATTTTCTTTTAAGTAAGAATACACAGCGTAGACACTTTAAAAAATTCCGTAAAAAAAAATTTATTCTTAAAGCATACATACTCGTACAACTCTTAAAAGCAATTCAAACATTTTCAAGCGCAAGTGAATATAAAAAGTGTTACAAAAGTTGTAAAAAACAACATAAAAAAGTTATAAAACCAACACATTTTGCATACAAAATGGTAAAACAACAAGCGAAGCGAAAACCCAGTGAAACTAAAGAAAGAGAACTTGAATCAGGTAAGTATATGTATGTGGATAAAAACAAAAGGTATTTTTTCCAGTAACGCAGATTGGTGATAATGCTGATGGTTAAAAGAGAACAAAAAAAAACCAAACGAAAACACAATAATATTTTCATTCCAAATGGAAGCTAAATAAAGGCATTGGCTTAACGGAAGCCATTGACATGTAAAGGAGTATGATAAAGATAAAATATGTATGTATTTGCAATTGTACACACATCCTGTCAACCAAGCCTTTATTTAAATTACAAAAATAAAGAACGCCTAGTCAAATGAATTTAAACTACCTGGTTTACACATCCACTTCGTACTTTCCAACAACATAAATAACCAACAACAAGGGCAAATAATTTTTGTTTTTGTTTTCGATTACATGGCATCATATGGCTGTAGTGCACAAAATTCAGAGAATAAGGCTTTTTAACCGACCGCGGAGGAAGGTTCTTAATTTAGAGAAACCAGTGCCTACTAAATACCTCATAAAATGGAACAAAATTAAAAAGAAATCTCTATGGTTTTTTTTCAATAAGGAAATCTTATTAATTTCATAGAGAAAACCTTTTTGAAAAAATCAAGAAGAAATCTTGTAGTTTTTATGAGGTTATCTTATTGATTTTTTCAATAAGGGTTTCTTATTGTTTTTATTAGGCGACCTCATAAAAAATAAAAAATAAATTACTTCTTTATTCTGTGTAGTTATGTATTTTCATTTAAATGCTATACCATATACATATATATGTCTGTATGTAGTATATTGCAGATGTTAGTTATTTATACATACATACATACACATAATGTTATATTCTTAACTAACTTACTCACCAAGCATTGAACCAGCAAACTTCTAACTGATAGCCAAGCACTCTAACCAATATGCTAACAGGCAGCCTGAATAACCATTGAAATTATTGTGCAAACATTCTTATACAAAAATGAAAAAGATCATGAAAAAAATGTTCTCTATGTCTATTTATAGATATGAAATAGCAATATTTAGTGTTCACAGGATATCAGGTGGGCTTATACCAAACTCCCTAGTGACTTTCAACAGGATTCTTTGTGATCAACGCCATAACAGATCTATAAAGAGCGGCAATGTTGATTTTTGGACGAGATCTTGTTTTAAAAAATTATATTTAAGACAAGCTAGTTTAATACAAAAGACAACAAAATAAAAAAAATAAAAATGTTATTAATAATAGAAACTGATTTTTGTAAAAATTAATAAATCCGCCTTATTGTGAATGGCGTCGTCGACGTCACATCAAGACGGCAGTCAAAATTGTTACTTGTCTACTCTTTGTCGACAAAATTGACTACTATTAACCTGCTCCATTAATTTACAAAACCTTAGAGATTAGTAAGAGATTGACAATAAGATCCAATTGTTGTCGATAAAACGTGACAATATTTACTGTCGCCTTGATGTGACGTCGACGACGCCATTCACAAAAAGGGGTAATAAGTTATATTTCTAGAGCAAAATACGGAGCTCCTATTCACCTAAAGCATGTAACCCCCATATGCAAAAAAAAATTAACGTGTGCTTGAAGTGTACGTTAAAATAAAATTTCCATACAAATACTGGTTTTAACGTGCATTTGAAACGCACGTTAATTTTTTTTTTGCATATGAGGGTAAGTCCTTAACAACGTGATGAATGTGTTGTATTTTTAACCGACTTCAAAAAAGGGAGTAGGTTAACAAATCGCCTCCTTTTTAGATATGTTACTTCATAACTCGGTACATTTTAGACCGATTGTAAAAACTTTTTTCCTCCCATTGATCCCACTGTAAAAAAAGTGGGCGGAAAACTCCCATAATCTTATTGTATATAATACAAAAGTACGTTTATTTGTTATGGGTGAACTCTTCAATGCCTTAACAGATTTTCGCCTTCGACCCCGCAAAATATTCGTAAAAGACCTGTGCGTGTTTATATATATATATTCTACCCCGGTAAATGCTACGCCCCTTTCAGAAATAGTGCTTCGTCCGACAGATGGCGCAATTTTTAGTTTTTTTGTGCTTTTGCACCGTAACTCAAGAACTGCTAACCCGATTTTGACCAAACTTCATATACGCTCTATAGGGCGTGAGGAGTGTTTCTGTGTAGTTTGAAGTTCGTCCGACAGATGGCGCAGTATTTATTATTTTTGTGTTTTTGCACCGTAACTCAAGAACTACTGAACCGATTTCGACCAAACTTTATATACATGCTCTATGGGGCGTGAGGAGCGTTTTTGTGTAGTTTGAAGTTCATCCGGCAGATGGCGCCATATTTAGTTTGTTTTTTGTGATTTTGCACCGTAACTCAAGAACTACTGCACCGATTTAGACCAAACTTTATATACATGCTCTATGGGACGTGAGGAGCGTGTCTGTGTAGTTTGAAGTTTGTCCGGCAGATGGCGCAATAATTAGTTTATTCGTGGGCAAAATCCAATTTTCATATTGTACCACCAATGCCATATACAACACTAATGTTTGCTTAGGACCAGCAACGCGGACCGGGGTCAGTTAGTTTGTTTATATAATTTTATAATATTCTACTTATTTGATTGCTGCGAAACCTATAAAACACCTTTGGTTCTTGTAACTACACAATTTGAAAGTTAAAAAAATGGGCGGAATTACGCCCATTAATATTTATTATAATATTTCACGCGGTTCTACTTAACAGATTTTTACGAAACTTGCCACACACCTTGAGCTCTAAAATAGACACAATCCTGCATTTAAAAAATTAAAATTTAATATTTAATTTTACGTGGTTATACTTTACCGATTTTTACTTAACACACACCCTAAGCCCTGAAAAACACACAATCTTGCATTTAAGAAATGGGCGGAGACACGCCCATTAAAATTTATTTTTATATTTCACGTACTTCTTCTTATCTTCTTCTATCATATATTTGCATTGAAGTATGTTTTTTTTTTTGGCAGAAAGAATTATTGAATTAGTTCTCTTATCGCTCGAGCAAATAATTTTAAATAATTTTGGGTAAATGGACATTACCTACTCCATGTAATGTATGAGTACATGGCTGAATTTAGGGCGCCATATGATATCTACTAAATAAGAAACACACTAACCGACATAATGACAGAGAAAAAAAAATATCAACTTATTTTCTTTAATCGAATTTTTGGTACATTATTCGTTGTGCATATTTCATACAATATACAAGTTTTAATATACATATGTCACCCGGTCTATGAAAAGGTGGCTAATGACTCAAAATCAGCTGTTAAAGATAAATCAGCTGTTAAAGATAAACAATGCGTTTTGTGAGTTTCTCGGTAGTTGTTGTTTTTTGAGTCATAAGCCACCTTTTCATAGACCGGGTCACATATGTAAATATATTTCTCTTTATATCTGTATGTCCTTCTTTGCCTACGCTGGCACATGTTTATTCTATACATTCAAACAAATGCTTATTTGAATTTATATACTACATTGAGCGAAAATAAGTGTTTCAATTTACTTGTATGTCTGACTGATAAGAAGGAGATACGAGTACTACACACATACTTGAATACCTGAATACGCACATGTACGTTTATAATGAGATACTTAGCAATTCCATGGGAAAGTTTTTTGCGGTTATACTACGAGTTCCATTGTTGTTGGCATTCTTATAACAACACTTGACACAAGAAATGCTATAAGAGTTTATAGTTATATGTAAGTACATGTATAAAGCTGCCTTTAAATGTGAGTTTGTATATTTCCACTTATGTCTGGATATCCTCTACTTTAACCAATATATCGTTGGCTAAAATGCCAACTTCCCTAGGTAAGAAATAAAATATATGAAAAACTTATTTATATCGCTTCAGTTGTTAGGCTTGAACATTTTTTGTAGCGATATAATATCAAGGTTTAAAAATTTTTTTGTAGAAGCAAAAAACTCTGTCATACACAAAAGGTGAAAAGGAACCAGATTGCATGCGTCACGCTACCCGTCTATCAGTATGTTGGCTACAGGCTCCTTTCTCGAGAACAGTAAAAGCTACGCACCTGAAGTTTTTCACAGAATATGAAAAAACTACATATATATAACAGTTAAAAATTATATGGTGCTACAAGACCAGGAACGTAACAAATTTAAATCCTATTTAATAAACAATTAAGTATATATAGACACTTGCAATTTTCAAAGTTTGTGTATTTTTATGCAGACTACACTGTACACTGAAATTTAAAAAACTCTAAATTGAAGGATATTCTCTCAGTTAATAGCGTTTTCACACTGAATTGGTTTTAATAAAAGTTGGTTTTAATACAAATTGTTTTTGTTTAATCCAACTTAAAACCATTTCTGAATTGGTTTTATTTTGGTTTTATGAAATGAAACCCTGTTTTCGCTGTGGTAAATTTAGTGCTGCCAAGTTAAAATGACCGGTAGCAGCTGATAATGTTTATGCCAGTGAATAACAAGAGATGTCGCTTGAAAGATTTTCAACTTAAAAATGGATGCAGCAGCAACAATAAGTAAAAAATTATGGAAAAATAAGAGTTCTTTGGAAGGAAAACAACAAAAATATTTTCATTGACCTCTGGAAAGTGAAAATAAACAATATGACATATCGAACCATGGATAAAAAAGTTGTATTTTGTGATTTATTTGTACATTTTTTATATACAATAACTTGATTTCCAAGCACTTCTTCACTTTGTGTTACTAGTTCCATAATTTTAAAATATTAAATTTCCATTTTAGAGCGCATTGTAAAGTTTCTTAGTTTTTCATACAAACAAAAACAGTTGTACAGTTTGTCAAATAAGTGTTATAAAAAGCAGAAAAAAATACAACAACAAACACACGCATTTCTGCAGGAGATTTATTTTATTTAGGGCAAGGTTATTAGACAGTCTGTGAGTTAAAACCTGAATTTAGCAAATGGCAGTGTGAACGCAAAATCAGCTGTTTATGGTTTTAACGTTAAAACCAGGTTTTAACTTGCAGTGTGAAAACACTATAATGTAACTATGATTTTGTAATCTTGACAACTTGCTGTATCTTGGAAAGTATTATTTTGTTTAATAATAATATTTTGTTTTTTAATCGTATATTTATTGGTAGATGTTTTCTTTCAAACAGCTGTGTGTCAAATCCGAAATAGAAATAAATTAATAATTAAACGCTCAGCTGTTTTAAACAAAAAGTCTACTAATAAATATATGATTAATAAAAAAGAAAATATTATTATTATATAAAATAATACTATGGTCGCATTTAACAATACTATTATAATATTATAATATGGTATGTGGCAAGTCTCACTTATACTTTAGTCACATCTAACAATAGTGTTGTTTTATTTACAATACTAAGATTAGGTATAACAAAGTTAATTGTTTTTGTAGATAATATTATTATTAACTCAGATACTAGTATTATTTAATATTTGCTTTTCTGTTGACAATAATATGATTTGACTGCAACCATATAATTCAATCATAGTATGCTGCTGATTGATTATGGTTACCTCAATCATATTTTTTCTCTGCGTGTGCGATGTTTTATATAGTATTTTAGTTGCATAGAAAAATATGTGTATACATAAGAGCGTAACACCCTAACCGGGGTAAAAATAAATTGCGCCGTGTACCTTTAAATAGGAAGTATTATTGCAAGGCTATTGCTAGGAACGACGAATCTTTCGGTGCGAATTTTCGACATAAAAAATAAAACACATGTGTGCATATGAAAATGAACACAACACCGCCGTACAACGAAATTCGTCGTGCGTGACGAATTCTGAAATAGATTTATTTCTAATTTATACGCCGACGAACGACGAAAAAACAATTTTCTCTCTCTCTCTCTCTATGTTTTTATACACACAACAATCAACTTTTTCAAATGTAAGAGAGGAATTCGCTGAGTAAATTCGTCGTTGTTGTGCTTCACACGACGAATTTACGCAGCGAACTCTTATCGACGAATTCGTCGACGTGGACGAAATTCGTCGTTCGTCCCAATTGTGTTCCTAGCATATGTCGAAGAAAAAATTTACTTTTTGCGAAAGTAGGGGGCCCCTTTTTAAAGTTTTGGTTATAATTTCGGCGTCATATATTAAAGTGTGATATATCGCTGTTTTTGTCTCGACGAAACAACCGTTTTTCCTTATCGACCACTGACCTCAAGTATCAGGTTCTAGTATTGAATATACAACTTTAATGCCCGAAAACGAAAGCGTGCAAAACACTATTAAACCTTTTCAAAGAAAGTATTTTCAAATTTTCTAAAATTTACTTATTTTCGGGACATATTGCCTTGCCAGAAATAAAGCTTTTAGCGCAGAAGACGTGTAACCCTTATTTGTTTTTTTTTTCGGTTAATGTTCTGGTGACAAACACATGGTTTAATTAATTAATATAAAAAGAATATAGCAAGCCACCGTTTAGTATTCTCAAGAGGATGGAGCTGACAAATGCTTTTGCATAGATCCTAATTTAGCAAAACAATAAAGTAATTGAATGATTAAGTAGAGAAATTTTTTAATTCAACCACTGACACCACTTCTGCGCTGATAGTCTCAAGTGAAAGAATTTCTGAAATATTAGAAACAAATATATTCTAATATTTGGGAAATTATGTATGAGTTGAAATGTATCCGGTCTTACAAAATTTGTCCAAAAACCATGCGGAGAAGATTTACAGCAGAATTAATTTCTGCTTATTTTATTTTAGTTTGAAAACTTTTTTCAAATAACAGCTTAACGCTTAAATCTATTTCCTAGAACAGTGCCTACTCAGATTCAAATGCTTCAACTAATAAAAAAAAATAGTGTAAAAGAACATAAAATTAAATGAAAGAAAAACTAAAACCCATTACACTAGTGTATGGTACGTACCTACACCTTTCGCGTAGAAAAACTCGACCTTGTTAAATCTTTTTTTTTTCTTTTTGTTTATTATTTAAGTCGAAGGTACTCCTACATGAAACCACAAAATCTAAGAATATTTTTAGATTTAATCCCAATAAAATTTCAAAAACATATGTAAGTTTACTGGCGCACCACACATCTGCTGCCTTGCTTTTATGTTGTCTCATCTAAGCTTTATAAGATAAACATTATTACAGAATAAGCAATCAACTTTAAATAATTTACAGACAAAAAAAAAACCCTAACCCATTCAAAGGTTAAATTATCCTGCAACATTTGCGGCTGCATGATTAGGTACATATATTTTTTATACTATTTTGTATTCTAGATAGCATTTGCATTACAAACCAATGACTTAGAGAGAAGCCATAACTCTCTCGTTGCTTAAACAATTTTTGGTAATCGATTTTTAGTCGCCTGTGGAATGCTTCATTGGGCTGCTCAATGAAGAATAGTGATGCCCACGTTTAACAGTGATTGGAATCACAAGCATTTTATTAACTTTTTGGTTTCACTAAGTTCCTTGTTGAAGAGAGCATAGTGAAGGGAAAAAGTATAAAGTTTTAAAGGGTGATGGTATACATATGTATACGTAAAGTGAAATTATTAAAAATAATTTTTCGTTTTCCATCAAACTCTTTTATTTATTTTCATTATGTATGAAATGTTTCAGTGACCGCAAAGCGAAAACATTTAGCGATTCGGTCGTATTTCTGTATATTTCATAACGACGTCTTTGACTAACAGATCAATAAAAAAAATTCTAAACGAAAATTTAGGTTTTTTTTTCAAATATATTCTTAATATTTGTTGCTCCTGTCCATGTGAATCTTATGAAAATAAACACACACTATGGAATCTTGGTAGCACACAATTCAGCATTTAGGGCGGGTTCACTCCCATAACAATTTTGTATTACGTTTCATGTATTTCTACTTAATGCATTCTAATAATATTAAAAGAAAAAATTTTATGGAAAACTGGGCCAAAATACGGCGAATCTAAAAAAAAGTTTAAAAATTTCGTTACAGTGAAGTTCGTTATAAAGAAGTTCGACTGTATTAATGGACGCATGATTAATGAATATACACCGTTTAATTTCATATTAAGTATACGTATGTCATCACTAGGGCTAGGAATCTCATGCAAATTCATGTTTTCACTGGGCATCATAAAACGGAAACAACGGTTAAGTTATCTTTGCGAATCGTGAAATTTCCTATGAAATGAAAAAATACTCGTTTTTGCATATTTTTGCGCATATTTTTCAATAAATGCATGTTTTTTTTGCATATTTTTGCTATTTTGGTTAGCATCCATTTGAAAAAGTAAAACGCTCCTGATACTTAGTGCGCCATCGTCTGGTAAAAGTTGACACATAATTTGTTACAAAATATTTGCCTGAATCACCCTGTTGAACTCTAAATTTTTATATTTACACAACATTTTTATTGTTTTGTTCGGGAATTCGCTGAAAATTTGTAACTTTACACAACATAACACATTTTAAATGGAAAGTGAGTTGGTTTTTAGATTTTTTCTGCAAAATTATGGAAATTAACGGCCTGGCCCACGATGTCACGAGAAATCGTTCGATCGACAACTTGTATTGCAAACAAAAATAAATTTTCTAAAGTTATTGTTGTTTGCAATACAAGTTGTCGATCGAAAAATATCTGGTGACATCGTAGGCCAGGCCGTTAATTTAACTTAATTTTTTGTTGTTGAATTTATTGTTTTGTTTTTCTTTATACTAATTTTATATGAAGATACATAATATGTATGTATGTATATTAAATGAATTGTTTTCTGCCTTTTTTTTTGTAAAATTGTTTTTAAATAAAATATTAAAAAATATTTTTAATTGCATATTTTCTGTGTTTTTAGTGCATATTTTCAAATTTTAAGTGCATGTTTTATGCGCATATTTTCGACTTTGTAGTGCATGAGATTCCTTGCCCTAGTCATCACCTTTTAAATAATTGTGTGTATGTGTGTGTACGCAGAGAAGGGATGTATGCGAGTATATTGATTGACTTATGGAATGAAAAGATATTGAAACAAATATTTTTGTTGGTTTTATAAAAAGTTTGTGCATTTAAAAATATGAGAATATACTAACTTTTATTTTATATTTTATGCCTCTACAATTTTTAGAGCTTTTATAGCATGTTTAATTTCTTGTAGGAACCAATGAAATTTTTTCAGGCAATGTATTAGCTTTTTTTAAAGCCAATATAATTATCGTTATAAAAGCTTTAAACAAATTTTTGTGATTGTCAAACAGAAATATTTTTATGGGCTGTTGTCAAAGTGCGGAGGAGTTGCATTCATTATAAAAGGAATTCGCATTTACGATAAGATCACTACGGCATGATTATTTGGAAGAATGAACTTTTTTTCTTCATGATTATTTTATAAATTATTCATACAAAAACAATAAAAAAAAACAAACCAAATTTATATTAGTATCAAAACTATATTTTCATATTTCTTGTAAGATAGTAAAATTTGTAAGATACACCTTTCTGTGCAACTATATTTTTTATTTTAAAGTTGTTTTTAAAAAAAGCAACTATTGCAAAAAAAATAATATTTTTAAAATATTAATCAGAAATAATTTCTTAATCAGGCTTGAGTTCAGTAATTTCAATTCTTATTGAATGAAATATTTTTATTAATTAATGTGAGTATCTAAAGAAGAGAAGAAAAATTAAACTAGACTTTATTAGCTGGGGGAAATACCGATATTTTTCTGTGCAGCCACGCACTTCATCAGCACCCATGTCTATCTACTGGGGGTAGAGATTATTATTAACATCAGCTATTTAACTTAAATTTCTATGAAATGGAATATGAGAATTGATTGTGTATACAATTATTGATTTACCTTTGGCAAACACATTTGTAAGTATCACTATTCATTTTCTGTTTTTCCCTTTTCTATTTAGGTTAGCACGAAGTTATATCACGCTACCTATGTATGTTTAACTATTCTTACTTATCTTTTACGATCATCACATTAATTATTTTTACTTATTCGATGCACCATCGGTACATACATATAAGTATTATTGTAGTGGCTTTATGTTACTTTGGTTTTGCTTTCTACAGTTGACTTCGCTTTTCAGCATTCTGAAGCAGTGATAGCCAAGTGAGCAGTGATCGCTAAGTGAACATATTTTTGTCACGTGCCCATGATGAATTAAATGAGACATTTTTAGATTTAATTGAACTGTAGTGAATTTTAATCAGAAATAATTTCTTAATCAGGCTTGAGTTCAGTAATTTCAATTCTTATTGAATGAAATATTTTTATTAATTAATGTGAGTATCTAAAGAAGAGAAGAAAAATTAAACTTAAAATGTCTCATTTTTAAAATATATAATTTAAATTTTTTTTAAAAGCCATTTTTTAGTGATTACCTCCTGCAAATAAATTTTCGAAAAAGTACCTCCTTGAAAAAGGTATTTTTTCGAGGAAATTAACTTTTTGGAAAAAAGTAACTTGTTGGAAAATAACTAACGTAAAAAAGGTCCATTTTTGTAAAAACAAATTTCGTTTAGAAACAAACTACTTTTTTCGAATAAAGTATAAAGACAAAAGTACCGTTTTGGAAAAAAGTATCATTTTGCAGAAAAAACCATTTTTGGAAAAAAAAATTGGTTTTCGAACAAACTCCTTTTTTCGAATAAAGTACATTTTTAAACAAAAGTACCTTTTTTAGGGAAAGAAAGTACCTTTTTTGGAATAAAAATACCATTTTGGATAAAAATACCTTTTGGAAAAAATTAACTTGTTGGAAAATAAATAACGTAAAAAAAAATCTATTTTTGTAAAAAAAATTTTATTTTCGAACAAACTACTTTTTTCGAATAAAGTATAAAGACAAAAGTACATTTTTTAGGGTAAGAAAGTACCTTTTTGGAAAAAAAGTATCATTTTGCAGAAAAGTCCATTTTTGGAAAAAAAAAAGATTTTCGTTTTAGAACAAACTCCTTTTTTCGTATAAAGTACATTTTTAAACAAAAGTGCCTTTTTTAGGGAAAGAAAGTACCTTTTTGGAAAAAAATATCATTTTGGAAAAAAGTACCATTTTGCATAAAGAAATACCTTTTGGGAATAAAGTACCTTTTTTGGGGAATAAAGTACCTTTTTTGGGGAAAAAAGACATTTTTGCAAAAATACATTTTTGCAAAAATACCTTTTTGAAAAAAATTACTATTTTGGAAAAGGACCTTTTGTAAGAAGTACCTTCTAGAAATATAAAGCGTATCTCATTGTATAGGAGTACCTCTGTATGCAAATGAAATGTGAATGTTAATAAAATTTTATTTTTCAATGACTGCATATGGGCATTTCTCCGAGAAATTCCACTTTTTTGTAGCGTGAGACAGCAAGGAATTAACCTTGTATATCTAAACAACGTGACTCGATTTTTCTTAAAATTTTACTTAACTTAGAGCTGCTGACGGTCTATACAAATATATAAAAACAATCGTTTTCTTTAAAAAACAAAAGCACATTTGCTTGATGTCGCACGCTACAAAAAGTTGACATGGAAATGCCCATATACATTTTCCATGCTTTAAAAGCACTATAAGTATTTATTTATTGTTGTTTACCCTTAGAAATCCTCAATTGTTGCATAAGAATTACTACAAAAATTTGAACATCCATATTGTTTTATTTTTCGGGTTTCGGACACCAAAGGTGAAAAGGAACCTTATTGTTTTCGCTACGCAGTCCGTCTGTCCGTCTGTACGTCTGTACGTCTGTCCGTCACAGGCTATTTTCTCGAGAACCATAAGAGCTACGCACCTGAAATTTGGACAGAGTGTGTAGACAACAACAAATAAATGAGAAATAAAAATTAAAGGGTGTTCCAAAACGAGCAATGAAAAATGTTAAAATCCTATGTAATATACATACAATTGTATGTATGTATATACACTTGAAATTTGTAAGGTTAGTGTATTTTTAAACAGACTATAAAAATTAACACTAAGATTTAAAAAATTTAAATTAAAGGGTGTTCCATCAGTTAATGTAATTTTGCCTATATAATTTTGATAACTTGCAAATCTTGGAATAATCTTGGAAACCGTAAGAGCTAAACTCTTTAAATTTTCAAAAACGGTAACATAAAAAAACCAAAATTATAAAATCGCCAAGCCGAAAAAAATCGCCAAAAACAAAAAGAAATCGCCAAAACGAAAAAAAGCGCTAAATTGAAAAAAATGTCTAAGACTAAAATAAATCGCGAAAAACCGGAACAAACTCCAAAATTTAAAAAATCGCCATGAAAAAAAAATCGCCAAAATTAAAAAAATCACCAAAATGAAAAAATCGCCAAAATGAAAAAATCGCCAAAATTAAAAAAATCGCCAAAATGAAAAAAACCCAAATATTTAAAAAAAATCGCCAAAACAAGAAAAAGGCGAAAAAAATCATTTCATCTGAAAAAACGTCAAAAACGCAAAAAACGCCATATTACAAAAAAATGTTCAAAGCTCAAAGTACGGAACCCTTCGTGCACGAGTCAAAGTTGCACTTTACTGAATTTATTATTTATACGAATATATTTTTTAAGAAATTTTTAAGGAAATGTAACGACAGAACCAGCAAACGTTCAATCGACTGACATAATCAATATAATACAAGTTTACACTGGCTTTGTTTAAATTTAGACTAGTTAGTTTTGTTTTCTCTTTGAATATAATATTTCATTATTTGCTTTAAATAGAAAGCAATAAAGCAACGATTAGTAATGTTGAGCTTTTAAATTACAAACCAAGTTTGATTCATTAACTAACCAACCACACCAAATTAATCTAATACAAAACGACATCTAACAGCAGTTGCTTATTAGCATCATCTTAAATAAATGTTTGTTTATTGTAAGCACGTGTTTGTATTTTAATTTTCCCATTTTGTGTGGTTTTTGACCTCTGCTCATTTGGTAACGCCTTAAGAAAATTTATAACCGCAAAAGAGACAGAGGCAATGACATAACAAATCAAAGGACAGTCAAAAAAGCTTAAAATATACACGCATTAATCAAAAGGAATAAACTTTCAGGGAAACGTTGTAGAAACTCAAAAACTATAAGCAGTTTTAAGCACTTGAAATTTAAACAACAGTTCATATTTCTTTTTTGTAAGTTATTTCTAATTTAATTTAAGGCCTAATTTTGTAAAACGCAACGCTTAGCCTTGACAGATTTTCTATGTATTTTGTTTTTGTAATTTAAATTTTTTCCATATAAAATTTTTCAACGCTTGGCGTTGCGTTTTACAAAATTGGGCCCTTAATTTCATTACAATTAAAAATAATAATATAAAAAAGAATAAGCCGATTTAAAAATTTGCTTGAGTCAATTTAACTTATGTTTGAATTAAAAAATTAATAATAAAATTTATTCTGCAAAGGCGGATCCAAAGGAGAAAAATCTTCCAACTTTTAAATAAGCTTGTCTTTACATTACACATGCACGGTTGCCAGATTTGACAATTTATCGTCATTTTGACAATTTTGGGTGCCAAAAATTGCTCCTGTGGCTGAGTGGTAGCGATGCTAGCCTCTCAGTCCAGGACCCTGGGGGTTTTCTGCAGGCAAGCTAATCACTTCGCGGGTTGTGTTTGTTAAAAAAAAAAAAATCGACTGGAGGATTTTCGCCTTCAATTGGACGATTTTAAATAATTATAAATTTACACCCTTTTGCAGAACTATAAAACTATTTTGACCAAGAACTTGACTAGATTTTGCTAGAAAATGCAATCAAAATAAGGAGCAAAAGGAAATCAATCTTAATATTTGTCAAATGCAAAAACTACTTGAAAATGGTATAAGTAATTTTTTTAAAACAAATTTGCTTGCAAATCTTGGTGGATTATAAAGATGAAAATAATTATTTAGACATTAAAAAAATTTACTTGGGAATACATATATGCCATGGATGTATTTGCGGATGCTAAAGTTCATAAAATTTAAAAATGTGTGATAAGATTTTAATAACATTTGACTTCTAAGATGAATTCAAAGTCTTAAGCTTAACCCTACAAAATTATTACAGAAAATAAATTTCTTTTTTTGACAAAAGTACCTTTTTAAATACTCTTCGTATATTGGCCGTCAAGCAACTATAAATGAGCACCGTTGAAAATAAAAGTCATACTCATACGCAAAAATACGCATAAGAGTTTAGTTATGACAAACAACGAATATATCCCTACACATTACCTAAATTATGCATTACAAACGCCTAACTAAATCTTTACACTGCATCAGCTAAAATCATACATACAAGTAAAAAATACTCGGAGTATTTACTCGAATACACATGAGTATCGAGAGAAGTATTTGATTTGCAAATATTTTTAGCATCACTACTACAAGAATAGTGGATTCGTAGAGCGCTAAAATGGTAATAGTACAGTAATAGTGGTCAGCAGATTTCTTCGCAATTTAATAATTATCAACTGTGCTAAAAACATTTCTAACTAAATATTACTAGTAATACATTTATCAAATATAACAAATACCATTTCATAAAAGATTTTTTTTTGTGAATTGTATGAAAAACATTTTATAGCAGTTGATTAAAGGTTATAGAAAAATGCATACGTAGGCGTTTGATTAATAAATACTCTGAGTATCCGAATAAATATTAATAATCTGAGTATAAGCTTACTGAAAATATAACTATGGCAGATACTAGCCCTGACTTCGTATTAATATAAAAAATATTGGATAACATCGGGATTCGTTTTTAATTTTGTTTTCTTTTAGCTCACTTGGTTTAAAATACATTGGGTCGTATGCAAAAAAAATAACAAAGCTTTGCCAAGCAATGTTAAGTAAAGTTGTATTCTAAAAAAAATTATTACATCAAAATTCTAAAGTAGGCACCTACGTTTGTTAAGGATACTTTAAGTTGCTATTTCCAAAATATGTATTTTCTACCTCAAACATTTTTGTTCATATAACACATATTGATTCATGATACATCTGAAAATGAAGCTGGAAGTGTTAGCTCTTATCTTAAATTTATTATTTCTCTCATGTTATGGAAAACATCACCAAATTATCCAACTGATTCGAAATACATAGCAAAATCCATAAAAAAATATTAAAATAAATTCAATTATACAAAAATGTTTTAGTGATGTACATACAGTCAAAACAAATGGAAAAAATCTGGATATTCAAATACTCATTTCATTCGAATAAAATAAATTGTGATAATTTTTCTTTGTTCATCATACTATTTTTACTTTTACTTCATAGAAATGTTTATGTGTTTTCCTTCCATGTCAGAAGCTCATATTTTTTACTTTACTTCAAGATAATAAAAATTTATTTAATAATATAAAAAATTATTTGAATACTCGAATGAAATTCTATTCGATGTTGTACATCATAAGCTGTGAATTAGTTGTTGAACACGGTGGAGTTACCAGTATTTATTATTGAATTACAAAATAATTAAAGTTGTTTTTTGCATACAATTTCTTAACAAAGCAATGTTAGCCTTAAAGTGCTTGGTAACTAATATGAACTTTAAAGCTCAAGTAAAATATTTTTTTGCATACGGCCCATTGTGTTTAATGCTTGCTTTGATTGCTTTACGTGTAAGCTAGTCAATATTAATAGTCGACAATTTAACCAGAGATTAAAATGTCAAAGTGATGTAAGATTTTAAAAATTCGCTGCTGCATAAGTTAAAAAATGTTAAGTAGAACTTTAGTCGTAAATATGTGCTATACTTTTTAAAATGTTTTATATATAAAAAAGGGAGCTTTATTTGGCGCTTGAGTTACTAAATTCTACAAGGAATTTCTTGTTAAATCAAAAAAATTGGACGGGGAGCGGAAATGACACAGATGGCGCCTAGAATTTGATGTCGTTTTAGAAAGTCACCTGAGGCAAAAATGAAGTCATAGTCAAGCCATGAACAACGATATGCTATATAAAGAGATCAGACTTTAAATGGTGGCGCTATATATAAAAAACAAAAAGTGCTGACATGACAAAAAAAAAAATTATGTGGTTTAGAAACTTCATTGACATATCTTCCATTCTAGGGGATGACTGCACCAGCTTTTTTTTGGACCCTCTTTAATAGACACTCAGTTCTGACCACAGGTTAGGTTAGGTTAGATTAGGTTAGGTTGCTGGTAACGAATGAAATTTAGGGGTCTAGCTCACTTGGGTCCAATACGGTGATTCCTTTGTGCTACCTGTAAGTTGAAAGTAATAGAATAAGGAAAGATAGGGAATATAGAGAGGATATAGATGGAAAGTTTCTTTAGAATAAAAGATATTAAAGGAGAGGAGGGAGGAGAGGTGGGACAGGAGAGGGTCTAGTAAATACACATGCCATAGAGGAAGGCTAACGACCATACCAGTCGCTGCTCCTAATGTATAGACTTAGGTGTCTGAGTCCTATTCCCGATAATTCGGACAGGCTATTGAAGGTTATTCTGCCAAGAAAGTGCAAACGGAGATCCTCCAAAGCAGGGCAGAAGCAGAGAAGATGCTAAATGCTTTCCTCCTCTTCTTCATCATTGCAGCTGTAGCAGTAATCATTATACGGGAGACACATACGTTTAGCGTGGGTTCCAAAAGTGCAGTGGCCGGTTAGTGTGGCCAAGATATTCCTCAGGTGCTTCCTGGTGAAACTAATAAGATTTTTGTTTCTATTAATATTTAGGCGGGGCCAAAGGGTTCTCGATATAACGCAGTTAGGCTGATTGCGCCATCTTTTCTGAGCTAAATTTAGAAAGGCAGTATCGAAGCGTCTCCAGCAGAACGGGAGAGGGAACCCACAAAGATTGTTAATATCGACTTCTCCGAGTGGGGCTCCTCTCTTTGCCAGGTCATCCGCAACTAGATTGGCTGAATTAGTCCAGTTTCCACGCACCCAATATAGTGTGATAGTTGAGTACTGCGCCAGTTTATCAGGGACTGTGCGGCATTCTTGGACAAGGAATGATGTAGAATACACACCTGCGAGGATTTGATCGCAGATTGGCTCTCCGTTATTATCTGGATATTACTATTATGTATCCGATAAAAACTAAGCTAGTGTGTTGCTTTTTAATGGCGTATATTTCTGCCTGAAGTATGCTAAATTCGTCCGGGAGTCTGAAAGACATTTCAATTCTGAATTCTGAGATATATACGCCGCCTCCAACTCTCTCCCCCTCCCCCACCACCCGTCTTGAGCCATCCGTGAAAACCTGCACGGCTCTGTTCATAGGGGAGATCGTTTCTGTCAAAGAAACATTAAATTTCCTTTTGAAGTAGGATTTGGGAGTGCAGTAGTCAATGTGTTCAGGTATATCGTTCGCTGTATTTAGAATGCTAGCGTGACCCCATGGTCTGTAGTTCCATAGCCTATTGCATTCAGTCTAACGGCCGTATGTAGGGTACATTTTCTAGCCATTAAGTTCACCGCAAGCCAAGAAAGCATAGCGAAGAGTGCCTTTGTCGCCGTGGATCTAAGGGCACCTGTTATCATAAGTGCTATTTTGCGGGGAATACCTTCTATCGTCTGGTTCCCCGCTGATTCTAGTGCTTTCCACCAGACCGAGATTCCATAAAATAGGATAGGTTTTATGACCATCTCTAGTATCCAACCGACTCCTTTGGGGTTAATTTCCCAAGAAGAGCCAATTGCTTTCCTACAGTTGTAAATTGCCATAGCGGCTTTCTCTACCCTCGCCTGAAGATTTTCCCTCCAGGAAAGTTTACTATCTAGGACAACGCCTCGATATTTAGCACTCTTCGACAGGGTTAGTGCAGTGCCATTCAATCTTGGGCGATTGAAATGAGATACTTTGTATCTCCTGGTAAGAAGTACTAGTTCCGTTTTGGTCGGGTTGACACTCAGGCCGCTCCTAGAGCACCAAGCATTAACCTCATTTACCGCTCTTTCTAGCCTTTGTGATATCGTATCCAGGTGAAATTCTGATATTGCTATCGCTACATAATATGCGTATACAACGGTTTTAATATTTAAGGATTCCAATTTTCTGAGCAGATTGTTGACCGTCACACTCCAAAACAGTGATGATAGCACACCACCCTGAGGTGTACCTCTGTGGGCCTGCCTTGTGATGGGACCTGCTCTCATGGTGGAAGTGATGATTCTGCGTAGTAGCAAATTTTCAATGAGCCGATAAATCCCTCGGTCAAGCCCCAGCTCTCTAAGAGACTGAATGATCGCCTTTGGATCAATGTTATTAAAGGCACCTTCAATGTCCATGAAGGCCGCCAAGGTACAGTTCTTATGCTCGAGTGACTTCTCTATGTATCCTACAAGGGAATTTAAAGCGGTCTCAACCGATTTGCCCTTGATATATGTAATTCTGACAATACTAGTGTGCCTTTCTATTTATAGATGCAGGGTTTTTAATTTTTACGCATAAATGAAGTAGGGATACTCTTGTGTATTGAAATCGGATATAGTCGTAGTTGGTGTTTGTGGTACAATTATGAGTACAATTAGTTATTTAAATTTAGAGTTCATACTTTAGTATATATTTTTTTAATACTTATTGTCATTCTCTTGGTCAGACTTGGTTAGCTCCAAGCCGAGAAAATTTGGTATTCATAAAAGAGCTTTGTCGTCGCATATGCTTTACTAAAGGTACAAAATCGGTTATTTGCATTATATGTGACCCGGTCTATGAAAAGGTGGCTTATGACTCAAAAACAAAACTTCGATAAATCAGCTGTAGATAAACAATGCATTTTGTCAGTTTCTCGGTAATAACAAATAATTTTTTGAGTCATAAGCCTACCTTTTCATATACCGGGTCATATATATAAAGTAAAACAAAATAAAGGAAAATAAAGTAAAAGAAAAAAATCAAAATACAATAAAAACAAATAATACAATATGGTTAAATTATATTTTTGTTTCTGGACTGGCTGACTATTGTTGGTTTCAATTTGTATCAGTTTTATTTATTGGTTTTATTGCAATTTAAAAACAAATTAAGGACTGGTCTACATAAACTTATTTAATTTTATGTTCGGCTCTTGAAATATCATCAGTCTTTACTTAAGTGCCTTAAAGAATAAACTTCAGTTCTTTGAAAATTCTAGCAGAGTGATTGTAAATTTTTTTGAAAACTTTACGCCGTTGAAATAAAAATTTTATTTAAAAAGCTTTTAACTTATTAATTTTATTCAAGCCTAAGCGCTACGTCATTTTCGTGACGAACAAAATAAAATCAATGTGTTAAAAAAAACAAGAACGCCTGCTTACGTAGATATTATTTCCCTTATTTGCTTTACTTCATTAACAGGACATTAATGAGTAGAATGTTGTACAAAATTTTATTTCTTCACTTTCATTTTATGTCTAATGTATGTTATTTCGAAATAACATTAATTTATTATACAAAATTCAATTATTTCTTAAGAGATATGACAGCATATTATTAAGATAATTGAGCAGGATATAGTAAGGAGACAGAAAAGCTCTGCGACAAGACCGTAAAGTAAATTTTATATTAATGACAATTTTGTCGATTATTTTTAAAGAGACATTCTTAAATTTGTTCACTTCTTTGTTGGATCCCATCAGTTGATGTACAAAATGGCTGTCTGACATGCCATGATGACATTGATTAAGATAATATTTCTTAGGATTTATATTTACTTTTGTAAGAAAAAATTTAAGAAAATATTTTTAACATGCTGAGAATTGAAATTCGTTGAAAATATGACGGTAGTGATAAAAATTTAGGAATATGGGTACTTAACTTATAATGAATTTATTTGCCATGTCTTAAATATATAAAAAATGTAATCGAAATGATTTTAATAATACGAAATGTTGGGGAATAATTTTTATTTTGGCATCTGCATACATACATATGCATAAATATGCACATATGCATAGACGAAATTCGCAACGATATCAAGCGAATATGTACAAAATTCTTAAGGATTTTTGTGTGGCTTTTTCAGTAAAATATAATACGAGGGCGGTTCGGAAACTTCTTAGCCTATCAATGAAAGAGAATAGTTAGTTTTTCAAAAATATTTTTATTTTTCAATATAATCTCCTGAAACTTCAATACACTTAGTCCAACGCTTTTCTAGCAATTCTATCCCTTGATTAAAATAGTTTTCCTCAAGGTCTTCAAAATAGTGGTTTACAACTGCAATTGCATCTTCATTTGAGGTAAAACGCTTGCCAGCAAGGAATTTTTTTAGATTTGAGAACAGGTAAAAGTCACTGGGAGCCAAATCAGGAGAATAAGGTGGGTGGTCAAGCAACTCGTACTTTAATTCGTTGATTTTAGCCATTGTTAAAACACTCTTGTGCGCTGGTGCGTTGTCTTGATGAAAAATTATTTTTTTGCGTTGTAAACCAGGACGTTTTTCTAGAATTAGTACATTTAATTGATCCAAAAGGTTGCAATAGTACTCTGAATTTATTGTTTTACCCTTTTGCAGATAGTCAATCAATAAAATACCTTTGAAGTCCCAAAAAACCGTTGCCATAACCTTACCAGCCGATTGAATTGTTTTTGCCTTGTTTGGGGCACTTACTCCAGCTTCAGTCCATTGTTTGGATTGTTCTTTTGTCTCTGGAGTATAGTGGTGGATCCATGTCTCATCAACAGTTATGAAACGACGCTTAAAATCCATTTTATTTCGCTTAAAACGATCCAAACAAGCTTGGGAAATGTTCATTCTTATGCGTTTTTGGTCGACTGTTAACAAATGCGGCACCCATCTTGCAGAAAGCTTTTTCATCTATAGTTCTTCATGCAAAATTAAATGGACCCGATCATTTGAGATGCCCATGATGTTAGCTATTTCACGCACTTTTATTCGTCGATCATTTAATACCATATCATGCACTTTGGCTACAATTTCTGTTGTTGTTGGACGTCCACTACGTGGTTCACCTTCAATGCTTGTACGACCACGTTTAAATTCAGCAACCCAATTTCTTACTGTTGCATATGAAGGAGCACTTTCACCTAACACATTCACCATATCATTATGAATTTCTTGTCCCGATAGATCTTTTTTATGTAAATATTTAATGACACCACGCATTTCTAATTTTTCCATTGTTAAAAAATCCCGGATACGTCTTTTGTGAACACCTGTTTCTATATGAAGGAATTGCCAGATCGAAACAAAATTTAACATGTGTTCATAGCAGAGATGGAAGTTTCCAAAACACTTAACTTTTTTCTGTTTATACCGCGCTTTTTGTGCTAGGCTAAGAAGTTTCCGAACCGCCCTCGTAAGTTTATTAGGCAATATGGCAAAGCAAACTCTATTAAAACCAGAAGCAGAAATTGGTGAAAAAAGTGAAAGTAAACGTTACATAAACATCTAACAGATACATATTTACATACGTGCATAAACATAATACATATCGATCATTTACTGCAATAGTGTCACAACTCAAAAAAAAAACTAATTTTGCAGACAGCGGGTTTAAGGTTTCCAATTTACATACAACTCAACTTTACTCATAACTTCAGTTGTGACACTATTGAATTAAACAAGCGATTTGAACATTTACAACAATATTTTTGTGGTTACAAGCGAGAATAGCGTAACTTGAAAAATATGGTTTGGAGAAAAGCAATTTTTAACGTTTAAACGTTTTTTTGAAAAATAGCAAAATGAGCAAATTAAAATCATTTTGATATTAAATAAAGATTATTGCATTAACGAATACCCCCAACATGTAGTTGTTAGTACAATTTGGCGCTTATTATGAATTTTTTTGGATTTTTTTCAGTCTCAGGTCAATATTGTTTTGCTTATATCTTAATGGTAACTTTGTTCGACTCATGGGGATTTTGCGTAAATGTGCAGCTTTTATTTTATGTGCTCTGCTACAGCAATAAATTATTTTAAGTGTGATAGAACAACAAAGTAAAACAACTGCAACTAATAAGCCCGGCTTATATTGTAAATAATAAACAAGATACTTTCTTCTAGTTAAGTACTTATTTCCAACCTTTTGAATTTTCAATTGTTTGTGTACTTCATTGTCTTTTACATTCTTAATTTATTTTTTAGTTTTTAGTTTTCATGTAAAGGTCTTGATTTCTCTTTATAATATTTTTTTTCTATCTTTATTAAGCTTATAACAAAGATAAAAGTAAAATATTTTATTTTGCATTTTCATGTGAAGAGCTAACGAGTATTGCTTTGTTGTGTGTCAATACAAAAACAGAAGAAGGAGATCGCATTGATTTCAACAGCGAAAATTCACTCCTTTTTAACATTTTTTAACCGACTTGAAAAAAAGAAGGAGGTTAACAATTCGTCTCTATTTTTTTTTAGGTGTGTAGGTTCATAATTCGGTGCATTTTAGACCGATTGTAAAAATTGTTTGTTGCCTGAGAGGGTATAGCTTCCCATTGGTCCCATTTGAAAAAAGTGGGCCGAGTCACGCCCACAATTTTTTAAATTTGATTTTGTGATCTTCTACTCATTTGATTGCTGCGAAACCTAGCAAACATCTTTAATTCTTGTAATTACAAAATTTTTTAGTTGAAAAAATGGGCGGGGCTACGCCCATTAAAATGTATTATTCCATTACACGTGGTTCTATTTCACCGATTTTTACGAAACTTGGCACACACTCTAAGCTTTAATAAAGGCACAAAATTGCGTTCAAAAAAGTGGACGGGGCACGCCTGTTAAATTTTAGTATAATATTTCATGTGCTTGTACTTAACCAATATTTACGAAACTTGGCACACACCTTGAACTCTTTAAAATACACAACCTTGTTTTAAAAAAAGGGGCGTGACCACGCCCCATAAAATTTAGTACTTAATTTCAAGTGCTTTTACTTTATCGATCTGTACGAAACTTGGCACACCCCTTGAACTCTTAAAAATATACAATCTTGTTTTAAAAAAGTAGGCGTATCCACGCCCCATACAATTTAATACTATATTTCACGTGTTTTTACTTAATCGATTTTACGAAACTGGACCCTATTTCTAAATAAAAAAAGATACTTACAAATAAAACTTTTTTGAATTGACCAGAGCTCAAAAGTATGCACTAAAAAGGTAAAAATAAAACTTAAAAAAAAATTAAATCGACTTCAAAAATAAGCACTAAAAAGCGACAAATAATATAGATCTAGTTAAATAAAAGATTTTTATATATGTTACCTACAGTGCCGTTTGAAGTTGGTGCCAGTAATACTGGTACTAAACACATGGGAACATGCCCGGTAAAAAACTGCAAGTGATTTTTATGTACATATGTATGTGCTTAGTTACCAATGTTGCTGGCACCAACTTCAAACGGCACTGTAGGTAACATACATATATAAAAATCTACCAAAAATCTTTTTTTTTTTTACTAAATCCAAAAGTATTATCAAAAAGTTACCCTCACTGAAGTCATATTTTTTATGCAGTGAATAACACGTTATAGAGAACTGCTAATATCCCACGCGGGACGTTGTACAGTGAAATGGCTTGACACATCTTTGTGCACAACCTGTAAGGACTAGTCCTAGATCATTGAGTTTAAAAAAAACTAAAATTTTATAAAAATCAGCAATGCCCACGAATCGATTTTTCGCTTACAATTTTTTGTATCATAGCAGAATTCTTCTAATTTAGTAAATATAATATTATAATTAAATAAATGTATGTCCGGTGGGCATGGCTATACGCCCACCGCCACCCATGATACCCGTACAAAATGTAGACAAGAAGCCTTTTTATTTTTTGTTTGCCATTCAACATAAAACGTCATTTATGTCTTGTATATAATTTTTTGCAAATGTCGATGTCACGTGCGACATTTAAAAACAGCATTTCTTATTAGTGCGTCGAAAGTAAATGCAGAAAGTTCATCAGATATTCAAATATTAAGATTTGTTATCGTAGTACTAAGACAAATTTGGTCACGTGCGACATAGTAAGTGTAAGAACTAACAAAATACATGAAACAAAAATCTGAGACATAAAATGTTTTGTTACAAAACCAGAAACTGAAAAACAAGGAAAGAATGAAGAATGCCAGGAAAAAGTGTACAGGATTGACTGAAGGAAAAATATTTGAAAAGAAAAAAAATTAAATAATTGTGAAAATATATATTATTTTTATGAAAATAATATATTTTCGCAAATTATTATTTAGCTTGTATAACAGCACTTGTAAGTTTTGATAAACTGGTTCCAGTTATAGCTGCGTTGCCCTTATTAGTGATATTATTTTCAATTAAATTAGTTTTTATTTATTACTTATTTTACTTTAATCATGCTACATAATTTTGTTAAGTTCGTTGGTATTATATTGTTATAAATATGTACGTTGGATACTTCTGTTAATTTGAAAACATTTTTAATAAGCTTGTTTATTTATTTGGTAAAAAGAGCAACAAAAATAATATAAATATCATGATTAAAAAATGTCACGTGCGACTGTTATTTAATTTTAATTTAAAAAATATATATAAATGATTTCTGGGTAAAATCACAAGACATCAGTGCACATTATAAAATTATTTCAGATTTCCCTAAAATCATACTCGTTGGCCGCAAAATAGCTTTTTATTTCATCACATGTCCATGCTTTGTTTTTTTTGCAGTTACCTTGAAAACGAAAAATCACTTCAATCCAAACCTAGAACTAATTAAAGAGCTAATTTAGAGCTTATTGTTACGCTTATTGTAAATATGTCTTCATTTTGACGTTTGCTTCACTTTAAATGTGTACTACTGTCACGTTCGACATGTATATATATTAGAGCCAAACGGTAGTACTTTTGGATGATACATGGCGTAAAATTTTTATAGTATTTGTGTTTCAAAATACAAATGTTACACATCTGACGGGAGCAAGCACATTTCCAGAGGCAGCAGAAACGGCATATAAGCAAATAGTTATATGTAGCTTTATGAGGCTTAAGTAATTTCTTGCTTATCACCTTTTAATTGATCTTAATTTAATTTTTAAAATATTTAATTTTTTATTTCTAAAAAACCATAAATGCATATTTTATATTTAAATATTTCTCTTCAATATTGCATTATACGATTTGTAAGAATTAGTGTTTGAAAAATATGGTTTTTGACTTTGCATAATAACATAATAATCTACTATAGATGACAACTCCAACACGATTTAAATAAGACTCAAGTATAACCATATAAAATACCCGTACAAAAATTTTTATTTAAATTCTTTTTTTCATACTTTACCAGTATTAATCGTTAGAATTTTGCTATTCTGGAAGAGCGGTGTTTGGCAGTCACTCTTCAAAAGTGTAGGCAAAAATTATTCAAATAAAAGTAAGAAATACATAGAGGTCGATATTGCCTACAGAGAGAAAACCGTGCCTACTAAATACCTCATAAAACAGAACAAAACTAATAAGAAATCTCTATGGTTTTTTTCAATAAGGAAATCTTATTAATTTCATAGAGAAAACCTTTTTGAAAAAATCAAGAAGAAATCTTGTAGTTTTTATGAGGTTATCTTATTGATTTTTTCAATAACAAATAAAAAAATTGCGTCTTTATTCTCTGTACTTATTTACTTTCATTTAAATTCTATACCATATACATATGTATGTATATATGTAGTATATTGCAGATGTTATTTATTTATACTTACATACATACATATTATGTTATATTCTTAATTAACTTACTCACCAAGTATTGAACCAGCAAACTTCTACCTGATAGACAAGATCTCTAACCAATATGCTAACAAGCCGCCTGAATAACCATTGAAATTATTGTGCAAACATTCTTATACAAAAATAAAAAAGATCATGAAAAAATTGTCTCTATGTCTATTTATAGAAATGAAATAACAAGGCACCACATAAAATCAAGAAGATTTCCTTGTTAAAAAAATCAATAAGATGCTTTACACATAATCATATAGGAACGTACTAAAATCAAGAGGAAAACCTTATTGAAAAAATCAATAATAAGCCTAATAAAATCAAGAAGAAAACCTTTTAAAAAAATTAATAAGGCAACCTAATAAAATCAATAAGAAATCCCTATAGTTTGCAATTTATAAGAAAACCTAATAGAATCAAGAAGTTTTTTTCTATGGATTGTTTTTTTGGTGCCCAAAATAACGGAAGTTGAGTAAAAAAAATTGTGAATAATAAGATTTCTTTTTGATTTTATGTGGTTTTCTTCTTGATAAAATTAATAAGATTTACCACATAAGAACAATGAGGAATCTCTATGAAGAAATCTTCGCTTCTTTCTGCTGGGATACTCCTTAATCTAAAAACATTTTTAATAGAGAAAATCTTATTCTGATTCTATGAGGCAGTTTTTTTCTCTGTGTATGATGTGAACCAATTCGCTTAATTTGGAAGTATTTTGAAAAAATAACTTTTCTACTTTCCTTACTATATTTATTCTCTGTGTAAATGTGCTTATACCAGCACGTGTAGAAGTGTATTAAAACAAAAGAATTTCCAGTTGTAAAATTTTATTTGTTTTACTCTATTCTTTGCCAGAAATGAGTTGTACTGAGCTGACTTTATGACTGACATATACTTTGTATAGATATGCTTTACACATGCTTTTGTATACGTACATACGAGTATGTATTAACGTATCTTTCTCTGTGGGCTGGTATGTGTGTAGTATTTTATCTACTTCATTGTAAGTATCTTTTATAAGGGTATTAAGTCAAAGAGGATGCAAGTATTTCTACTTTTTCTGTACTGGCTTGTGTTTGAGGGCTACAAAATAAGTGTGAAGTTAAGATCAATAGTAAATAGCTGAACTAACTTTGAAGTTTTCATTTGTAGTTTTTTGTTTTGTTTTATCTTTTTTTTTCGTTAGGGCTGTCAATTACTTGGGGTGCTGCTTGTGTCTGCTATTTAAGTTTCCCCCTCCAGTACTTTTATTGTTTTCTATTGTTTTAGCAATTCTTAGAAGAAAGAACACAAAAAATTTAAGAAGATTTGTACAGCAACCATTTTGCGACGTGCAGAAAGAAATAAATTGTTTTTCTTTTAAGTTTTTGTGCACATATTCAAAAAAAATAAAAAATTCACAACAACAAAATCTTTTGATTTCTTTTAGCTGAATAAATCAAAGTTTCAAAGTAATTGTTTGGAAAATAACTTTTGTACTTTAACTAAAGAAAACAAAACCTGCTCTTTTATTACGATTAAAATTAAATGAATACACCTATAACCACTTTTACAGTGTTGTGTAATTTTATAAATATGCATTTAAGTAAAAAAAATTAAATCATTTAAAATATGAATAAAAAATTTTAAAATAAACATTTTTGTTGTTTTTATTACAAGAACAAGAAAAATATTAAAATAAAAGTCAGAAAGTATTGAACAATTTACATTTTACTCATTTAGAGCTAGTTTTTCAAACAAAGATAAACTCTACTTGTCAGTTAACTGTAGTTTAAACTTAAAATTTTGTTTTTCAGATAAAGGTTATCTGGTTAATAATCTAGGTTTAACAGAGCAATATTGCTCAGTTAACTCAAGTTAGAACTGTCAAATGATAAATATACTACATACATATGTACACATGTATAAAATAAATACTACGCAATTGAAAAAAAAACAGTTTTACTGACAAGTTTAATAAATAAATACAATCATACATAAATAAAATGGATGTTTCTTATGGCGACGAAGATTTTAGTGATTATGAAACCTATAATAACTTGGATAGGATAATTGTTGGTAAAATAAGGAAGATAAAAACACGCCACAATTATTTTTGTGTGTGTAATGAATTGGAATTCTTTCAAATATTTCATTGGATTTAAAATTTGATGGTCTTTTGTAGGTTATTTTTGGAGCGTCACTATTCTTAAGTCCATATTATTTTTTTTTTAATTCTTAAAAATTTCAGAAAACACTTATTGAAGTTTTTTTAATATAAATTTTAAGAATTGTCATATCGCTTTTTAAGTGTTGCCCTATTTATATAAAATATTTTCAAGAATGTCATATCTATATTGAAAACAAATTATGGCATTTCTAGCTAAATTAATCCATCACTGAAAAACAGCATGGGCGGTTAAAACCCGTTTACATAACTTTGTTTCTTGGTTAAGTCAAACGTATGTTAAACTAGGTTTAACTAAGTAGTAAGAAACTAGCCCTCAATAAACAAATAAATAAAATTAGGTTTCACCTTTCGTATAACGAACAGTGCTTTGAAACCACCTAATTATTAGACACAAATAAAATCAGTTGCCGCAGAGTTTTGAAATTTACTACGCTAATATAAAATAATTTTATCGAGAAAATCCAACAAAGGACATGCGTAAAAAAGTAAAATTGTTTTACACACTGTGTCAAAAAATTTTGCGTTTACATTTATTGTAATTTCAGCCAGGACTTTGGTAAAGTAATGTAGGATTGTCATTTAAAGTACTCGTAATGTAGAATCGTCATGTAGAGAAACAGTTTATTCTTAGGTTGGGGGCAGGATTGCCTCATATGCTAGGAAAACAACTGGGACGAACGACGAATTTTTCGTTTCGTACTTCCATCATAAAAAATAAAACATATTTGTGCATATCAAAATGAACACAACACCGCCGTCGGACGAAATTCGTTGTGCGTGACGAACTCTGAGATAGATTTATTTCTATTTTGTACGCCGACGAACGACGAAAAGCCAATTTTCTGTCTCTCTCTCTCCCTCTCTCTGTCTCCCTCTATTTCTATCTCTATCTCTCTCTATCGCTCTCTCTCTCTTTGTTACAAAACAGCTGTTCGAACCAAACTTATGGGAAACACTATGATTCATGACAAAATTTTGGCATATCACCCTGAACCTACAATCAGATCTTGGCTTGCTGTCATCGATAGCAAAACATACTCGGGGTAGAAAAAGTATGTGTCTTTTTTTCAAGTTAAGTACGTCGTCACGACTGCGACGAGCCTCGAGATGTCTCTACGTTTGTATTACATATGTCTATATTGCGTCATCTTTATTCAGCTTAATGGAGATAAGTAGTACCATGCCTATATAGTGTAGTACGTGTGCTCTTCCATATTTTATCAAAATGACCACTGATCTTCTCAAGGAAATTATATTTTTATAAATCTAATATATTGGCTCTGGGAGACATATTTCTACCATCCTAACTTTATAATTTAATAAAATAATTTGAGAGCAAATTTAACAAAAAAAAAGTATCTATCTCGTTCTAGTTCGAAGGATTTGGAATTCTAATCCATTTGGCGACTACTGTTAAATAGCTAACAGTGCTCTGTTATATGGTTAAAACTCTATGTTAGAAATTTTGGTTTGTGTCTTTGCTAATTTAATTCAAATTTATTTTCAAACACATCCCAATTTCTATAGAAAACTCTATGAGAATTGTAGATACAAAACTCAAAACACAATAAATTGAAAATAAATTGAAAGTACAAATATTGTAAGTTTTTTGCCATTATTTTGAAATAAGTCTTTGCTAGAATTTACGTTTGTAGGAAGGCAAGCGGCTCTATTTGGGAAATTAACTCCAAATAAGTCGGTTGGATACCAGAGATGGTAATAAATCATATCCTGTCTTACGGAATCGCAGTCAAGTAGAATTAACTAGAATCAGCGGTCAATCAGTACCGTATAGAAGGAAATTTTCGCAAAATGGCACTTATAATAACAGCTGCCTTTAGATCCAAGCCAACAAAGGCACCCTGGCCATGCTATATTGACTCCCGGTAGACTTAACAGCTAGAAAAGTAGCCCTACATACGGCCGTTAGACTACAACTATTAGACGTATTAAACTAAAACCGATGGAGATATATTAGCATTCTGCACAGAGAAAACAGTGCCTACTAAATACCTCATAAAATAGAACAAATTTAATAAGAAATCTCTATGGTTTTTTTTCAATAAGGAAATCTTATTAATTTCATAGGGAAAACCTTTTTGAAAAAATCAAGCAGAAATCTTTTAGTTTTTATTAGGTTATCTTATTGATTTTTTCAATAATGTTTTCTTCTTCTTTTTATTAGGCCACCTCATAAAAAATAAAAAAAATGCTTTTTATTTTCTGTACTTATGTTTTTTCATTTAAATTCTATACCATATACATATGTATGTATGTATGTATGTAGTATATTGTACATGTTATTTATTTATACATACATACATACTCATTATGTTATATTCTTAACTAACTCAACACCAAGTATTGAACCAGCAAACTTCTACCTGTTAGCCAAGCAGTCTAACCAATATGCTTACAAGCAGCGTGAATAACCATTGAAATTATTGTGGAAAGATTCTTATACAAAAATAAAAGAGGTCATGAAAAAAATTGTCTCTATGTCTATTTATAGATATGAAATAACAAGACACCTCATAAAATCAAGAAGATTTCCTTATTAAAAAAATCAAAAAGATGCTTTACACATAATCATATAGGAACCTACTAAAATCAAGAAGAAAACCTTATTGAAAAAATCCCTATAGTTTAAAATTTATAAGAAATCCTTATAGAATCAAGAAGTTTTTCTCTATGGATTGTTTTTTTGTTTTTAAAAAAAAGTTGTGAATAATAAGATTTCTTCTTGATTTTATGTGGTTTTCTTCTTGATAAAATTAATAAGATTTGCCACATAAAAACCATAAGGAATCTCTATGAAAAAATCTTCGCTTCTTTCTGCTGGGATACTCCTCAGCCTAAAAACGTTTCATAGAGAAAATCTTCTAGATTCTATGAGGCAGTTTTTTCTCTGTCTAAGTGCAGCCAACAACATACCTGAATTCATTGACTACTACACTCCCAAGCCCTCCTCAATAGGAAATTTTGTATTTCATTGGCTAAGTTTTTATCGCATACATAATAAAAATATCCATATAATAACAGACAACCAATTTGCAATCAAGTCCCTCGCAGGTGTGTACTCCACATTATTCCTTGTCCAAGAATGTCGCAAAGTCCTGGATAATATTGCGCAGCACTCAACCATCACACTATATTGGGTGCGTGGACACGGGACTAATTCAGGCAACATAGTTGCGGATGGCTTGGCAAAGAGGGGTATCGTACTCGTAGTAGTCGATATTGGCAATCTTTGTGGGCTCTCTCTACCTCTCATCCTGCTGGAGACGCTTCGATGCTGCCTTTCTCAATTCAGCTCAAGACAGATGGCACAATGAACCTACCTGCGCTGTATCTAGAGCCATTTGGCCTAAGCGTCAACAGAACCATAAATCTCACTAGCTTCACCAGGAAGCAGTTGAGGAATTTTTTGGTCACACTAAACGGCCACTGCACTTTCGGAACCCACGCTAAACTTATGGGTCTCCTGTACAATGATTACTGCTACAGTTGCAATGATGGTGAAGAGGAGGAAAAGATATCGCATCTCCTATGCTTCTGCCCCGCTTTTGAGGATCTATGTGTGCGCTTGCATGGCAGAATATCCTTAGATAGCCTGTCCGACTCAGAAACCTAAGTCTATACATTAGCAGCAGCAGCTGGTATGGTAATTTACCCTCCTCTATGGCATATGCATACACTAGACTCTTGCTTAACACACTTTTATTCTCTCTTATTGTAAAGAAACATTTAATCTATATCCTCCCCTTTATTCCCTATAATCCTTATCTACTACTACTTTCAACTTACAGATCATCGGATTGGACCCAAGTGGGCAACCTGCTAACCTAACCTAATCTAAACTTGATAAAATTTATTATTATTCATAATATATATATATATTGGCAACACTGTTTTTACATTAATTGTAAAATTGAAACCTCTGGAATGCTGTTCAGTTCTTAAAAGTTTCTTATTTTATATAAGCATTAACATTCGTTTTCGTCGCCCACTAAAATTAGACCAACAAAGATCTTGGACATGTTTTTATAAAAACAAATTACATCCACCCATAACGAATAAGTTAATAAAAACATGCTTCTAGTCAAATAAAACTTGATGAAACTTCGTTCTATTTGTAATTTTTCCTTCCTCCTTTATCCCGAATAAATAAAATGCCATTTAAGCAAATAACTACTAAATCATGAGCCTTTCAGTTAAGGAGAAAAATAGGTTCAACAACAACATAAGATAGTCAGATACTTTAAAATGATAACAGGATAATTTAACGCTTCGCTTCTGTTTAAGGTTTTTGTGTGCCTGCTCTTGATTCTACACTAAGCTTTAAATTTGATGGTATGTGGGAGCTTTCAGTTGTGTAGGCGATTCAAAATTATCTGCTCGGTGTATATAATGTGTTGTTTGTTTAGATACAGTCAGTTTGAGCCAGAACATACTCGTAGCCAAACCAAAAAAAAACAAAAAAATAATAATAATGGTTAAATTTATATTATTGCATATGAAAAAAAACAGAACCACTGTTGTTTTGTTGTGGTCAATTTAAAGTCTGCATGAGGGCATTGTAGATTTGTTGGAATTTGTTTAATGTTCCAAATTTGGACACACAAATGTATAAACAATTTTGCTCTATACCACATCACAGGACAGGAGTTGGGATTTAGAGCAGACAACGAGTATATGCTGTTCAGCACTAATTCTTTCAGACAAATTTTGTTTAGCAAAGCGAAAACTTAAAACCAAAATCTGCTTAACTTTGTTTAAAAGTCAAATAGAATTTAACTTTAAATGTTCTTTGGTTATTTGCAACATAAATATTGCAATAAATGTTTACGGAACTTTAAATTTATTTTTTATAGACAAATTTAATATGAAAATTTTTTTCACAATTTTTAAATTAATCTTCCTTTATTTTCTTTAGTAATTTTATCTTAATATAAGTAAGGTGTCATATAAAAATACAATTTTTATAGTAACTAAGTTTGATAAGCATAGTTTCAAGGCCATTCGCCCGTTATAGTGCAGCAGATTCGAGTTTTTGGTGGGAATCGAACTCACGACCTTTGCACTGATGCATCACTGTTAGTTTGGGAGAATATTTTTGCTTTTAAAATTAAGGTTATATGGAAAATGGACCTGAAATTCTGCTTATTTAAGCTTAATATTGAGCGTGGCACAGTGGGGCCAATAGCTCTCTTTTACAGGTCAAATCTACTTGATGTTGTAGTTGAAGGGAAACGCGTAGCCCTCATACAAAGCAATTATTAATTAATTAATAAACCCGAACATTGTTTATGTTTTCAGTGAATTTAGGATTAGAAGGAGGATTGGAATCCAAAGATTTGTACTGAATCTTTATATGACTAGTCAAGAATAAAAGGGGGATCTTCGAGTAATTCAGGGGGAAAGAGCATTGAGTTCACAGAATTACTCAGGAGGCAGAATAATAATAAATGGTATCTATTTCCTTTATATTATCAAAAACATCAGAAGAACTAACTATTCAAATTGTATATAAAAACTTATTTGGGAATTCAAAAGGGCTGGAAAATATAGATGAGTCTCACGTCTGTGCTGATGTAGTTAACTTATTAGAATGAATTCTCGTTACCCCGAAAGTCCCGTAATTAGTTCGTTTTCATCCAGAATTTGATCCCACAACACATAAGTTTGACTTTTATATGCTTACTTAACATGGTACATTTATGCATAGATTTATAATCTAGTACAAAATAGCTACCCTTTCATATTTAACTACAATATATATATATATATATATATATATATATATATATATATATATATATATACATAAATACTAAATAAAAATTAAAAATTATAGTTTTATAGTTTTTAATTCATTGTGAAAAAAGGCAAAGAATATGTAAATTAATTAGATGCTATTAGCTTAAACAAACATTTTACATACGAAATACCGAAGCAGGAGCGAAATGCATATAGACGGTGCTTAACCAACAAAACAAATAAATTCCTGATTTTTCATTCACGCACTCGCCTAATGACTTCTTTACCTCTGAATGATTTAAAATAGAAATTATCCAAAAATAGATATTTTAACAAGCTCAAGCAAGTTTAGCTCGTGAGTGCGTGGGAATTAAGTTTCTAAAATCACATACAACGCTATTTCTTAAAATCATTATTTAATAAAAATACAGCCACGTGACTCACACGTGACAAATTATGACATTTGTACATCTCTAATAAAATAACATTAAACCAAATAACATAAAACCAAATGTTATTAGACGTCTTTAAGCCCCTATTATTCACCCTGATCGGGAATAAAATTTCACATGAGAAGTGTTCCCTTTTCTCTAAAATTGTGATCGCCAATGTTTGCGTTGTTATTGTGTCAGTATAATATTTTTTAATTTTGTTCACAATATTTTGAAAAATTGTGAAATATTTCCCGTGAATGAAATGTTCGCCTTTTATTCGCGTTAAGGGTGATTAATAAATTCAAGACTACTACCAATTCGTACATAACTTCTGAGGCGCAGCATAACGTTTTCTAAAGCAACTATATAATAAATTAATAATTTTATTTCAACTTAAGCTGGAAATTTAATTTTCCTGAACTTCCAATTTAAACATTAAAAACAAAACCACTTCCACAAATAATTTTGGTAACAAATTTAAGTAAAATATTTTAATGAATACCCAGAGAAAACAGTGCCTACTAAATACCTCATAAAATAGAACAAAATTAATAAGAAATCTCTAGGGTCTTTTTCAATAAGGAAATCTTATTAATTTCATAGGGAAAGCCTTTTTGAAAAAATCTAGAAGAAATCTTCTAGTTTTTATTAAGTTATCTTATTGATTTTTTCAATCAAAATAAAAACAAATTGCATCTTTATTCTCTGTACTTATGTATTTTCATTTAAATTCTATACCATACACATATGTGTGTATGTATTTAGTATATTGTAGATGTTATTTATTTATACATGCATACATACACATTATGTTATATTCTTAACTAACTTACTCACCAAGCATTGAACCAGCAAACTTCTACCTGATAGCCAAGCACTCTAACCAATATGCTAACAAGCAGCCCGAACAACCATTGAAATAATTGTACAAACATGCTTATACAAAAATGAAAAAGATCATGAAAAAAATTATCTGTATGTCTATTTATAGAAACAAAATAACAAGACACCACTTAAAATCAAGAAGATTTCCTCGTTAAAAAAATCAATAAGATACTTTACACATAATCATATAGGAACCTATCAAAATCAAGAAGAAAACCTTATGGAAAAAATCAATAAGGCAGCCTAATAAAATCAAGAAGAAAATTTTTTTTTTTAATTTATATGGTAACCTAATAAAATCAATAAGAAATCCCTATAGTTTACAATTTATAAGAAAACCTAATAGAATCAAGAAGTTTTTCTCTATGGATTGTTTTTTGGTGCCAAAAATAACGGAAATTGAATAAAAAAAAGTTGTGCATAATAAGATTTCTTCTTGATTTTATGTGGTTTTCTTCTTGATAAAATTAATAAGATTTACCACATAAAAACAATAAGGAATCTGTATGAAAAAATCTTCGCTTCTTTCTGCTGGGATACCCCTTAGCCTAAAAACGTTTCATAGAGAAATTCTTCTAGATTTTATTGCTTTTTCAAAATTACTTGAATTTTAAATTGTCTCTCAAAACTTAAAATTTTCACGGGTCACTCAAAAGCAGTCACCTGAATGATATCTAGTTTTTGCATAGTGAAGTAGAATTTTATGCACTTTAAGCAAATAATTTTAGTTGTCATGTTGCTTAAATATTTTTTTTGTTTGATTAATTAGTGAAATTACCGCTTTTTGTCCTATTATTTAATTAGAATTGCATAATTCTATTAAAAGTAACAAATTTTCACCGTTTCAGATTAATTGGCTTCCAACCCAAACCAACAGTTGGCTGACCACACATTCCATATCGTCGAATTAGAGTGTAAACCTGCTTACTTACTTCACCCAAATTTTTCTGGAGAGGCAAAAAACTGTTAACATTTCCTATACAAGGCTTATGAAATCAGCGTAAAATTGAAGTAAATATTTTAGACAGTCGATGGAACTTCTCTCTCTCTCTCTCTCTCTCTCTCTTTTGAACGGCATTAAAACATCACATTTTGTTAAAAGTGGATTTAGCTGGTTTACACTCTAAACTGGCGATATGCAGCATTCTTACTATATAGTTCCTAACCAACACCTATTCCTTACATTGTTGATCATAAGTGTCTTTTGTTATAATTTCTTTACACCTCTTACTTCAGCTATTTTATTTTTTTCACTCTATTTTCTGCTTTTTTTATTTAGATAAACATCATGTGGCCGAGCAAACAAGCCATTGTGTGGTCAAGGTTCATTTGTAAAAAAAAGGTTGTTGCATGCCCGAGTGTGTAAATATTTGTTCAGACATTACATATCTGTTATTTACAACTGTAGCATTTTTATTTTTCAGCATATAAATTTACATTTTCTAAACTTTTGAATTTCTATGACACTAAAGGACTGTATTAAGTTTTAAATCTTTTTAAATAACAGCAAAGGGAACTCTAAGGCCCGCGAACCAATTTTTAATGGGCAACGAATAAACTTTAATTAAAAACCATTTAAATAAGATTCTAAAGAGCTTATTTTGCAAAACGCAATGGTTAGCGTGGACAATTTCGGTATGGGTTTTGTTTTTTTGTAAATTAAAATTGTTTCTATTAATGTTTTTTTAACATCGCTGCTTTTTACCAAAAAAAAAGCCCTAAAACAAGAAGAAAAATAGCTATATCGTTATGTGAATATAGCGTAAACTGATGTAACATAAATATTTTCTATAAAAATAATTGTCAATAATAAGAATGATCCAGATATTAACCAGAAGACGATGTTGAAGTAAACAGCAAGTGACGAAGTAAACAGTCAAAGCATTAGAAAAACTATTCTATAGAACTTTTTCTAAAGAAATATACAACCACACAAACGCAAAAGCCAATGAAGACGCCAGATACAAAAAACCCCAACTATGTATAATGAAATTTAAATAATGTTTCATAATTAAAACTGCTTTTGGCAATGTGAAATGACTTTTATGTTATGGAACATTTAAAACTAATAGGGAAAATAGTAGAGTATTATGAATTCTGATTAAATTTGAAGCTAGTACTTCGAAATATCAAACTTAAAATTGGAATGCTTAATTTATAGAGAAAAAGGAAAAATTAATTTTAGGGACATTTTCACAACTTTCCGTTAGCTAAAGGCAGCATTTTGTCTGCCCGATAAATGACTTTGCATTATAAAACCTTCATTTATTATTTTTTTTATTTATAAAATATTATTATAATATTATTTACAATAATAACAATAAAAAGTTGAAGTTTTAATAATGCCAAGATATTTATTGGGCAGACAAAATCATACCTTTAACTAAAGGCAAGTTGTGAAAATGACCTTTAGTAGGTTACTTTTATGCAACAAAAAAAAGTTGAAGTTTACCAAACCTGGAAACGTCTTTTTAGGGTTCCGTAAGCAAAACTCTTGAAATTTTCAAAACCGGTAAAACTAAAAAATCAAAAAATTATAAAATCGCCAAACCGAAAAAAATGGCCAAAAACAAAACAAATCTCCAAAACGAAAAAATTCTAGGACTAAAATAAATCGCGAAAAACCGGAAAAATCGTCAAAATAAAAAATAGGTAAAATGGAAAAAATCGCCAAAATGAAATAAATACCCAAAAACAGAAAAAAAAATCGCTAAAATTAAAAAAAATCACCCAAATTAAAAAAATCGCCAAAATGAAAAAAAAACAAAACAAAAAAATCGCCAAAATGAAAACAAATCGCCCAAATGAAAAAAAATCGCCAAAATAAAAAAACCCAAAACAAAAAAATCGCCAAAATGGAAAAATTGCCAAAAATGAAAAAATCGCCAAAAATGAAAAAAATCGCCAAAATGAAAAAAACACCCCAAACACAGAAAAAAATCGCCAAAATGAAAAAAAAATCACCAAAATGAAAAAAATACCCCAAAAACAGAAAAAACGAGAAAAAGCGACAAAACTGAATAAACTCGTTTAAATTGAAAAAAAAAGTTCAAAAAAGCCACATTTAAAAAATCGTCAAAACCGAATGTACGGAACCCTTCGTGCGCGAGTCAAAGTCGAACTTTACTGAGTTTATTTATTTTTGATTTTTAGTAAAAGTTTAAGTTTTCCAGCTCTGAAACCGTCAGCTCGATTTTGCTGATTTTCAATACCAATATATTCCGGACCATTTCTGATACAAAAGTTCTGTAACTTTTCTGGGAGCTTCGGAAAACCGATTTCACCTACAGACAGATGGCCATACGGACAGACAGACAGCGCTTATTCATCTTCCCTTTGCGCAAGGATCCCGAATATATATACTTTATGGGTCGCTTATCAATATTGTGGAAATTATACAAAGAATGACAAATTTATACATACATACATATGTATATACACTTCACCATTTTGGTTGAAAGGTATAAAAAGAAGATATTCCTTAAGTATGAAAATGATTGAATATTGTCTTGGCTCTTTTAACTTTCATATAGCCAAAGGCCGGAGCAAAGTTACAAATTATGTTCGTCCCATAAGTGACGTATGATACGTGTGTACATTGTGCTTATTGTTTAGTTTTTAATGTTGGTTTAACCTCTGTCACCATGGGTTTTTAGACTCACACACATACACCAGTTACATATATGTTTATTTTAAATTAAAAATCTTCAAACTTTTCTTATTTGTTTTGCAAATTAAATAAATAACGAATCAGTAGTTTAAAAATTCTTTATGTAAAAATTTTTTTTTTTACCAACAACTACAACAACAACAAGAGCAACATTAGATTCAAAGTTGCTTCCCAAACTTTTATGCACGACATATTGACGTATGAGTGATGTTTAATAGCTTAAACTAACAATCATACGAACAGGGCATAATACCTTAAAACCACAAGAATTTAATTTAATTTTTAAGCATAACATACACACACTTACATACACATATATATCTGTGGCAATATGGAATAATAGCTTAAGTCTACTTAAGCAAATCAGTGCATTTCGGACGTTTTTACGCTTTCACTGAGAGATTAGAAGGCTATAATGCATGATTGTACTTTCTTGTGATTCTTTCTTTCCATATGTAACATTTTAACCCCTCAAAATTCCAATTGGAACATAATACAACACAAATAACCTTAACTTTCTTAAGTCTACTTAAGCTACTATTCCATATTGCCACAGATATATATATATATATATATATGTATATATATATATATATATTAGGGCAGGTCGATTTAAAAATCGGTAAAATTACAAGGAAAATCGTATTCTAGGGATCAAGATAAGAAACTTTGCCGGAGGAACCATACCTCTAAAATGTATTTTGATGTCCCGACTTTTGATCCAAAGGGTCAAATTTTGAAAAATCTCACTTTGAGCCATTTAGAGTTCCTCAATCGAGTCAAAATGTATGACCGACACCCACTAATTTTGGAGGGCCTACCCACCTATGCCAGTGGCACTCCCCCTGGAATCACCCCTGGTGGCTTCCCCATACAAACATTTCAAAAAAGCACAATTTTAGTGCGTATGAGTGATACTGTTGAAGAATAATATATTACTCATACGTATTTTTATACCCTTTACCAAAAAATGGAAAAGGGACGACGATTTGAAATTCCTGTTTATCAATGTTGTTTGATGATAGCAAACAAAAGCGAGACTGTGCTACAAAGAAAATTTTCTAAATTTCACTCGATTGAGGAACTCTAAATGGGTCAAAGTGAGATTTTTCAAAATTTGACCCCTCGGATCAAAAGTCGGGACATCAAAATACATTTTAGAGGTATGGTTCCTTCGGCAAAGTTTCTTATTATTATCCCTAGAATACGATTGTGTTTGTAATTTGAGCGATTTTTTTGCCTCCATACAAATCGACCCGCCCTAATAAATATATATATGTATATATCTGTATATATATATATATATGTATGTATTTATATAAAGTTAAGGGAAGATACATATGTATGTATTCCCTTCAATCTAATTCCTTGGATAGTGTTTTGTAATAAGTATAAATTTGCATATTTTCTAAAGTTTTATTGTACAAGAAGAGCTTCTTTTTTTAACATTTGCCTATTCGTATGCCTGCTTTTTTGTTCTTGCTTGTCTTTGTTTAACACAACTGTAATTTAAATGGAATCACAAAACGAATTAAGTTTAAAACATCCGACTATGTGTACAAATATGCTTAAAGACATACATATGTACATAAATATGTGGTAGCAGAATAACACATTTTAACAGGGATAACAAAATATTTGGGAGTAATTTAAATTCTTGCCGCAACCTTATTAACATTTGACATATTGGAAATTTTTGAAAGTATTTGATGTGTAAGAAAATTTAACTTTATAGAAATTTGAAAAACAAAATTGAGTCGTGCAAAATATTCATTTTGCAAAATAAACGTTACGTTGCCTCAACTACATAAATTAAATCAACAGCAAAATTTAAATAATTTTTTTTTAGAGAAACTGACCCTTAAATAAACTATTCAAAAAGCTCATGCTAATTTGAATAACTAACTCACTCCGCATTAATCGGCTGAATTAAGCTTATTTTAAACAATATTGAAGTAGATATTGTATACTAAACATATTATATATATAGAAAAGGGAAATAAATCTGCTTAGTTGATAAATTTTTGTATTAATTGAAATAAGTTTTAGAGGATAATTTATACCATATAGGCGCATGATACCGCCTACGCACATAATGGGCCTTATTACGGTTCTCGAATTTTTCTATTCGACTTCGAGAGTTTGTACCAGATTAAAGAAAAATGTTGTATGTTTCTTTAATCTAGTACAGCAAGTTGAAGTCGAATCTGAAAATTCGAGAACCGTAATACGGCCCAATGTGTATATTTCTACGAAGCTATTAAATGTGTACCCCTCAATCGTTAAATGACTAAACTAAAAACATGAGAATACACCATCGAAGTAACCTTATAATAAAATTTAATTAAAAAAACTTTACTTTAGTTATGCTAGGAACAAGAGATGGCAAAGTTAGTACAATTGTATTTTTTTTTTTTTTTTGTACTATTCAAACTCGGAAAGTACAATAGTACACCAATGACTTATATATAGTACATTTAAAAGAATATCCGAAGTTTCACTCCGCTTTTTTTTTCAAACGATTGCATATGTCAATTTTCTCTTATATTCTTCTCACTTGAAAACAGTCTAGTGAAAGCAAAACTCAGCGAGAAAATCAAAAAATTTTAACTCGTCCATTTCCAAAACATTTTTTCTCTAAATTCGGATTTCAACTTAAACAGGTGCAAGTAACCATGCTTTAACATCCCAAATTACAAGTAAATTTGTGAAAACGCTTCGGTACCCAGTATAATGTCGATTATTTTTATAAAAACAAATAAAAATATGTAATTTGAACTAAAAAAAATCTTTTAGTACAATTAATTTCAAAAAATTACAATTTTTTAAAGTTGTTGGTACAATTTGAAAATTTTCAATGCCAACCCTGCTAGGAACACAACTGGGACGAAAGACAAATTTCGTCCACGTCGATGAATTTGTCGATAAGAGTTCGCTGCGTAAATTCGTCGTGTGAAGCACAACAACGACGAATTTACTCAGCAAATTCCTCTCTTAAAAATAAAACACATTTGCGCATATGAAAATAAACACAACACCACCGTAGAACGAAATTCGTCGTGTGTGACGAACTCTGGATAGGTTCATTTCTATTTTGTACGCCGACAAACGACGAAAAAACAATTTTCTCTCTCTCTCTCTCTTTGCATACACAATAACCAACTTTATCAATTATAAGAGCAGAATTCGGTGAGTAAATTCGCCGTTATTGTGCTTCATACGACGAATTTACTCAGCGAATTCTTATCGACGAACTCGTCAACGTGTACGAAATTCATCGTTCGTCCCAATTGTGTTTATAACATTACATTTGGTTTTGTTGCGTGCAGGGTGACCGATGACATATTTCAAAAAGTAGCACCAAATAGGGGATTTATCCAAAAAAAAGGGGCAAAAATAAAAAAACTTCAGTAAAGTGCGACTTTGTCTCGCGCACGAAGGGTTCCGTACGTTGGGCTTTGATCATTTTCTTAATACAGCCTTTTTTTAAGTTTTTGAATTTTTTTCAGCTGAAATAATTTTTTTGTTTATTTTTCGCTTTTTTCTCGTTTTGGCGTTTTTTTTTTCATTTTGGTGATTTTTTTTATTTTGGCGATTTTTTCACTATGGCGATTTTTTCATTTTGGCGATTTTTTCATTTTGGCGATTTTTCCAGTTTTTTTGCGATTTATTTTCGTTTTAAATTTTTTTTGTAATTTGGTACTTTTTTCGTTTTGGCGTTTTTTTTTGTTTTGGCGATTTTTTTCGGTTTGGCGATTTTATAATTTTAGGATTTTATAATTTTGGGATTTTTTTGTTTTACCGTTTTTGTAAATTTCAAGACGTTTGCTCTTACGGTTTCCAAGATACAGCAAGTTGTCAAAATTACATAGTCAAAATTACATTGACTGATGGTACACCCTTTAATTACAATTTTTTTAAATTTTAGTGTAAACTGTTGTAGTCTGTAAAAAAATACACTAACCTTAAAAAATTCAAGTGTATATACATACAATTGTATATATATTACATGGGATTTTAAAATTTTTCGTTGCTCGTTGTGGAACACCCTTTAATTTCCAACTCTCATGTATTTGTTGTTGTAGCGGCCAAAGGTCTACATACTGTGCCCAAATTTCAAGCCCGTAGCTCTTACGGTATTCTAGAAAATACCGTGTGACAAACGGACGGACAGACGGACAGACGGACAGCGTAGCGAAAACAATAGGGTTTCTTTTCACCTTTGGTGTACGAAACCCTAAAAAACGAGCAAGTTTGCAAGACACAGCAAGCTGTCAAAATTACATTAACTGATAGAATACCCTTTAATTTTGATTATTAAAATTTCAGTGCTAATTGTTGTAATTGTTTGTATATTATTATTGATACTTTAGAAGGCAAAGTTTTAGTTACTTCTGTGCAAATTGCAGGTCCGTAGCTCTTATGGTTCTCAAGAAAACAGCCTGTGATGAATATTGCAGCGGGGTCCTTTTCATCTTTGGTGTACCGTTATATATTACAGTAGAGAGCTAAACTTTTCTACACAAGTGTACCTATTTTAACTGACATCTAGAAGAAAACGAAAACTCGAAATATTTTACAAGAGGGCAGGGCCGCGCCTTTAAAACTCAGGAACTATAAATTAAAATTAGAGGCTTTGAATACGAACTGAAATTTTACATGCACATTGCATTTGCAAAGGATATAATTTCGCTTCTTAAAAAGTGGGACGAAACTTTACTATTTAAATTTAAAAATGCCTAACAATTATGATTGCATGCAATAGAAATTCAAATTCTATGCAAACATTTTATTTGCACCAACATATATTTCAATTTGGAGCAATGGGTCATATTTGCAGCGAATATTGGCTGTAAATGTTTCTATAAAACCACTTCAACATGCATTCAAACATAAACTTACAACTAGACGGATACTCTTTCAATTAGACCGACTTCATGTAACGAACACAATGTTGGCATAAAAACCACTAACTAGCAGCATGCATATGGCCAACAAATTGCAAAAAAAAATTAAGTTTTATTTTTATTGCCTCTACTTTTCCACACAAACAAACAAACGACAGCAGAAAAAGAATATTTTAATGGTGCAACAAAAAAAGATACAATTTGTTTGCAACTTCCTGTGTAGCGAAATAGTAGATACACAGAAAAAATTTTTTAAGTTAAGCTAAACAATTTCAGTTGTCAATTTTTTACAATTGAAGCAAGTTAAATAAAAAAATTTGCTTGGTAATTGTAACCAATTTACATTTTATTATAAACTTTTATTCTACTTAAAATAACAAAATTAATATTAAAGCAAATTTTGTAGTGCAGAATAACTAATTTTTTTAGTTAAAACAACCAAAAAATTTGTTATGTTTCGTATATATTTAAAACTATATGTTTATTCATATGGTCAATTCTGTAACCGTAAGTTAAAATTGTTTGCAATTGTTTTAATTCTAAAATTGTTAACGCGAGGTTTAACCAAATTAAGCAACTTTTTGGTTAATCTACCAACCATACACAGTAAAGAAACTTTAAGCAAAGTCTTATGGACAATAAAGCTAAATATATTTTTCTTTCATTGTAAATAAAAGTTTTTACTTTATGCTGGTTAATATAATTAATATTTGTTATTACTATTTAACTAACAACTTTCGACTGTTAACTTACTGTTTTGTTAGTTAAAATCAGTATGTCCTTTATTTTTGTGCTGTTGCACTTTCAAGACTCATCTAATGCTGACAAACAAACATTTGGACTTTAGTATTCAATTCCTGTATAAGATGTAAATTAGAGTGAGTGTGTTTAAACACTATCATGCGTGAGAATACGTGCGCCTAAGCGAACAAATAATTTTTGTTTTGTCTTAATACGAGTATAAAAAAAAATAACTAAGAAAAAAAATATTTCGACAACTTTGATTCAATATCACTTTATTTTTTATAGTTTCCACAAGTTAGGCAGACAATTCGTCTAGAAAATTTTTATAAAAAACACTAAAAAAACTTAGTGATTTTTATATAAATTTTGTACTCAAGTCAACCGTCTGGATTGTATAAACAGGAGGTTAGTTTTTTGAAATAATGTCGAAGGTGCGTGCATTATTGATATTAGCCAAAACTTATCACATGTAAGAGATCGTGAGCATGAGTGATAAAAAATATTTTTTCGAGAGATAAAGTGCTGAAAATTTTAAGGATGTTAAAGTCCTTTAATTCCAAAAAATTATTTCAATAAGTCCTGTTGTTTAGCTATAATCATCGGCCACATAATTAATTATGGCCACAAAATGGGTAATATTTCCTCATAAAATGGAATGTAATGGCTCTTCAAGTCTTGCATGCGGATAATCTGCTTATTCAGGTATCTACAGAAATGGACATGATAGTTTGCGAAGAAAAGTTGTTGCAAGAAATTCTAAGCAATTATTATTTAGGAGTGGTGGTGCTATAATGAGATCCGGTTTGCTTCATTGTGATTCTGTTCTTTTTCACATTAAAAGCAATATTTAACCCCCCTTTAAACCCGGAAGTGCTCATTTTATCCTTCATTAAGCCACTAAATTCCCACAATGAAGCCGCCGATATCCTCCAGTTTTACACCTCCCGATATCAGTAATACTTTCAAGGAAACGTCTGCTCAGCTACCTAAGCCCATTACGTTGCAGCTTCTGGCAGTGGCAGATAATATGTTCAATGGTTTCTGGTCCCTCTTCATCCACACGATTCGCATGGCCTTCATACTCATATCCAGTAGCAGGTTGGATCTTCCTAGACTCTACAATCCTCCCTTCGGCATGAACTTTTGGTCCTAATCTCTACCCAATTACGGAGTTCCCTATAGTAATGACCTATGGGTAATTTCACGGATCTGTAACACATTTCCTCATCTAATGCCGACCCCATACTTCTCAGCTCAGCGGCAATTTAATTTTCCTCAATACTGCTGTGACCAAAAACCCAACAAAGTCCATAAGCAAGTTGAGGGCTCTCCCTCAAGTTTGGGTTTGTAATTGTGTCCCTTCAAGGCTTTTAGCGCTACCTAGCTTCTCACCTTCAGGTACATTCCTGGCCACCAGTTCTGAGAATCGCCAAGCTCTCACATTGGAAAACTCTGCATTCATTCGGCATTCTGAAAGAACTGCGAATGTTCGTTCCCAGGTTCCTGGGGCCCTGTACCTTCCCAAATTTTTGATCCGTTTGTAAAGACCGCACTACCTTAATATAGCTTATCGGATTTAGCCCTATAGTCCCTATCCGGAATTACCAGTGAGGGTATTCTACTAAAATCAATTTCAACGACCCTATAGTCCGTGAACCGATGAGTTACGGATTCCTAATCACTAAAACTTATTTCATTTAAGATAGATGTGTGATTTGTTATTTCTGTCCTCACCAGACCTGTTTCAACGAGTCTAAGGAGACTTCAAGTCTCCGTTCTCACCACAGAGTCCTCTATAGGAAGTAGCTGAAGAATAACGTCCAAGGCAGCCTGAGGTATACTTTTCTGAACACTTGGAATGCCCAGTGAGGCACACCTTTGCACTTTAGCCAGTAATTTAGTGTCACTTTTCTTCCTCAGTGCCTCGCACCATACCACACAACTATAGGAAATAACCAGTCTGACAACCGATGTGTAAATCCAGTTTACTATCTTCGGTTGCAGATCCCAGTTTCTTTCTATGGAGTATCTGCATGCGTAGTAGGCATTGAGCCCTTCCTTTTTTTAGCCTTTCCTATATAAGAAAACTTGTTATATAGGAAATCACCCAGGTATTTCGCTCCCTTAGGTAGTCTGAGCTCTACCCCTCCCATTCTGGGCGGTACGAAGCTTTATATTTTGTATCTCCTAGTAAATAGGGCTAGCTCGATTTTCTCTGGCTTTACTCCCACTCCTTTGCTGCTGGCCCAGGAGGATAGATCGCCCAATGCCGACTTCATGACTTCACTGATAGTGGGAAGAAACTTTCTCCTTACCAGTAAAACCACGTTATCCTCATAAGCAACTATCTTCCGTCCGTTCCTGTCAACAACCCCAATAGAGGTGATAAAACTCCTCCTTGTGGTGTACCTCTTGTAACTTATTTCCTCAGTTGTCGCCTTCCTATGCTCGAGTTGTTGATTATCCTACTAAGCATGATAACTATCCACTAAACTAGAAAGTTGTGAACCCTGAGTGTCTCCAGTGACTCCTTAAAAGCCTCCATACTAAAGTTGTTAAAGGCTCCCTCAATGTCTAAGAAAGCAGCTGGTGTATAATCCTTGTATTGCAGTTTTATTTCTATAATACCAAACACGTCATGAAGAGCAATTTCAACAGACCTTCCTTTTTTGACAAGCATAATGAGCGCCGCTAATAATGCGGGTAACAACCGTGTTCCTGAGATGCAGATCAATCAGCCGTTCTAATGTTTAAGAAAAACGACGAAAGGCTGATCGGCCTGAAATCCTTCGGCTTTGAGTGGCTTGTTTTATGCACATTAGGTATAAGGATGAAACTCTCTCCAGCCTTTCGGTATAAACGTCCTGATCAAGCATATCTTAAAGATACTCACCAGAGACAGTAGTAGTACGCGATCTGGGACATTCTGCAACATGAGGGGAAAAATACCATCTGGGCCCGGTGATTTATACGGTTCAAAGGTATTTACTGCCCATGTTGCTTTTTACAATGTCACTATGTCGTACAATGCTCCCCCTAATTCTGGTTCCGACAAGTAGTTAAAATTAACTTCCGTCGTTACCTCTTGCTTACTTCCTTACAGCCAGGGAAGTGAGTACCCATCAGAACAGAAAGTACCTCAGAGCTGGATTCTGTCTATGATCCAACCATTCTTTGAATATTCCCAGGAGCCCTAGAATCTTTTGGCAATATTCGCCGAAACCTCGATAACTCATTTACGGAATCAATCTCCTCACAGTATTTCCTCATGAGACTGTCTTCCAATAATGTGATTAATTGTTCGCCACCCTGTGTTATAACAAATTTTTGGATTACAATTTTTTACTGCTTTGCGTTAGTTAATCTAACCAATTTTTTTAGTTGATGTAATTTAGATCGAAAGGGTTATTTAGATTTCCCTATAATTTTTTCCGTGTACTGATAGTTTTTGGAACCTGCAAAAGTTTACATATTCTTCTCGGGTGTTATTTTCGTGCAAAATGGTAAAACTACAACATGTAGTTATTACACACATTATGTTTCTTTATTACCAACTTTTTTCAGCCACTTAACAACATGATTGAAATAACTTTTTGTGCTACTACATGAGTTTTTACCATGGAAGTTTACACATTCCTCAGCGGATAGTAAGTTTGATTGATTATGAGGTCACCAGCTTAAATTCCAGAGATAGTGAGAGGGACAAATGCATTTATGATAAAAAATTTCTGATCATAGATTGTAGCATCTGATCATTCTATGTCTCTAATATAAGTAATATAAATAAAATATATATGCATATATTGTTCAGTTGGAATTTTTTAATGATAAATTTAGAATGCATAGTACCAATTAGCAAAATATAAGCCTACATTTAACGTTTAGAAGTCAAGGAACCCTATTATTTTCGCTACGATGTCCGTCTCACCGTCACAGACTATTTTCTCGAGAACCATAAGGCCAACGGACCTGACATTTTCACAGAATATGTAAATATTTGGCCACTACAACATAAAATAAAGGGTATTTTTTATAGAGTGACACAATTTTAAATCATAATAAAACAAGAAAATATATTTTTAATATCAATGAAACGCGCTTACCTATTAATTAATTATTGATAATTTTATTTGAGTATATATTTTTATATTGGAATCGTTTGTTAAAAGCTTGCCATAATTTTTTATTTTGTACTGTTCATTATTATCTAATAAATTTTAATTAATTAACACTGAATGGAACTTGAAAGCCAATTGCCTTTATCTTTTCTAATTTTGTTTTTATTTAGCGAATTAATTTCCTTGTACATATATCTTTATACATATATATATGTATCTGTATATCCAAAACACTTAAAATCTCTTCCATTTTTTGTAGCTGGAGCATTGTTTTGCTGTGCCCGACTTAATGCAAATACATTTCCTTTGTGCTTTCATTTTACTTGTTTTCCTTTTTTATATTTGCATTTTCTAGTTTTCCTTTTATTTCTCCTACCGGATGATAATTATTGCAACTTTTGTAGGAGGAAGGTGTATGAGTTGGTGTGAGTTCCTGTAGCCTTCAGCGTAGGCAGAGTGAGTGGGTGTTTATATAAATGTAAATGTTTAAGCATTTTTCTTTCTAGTTTTGTCTTCAATTTCAACAATATTCATTTGTGACCTCATGAAATATTTATACCTTAGGAATTGTTTAAATGGTTTAAGGAGGAAATGTCTGCATGTTATGGTTGAATTACATGGTCTTAATTAAATATTTAGAATCTGTAATATATTTTGGTGGAGGTATAGGACCCTGAAAAATTTGATTTCGATTGTAACACTGATCATTAGGGAAAGAATTTTCGTGCATTTAAAATCATGTTTTATGTACATAAAATATGCAGTAAAAATATAAAAATATGTATTTAAAGCTAATAAAATATGCATTTATCAACTTTTTTCATCATTTAAAAACATTAAAAACTTAAAAAAGTCAGCTGCAACGCTTCCTTAACAAACATCTTGCCATTAAAAAATTTAAAAAACATATACAGCTCTGCTTCAAAGCTTTCTTAACAAATATTTTTTCAAATCATATGGAATACAAAATAAAGTTGAGTCGAACTTTTTTATTTACGTACATGAAAGAATGAATGAATGTTTTTTTAAATTGTCAAGAGTAAGTAAACCTTTGACGATTTTTTCTGAAAAAACTTTTATGTCTTCAAAATTAACGTACCACGTCAGCAGAAATTATTGGTGCGCATTTCAATGGTGCTATATGGATTGTGGAGTATTTAGTTCCTAAGTTTTTGATGTTAGAACTATAAACTATTGATGCAATTTGTTGCATATTTTTTAAGTCCTTAATTTATTTGTATAGCTATTGCTAATTTATTTTTAATCTCTTCACTTATTCTGACTTTCAGAGCACACATTTTTTTGCCGCATATAGTACCCGACAGCCTTCTGCCACGTTCCCCATCTAATTACTATAGGATGTATCCGTATCGCATCACTGGATATTTTTCATCAAAGGATGCAACGTACAAAGGAGCTTTCAAAAGCTCTTTTTATCCACATGAAATTAATGCGCAACCAGTTGAGAACGCTGAAAGAAAAATATACAAACATTTTTGGATTTAAAATGATTATTATCCCATGCTCTTGTTTTTTTGTTCTTAATTTTCAATGGTATTGGTATGCTTGACTTAAGCCAAGGTATTGAACTTTTCAAATGAGTTGAAGGAATCCTACGGTGTTTTTGAATATTGAATAATATCACAGAAAATACGATTGCACATTTTTCTCGTTTTCCTCTTTTTTTGTTCTTCCACAGTCGTAAAAACTGCAGCTGTTAGATACTTTACAACTAATAAAAAAAATACCAAAACAAGATTTATAGCATGAAAAATTCAAAAAAAATTTATTAAAAATATACGTACATTTATAATGAAGTATGCAAAAATATGTATTTATTATAAAATATGCAAAAACATGCACTAACAAATCGATGCAATTTTGACGCAAATTTGTTGATTCGCAAAGATATTTTATTTGTATTTAAATGAAAATCCTTTCCCTACTGATCATATAAACAACGAACTGTGGACTTCTCAAATAGTGTTGCCAGGAGCCTGAGTATTCTTTAAAAGAGGCAAGTATGAATTGTTTGGGCTAAAAAAGTTTCTGTGAGAAAGACCAAGAGCTTTTGTGTGAAAATATAAGATTGATCACATTTTTAACAAGGTTCTCTTGTTTTAAAAAAATTGGAATATGTATTGCTTATTCACAAAAAAAAATATTTTTATAATTAATAACTTTAAGAGCCTGTTTATCTAAATGCGAACGAACGTTTCTATCGAACATTTATATGAAAAACAAAAACTTAAAATTTGTTTTTTTTTTTCAATACTAATATTCGAAAGAAACGTTTGTTCGCATTTAGACAAACAGCCCCTAATTTAAAAAAAAATCAATTAAAAATTTTATTGTTAAAGGTTTTAATTAATTAAATTTTTAAGCAAAAGTTTTAATGGAGTCAATTAAATTTTTAATTAAACTTTTAATCGCTTAAATTCTTAAACAAGCGTTTAATTGACTTAAATTAATTTTTAATTGATTATTTGTAGTATTTTTTTTTTCTAACTGAAAGTTCTAATTGTAGGAACTATTTTACTGTGTTCCCCATTAGAAGCTTAAAAGTTTTTTATTTTATTTTATTTATAATGTGAAACTTTTTGTAATATCACCAGAAAAAAATTTAATAATATCAACAAAAAAATGTCCACTCAAATTAATTGAAGTAATCAAAAATTTTAGGTTAATTAAATTAAATTCTTAATTGAAATTATTAATTGGTGATGAATTTTCTATGTGTAAAATATACGAGTATTTGAAGACAAAATGGGAATGTAGTAAGCTTAAAAAATGTCTTTCACTGCCAAGGAATATTACAAACTACATAATTTTCATTTAAGTTTTTTGCTTAAGCAATATACTAAACTCAAGGGATTATTTCTACATGACACAATAAACTGAAAGAATATTAGAATCAATTTACTTTCCACACCCCCCCTTCTTAACCACGTTTGAGAGTAACACGAATTCAAATAAGCATTAACTTTTTTGGAGTATTTTAAACTAAAACCATTTAATTAAGAATTCATACAAAAAATTCCATTGCACACTCCACATTATTTAGATATTTTATGGCTGCAAAAAACATTTATCAAGTTTTTTCATTAACTCGAGCTTTTTCACTGGAACACATTCACATGTTAATTTAAGTTTGTTCCTTTTTGTCAAATTTACATATACGAGTATAAATTTTGAACGCATTCCAAGTTCCCAGCAAAAAACATTTGTGACTTGGAAGCACTAACAACTGAGAGAAGCAATGAATTGCTTACTTGATAACAAAAGCTTCGAAAACTGCTTCTGAAAAGCACTAACGCAAGGAGGGCTCTCTAACAAAATAGAAAATATTCACAAAAAATTTTGCAAATCAGTAACTTTTGCATCTAAGTATTACTTCTATGAAGCACTTTAGTAAAGCGAAAAATTCATGGAAGCTGAATGTACTGCTTGTAGCTGGCTGATCTCGAACAAAAAAAGGCCTTATTCATGCGCAACAGCAACATTGTCTCCCTTACAAATAAGCTTTTGGGAAGCAGTAATTGTTGGTGTGTGTACACGCAAAGAAAAAATATGGTTGAGGTAACCATAATCAAATAGCAACATACTATGATTGAATTATATGGTTGCAGCCAAATCATATTATTGTCAATGGAAAAGCAAAGTTTAAATAATATTATTTTCTGAGTTAATAATAATATTATCTACAAAAACCATTAACTTTGTTATACAACACTGTTAGATGTGACTAAAATATAATTGATACTTACCATACCATGTTATAATATTATAAAAATATTGTTAAATATGACCATAGTATTATTTTATGTAATAATAATATTTTGTTTTTTAATCATATATTTATTGGCATATCTTTTGTTTAACACAGCTGTGCGGTAAATCCGAAATAAAAATAAATTAAAATTGTTGAAAGAAAATGTATGTATGTATGTATAGAAATGTATACTTACATATATGTGTGTACATGAAATACATACATATCTGTATAAATAGATATACATACATACATATGTATGTACATATTATTTTTATTTATCTACCCTTTTGTTATATATATACAAGCAGTTTACAGATTGTAAGATCCTCTCGAATACTTCCTATAATCATCATATTAACAGTAGTTAAAAGTAGGCTATCTCAAGATCTGCCGAACACATCTTGACTTCGCTGTGGCGTAGTTTGGCGATTGTAGGATCTCCCGAATATATCTTATAGTCATACTAACAGTAGTTAAAAGTAGCCGATCTCAAGATCTCCCGAATACATCTTGACTTCGTATACATTTAACTTTTTAACCGAATTATAATATCTCTGGTTTTTGTTTTTGTGTCTATTTTTTTTACCAGAAACCCAAAGAACCCAGAACATCGAGTGGTGAACTGCATCATATTGCCGCTCTTGTAGGTGACATCGCCAACTGAATCTCGGAGGACTTCGTTAATTTAAGTTTATAGTTTATAGTAATACAAAGATTTCGTTAAATAAATTACTGTTCCATATATCTGCCAACACCTAACAGACACACATATTTTATTTCAAAGGAGGTCGAACTTTGGTGAGAACCTTGGCAGACTGAGTCATGCCTCGGCTGGGAAATTAAACGACATTACAACAGTAGCCTAATTCAATTCATAAGAATTTAAGAAACAAATACAGTTCGAAAAATAATAATTAACTAAAATTAATAGTCATTGGCTTGTGGCAAAAATCAAAACTAAAAATATACTTAATAGTAACAAACCAAAAAAGTTTGTCTTAAGTAGAACAAAAATAAGCAAATTAAGAAACATGTGCATAGTTAGTAAGGAACAAACGACAATGGTAAGACTGTTGTAATATATATGGAAGATGGTAAATTGTTGAGCCTTCATTACCAAACATATATATGAGCAAATTGAAAAATGCAATGAATCAAACCAATTCACATATTCCATTTGCAATAAAGTTTCGTATATAGGGCAGACATCTACATCAACTGACACCACACACAGTGGACCAAAACACAGAAGAACGCTGATGAGGAAGGTTTAGTGGCCTTCGAAAACGGCTGGCTGTTCCGTTCAACTATGTGTTGTTGTCAGAATATTTACAACTAACTTTGTTGTTATTTGTTCATTAATAATTATCACATGTAATTTGGCTTAAAAAGCGTTACGAACAGTAGCCTAATTCAATTCATAAGAATTTAAGAAACAAATACAGTTCGAAAAATAATAATTAACTGACATTACAATATGTTTTTTTTTCGGACTAAAAAACCAGTTTATTTTGTATTAATTAACAAACGGCAAAAATCTGAATAACTTTTCCTTTTTTCAATTCCTTTAAACAGAAAGCAACTGATGAACTATATCGTCCCTAATTAAATTCATTAAAAATTAAATATTGTTTGCTAAAAAGTAAAATTCAGAAGAATTCTACACTTTTTCACTCTATTAAAAACAATTGCTAACAACGTAGTTTTCCGCCTCTGTCACATGTGGGAGCATTACACCTACAACAAACGGTGTTTGCTTAAATGAGGGTGTTTTGCTTATGGTTGTTGTTGTTGTTAATGTTGTTGTTGTGTTGTTTTTTTATATTACAAATCACAAATTCACAACATCTACTTATTATTACGATGGCATGGTAATGACGGTAAAAGACAATGACAAAGTGATCTTCCGGCGCCATATAAGTTCCCATGTTACTGATTATGTTTTGAACGGTTTTTTTTTGTGCAGTCGCCGCATTCTGCAAAAATAAAAAGGACTACAACAAAATGCTAGAGCACTAACAACACTATGCATGGGATAGTTTTCTTAATATGTACATATATATTAATAATTTTATAAATGAATTCAGATGTGTGTTTGTGCATCATTTGTTATTCAAGTTTATTTCTTGGAATATGTGAAAGTCTAAGTTATATTGCGAATATTATTTAGAAGCTGCTTTCTTTGTATATTTGCTGTAGTTTGAGAATGTTTAATTTTTTTGGGGGCATTTAAGTTTCATATTTCAGCACGTTTTTTTTTTTTTTTGCTTATTTATTTAATTTTTTAGGCCTAGTCTGAGGCAGATAAACTTTTACATAAAATAGATATTTATAAAAAAAATAATAATAATATGTTGGGTTCAGTTGTGCGTTAAAGTCGAGTGGGGATAATCATATTACAGTGGAATCTCTCTTGAGCGGACACTGAAGGGACCACTGAAATGTGTTCATACAAGGGCGCTGTCCGGTCAAGAGAAAACTAAACATTTGAATGGAGCGCTGCCGGGACCTGTCAAAAGTGTCCGTCTAAAGGGGGTGTCCGCCTATAGGAAGTGTCCGTTAAGGGAGATTCCACTGTATATTAAAAGAAATATCAGTAATAATCTTATAAAGCTTAAAAGATTATTTAATAAGACTGCTACAGGCATAATATATTCCTTTATATAATGGCACAATTTATTCACAACAAAGGCACGATTATGTTGGCCTTATTATTATTAAACAAGTGAAATTAGTTATTGCAAATTTGCTTCAAATGATTATCGTATTATTTCCATAAATCTGAAAGAATATAAATGTACCACAGTTTGGCTTTATTTGTATTTATTATATTTTGCTAGGGGTTGCATGCACATTAGCTATGGCATAGTGTTATATGAGAATCCTTAGTAACGAGATTTCGACTTGCAAGGACCCCTCATTTTGTTAGGTTAAGAAAAAAAATATTTTAGCCAAGAAATGGTGACGGTCATATGGGGGCAAAGGTCGCTTCATCATGCTCAAAGTTGAGGGTAAAATCAAAAAAATTTGCAAAAAATCATATAACTTTCCCGGGGTCACCGCCACAAAAGTCAAATATATAATTAGCACCCTTTAATTTTCTCTAAAAAAATATTGAAGTTCGCTCATACATTTGACTTCGACAGGTACTCCCTAGGGGCAGTTAAAGCCCTGCGAGTAAATTTTATAAAAATTTCTCCTTTGTAAGGGAGTTCCTTAAGGAGTCGAGATAGGGCATGGGTATATTCGGAGGAAATGTTGAAGATAAAAATTATTGCAGGTCGGTCTTACATTTTACACCCCTGGGAGGCACCATAAAAGCGGCACAAGGGGTTTTCTTAAAAAAATATTATAAAAAAAATTATTATTTTGTATGGGGACCACCTTAATGATTGAAGATAGGCGATAAGTATGTTCAGAGAAAAAAACTTCACACATTAAATTGTCGGGACATCTACAATTTTTTCTTTATACTAGAGCTATTTAAATATATTTTTGGAATTTCTATTAATGTGAACATAATATCTAATTGTGCTGTCTCTTTTGTCTACTACGACATTAAGGCTCTCTAAGGCTTTAGTTTACTAAAGCTTTTGAATTCTTCTGAACATTTATATAACAGTTACAAGGTGTTTATTTAATGATTTGATTAAAGGAACAAGTAATATTTTTTAAATTCATTTTAAATTAAACAAATTATAATTTTATACATGTAAAAGCATTTCGAAATTATTTAAAATTATGTCATATTAAAATAAGTGCCCTTTCTACTATATTCCTTGATGCTTTCCATAGCCGTGAGTTACAATATAATGTTTTTAATTTAAAAGGAAAAAGGCAAGCGAGTTGGTCTACAAATGACCACCCCACAATAAATTAAGATATATTTTTTTTTCTTAAATGCCATAAATTATAGCCTGGAAGCAGACAAAAGCAAAATAACCATCTGCAAGTTAGCTTAAAGCAATATTTTGTAGTCTGCCCAAAAGCTCGATTCAAAGCAATAAAATAAAAACAAAGGGGCAAAGCATACAAGCAAACTGACCGTCATTTATCATTTTCAAGGGAAGTTCAAAATAAAATTTAATAAAAACACAATTTCAACATTTAACTTTTTTTTTTAACTGATCAAAGAAATATAATTTATAATAAGGGCCACTTCATTTAAACGAACTTGCAAAAGAAAGGGAAATAAATTATTTATTTATATCTTTTAATACACAGAAAATATTGTTCTTCAATCGTGTTGGCTGAAGTAGTTAGCACGTTGACTGCAAAAGTGAAGGTCCTGTATTCGAGCCCGGTATCCAACGGTCATTTTTCCGATGCGCATTAGTGTCCCTTTGTATTGTAGGAAAGTTCAAGTGATGAAGGCATAGCCTTACTGGTGAACTATACCGACTTCAGCAGATACTAATCCTAATGTAACATCATAGCGCCCTGCTTCGTTGTGCAGCAGAATCATCGGCGATGTAAAATAACCAGTAAAAAGTCTACTAAACAGCTTAAAACAAATAAATTAATACACCTCATTTAACACCAGAGGCACTGCAACACTGCATTATAAAAGAAACGTGCAAGAAGCAGAGGTGTAAGAAATAATGAAGCTTTCCTCTGTCTCTTGCTTCACCACCTGTCTTCTCTATCACTATCCCTTTCCTTGAAAAGGTAACACCTATTATAAGTAGTAGGCATTCATTGCCTGTTTCTCTTAAAAAAAACAACTTTTATTGAAGAAATAATATCACAAATAATCAATTAAAAATTTAATAGCGTTTATTAAAATTCTTCTGTAACATTTTTTTTCATTGAAAATTAATTAAAAATTTAATTGAGAAAATTAAAGTTTCATTTAAAATACAATTAATTAAAAAGTTTGATTAACACAATTTAATTTTTCATTGATTTTTGGTTTTGTTTTTCATGCCCATACTTTGTTTCTTTGTATGCAATTCTTTATTGCTAAATAAACAGAAAAAATTAAAATTTCTATGAAAGATGTTGTATAATCAACTAAAACATTAATTAAATTTTCATCGGTAAGCAATCTAATAATACCAATTAAGTTTTTTCATAAGTTAAATTCTAAATTGAAAATATTACTTATTTAACAAATTTTTTTGTTCTGTATAAGCGACAGCCTCTTGTTAATGTCTTAAAGTGATTTATGTGAAATGATGTTCTGGCTTTTTTAAGTTTTTATTTATTTTATATCAAGTATTGTCACATGATAAGTAATGCTTCGCTTGCCAAATCGGAGAAACAAATATCTAATAGAGACAGTGTTTTCGGAAAAAACGATTTTAGTTTATTCAGCAAATTCTTGCAAATTATTTATTTGTTTAACCATTATTTGCGTTTTATCTGTCACAGTGATATGTGTCCCTTCTAGCTTCAGAAAATAAAATATATAAGAAAATAAAAAAGAAATATTTTATTAAGTACAAGTCACTTGTAATGCAGTTTTGTTTTCCAGCTGAGGTAGGCGTCAGCTGTTCCAGGATCTTACCAAAGGTTTGCTTCCTTTGTAAATAAAAACTGAGATGTCTGGTGTTTTATTATCTAATTTAACACAGTATTCTTTATTTACGAAACTCAACTAACTTAACTAATTACACATACTCGTATATGTATTTTGAACTACAATTATATCTCGATGGGGTTTCTCTACTAGGCTTCTGTTGTTGTCGGGATGCAAATATGACCCGCCTACTAGCTTCAGCTTGACGTTGACCGTGTGATTCTTAAATGGGAACTAAGAGTTAATAATTCGAAAGATCGTACACTCGGCTAAGTACAGTCTTAATAACTACGACTATGAATGCACTCGGCAAAATAACGTGTTAATAACTACAATACAGCATGCATATAACTACTTCGGAACAAGAAACATTCGTACGATATCGTGTCTTGCTCGATGACTGTGTATAAAACTTCAAGTCTTATACAGTTTGACTTAGTAACTTGATGAGACTTCTAAAGTATATTTTGTAAACATCTGTTGTGGTTGCGAACAAAACCATTTATGATGTACCCTACAATAATTGGGTTTGTATGTACCTCGCAGTCATGGTGTACGTAACACAATATATGACATATAGCATTTTGTGACGCCACGTTACACATTACAGTGTAATCCATTAAAAGACTCCTACTCAGAGAAACAAGCCGATCAGATTTTCTTCTCATCTGGTGGTATCGCAAGGATCAATCCCAGTATATGCGAGAACTTGTGCCAACCAGATTAACCTAACCTAACCTAACCTAACCTAACCTAACCTAACCTAACCTAACCTAACCTAACCTAACCTAACATAACCTAACCTAACCTAACCTAACCTAACTCAACCTAACCTAACCTAACCTAACCTAACCTAACATAACCTAACCTAACCTAACCTAACCTAACCTAACCTAACATAACCTAACCTAACCTAAGTGTAGGTATCATTTTTATTGTTTGAATGTGACATAACATTTAGATTAGCATATGAGGACAAAATTCTTGTGCACTTTACCTTTTTTTTATTTTATTTAAGTCAACTGTAGAAAGCAAAAACAAAGTAACATAAAGCCACTACAATAATACTTATATGTATGTGCCGATGGTGCATCGAATAAATAAAAATAATTAATGTGATGATCGTAAAAGATAAGTAAGAATAGTTAAACATACATAGGTAGAGTGATATAACTTCGTGCTAACCTAAATAGAAAATGGAAAAACAGAAAATGAATAGTGATACTTACAAATGTGTTTGCCAAAGGCAAATCAATAATTGTATACACAATCAATTCTCATATTCCATTTCATAGAAATTTAAGTTTAATAGCTGATGTTAATAATAATCTCTACCCCAGTAGATAGGCATGGGTGCTGATGAAGTGCGTGGCTGCACAGAAAAATATCGGTATTTCCCCCAGCTAATAGTGTCTAGTTTAATTTTTCTTCTATTCTTTAGATACTCACATTAATTAATAAAAATATTTCATTCATAAGAATTGAAATTACTGAACTCAAGCCTGATTAATAAATTATTTCTGATTAAAAATTCACTATAGTTCAATTAAATCTAATAATGTCTCATTTTATTTCTATTGTATTTTACTCAAAAAATAAAGAATTTTAGTTTAATGAGAAATCTTGCTTACGATTAAGTAAAAAAAATCCAATATTAATGGGATATATAGATGTGTGGATACTTATCTGAGGAGCAGATAATCGGATGATTATGGGATATATAAAACAATTTTGAATTCAAATTTAACTTACATTCAGTTTTATTTATTAGTAAAAAAGTAAATAGGATTTTAAAAGGACTAGTACTAGTTACGCAAGGATACAGAGGAAGAAGCTCGTTATGGTTTTTGGAGTGCAAAAACGGAACTGAATTACTTAACGAAACTTAACTATTTATGATTTGATTAGGATAAAATTCGTATAGCTATATAAGCCAAATAACATGTGACACCAAAGTTATTTGTAAATATTCTGACAAACACGTAGTAGAACGGAACAGCTAGCTGTTTTCGAGGGCAACTACACCCTCATCATCAGCATTCTTTGAATAACTATTTTTGGACCACACGGCTCGTGAAGTTCGTTAAGTTATTTACAATAATATGAATAATTCAAAGTTAAAAAAATAACAGAATTGAAAAAAAATTAAGCATGCGTTTTGATTATTCACTGGGACATTTTCCAAAAACTATTTTTAATACACATAACTTTTTTTATTACTTTCAGGCTTAACACAACATCCCATCTCTAAGCTTGACCCCAATTACTTTTTTAGCTTTAATAAAGCAATTATTACTCTTTTAGCTGCCAGCAAATTATATTTTAAGCCTTAACAGCAAACAACTAAATAAAATTGTCTAAAACACTGAAAAAAATTTCCACTATAAAGAAGCATTCTTTTAATCTATTTTGTTAAGTTGATTATTTTTCTTTGCCCCCCCCCCCCTTCTTTCCCATCCAGGTTTTATAAATAATTAGTTCATCATAATGCCCAGAAAAGAGAGATGAAAACCAAAAAAAGAAAATTACTGAAAACACAGTATGCAATATACAATAAAGCATTAAATGCTACAGCAGCAAACAATACCCTTAAGATCGTTAAAAAAAAACCCGGAAAAGCAATACAAAGTCTTTCTTTCATTAAGCTCCAAGGTCTTGGTTTGTCTTGTCTTGTCGTGCCTTTATTGCTGAGTGCAAGTATAAACACAAAACTGGCTGCAGGAGCAAGGAAACACCATAAAGAAAGTCAATAAAAAAGGATGAAAGAGAAAAAAAAGAAAATAAGTATGCTTACGATGTACAAATATAATATATGTGACCTTCTCCGACAAAAGGGACCTAGTGTGTGAAAATGAAGTTTTGAGAAAAACGCATTTAAAAAATAAAATTTTAATGTTTTTCTCATTTTTATCGATTTTGACACACACAAGTTTTTTTCACACACTAGGTCCCTTTTATCGGTGAAGGTCACATATATATTTTATGTTTTTTTAGAACAAATCAAAAATTAAATTGTTTTGCGGCTAACAATAATGAGGCATTAAGAAATAATGTATGTATGCGCCTCTCAAGCAAAACAAATTTCGCTGCACACAGCAAGATTTATGTTGCGTTACAGCAAACAGTTAAAATGTTGCACAGTGGTGTTCCGATGATTAAAAATTTATTAAGAAACTAAAATAAGGAATAAAAACTTGATATCCTTAAAAAAATATACAGTAATAGACTTATTAAATATATTTTTGAAAAGAAGATTTAATTTATTTTAAGACGACCAGTTGTAGCAGTAACTTAGGATTATATTTTTCAGGTACTCTGTTCAACATTTCACTCGAAAAAAATGTAGCATGACTAATTAAAGTATGTTGCAGAAGTAGTACTCAGTTTATTTTGCGATGTATATTTAACTCTTAAAATTTACATGCGAAATAATTTACAAAACACGCGTGGAGTGTTCTAATAACACATAAAAAATTCTAGCGTAGTTTCAAAAGCTAGTTAATATTGTTCATGAATCAATTAACAAGATTGCGCACCTAGCCGTACAAAAAAAATATTCCACTGTGCGTCTGTGGCCGGCAATGAATATTTTTTCCGCTTTTCATACTGTCACATTTACTTTCATTTTTAAGTATAAATACTATAAATTTCAACGTATTATTCCAATTTTAACTTATTTCAAAACGTATTTACAGATCAGTGATCGGCAATGCATCGTATTTCGCTATTCATACTGTCACATGAAACGTTAAATATAAGTGAGTAGACGTCATTTAAACTTAACTACTCTGATTTACGCATAGTCACGATGACATTGATTTATAAGTATAGGTTGAAATAAATATGAATGCGACGTCGACATCATAGTAATACCACACTCAGACCCATAAATAACCTCAGTTTGATTTGTAATTTAATGAAAATACTTATACTACTCAAATTGAAATTTAATTGCTGTTGGTTAAGCATTGTCCATATATTTCATTGTACTGCCAAATCAGCAGTACAATTCAACCACATATTTGGATGGACTTATGACAATATGTCGAATAATAAATTTCCTAAATATTATACTACTCACATTGATTCAGATCACTCAAGTCATGCATGTATGTATGTATGTTTATTTAAAAGTTTATACTAAGCCCCATATGCAAAAAAAATTAACGTGTGATTCAAGTGTACGTTAAAACCGGTTTCTGTATGGAAATTTTGTTTTAACGTACACTTCAAGCAGACGTTAATTTTTTTTCATATTAAACATTAAACAGTTTGCAAGTAGTATACAATAATAGTAAATAGAGTTGTTTTTCAATTCCTGCAAAAAAAAAAAACAAACAAAAAAGCAACATAAAAACACATAACCTCATAATAAGAACTTTAATTGTAAATCATTGTAAAATCATACTTATTTTGCATCGTCTACAGGAATTGAGTTAAGGAGAGTCGAAATCAACAATGTCATAAATGTTGCTAAGTATGAGTTCGATGCGAACTTCAAACTTTCAAGTGAATTCATAGATTCATAGACAACATTGCAATAAGTATAAGTGCGCATAAGTACAAGAAATTATAAGTCATGATTCAACTCTACTCATTTTTTCACTACTTATTGCTGTTCTCTGGTCTACATCACACAGTGGGGGATTTCGTTAACAAATTTAAATAATTCTGCAGTTTCCAAATGAGCCACTAGATTATTATTATATTTCATACACTATTTGAGTAGCGATCACGGTCTGAAATTTGGATTACATATCTCTTAAGGGAGCGGAGCCACAAGGCCCCAAAGTGGGCAACCTCTGATTAATGAAAAATTCATACTGATGCCAAGTTGGTGTTTTTGATCTGATAAAAAAGATTATTTGCAAGTGGATTTTTTTTCTATGCAAGAGCTAAAAAAAAGTCTGCTACATTTATGGATTTTCACTTGCAGTTTAGGAAATATTCGAGAAAAAAAATTAAAATTGTGGATTTTTTTAGCAACCTTGGTCCACTGTTCTGCTAATGGAGAGAAGTCAAATCTTGTTCGATTTAAATAAATAAACTTATTACGGATTAAGACCAAAATTGCTACCCTCACATTCATAAAAAAATAATATGAATTTAAAATCCATTTTAGAAAAATTTTGTATGAAAAATTTTAAATAGAATACATTTTAAATATATTTAAAATTTTATGAGTATGGGGGTTAGCATTAAAAAAAATTGGAATCAAAAACACAATTAATTCAAAAGTTATATGCCCCTGCAGGAAATTGAACGTGGCCTGTCCCCAAGTGATAGGAACCAGTACGAGTTCTAACACTTCCTATGAAGCGGACCAGTCACTTTTAAAAGATGATGGCCTAGGATGGTGTTAATTGATACTTTGTATGTAATTTGTGACTTGTCACTGTACTCCCATGGGGACCTATTCGATGTAGATTAATACAAATTACAGTTGAACTTCTATAACTTGAACTTCTATAAATTGAAGTTTCTATAAGTTGAAGCAAATCGCATGCAAACAGCGGCAAACAAGTAAATTCCTTTATATTTTTTTTCTATTACTTGAACTTCCCTAACTTGAATTTCTCTCTAACTTGAAGAAACATAATGGTACAAAGCCTTGCAAAGTTTCTATAAATTGAATTTTTTCTTGCAAATATGACATTAAAATAACAATCACCTGAGCAGTGTGTAATTCGATGCTTGAAAGGTCATTATCGAAATAGAATATTAAAAGAATCTATAAAGCATGTAGAAGAAAATAGCAAAAGCTATATTAACTTACGAACTGCATCCGCATAACAACCAGTTGCACTCTTCAAGAATTTTTTGAAGTCCGTAATGAGACTTCCAACGGATGATTATTGATAATGCTCTCGAATCAGTATCGCACACTGGAATCACAATAGATAGTGATGAGGAGAACATAGTTGAGGAAACTGTTGCTCAGCCCTACAAGGAAGCTATGAAGGATTCGTTGAACAATTTGAATTTATATTTATACAATAATATACAAATGCAAATACGAGTGACGACCACTACCAAGAACTACACAAATTAGACAAAATTTGTATACAAAACAAAAATAAACAAAATCAGTCAAAAATTACTCAGTACTTTAATATAAAATAGATTATATACACGTTATCAATTCTTTTATTACAAGTTAGTAAAATATATTTTTTTATTATATCTAAAACTTTCGAAACCTACTCCATAACTTGAAGTCTATCTAATTTGAAGTTTTTTGTTTGGATAATGGTGATTCAAATTATAGAAGTTCAACTGTATATATAAAAGTCATTCCGACATTTAACTGTAACAAGTAACGCTTATACATTTTTTTATTCTTACAAATGCAATGACGCTTTATTTTTCATCTGAAAGTTTTTTGAGATTCAAACCGAAAACCTCGTGCATGACAGGCTTGCACACTACCCACTTGACCACAACGCCACTCATATTTCAAAAGTATAAATAAGCTTAGTTTAATATTTAAGCATAGTTACGGGGCTGATTATAAAGTCATATTGGAGGGAGAAATTAGCATTATATTTACGCTATTTGATAGGTCTTGTATTCAACTACATCGCAGATGTTCAGTGCCGTCTACTGCAATACTAGACCGAGTCCGAATTAAATTGGCTCAAGATCAAGACATTAAATCAATGGTAAATATAAAACCATTAAAACGATATGTACACTACTCCGTACATTTTCTCTAGTCATAGGACGAGTTTCTCAGGCATTTGACAAAGTATGGCAGAAAGGCCTAGTTTTAAAATTGAAGACATACCTACCAATAAATATACAAAAGCTTTTGGAAAGTTATATTCTCGATAGAAAGTTTACTGTTGTGGAAGGAGACTTCATGAGTGTACCCGAATCTATATCTTCTGGTGTGCCACAGGGCAGTATTCTGGGGCCAGTCTTGTATCTAATATATACTTGTGATATGCCTGTGAGCAATAACATCCACACTTCTACATTTGCCGATGATACAGCCTGTTTGAGTATTCACAAAAATCCTGATGAGGCATCCCGCAATCTCCAAGCACACATTACCCAGCTTGAAATATGGTTGAACTTATGGAGAATTAGAGTCAATGAACAAAAGTGTGTTCATATAACGTTTACCCTAAGAAAAGATACCTGTTCCCCCATTCGAATCAACAATCAAAATATTCCTCAATATTCTCAAGTCAAATACCTTGGCATACACCTTGATCGAAGGCTTACATGGAAATATCATATTGACTCTAAGTTAACCCAAATGAAACTTAAATTGACTCAAATATATTGGTTAATTGGCAGAAATTCAACACTCAGCCTAGACTGCAAACTCTTGATATACAAGTCGCTTTTGAAGCCAATATGGTGCTATGGAATTCAGCTGTGGGGCACTGCTTCAGCTTCAAATGTCGAGAGAATCCAACGAAGGCAAAACAAAATTTTACGTTTGATAACATCTGCTCCATGGTACGTTAAAAATTCAAATATTCATCGTGATTTAAATATGCCACTAGTGAGTGAAGAAATTGCAAAATACGCAGGCAAATATTTAACTAAACTCGAGTCACATCCTAATCCGCTTGCCCGTAATATTTTGAGCTTTACTGGACACATCCGCTTAAAAAAAAGGGACACAAGGGCTCTTATACCCAACACTCCAGATGGGACTGCTTAAAAATACTTCTTTTTGATTATCACTACTTATGTATTATTTATAACTATCACTAAGCTTATGTCCGATATTGGTCGGGCCTAATAATTATATTTAGATTTAAGATTTGATTACTTATTGTTAGTTCATTTTTGAAGATACAACAAATAAATATGTATATGAAAAAAAAAAAAAAAAAAAAATAGGACGAGTGAGTAAGTTAGCATCAATTGTCAACAAATTTTCTGCAGGATTGTTTAAAAACTCTCTAACAAATGTTTTTAATTTTTTGCCTTTACTACAAGCAAATAAGTCACTGTATATTGTGGACAAATTTCGGCTTCATAGAAAGCGGAATATGAAAACTAAAGATAATAATGATCAAATGAACTGCAGTAGGAATTTCTATGGATTACTAAAGCTATATACATACATATATGTACATTAGAGTGGCCGTTAGTTGTATGGAGGATTTTTTTTGTTGATTTCTTTTACTCTCACCCCCCAAATCGGTCCAGTTTTATGTAAAAAAAATAAAAAATACAAAAAAATTACATAGCGATAAGTGGTGTTTTAGGGGGTGCGTCGGGACCTCAAAGTTAGCCCGCAAGCCCATACATTCTGTAATTTTTTTTGTTTAGTTTTTTATAACTATACTTAATATATGTATGAAATAATTTAAAAGATATAAACTCTTATTGTAAACGCTTAGTAAAATAATTTCCATATAAATGCAATTTCGGTATATGTAATTTTTGGTATTGTGTTGGTTATTTTTTTCATTATTTCCTAAAATATTAATTTTAGCTAAAAACTTTCTGTGAGATTAATGTTGTAGACTGGAAGAGCTAAAATATTGCCATAAATCATTTTCTTGTAAAATGTTTTTTTAAAAAGATATTCATATGCAAAAAATTACATTGAAAAATGGGCTTGAAGGCCAACTTTGAGGGGCGGACGCACCCCCTAAAACACAACTTATCGCTATGAAATTTTTTGTATTTTTTTTTTTTACATAAAACTGAACCGATTTGGGGGGGGGTTGAGAATATAAGAAATAAAAAAATAAATAAATAACGGCCACTCTAATGGATATATATACTTATTCCCGTCGTTCCAAAGTGGAACATAGAGCTAAAGCTAAACCTAAATAAATCTTTTAATGGAATAATTATATAATGTTTTATTGGGCTAATATACTGTTGCTGACTATTAAACAGATTACTGTCATGTAGGGACTAATTTTTAAAACACAAAAGAAATAATAATTGTTTTTTTAAAGAGTTTAAAATGTTTTTTAAACTCTGTTTAAGACAGATTATAAGTGTAATACGAGTAATAAGGTTTTTCGTTATACCCTTACTTATTCCCAACTGTGATATACAATTTTAATTATTATTTATAACTGAAAATAATTGTGATTATATACAAAAACATAACTTACCCGTAGAAAATAGACATCCTTCCTGTTAGACAACCAATCAGTTTACTTCTCTTGTTTGTTGTTTGGCCAGTCCTAATTAGAAAAATGCATTAAGAACTATTAGTGCACATGAATATATAATGATGCTTAGAATTTAGTAAACTAGAAAAGCTTATTCTGTGGCCGATATTGTTCACACACACTCTCATTTATGCAACAACAGCAATGCAGACATAAGTATATCTAAACATTTTACATGTTATTATCTGCACCTTGCTTTTCAATATGCATTAATTCAGAGTGGTTAAAAGAAAACTTTAAAATTTTTTTTATTCACAATATATTCTTAAAGGTTAGTTATGTCATCTTTATTGGGAATAGAAAAATAATAGAAAACAATACATACAAATATAAAACAGAAATTTTTTTAGATTTATTTACTAATAAATTGTTTGAAAAAATATCTTCAAAAATGTATGAAAAACTTGAAATATATTTGGTAATTTCTTTGCGAATTATTTGATTTTTCTTTGGCAGTTGTTTTATAGAGCCGGGTGGCATAGAAGAATAGAGAGGGAAAGAAACTGTTTTGAAAGCGAATTTTCAAGGTTTTTACTATTAGGACTGATTACTCAAAATTTTTGGTTTGATTTTATTGTTTTCTCAAAAATCTCAAAAATAAGGTTTTTGTATATCCTTCACCAAACATGTCAAACGTTTGTCATTCCGTATAAACTAAGTCTTTTGGCATGTTGCATACGTACATATGAATACGGAAGACAAATAAGCGATAAGTATTTGAAATCGGTTTTCCGAAGCTTCCAGAAAAGCTAGAAGACGAAATAGATTTATATCGAAAATCAGCAAAATCACGGAGATGGTTTCAGAGCTTGAAAACTTAAACTTTAATTTGCCATACAAAAGTAACTAGCTAAAACTAAACTTTGCTTTTTTTGTTTGTTAAATAGACTTATTTTATATTTCAGTACAACTAAAAAAACAAATTTTTTCTTTTTTTCTATAAATTAAACATATCTTATATTCTTAAAAGCAAAATATTGGTATAAGAAACCAGAAAAATTTAAAAGGATGATTGCAGTGTTGGGAAACTTGCTCTTTTTGTGATATATAAAAGTAACTAGATCTTAGTAATTTTGTTCTTTTTCTTTATAAATCAAAAAAAAAAAAATAGAAAATTAAAAAAATAAAAACCACAGCTGCAGAGCTGGAAAATTAAAAATTTTCTTGGAAATTAAAGTAACTAAATAAACCAATTTTTTCTTTTTTCCATTTTTATATTTTAAAAGGACGAAATTGGTATAAGGAATCCAAAAAATCAGAAAAATCCAGGGATGGAAAATAATTAAAAACTTTTTTTTTTGTATAAAAGCAAGCAGGTCAAATTAATGTTTTCGTTTTGTTTACAAATTAAATATATTTTATATTTTACAAAAGAAAATACTTTGGCATAAAAAATTAGAAAAATAAATAACATATCTTCAGACCTAGAACATTTAAGCTTTTTCTATATAAAAGTACATAAAAATAATTAAATAAAACTCATTTATTCTTTTGTAATTAAATAAATTTTATATTTAAAAAGATATAGAAACCAGAAAAATTAAAATTATGAATCCAGGGCTGGATATTGAAATTTTTTTTTTTGTGTAAAATCCAATAACAGAACTAAATATTTTTTTTAGTTAAACATATTTTATGTTTTAGGAACATTTTTAATCAAGTTTGTTTTTAAATTTTTTTTTCAATTTTTTTAGGGATATATAATTTAAGTATAAACTAAATCTTTTGCCATGTTGCTTATTATCAGGGAAACCGCGAATATGCAATTGCATGTTTTTTCTTGTGTGACGTATTAAAACGGGAACAAGATATTTATCCGTTTCAGAACTTTTTATGAATTTTGGCATCGATTTGTTAGTGCATATTTTTGCATATTTTACCCCTTAAAGCATGTTTCTGCATATATCAGTCTTACACGCATATTTTAAGCATATTTTATAATTTTTAGAGCAAAATTTACGTTTTTAGTGCATATTTTGACACTTAATAGAATTTTTTGATTTTCATATGATTTCAAGCTTATGTGTTGGACAAAATTTTATTTTTATTTTTCGCCATGTAAGTAAATCTCATGTCCAATGTAGTGTATAAATTTTTTATTTCAATAAAAATCCAGTTTTGCTATTTGTGACGGACGCTGTGCCCCGATTAGACGTTGAAGGAACATTGTCAATGTATAAAAGTTTATTTAGAAATTAAAAATTAAAAATTTTAAGAAAAAATTTTGTCTCATTTATCCAAAATACAGTTCCAACGCTTTAATTCTGATATCGTGATCTCTTTTGAAATTGAAGTTAAATTTTTACGAGAGTAATAAAAAAAATAATTTTTATTATTTGCTTTAGTCAAAATTTGTATGGCAATTTTGTTTTAACGTGAACTTCAAACCCAAATTATTTTTATTAATATTGTTTCCTTTTCTGGTTATTTTATTTCTGTCTTATTTTATATATATATTTTTTTGACAAACACAATCCGCGAAACGATTAGCTTGTCTGCGGAAAACAGCCAGGGTCTATGGCGGGAATCGAACTCACGACCTCTGGATTGAGAGGCTAGCATCGCTACCACTCAGCCACAGGGGCACCAAATGCAAATGATGTTGAATTTTTGAATTCAAAATATATTTTCATTTACAAATAAACCAATTTATATTATTTTTAAGAGCATATTTTTTTTAATTTTGAGTGCATATTTTCAAGTTTTAAGTGCATATTGAATGCGCATAAAACACTTTTTTTAGAGCATATTTCTGGTTTCCCTGCTAATTATTTATGTTGTACAATTTAAGCAATTTTTTTTATGAAAGAAAATAAACTAGACCATAAATTTTGTTTACCTGGAATAAAAAACACACGAATTTTGCAAAATAAATAAACAACAAATAAGAGGTAAACATTGAAATTAATTGGATTTAACCACAGCGATTTATTAAAGCTTAACAATAGTCATAGCTCAAAAAATCAAGAATGCTATATTCGGCTGTGCCGAATCTTATGAACCCTTCACTAACGTACGTATGTATATGTACCCTGTAGAAAATTTGGTGGCGGTTGATTCAAACGTACTCGTCCTATGACTTGAGAAAATGTGAGTAATGTATGGTAAAAAAAAGACATAATTTTCGTGATGTATCGTCTTGATCTTGAGCCAATTTAATTCAGACTCGGGCTAGTATTGCAGTAAACGGCACTGAACATTTTCGATGTGGTTGAATACAGGACCTATCAAATATTGTAAATATAATGTTAATTGCTCCCTCCAGTTAATTTTTTAACTAGTATTTATACTTTTGAAATATGAGTGGCACTGTGGTCGTGTGGGTAGTGTGCCATGCCTGTCAGGCACGAGATTGTCGGTTCGAATCTCCAAAAATAAAGTGTAAATAAAATTTATAAGCGTTAATTGTTACAGTTAAATGTCGGAATGACATTTATATTATTCTACACCGAATAGATCCCTATGGGACAGTTCAGTGACAAATCACAATCCGATCTTAGGCCATCTCAATGTAAAACTGACTGAGCGGACTTCATAGGAAGTGTTAGAACTGGGATTGGTCACCGGTCACATTACTAGTCTTGTCTCAGTTCGATGTCCTGCAGAGTAGTAACGAGATGCACAAGTCCATATATAAATATTTGTTTTGTAAAACATTAATAATTTATTGTTCTAGTGCAATTTTTAGTAAATAAGTCATTTACTAAAATCTTTCGATAATATTATCTGGGTATTTTCGATATTAGCAATATTTGAATATATTATTCTACACTCTGTGTTTAAGAAATATTTTACATCACCCTTATTCCAGTTGTCAATATCGACTTCGCGTCAATACAATACCAAAAACAAATTATGGCTTGTTTACTCCCTCTCGAGATGTTCAAAAACCCTGCTACTATTTAATAACCCCAAACTAGTCTTAGTATTGCACCTCCATAGCAAGGAAACTTACTTGTTTTATATCTAATAATCAGGGAAACCAGAAATATGCTCTAAAAAAAGTGTTTTATGCGCATTCAATATGCACTTAAAACTTGAAAATATGCACTCAAAATTAAAAAAAATATGCTCTTAAAAATAATATAAATTGGTTTATTTGTAAATGAAAATATATTTTGAATTCAAAAATTCAACATCATTTGCATTTGGTGCCCCTGTGGCTGAGTGGTAGCGATGCTAGCCTCTCAATCCAGAGGTCGTGAGTTCGATTCCCGCCATAGACCCTGGCTGTTTTCCGCAGACAAGCTAATAATTTCTCGGGTTGTGTTTGTCAAAAAAAATATATATATATAAAATAAGACAGAAATAAAATAACCAGAAAAGGAAACAATATTAATAAAAATAATTTGGGTTTGAAGTTCACATTAAAACAAAATTGCCATACAAATTTTGACTAAAGCAAATAATACAAATTATTTTTTTTATTACTCTCGTAAAAATTTAACTTCAATTTCAAAAGAGATCACGATATCAGAATTAAAACGTTGGAACTGTATTTTCGAAAAATAAGACAAAATTTTTTCTTAAAATTTTTAATTTTTAATTTCTAAATAAACTTTTATACATTGACAATGTTCCTTCAACGTCTAATCGGGGCACAGCGTCCGTCACAAATAGCAAAACTGGATTTTTATTGAAACTAAAGTCCGAAATAAAAAATTTATACACTACATTGGACATGAGATTTACATACATGGTGAAAAAAAAAATAAAATTTTGTCCAACACATAAGCTTGAAATCATATGAAAATCAAAAAAATTCTATTAAGTGTCAAAATATACACTAAAGGCGTAAATTATGCTCTAAAAATTATAAAATATGCTTAAAATATGCGTGTAAGACTGATATATGCAGAAACATGCTTTAAGGGGTAAAATATGCAAAAATATGCACTAACAAATCGATGCCAAAATTCATAAAAAGTTCTGGAACGGATAAATATCTTGTTCCCGTTTTAATACGTCACACAAGAAAAAACATGCAATTGCATATTCGCGGTTTCCCTGATAATTAGGAATGCATACATTGACCGCTAATACAAGACAAATGTGAATTAAATTAACAATTAACGTGTGACAATTCTTAAGTACATAATACGAAATAAGAATAATGTGGCATTAGCTCTAATTTTAACCTGCTATTAGAGTTGTTAAAGATCTTTAACAAGCCAAGTCGTTATTTAAACACAAAACATTAAAGAAATTAATTTAAATAAGAGTTTATTGTTTGAATTCTTTGCGTAATTCTTCCTTATATTTTCAAAACTTTTCAGTTTTTCTTTCTTCTATTATAAATTCTATGTTTTATTTTGTACACACCACTTAATTTTTATTAACCTGTGGCCGGCCACTAACAGCTAACAAACTGGCCAAGCATTGTTAACAACAATTTTGTTAACAGTTTGTACTAGAACCAAAAAAAAAGAAATAAATGGTTTTATACCTCAAGTCATACCAAACAAATGGACATTTGCGTATCGATTGTAGTTGTTCATTCTTTTGAGTTAATTAAACTGTAACCAAAATGTCAATTAACATTTTGTGGTTAAAGGCTTGAAAAACAAATGAAAAGGGGTACCCATACATACAACAAAAGCAACATTTAAACAAACACAAAAATTAAATATTAAAATAAATATGTACACACAAGTGTGGTTTGGCCCAAAATTAAATGTAAATTAAAAGCCAACAATTATTCACGGCAAAAGAAATATTTGTTCTGGACATCCTTTATAAAAAAACCGAAAAATAAATACAAGCCAACCCAATCGGTGTGGGTTTGTGTATTCATTTCTGTAGAACAAAGTATTGAAATTGCACAAGTAAGGTAAACATTAATACAGGGTGTTACAATAAGACGTTGCATTTCGATTAGCCCGTTATTTTAACAGTTGGCATGACTCAACCTGGAGCCGTATGCTCCCACTGGATCATAGAGGAATATATATATATATACAGGGTGTTTTTTTAGAGGTATAGAACTTCGAATTGAAATAAAACACAAGAAAATCGTTTTAATGTCCATCAATTTGGCTTTATTGGAAGGATAATTTTATGCCATTAATGTTTAAATATGATTTCGGGCATGTGGCCGCCGCGGCTGGCTCGAATAAAGCCAATTCTACAGGTCCAATTTTCAACCACTTTTTCGAGCATATGGGGCCGTATGTTGGCAATAACGCCACGAATGTTGGCTTCCAAGTCCCCTAACGTTTCTGGTTTGTTGGCGTAGACGAGCGACTTCACATATCCCCAAAGAAAATAATCCAATGGTGTCAAATCACACGATCTTGGTGGCCAATTGGCGTCGTCTTGTTGGAACCACAACTCATCCACATTCAAAATCTTCAAAATCTTCCATAAAGTTGATGGACAAAGCTCCAATTGCTGTGCACGGTGGCGAATCGATTCATTCGGGTCCTCTTCAACACTTTGCTCTACAGCGGCAATTGTTTCTTCGGTGCGCACTGTTCGACGTCTCTGCGGATGCGTATTATCACATAGAGTAAACGTAGTGCGAAAACGATCCATGGTTAACCGAATTAATTGCTCTGATGGACGATTATGTCGACCATAAAATGGACGGAGCTTGCGGTAAACTTCGCGAACTGAACCATTATTTTCGAAATAAATTTGCACGATTTGCAAGCGTTGTTCTTTTGTCAACCTGTTCATGATGAAATGGCAAACCAAACTAAATATTAATCAATTGACAGCTGACAAAATGGCCGCCAGTTAAAAAAGTGATGCCAACTTAAAGTTCTATACCTCAATAAAAAACACCCATTATATGACTCAACCTGGCTATTTAACACATGACATAAAAAACCTACGCCATTGATAAAAATGGCATGATATATTGTTTAACAACGCATTGAAATGGTAAAAATTCACTACAAAAATGTTGAAACTTTTGCGGTGAAGTAACGTTACCATCCATCGCTCTTTGGCATGAAGAGATCCCTGAACATGTGATCACAATTAGTAACAGAGATCTTGTAATTAAACACATTACGAATTTTAATAGCTATGCTACTTATTGCGCGATACAGGAGTTCGGACGCGATTTTCGCAACAAAAATAATCGATACTATTACAGTTATATATTTAGTTTTGTTTTGATTTCTTTGTACTTAAAAGCAGAGTACGAAAATAAACGAAACAAATACTTTAATTTTGTTTTGTTTTGTGCTTTGAAGTGAGTGAAACAAAAACAATGAGAACGATTGCTAAATTTATTTTAGTATTGTTTTTGCACATAAGCACAAACCAGAGAACACAGCCAATTGGCTGTAAGCTGCCACCGGTGGCGCTAGAAAATAAAATAATGGGAAATAAAAGGAAACGTTTTGATATATTTGCAGAGAATTTGAACATCATCATATAATATAGTTTTATTGGATTGCTATTTCACACATGAAATTTGTTTTATATAACTAAGGAGCATAGCTATAACCGCGTGTTCTGGGACTCATCTCGTTTTTTCTTTGACGTTACGTGAAATATAAACTTTATGCCAATTTTCCACAGTCCATTAAAAATGACAGAATTCGTAAATTATAATTTTAATTTTAAACCGAATACCTATAACTATAAACATTAAACAGCTATGGTAATAAACATTGGTTAAATTCCGCATTAAAAACGACAACAACTAAAATGTATAGACTATATGGGCTATAATCATACGCATGAGTATACAAATACTCTGACTATTAATCGGCTAAACTTGCATATACCCAGTCAGCATGTGGAAGATTGTTTCACCAAACTGAGTCTTTTTCGACTGCCTTAGATGATCAAAAACTTATTTATCAGCTCTGTGTTTAAAATAAGGCTCGAAAATGATTCCCAGAAATACTTAGAAAGTGATTTGTTTAAAAAATAAAAACAAACAGCAAGCTCGTGCAGTAAAATCAAAAAAATAAAAATAAAATTAAAAAATAAATTTAAAACAAAAAAAAGTGATTGTAAGTAATACCACAAACTGTCTCGAAAGTGAGTCGAAATTGATCAGAAACGCTAGTCATAAAAGACTCTTTTAGAAGACTCCCGGCTAGGGTACCATTTTCTCCCGAATGAACAGTCATTTTCGACTCGAAAACGAGCGCATAAATGCTTATTTTAATCGCGCGGAGGAGTCGAAAAAGACTCGAATATGATCATTAATTTCATAAAATGCTGACTGGGTATACACGCCTATTTTATTTACACACATACATAAAGAATATTTTGAAGCAGCTCCAAGCACACACCCACACATTTTTCATTACATATTATATACACAAAGGTAAGTATATGGTGGGGAATGATCTATAAATATCCCGAGTACCATGGGTATATTTTTTGTCCGATTACACATACATATCCTGAGTATAAGCATACTCATATTATAAATATGAGAAAGAGTCAATGCATTTGATACGTGTGTGACTTTTTATTTTTAATTGAGTTATTGGCATAAACGAAATAGAAATTATCTTATCTATATGTTGGAATAGGCTATAGTCATAGTTCCTTGAGAGCAAGTATGTGAGCGTATGAATTGTTTGCGTAACAATTATGATTATACGCAGTTAGTAAAATTAAGACTATTTGCTTATGTATACTTTTTTTGCAGTACTCAGCCATTCTCTGCTGCGAATTGGTAATGGAAAATTTCATGAAAATAATATTGCTCTGATAAGCGTAGACGTGGCGGACATTTAACTCATATTATTTTCCATCATTAGTGAGTGGCATGTCGTTTTCTCTACAAAAAAAAATAAATAAAAGCACTTATTGGAAGACCCTGAAAAACAAAATTTTATTTAAACTTAAATTTCAGTCAGCTTGTGCGCTATACTTGGCATATCCTGTGATAGAAAAGCTATGTCGCAATAAATATATAAGGATCTCTGAGAATTCAAGTTCCCTACGTCGCCAGCCCTATTTATAAATTTTTCCTCATAACCACCCTACATCGTTGGAGTTTTTAAGAAGAAATCGCTGCGAAGGTTAGATTACTAAACATATATTCTGCAGCTAGTCTGTAAAAAAAATTAGCAAGAATTAAATTTTGCCATTTCTGTCCGCTATACTATCGCTCCCTTAAAGAAGAAAAATAACCCGCAAATTATATTTTAATCCGAACAAAGTGATTTATTAGAAACATCAATCCACAGCATTAAAATTTAAAATTATTGCGGGCATATGGCGGTGGATGGACTATTCTTGACGAAGCTTATCTAATATTCGGCCACTCTTTGAAGTATTTCTTGGTCGTATGAAACGGCGTCAATTGTAGATAATTTATCACTATAACCCAGGTACTGCACGTGGTCCCATAAGAATTATTCGAGAGGTGTCAAATCACACAATTGACATCACATTTCTTGTTATTAATTTAAAGCTCAGTACACATCTGGCATTTCTTGTGTTGTCATTTTGAAAACATGCGCAACGCCGTTCACATTATGTTTTTTATATGGAAAGCAATGCCCCACAACCAAAACTATTGAAAATTACAAACGTTGCCACTAGTACACACTATTGCGATGTCACAAAATGTCACAGTGTGTACACGGCATAAATTTTAATTTAATTAAGTAAATGATTGCAGTCACCATATGGGACATTTAGCCATCCTGTTGAAACCATATGACACAGTACCGATCTCCATTCACCGTAACGTGAATTTCGGATTCATTTAAAAAAAAAGATCAATGATGCCATTTTTTGGGTCTCTTGTGGATTGGTATTTTCATTTCATATTCGACAATTTTGATTATTAAGCAAGGCCGCCGAATAAAATTTTGTTACAAAACATTGGATCAGTTAGTAACTGCTCTAGAGCCCAGCCCTTGAAAGAATGACGCCTATGATGGTTTCGTTCCTGCACCAGCTAGGTGTTAAACGGTTTTAGGTGAAGATCTTGGCTCAAAATCTTCATCATAGTGAACGATCAATGGACGATTCTTGCGATGGACGACTAAACGATCAATTTGTATCTTCTTCAACAATTTCCTTTAGAGCGGTGATACTCTCCAGTACTAACATTACTTAGACATGTTGGTATTATCATGTTGGTGTTATGAAATCTATTCAGAGTTCGATGGGAGGCTTTGCTCACATGGACGATTATGTGCGCCATAAAAATTGGAAATTGTCTATAAATTGCGCGAATTTATGACTAAAATCACTAAATCTGTACAACTAGACGTCAATATTTTCATAATGATTTTATCATATCTGTCAAAAAGTGAGCGGAGCTCGACTTTATTCTTCCTAAATTCAAAGACAATTTTTGCGCTACTGATTCACAACTTATTCAGGGCGTGGCCGACCTGCATGATTTGAAAGACTATAGTCCATATAATTTCCTGAAGGATTTGCAATAGAGTGATGGCAGGAGGCAAGCTGTATTTCGACCCATAAGTCCATTAATTATCACATGAACAAGCTACCTGTTGTCGTGTGGAATAGCTTTTGCCACTATATTTATATTTCACAGACTTCGGGAAAGACTTCAATATGAATTACGATATGATTCATTGTCATGCATAAAATCCCAAGGCAAACACAGGCATCTTAATGAAAGTATATAAAAATATATGAAAGTATAATGAAAGTATATACTGCAGTTCAATTAAATCTAAAAATGTCTCAGGTATACACCACAACTCATCTTGCAGAATCCAACATGGAATTTGTTGAGTAGAACGATCCAGCAAAAAATACTCGATACTTACTGCCGGTTTATAGAAGCCATGTAAACCTTCTCGTCTGTCTATTTATATTGAAAACAAAAACAAATTTGAGTGCTTTGTTTTTGTTTTCAATATAAAGAGACAGACGAAAATTTTTACATGGCTTCTAAATATAAACTGGCACTTGGAAGTACTAAGAGCTGTTAAAAGCAACTGTAACTGAGTCCATTAAAATATGATCTATAGATACGATTGTACACGAACAGCATAAAATTATATGTGTATGTACATAGGAAACGTACACGTTTGGTGGATGATTTATTGCTATGGCTTCTAAGTAGGTCCTTGTGAACAAAAGTCACACATTATAAAAACGCAATTGCAAGTGATTCCATTTCGTTGTCTCCCTTACAAAAATAGTTCCAGCAAGCAATTATTTTTTCTGGCAATGGAAGATGGAATTTGTATCCCTCAGGGCTTCTACTTAATACAACTTTGGACAGACACTATACTTGGGAAATACCTCGACAGTGGTTGGGGTATAGTACCATGGGGAGTGCAATACCTAAACGATTTTAATTGCGCAGATCAGAAGGAGAAGGAGAGATCCTTCCTCTCACAGCTTCTCAGATCTTAAAGAAAATTTACAAAGCTTAACATTGGTAGCGGTATGAAAATTAATTTCGCAAAGCAAAGTGCAGCAATTGATACAAACGCAATATATGAGATATGTTTCAGAATAACGCGAGCACCTGCCTTTAAGGCCTTATTTCACGGTGGTCGACACACCGGGTGTAGGTAAGACGCCAACCATCGCCCCCAAGCACCCTTTAGAATGAACCGGGTGCCCACTCCACAAGGCACATAGGTTGCAATCTTTGAATATAGTTATCCCTGTACTATGTTCAAGTACCTTGCTGAAGTACTTCGAGCTATCTAAACCCTTTGCCGTAAAGACTTTGTCAAAACAATACTATCTGTTATATGGCAACAGCACCTAGAACAGTGTCTGGCTGACCGCGCCACACCAATCATTAGCATTGGTTGAACACTGGAAGGCCAAGACTATTCTCCAAGCGTTTTTGGTAGCAGCCATGAATCGTGCGTTTCGCTAAGTTCTCACGCCGCGAGTGTAGTTGATTACACTCACAGCGAGATCTCCAAGAGAATACCTCACCATTGTCGGCATAGCTCAACCACTCATCAGAGATGGATGCATGCCTCTGTCACCAACAATCCAGTGCCTACTCTACACAGCTGAAAAGCATCGCTTTAACACCGTAGGGTAGGAGGATTTCGATATTTTAGCAAAGGATCCTGACGACGGCTACATACGGCCAAACTCCTAGAGCAGCTGGGGCAACCGGCACCCATGGAACCAGAAGTAGCTTATAGTTAGACCTCAAAGTTCCACCATAAAGGCTTCACATCTATCATCGTCTTTTGAACTCAGGGTGCAGCATGCACCTGGTTGACAACAACCGACCTGTTTTTCTTTTATAAATATGTGCTCATCCTTTGGTGTATTGCCAGAGATTGGCTAGTAACACATAAGTGCTATGGGTAATGTACCAAAGGTACGTCAACGGAAAAAGCCACATCACCCCAGCTGGGGCCCTGGGATTGCCACACCCGTAGTCAAAAATAGACTCCCCTGGGGGACGCAATATAGAACTTGGCAAATGTTTTTATCTTGCTAGCATTGCACCCACAAACGGAGTATTGGACGAGGATATAGATAATCATTTGCAGAAAGCCCGCCAGACATTTGGCCGTCCAAGGTCCAACCAGAATTTGTGCTACCTACCTCTGCCTTAAAACTTGGCACGCTGCCACACGAGATATGCGAAAGATTAAAGTGTTCGAGAACTGTTATCTTCACAGGTTTCTACTGGTGTTATTGGCCAAAAACGATACCCAATCATATACCCTGAAGAAAAACAGGCCAATAGGCCATTGCGACTGAAATAAGGAAGCCTACCTAGCTCTAGATAGGCCAAATCCTATGAAGAAATTCAAGCTACGTCACTAGAACTGCCATAGACTTTGATACGCAAGGGAACAGAGGAAAGGAACCTCCAGGAGGAGGCCTTATGCCCCTTTTAGGGACCATGGAAACTTGCTATTACTGTTTTTATAACTTAGATCTTTACTATAAAAACAAAAATAATTAACAATTAACTAACTGCCTATTTTTCTAACAATTGTCTAAAAGTAAATAAATAATTAAGAATTAAGTACAAATAACAAAAAAGTTTGTATGTCTGTATGTGCATATGCATGTAATAGATATTAAAGGTTCAGCACAAAAAAGAACAAACTAAGCAAACAAACAAAATACTTCTATCAGTTGTTGCTCACCACTCTTACACAGGAAAAGCAGATGTCCTAAAAGGACTTGGCATTCACAGAATCCTTAAAGATGATTTTTCATTCTGCTGTTAAGGCCGATGATTTTTTGATAAATCATTTGTGCTGTTGATGAAGCGTCTAAAGCTTTTGGAATACAAAGCAGAACATTAAGTGCCATTTAGGCGACTTTGTTAAGAAATTGATAATGATTAACATTTCCTTTTCATACTCATATTTCTTTTCCATTCATTTGTTTTGTTTTTTTTTTTTTGCTTCTTTTTTTTTTGTTAAGAATTTGTTGAACTTAACACGAGAAGACACAAATAAAACGTTTGGCTAAAAATCGTTTCTAAGAAAATTTAAAGGAGCAAAATAAAGAAGTAAAAAAGACGAAAAACAAAAAAAAAAAAAAATTGAATAGACTTTCAAAAACTATTTAGCCAACAAACTTTCTCAAAGAAATATGTGAGAGAAAAATATGTAAAAAGACATTAAGGACATATGGTTGGTGGTATTGACAATTAAGTTAAGGAAATAAGGGATATTTATAGGTTACATTACGTTGGAAAGAGAGGACTAAAGTTAAAGTTGTTTGGCGCCTTGTGCGTGTGCTTTAATATGAATCTAATATGAGGGAAAAATTTGTATATCCTTCACTAAAAATGGTAAAGCTAATTTCATTTGGGACCCCAAAAAGCATCGAGTTATATATTCTGGGTGCGTATGAATAGGGAAGTCCAATAAGCGATGCCCGTCTATGCGTCTCTCCATCTGACTGCACATGAAATCGGTTTATCGAAACTACCGGAAAAGCTAGATACGTCGGACTTAGACTGATGTGGCAGAATTGGCCCTAACTACATTGGTATTGAAAACCAATACAATCTCTAACATGGACTCAGGGCTGGACAATTTCAACTTTTTTTTTATATAAAAGTAAGAAACCTATTTTGTTTCTTCATTAGTTAAACATATTTTGTATTTTTAAAAGTAACGGATTATTTATGAAAATAAGAAAATTCAAAAAGACGGTTTCAGGGTTGGAAAACCTAACTAACCACGTAATACTAATTTTGAAATTTGTTTTTTGTTAACTAAAGCTATTTATTAATATGAAAAAAAAATAAAAATAAAACCAGTTAAAAAGACTAATCCAGGGTTGGATAATTAATTTTTTTTTTATATAAAACTAACTTAATTAAGGGATTTTTTTTTATTATTAGTTAAATATAGTTAAACATTAAACAAAAAGAGATGCATCGCACCAGTTATTCAAAATTTCGAATTAGCTCTAATTATTACAAAAGTTCAGTAAAATATTTTATTTGATTAAAAACCATCAACGACAAGCAAACCTTAGATATTAACATCCTTAACATGCTAAAGCTAATATATTTTAAAATATATTCAAGAAGTCGTAATGATAGAAACAAAGGCAAGTCTTTAGCATATAATTAGCATTCTGCTAGCATCATTTAGCATATTTACAGAAATAGCTGTAACTGATGTATCACATCAAATAAACTTTTTACATTAAGTTTTGGCAAACTGGCCTAGAGTATAAGGATAAACTCATACAAGTTATCGACAAATTAAATCTACACAAAGAACTGGCATAAAGTTAGCCGAAGCGATGATGACATTCAACTAGATCTTTATGAGTTATTCTATGTAATTTGATATTAATGTATTTTTGATCTACTATCGAATCCCAGCGTAATTTTTTATCTTACATTTTATTGCAAAAGCATTAAGACCTTTTTAAATTTTGCTACTTATGCTAATTTCATGCTAATTTTCATTATACATAATTCAACTAATTTCTTTGTGAAGGTTTAATTGCTTTTATAACTTAAGGAACTTATTCTTTCGCTCTAGTCCAGTTTATTTGATGTAATATGTCTGTCACAGCTAATTCTTTTAATATGCTAAACACTATGCTAAATGTTGCTAGCACAATGCTAAATACATGCTAAATACAATGTTTTGTGTCTAGATTTAAAAGTTTTCAATTTATCTTAAAATATTTTAGTTGTTGCATGTTTTTCATTGTACATAAGGCCGTAGATTTCTACAATTTAAACTAAATTGCTGGAATATAAATTTTGGTCAGTTTTGAAAAAATAATAGCAGATGGGCTAACTGGATAACTGTATCCTTGCTTACTTGGCTCAGGATTGCGTCCTTTATATCGGTATTTTTTTGTTGAAGCTTGTTTTATTCTACTATTTGTTTATTTGCTACTGAGCTTAATGAACACTTTTTATTTTTTGTACAAGGCCTATCTTATAATATATAGGGTGTTTTTTTAGAGGTATAGAACTTCGAATTGAAATAAAACACAAGAAAATCGTTTTAATGTCCATCAATTTGGCTTTATTGGAAGGATAATTTTATGCCATTAATGTTTAAATATGATTTCGGGCTTGTGGCCGCCGCGGCTGGCTCGAATAAAGCCAATTCTACAGGTCCAATTTTCAACCACTTTTTCGAGCATATGGGGACGTATGTTGGCAATAACGCCACGAATGTTGGCTTCCAAGTCCCCTAACGTTTCTGGTTTGTTGGCGTAGACGAGCGACTTCACATATCCCCAAAGAAAATAATAAAAATGGTGTCAAATCACACGATCTTGGTGGCCAATTGACATGTCCATTCCGCGAAATTATGCGCTCATCGAATGTTTCCTTCAATAAATCGATTGTGACGTGCGCTGTGTGGCATGTAGCGCCGTCTTGTTGGAACCACAACTCATCCACATTCAAAATCTTCAAAATCTTCCATAAAGTTGATGGACAAAGCTCCAATTGCTGTGCACGGTGGCGAATCGATTCATTCGGGTCCTCTTCAACACTTTGCTCTACAGCGGCAATTGTTTCTTCGGTGCGCACTGTTCGACGTCTCTGCGGATGCGTATTATCACATAGAGTAAACGTAGTGCGAAAACGATCCATGGTTAACCGAATTAATTGCTCTGATGGACGATTATGTCGACCATAAAATGGACGGAGCTTGCGGTAAACTTCGCGAACTGAACCATTATTTTCGAAATAAATTTGCACGATTTGCAAGCGTTGTTCTTTTGTCAACCTGTTCATGATGAAACGGTAAACCAAACTAAATATTAATCACTTGACAGCTGACAAAATGGCCGCTAGTTAAAAAAGTGATGCCAACTTAAAGTTCTATACCTCAATAAAAAACACCCATTATTATGAAATTTCTTAGTGTAGCATCCTTAAAATCTTCTGCTTCATTATCAATTTGCCCACGTTAGTCTCTCTGCTTTTATGCTATGGGCAATCACCAACAATTTAGTCAAACTAAATAGACCAGCAATTTCTTTTCTTAATAAATTTCCTTAAACAAATTTCTGTATATAAATTTATTTTTTGTAAAGAATTTGTTAATTCTTAAAAAAAATTGCTCTTGCTTTAAGTTGTTCATTTTCTGTTGCCTTTTCCTAAGGCATACAGACACGTTAACCATTGTTGAAAATTTATGTTAAGATTAATGGTTTTGTTAAAAATTCTCCCATCGTACATGAAATATTAAGCAAATTTTTAAATGCAAAAAAAAAAATTACATAAAAATGACCTTAAATGAATGGCTTTACTTCTCGTTATTTATAAAAATGCTTCAGAGGAAATTTCTTAGAACACACAATATTTAATATAGGAAGGTATATTCTTTTTGACACTTTGTTTGTATTACAGTGGTACAGTCGTCGGTGAAGTATAATAACTAATAAAAGCTTTATGTAATGCGTCTATTTAACACCAGGGGCGCTGGAATGATTAACAATAGGCATAATGCAAAAGTGGTCTAACAAATTAATTTAAATAATTTAATAACTCACCATGTGTCCTATCACTTTACTATCAACTTTTCTTAAGAAGATAGTGGGCCTAGTATCTTGGTGTCACTTCTCATTTAACTGCTAAAACGCTAAAATGGCCACACTGCGGCACTTGTACACAATACATGAGCAATTTTAAATTTTATAAATAATGTATACGTTAAATTGAAAGTGCAAGGATAACGTCCAATAAATAAAATTTTGTTTGATATTTATACGAGAGCTACTATTTATATTTCAAGGGGAATATTTCGATAAAAATAGACATTTCCATTTGAAAATTTTTGTTATTATTTGCTATTCCCGAAATATAAATATTACCTCTCGTATACAATAATATTATATTATATTACAGAATCAATCTTATATTAAAAAAAATTAAACATCTATCGCATGACAGTTTTTCTTTATTAATATTCCATCTCTATCAACATTTGTGTTAAACGGTACATTAGCTTCGGCTTTACCCTACACAGATCTCTTTCTCGCCCCATTTCTCTCACTCTCTCTCTCTCTCTCTCTGACTCATACTTTTTTCTTTATGAAACTTTACACATTAATTTTGTGCCGTCCATTTTTTCTTCATGATTTTATTTGAAATAAGCCAATGGCAGCAACACAATAAAACCTTATTTAAGCATTTGAACTTTTTATAAAAAAAAAAATAAAATAAAAAATAAAAACAGATTTTATATTTTTGTGTTAAAAAATGATGCCATTAAATTAGTTTCTTTCAACATTCTGAGTTTGATTTCAACACGACCACTATGAATGATATAAATTTATTTTTTAAATTTTTTTCTCGTCTTTTTTTTGTAATCTGTAAAGCTACGGGGAATATGGCAAATTATATTTGTTGAATTGGCAAAAAAAAAAACGCAAAATGTTAACGGAAATGTTTTCTCTATTATGTGTGAATGATAAACCATTTTTTAAAATTAATATGTGGGTCGTTTTTGAGAAAAAAGTAAAGTAAATTACACATCATTAAGAATATGCAGGGCAGTCAATGACCTTTCGTAAAGCAAAAATTTGCTTTAAAAATAAGAAAGAAAAAAATCGATTATTAATTTGATTATTTTTTCGAAATTTTAGAATAAATTGTACTACAAATAGGACGTAGTAAATTAACCATATGACAGCAAATTGCTGTAAATAATGCAATAAAAACAATTTTTTATGTTTAAGTAAAATCGCCGTAAGAATTATGACATCTGCTATGTCTCTAATGTTTAAGAATTTCTTTAAGTTATGAATCTAAATAGCAATATCCTTTATATCCTTAATTGTAAAAATTTAGTTAGAAGTATAAAAACTTTTTTATTAATTCTGCGATCATTTAGTCAAGCCCTCTGATGAATTAAATTCTTATAAAAATGCAAGGATATGCCCACATCTCATATATCCTTCACCCTAAAAATTTATTTTTTTTACAATTATAGGCCGGATGCTCAGAAACAATGTAAATGATCACGAAATTGTACAGTTAAGCAGCCTGGTGAGCTTCACCGTAATCGGAGCAAGGATATGCATACCTCCCATATATCCTTTATTTTAACAAGTCAGATTTTGGTATAATTTTTTAATTGGATATAACTAAATTTTGTAGGTTATACTAAAATAATGCACCCAAGTTCTCTGAAGAAACTGATTTTAATGGACTGAAGGATAAGGCTTTCCTCCCATATATCCTTTATTTCAAAAATTCATTTTTAATAGCAGTTGTGATTATTGTTAGCGAAAAGTTTGCAACTATTTTTAAGACTATGCAGTTAAAATTTCACTGCAATCACAGCAAGGATATTCATACCCGCCATATATCCTTTACTTTAAAAAGTAAGATTTTATCTTAATTTTTTAATTGTATACATATAACTTAATTTTGTAAGTTATTCTAAATCAAGGCACTCAACTTCTCTGATGAAGTTTTTTTTTAATGGACGCAAGGATATGCTTGTCTCCCATATATCCTTTATTTAAAAAATTAGAGTTAAGCAGTAATTGTGAATATTTTATGAAGAAAATTTTGCAAATATTTTAAAAACTACGCACTCTTAATGTTTTTAAAATTGCAGCTAGGATATTAATACCTCCCATATATCCTTTATTTTAAAAAGTAAGATTTTATCTTCAATTTTGATTTGCATATAACTTAATTTTGTAGGTTATTCTAAAACAAGACACTCAACTTCTCTGACGAAGTTTACTTTAATGGGCGTAAGGATATGCTTATCACCCATATATCCTTTATTTCAAAAATTGAACTTACACTGGAATTCTGAATATTTTATGAAAGAAATTTTGCAGATATTATCAAAATTGCGTGGTTAAAATTTTATTAAAATTGCAGCAAGGATATATATACTCCCCATATATCCTTTGTTTTAAAGAGTAAGATTTTAGCTTAATTTTTGAATTGTATATAACTTAATTTTGCAGGTTATTCTAAAACAAGACACTCAACTTCTCTGATGAAGTTTACTTTAATGGGCGCAAGGATATGCGTATATTCCATATATCCTTGATTTCAAAAATTAAATTTAAGCAGCCATTGCAACTGTTTTTGAAGGAAAGTTTGCAAATACTTTCAAAATTATGCAGTTTAAATTTTACTACAATTGCAGCAAGGATAGGAAGCATGAACTCCTATATATCCTTAATTTTAAAAACTACTTTTTAACTTGAACTATGAGAAAAATTTAAAATAAATGTATATGTAAAGAAAAACTTAAGGAAGTGATTGTAAGACAATGCAGTTAAGTTGTACATAAAGTGACATTACAATAGGTAAAAGGACATATCATTATAATCTTAATTTTTAAAAATAAAATTTGCGTTGTAAATTTGGGCAAGGTGCATTCGATTTTTTTTAATCATTCTGAGGGTAGAAAGTCTGTACGTCTAGTGAGTTGCATTCCAAATGGTAGCAAGGATATGCCTACGTCTCATATATCCTTAATGTTTAAAATGAATATTTAGCCGCAATTATGAGCAGTAGTAGCGCGAGTAATACACTATTTCTCTATGATAAATGTTATAGCAATAGAAGTAAGACCATGCCTACTTCCCATACATCCTTTATTTCAAAAACTAGATTTTACGTGTAACTATAATACTGATGCAGGATTATATATAGCAGTTACGTATTTCTCCAGCTTTTGGAATATTTCATAATAATTCTTTTGGTTCTTCATTGCCATTCAACCCTTTAAGGAGCATAGCGCCTAAACAATAACAATTATAAAAACAATACTAGCCTTCAACATAAGCTTAACCTTAAATATTTATATTTCTTTCAACAGTTATGAAAAGGACTATCATTTCAATTTTTAAAACTAAAATTTAGCTGCAACTATGAGCAGGATATAGCGCTACTTTGTACATGACTAGCAAAATTATACATCAACCTTACACCGTCTTGCAATAATTATAATTTTATAACTATTTGCTCAACATTTTTAATACCCAACTGCATACATATACGAGTAGCTAACAATTTGATTATAATCACGTCAATATGAAATATAATTCTGAAATGTTTCTACCAAAGTGTTATTTTACTACTTTTACTTCATAAAAGTAGTTACTTTGTTCAGCCACATGGCAATTTTTATTAACAAACTGTGTGCAGAAGTTATTACGGTAATAATTAATTTTACTTTTTATTCGATTGCACTATTTTGTATTGCGATCGTGTTTTTGTGGTTGAACAAATTGCAATAAAATTCCATCATATTTTGCAAACGAATATCTGGTAGATTTACAAAATAATTTTACGTTTTTTTATGATTCTCATTAATAATTAAATTCGTTTAAAAGTACACTTAATTCTGTAAACTCTGACAAGGACAATAAGTTCATGTGTGTATACAATTTTTGCGTAAATAGTTCATAAATAATGCTTGTGCATTTTCGCTTAATACGAATTTGAGAAACAATCTTAAACACTGGCGATATATTATATAAATTTATATAAACGTGGCACAAAATTATTGCAAGGCAATATTAATATGAAAAATAATTTCCTCATAAATATGAAATTATTAGCAAAATAACTGATAAAATTTATAAAAGGACAATTCTATTCAAATTGAAAGAAATTTGGTGTTGCTGTTATGGTGTTATAGAGGATACCAAACAAAAAATTAAAACATGCATACATAGATACAGCTACATCTAACAGAATACAAAAGGTTTATATTTTTGCAAAACTAGGGCCCATAAGGGGACAGGGGAACATTTCTGTTTCGCTGAAGGTATCCAACCTATTTCGATGAAATTTAAATTATATGTATGTACACCGAAAGAACTTTGCTTCATAAGTCCATTGAAACAATTTCATTAAAATTTTTTTCACAAATCTAATGATAATTTCAAAAATCCAATGAAAATTTCATGAATAATGTGAAAGAATTTCATTGGAATTGGAATTCATTGGATTTATGACAACAATATTTTCTAATTATTAAGCAACCCCTTTATATTTAAGTTATTTCATTCTCTCCATGAAATTATGGGCCTGTTTCTCTAAATGCGAACGATAGATTCGATCGAATATTAATATTAAAAACAAAAACAAAAAACTGAAATTTGTTGTTGTTTCTAATATTAATATTCGATCGAATCTATCGTTCGCATTTAGAGAAACAGGCCCTATTTTATTGTTTCGATGAAGTTATAGCACTGCATTAATTGCACTGTTAAATAAATTTGATGAAGTTTTCAATAAAATAATTTTGACGAAACTGATTTCATTAATCCAACGAAGCGTGACGTTGGTTGAATTTCAATGAATTTTTCATTAGATTAATGTCGAAATTTATAGAATTTAGGCCGAAAATTCTTTCAGTGTAGATATTCGTCTTAAGGAATAGTACCGAAATGGGGCAGGGGACAATTTCTGTCTCTCCGAAACTATCCAACCGATTTTTATTATATTCATAGTCACATCTGCGTCTTAAGGGGTGGACACACTTTATACACTGAACGAATTTTCGGCATAAATTCTATGAATTTCGACATTAATCTAATGAAAAAATTCATTAAAATTCAACCAACGTCACGCTTCGTTGGATTAATGAAACCAGTTTCGTCAAAATTACTTTATTGCAAACTTCATCAAATTTATTTAATAGTGCAATTAATGCAGTGCTATAACTTCATCGAAACAATAAAATAATTTCATGGAGAGAATGAAATAACTTAAATATAAAGGGGTTGCTTAATAATTAGAAAATAATGTTGTCATAAATCCAATAAAATATTCTCACGAAACCAGAATACCAACGAAGAAATCCCAATGAAATTCTTTCACAATATTCACGAAAATTTCGTTGAATTTGTGAAATTATCATTAGATGTGTGAAAAAATTTAAATGAAATTGTTTCATTGGACTTATGAAGCAAAATTCTTTCGGTGTATATTTTTAAAATTATTATCTAGAACTGACAAAATGGCAGAGGGAAAATTTCTGCCTCTGCGAAACTATTCAACCTATTTTGATCAAATTTAAAACAGACTCATGTAGATATGCCTCTTAAATAAACTTCTTCTTATGTCCACTGGCTCTCGGTGCATGATAGGGCCTCAACAAAACCTCGCAATCCATTCCGATCCTTTGCTTTATTGTTCACTTTGTTGAAAGAATATCCTAGTATTTTCATGTGCGTTTTTGGTCCTCATCGTACTGTGGTACCCTGTGAATTCCAGTGGACGGCGTGCCTACAGATTCCAGTTGGTTGTTTCCATAGGGTGTGGCCTTTCCATTTCCACATTTTCCTTTTGATCTCGAGGTGTATAAAAACCGATACTTTACTTATATTCCATAGTTATTCGTTAGAAATTGTATTCTCCCACCAGATCTTCAGGATTTTTTGCAGACACTTGTTTAAAAACGCTTGAAGCTGTTTTGCGAGTGTTTCCGTCAAGTCTGTCAGGTATACAACAAAATTGATTTTACGTTAGAGTTGAATAAATTCATTTTTGTATGAGGAGATATAGAACATGATCTAAGGATTTTCCAGGGCTGTGAAAAAATGCATTGGGCCTTGAACAGCCTGCATAGAATGTCGCTCAGATTACACTTCCAAGTTAATTGAAAGAGTTGAGAATTTTTAATTAAATCATCGCGAATCAAGCGAATTTGTCAGATCTTCCAGATGGTGTTGGGAATTCCACTAGATTGCTCTATTTTTTAAAAGAATACAAACTCTTTATATTTTTTTTTTTTTGTTCCTCCTATTTTAATGAAACTTAAACCATTTAAAAGAACACACAGGCACACATGCGCATCCGCTTCTATGGCATTTGGCCATTTTGACGATTATTTCTATTTAATTGGGATTTGGGAAAACAATTACACCCCATTTCACCAACTTATTTAAGTATCAGTTCATACCCTGCAGGAAATGCAACTGACACAAGACTAGCCACGTGATCGCTTCCCAACTGATGGGGACCAGTCTCAGTTCTAACACTTCCTTTGAAACGGACAAGTCACTTTTACATGAGGATGGCCCAGGAGGGGGTTAATTGATACTTCGTATGCAACTTGCAGCTTGTAACTGAACTATCTCATAAAGTAAAAAAAAATTAATTCACTTTAGGAATAAGGCCTAAGATGATTAAAAAACGTTGGACTCAGTTATATAAAACATTTACCTATAGTGCTATTCGAAGTCGGCGTTTGCTTATCATTACAATGAACAGCGCTTCCAGATTTTATTATCAAAATTCATGCTCGGTTAAGAAAGTCCATTTTTTTCATTTTATGGTCAGTTTGGGCGACTTTCTGAGGCGGCTATTTGGAATCCTGTGACTAAATTTCGCACCAAAATTATGTTATTGAACACTAAACCAATAACACACATGCGGAGAGAGGAAAATATTGCAGCTGTATCCGCCAGAGTTGTTAGTGACCGTGGGTTATCAATTCGGCGCCATTCGCAGCAAGTGGGCCTCTGTTACTTTTTTTTGTTTGCCAAAGGTAGAAGAGCTGGACTTGGTTGACGTGTGGTTTTAGCAAGACGGTGCCACATTCGACACGGCACACCTAACAATGGCCCAATTGGCAGGCGAATTTGGCGAACAGCTTATTTCACGTTTGGGTCCATTCAGATGGCCACCTAGATCGTGCGATTTAACTACTTTAGACTACTTTTTATGGGACTATGTTAAGGCTCATGTCTCTAACAAATAGCTCGCAACAATTGACGCACTGGAAGACAATATTAAAGAATTTATGCCTGAGATACCGGCCAATATGTTGGCGAGAGTATGCCAAAATCGGACCCAGCGTATGTACCATTTCATATTTAAACATTGAATTATATAGATCGCTTTACCGACTCAAATAAAGATTTCACACATTTCTCTAAATTTTTTGTATGTTTTTGTATAAATCAAATCCTAAAGCTCTTAAGAAATCACCATATATTAATACACAAAACTGTTGGGATTTATTTTCTGTGCCACTACGCCCTTAAATAGTATCAGCGCCTATTTAATTTGAGCAAAAATTAGCTGTGCACTTCAGCTATTAAACATGAACGTTTAATCCAATGGATTGCAACAAATGGTTTTTTATTATAGAACTAGCTACACCCGGTGTGCTTCGCTACCCCGATACTCTTTAAATTTCATTAAAATCGATTTCAACGGTTTGGAGGAGCAGGACTTATTCCCTGCTCCCTTGCTCGTCTTACTTTTAAAAGGTACATAGAGTATGTCTCTTTCCAAACGAACGGTTATCTTTATTTTCCAACCGCCCTCCTTTTCCTAGTTTTAAACATTTAGATAGCCTCTGTCTATCTATGTTCTAAGTTTTATTAAAATCGGTTTGAACGTTTTGAAGGGACAGAAATTTCCCTCGTATCGGCCTCCTGGCTCTAGTTTTGAAAATTTACAGAGCCCGTGTAAGTTCTTAGATGCAAATCTATCTATTTTCTAATACTTTATTAAAATTTAATATTTTATTAAATTTCGGTGGTGCCCTCCTGGTCTTGGTTTTAAGAAATGTACAGAGCCTATGTCACTTTTTAGATGTTCTAAATTTAATTAAAATCTGTTTGAACGTTTTAAAAATGTACATAGCTTATGTGACCTTATAGACGCAGATCTATCTATGTTCTAAATTTCATTAAAATCGGTTTGAACGTTTCGGGGGGGTATAATTTTCCTTCTATCACTCTCATGGCCTATGTGACGTCTTCACTACAATCGGTTTGAAAGTTTTGAAGGGTCACAAATTCCCCCCAATCGCCCTCCCGGTTCTAGTTTTAAAAACGTACATCGCATATATGACTTTTTGGATGCAGATCTGTCTATGTTATAAATTTCATTAAATTTGCTTGGAACGTTTCGGAAGGGCAGATATTTCCCCCTATTGCCCTTCTGGTAAAATTTAGCTAACCCATGTGACTTTTTAGATGCAGATCTATCTGATTTCTAAATTTCATTAAAATCGAAATCCGAAACGTTCAGGAGGGACAGAAATTTCCCCCTTATCGCCCTCCTGGTCCTAGTTTTAAAAAAGGTAATACCCTTAAACACTCCCGGAGTTGCACAGACTAAGTGTACTAAATTTCATTGCATTCGTTCTTACGAAGTTTATAGGGAATCTGTAAAAAAAATTTTAAAAAAAGTAAAATCCCATAGAAAAACACAATTTTCGTTTTTTTGGAATTTTTAAAATTTTCAAGCAAATTTTCCAATGTTTCTTTCCACAAAAATCTTTTTCAGACTATCACAGACTATCACACATCACAAAAAAAAAATGAGCGAAATCGGTCAAGCCATTTTCAAGTTATGCGCTTAGCAACGGGCAACATTTCAGTTTTATTTATATAGAAGATTACAGAATTATTAATTTACACTCGGTTACTAATTTTTAAGACCTCAATATATCGCTAATTTACTAGAACAACGTCATAACTCGACAAATTCGAATTTCATTGGAATGCTAACAGAAATTTCTTCCTTTGTAGTCAACTCTTGAGATAAAAATACACTTTTGTTTTCATTAAGTTGTGTGTGAATTGAAAACTTTAAACTCTTTATCAGTAAAAGTAACTTTTTGGAGTTATGATGATGTTCAAATTAATGAGCAATATTTTTAAATAAAAGGCACACAATCGCTAACAAAAAATTTATGCCATAAATTTTTATTACCCCTTAAGTACTCGTAAAAAAAATCCCCATGCACTTTCAGTTCTGCATGCAATTTATTATCAAAAATCTGCGTTTAACTGTCATAAATATAAAAAAAACTGAGTAAAATTCCAGCAGAGTTTCGCACCACAAAAACAAAAAGAGAGAACAACAGGCAACAACTTATGATACTCGTACTATTAAGAACAAGAGCGGCGTGTAAAAGTGTTCGATAGAAAATTGTGTCGTTGTCAAAGCTTTCATATTTATATTTTAAAGTTTTGTCGAAAGTTTCTTTTTCATTTACCACAATTTAAATGAGCCAAGTAAATGCTTTAGCAATGCAAAACAGGCATCAAGTGGGGGAAAGAACTAAAACTTTTCACCATTTTACTAAAAGGCTGAATAAAAAGCATATTATTTTAAGGCAAAATAAAACATGAAAATATCTGAAACTTTGATAGCTGCGTAAAAGTTGTTGTTGTTGCAAAACAATTTCAGCAACATGCAAAAAAAGTGAACAAAAAGCGAATTGTAGTCGTAGTGTTACACAAATACAGGGTGTTTTTTTTAGAGGTATAGAACTTCGAATTGAAATAAAACACAAGAAAATCGTTTTAATGTCCATCAATTTAGCTTTATTGGAAGGATAATTTTATGCCATTAATGTTTAAATATGATTTCGGGCATGTGGGCGCCGCGGCTGGCTCGAATAAAGCCAATTCTACAGGTCCAATTTTCAACCACTTTTTCGAGCATATGGGGCCGTATGTTGGCAATAACGCCAGGAATGTTGGCTTCCAAGTCCCCTAACGTTTCTGGTTTGTTGGCGTAGACGAGCGACTTCACATATCCCCAAAGAAAATAATCCAATGATGTCAAATCACACGATCTTGGTGGCCAATTGACAGGTCCATTCCGCGAAATTATGCGCTCATCGAATGTTTCCTTCAATAAATCGATTGTGACGTGCGCTGTGTGGCATGTAGCGCCGTCTTGTTGGAACCACAACTCATCCACATTCATGCCATCAAAATCTTCCATAAAGTTGATGGACAAAGCTCCAATTGCTGTGCAGTGTGGCGAATCGATTCATTCGGGTCCTCTTCAACACTTTGCTCTACAGCGGCAATTGTTTCTTCGGTGCGCACTGTTCGACGTCTCTGCGGATGCGTATTATCACATAGAGTAAACGTAGTGCGAAAACGATCCATGGTTAACCGAATTAATTGCTCTGATGGACGATTATGTCGACCATAAAATGGACGGAGCTTGCGGTAAACTTCGCGAACTGAACCATTATTTTCGAAATAAATTTGCACGATTTGCAAGCGTTGTTCTTTTGTCAACCTGTTCATGATGAAATGGCAAACCAAACTAAATATTAATCACTTGACAGCTGACAAAATGGCCGCCAGTTAAAAAAGTGATGCCAACTTAAAGTTCTATACCTCAATAAAAAACACCCATTATAACTTGCTCTGCTTTTTCTTCTTTCAGTCATACTTATGTGCATACCACTCACTCATTCTGACATATTCGTTCCAAAACACTTTAAACTACACTCTGGTGTTACCAAATCGACATCATTTTAGGTTTATCGCGAAAAAGTTCTTGTAGAATTTTATGTTTTTCTTTCGCTCTTCAACAAAAGAGTACAAAAAAAAAGTAAAATAAGTACAAATTTTAAGTAGCAGAGATAAGTTTTAGTTTCTGTGTTTTACTTTCTTTTCTCTTCTCATTTTCAGTTTGGAAGAGAAAAAAAACTTAACAAAATTTTGCACTAACGAGATTTTAAGAATGTTTCATATTTTATTTTTCTGCAGCAAGAAAAAAACACAAATGCTGCAACATGGTTGGCCATGCACTTAAACTTTTTTGAGCTTTTGAATTTTATTGTATGTAAAACAGTGGGAAGAGTGCTTAACGTTTCAAACATCGAATGATTGCTTATGTTAGGCTTAAAAGTAAAAACCAGCCCACTTGGGGACATGAAGAGCAATAACTTCTTCTACGTTTCTAAATTCGGTTCAGTGCTGAACCAAACTTAAAGACCGTATCAAAGAGTTTATCTATCCAATGTCGCAGCTTGACAAGGCTGACAGATCCTACAGCAGCGGACTGCCGGTGAATCCACCCCTTTTCTCAGTGAGAGCGGCTGATAAACATATAATGTTCCCTATAGCTGCTTGCTCTTGCTCATTATGACAACTTCTACAAAAACCAATATACATATTTGTTACATTAAGGAAAAAGTGCTTAAGTTACATTTTACTGTTTTGTACAGGAGGGCGCTTTTGAACTTTCAAGTCGATTTTCACAAATTTACTCCTTTTGCAAATAATTTGATTTAATTTAATTTATCTTTTATTTAATTTAGGCATACATAGTTCTACACACTGTAACTCTCAAAATTAAATTCAAATATACCAAAGTATAAGCTAAAATAAGCTAAAATAAGCTTTTATTCCATATGAGAATTCTAAGAAGAAAAAAGATAATTAACAATTCGTTGCGCTTCTTAAAAAATTGCATAAAAAATAATTGAGATATTTCTTAGAAGTACTTTTGATAACGAAGATAACTCAAAATTAGCTTATCTCGACTTAATCACTTTTTCTTTTTTTCGCACCTATAACACAATGTAATTACTGCAACAAATGTGCGTCTTTGCCCGCGATGTTTTCCTTGCCTTCCATGATTGTAGATCTACCACAATCACATTGAGGCTCTAATATCGTGCAGGTGACCTCGTTAGATTTTCTGGTCTGTGCGATCGTAAATAGATCTTACAGAATTTTAATGGGACGGCCAACATTTGATCCGCGTCATGAATGTACTTTCGATCTCCTGATCTGGCTAGTTCAACCGCAATGATATTTCCAAACACATTATTATGCCCTAGAGCCCAGAGTAGCTCCATATTAGGATGTCTCGCTTTCTCATTCAGAGAAAGACATCCGGCATTTATAAGACAATTGAATGTTGTGTAGATTCCCGATATAGACTTGATAGCAGGGGTATAATCGTCGCTTTCGATAACGAGTTGATTCGATCATATTTTTCAGTTTGATATTATGGCATTCGCTATCGATCAATGTAATAACATGGTAAGATATCGAATAGCATAATCTCAAACCGAAAAAATGTGATCGAATCAGCTCGATATCGAAAGCGACGATTAGACCCCAGCTTTTTCTCTCAGTACAAATTTGTATACATTCATTGTATATTCTATGGTACTTTATCCAGTCAGCTGCTCTTTCTATGGATAAATCTGTATACCCACACCAAAACTTGACTTGGATCCATCCATATATATCTCTAGTGCGCTCTCATGATAATAGCAGGGAGTAGCGGAGAGCGTCACAGCAAGTTATTTAGAAGGCTGTAACGTGACGCGTTACAATTACCCTAGCTTTATATTAAATGAAAACACCATACGTAAGCATCAACTTAAACGTACATAGAAAATATTTACTAATTCACATACCAAAAGCAAAGAAATAAAACAACAACAACAACACACACGACAACTAAACATTCATGCCTGCGTTTAGTTGAGTAATTGTTAAACTAGTGCATAGTAGCTTATAACTCTCAATATGTTCGTATACTACTTAACTTAACATAAGAAGCGCAGGTTTGACCATAAGCGGGCAGATAGAATCAGAATGCGATTTCTCCCTGTAGATTGAGGAGGAGGATTTAAGCCTCGGTTAGCCGACTGTAAGTTATGTGCAACGATAGGAAACAGCTGATCGATATTGTTATGTGAAAAGTATTGCAAATGGCTATAGAGATGTAATGTATATATATTTAAATAATGATCAGCTGTTTCCTACGTTGTAGTTACATTCCATCACAGTTGGTAAACTGAGCCTTTAGGATTTGTTACGGTTTAAGAAATGTATACTGAAAATTTTGTAAAAAGCGTTATTAAGGGGGTGGGGCCAAGAATTAGTCTTGTATACGTTTGAGAGCCAAAGAATTTATCTCGTTGTATCGCATGATTTACTTAAACCGAACCGTAGTAAGCCGAACATAATCTCTGAAGCATTATATTATTCGTAGTACAAAGTACATAAGTAACCCAAACATACGCACCGTAGCTAACTTGACTATAACCGAACCGTAATAATGCGTCCAACTTACGAGGTGTATGCCATCAGCCTTCGTTAACAGTCGTACTTCGAATATCAATTAACCGGCTAAGAAATGACATATTCGTTTCGTCGGGTATAAATCGTATTCCACTTAGAGAGATACTGACCTAAGTGAATATATAGGACTGCAGTCTGGTGGCCATAATCACAAAGGAAGAACCTGAACAAACTGAACGTACCGCGGCTGGGAAAGAAAATTACGTTAGAAGGCAAAGGTGTATGTGAGCAGTAATCAATATCAGTAATCAATGAATTCCGGAATTCTGGCATGTTCCCTGGCATGCTTCTTCCACGCACGTGCTAACACCAGTCTGATGGCAGAGTTCGTGCCTAGTATTAACCACAATCAGAAAGGAAGAACCTGGACAAACTGAACGTACCCCGGCCGGGAAAGAAAATTGTATTAGAAGGCAAAGGTGTATGTGAGTAGTAATTAATATCATTAATCAATGAATTCCAGAGTTCATGGCTAGTTTTTTAACCATTAGATCTGCTGGCAGCCAGTGCATCATAATAACGAGTGCTTGGGGATGGAATGCTGCGCTATATACCTATCCATCAAAGCGGATGTGCGCAAGAGGCTTTATATGATCCGACAGTATGTGGTATTGTGTATTGTAGTCCACCATACTTAGTGTACCAGACGTACACTAAGTATGTAGACGTAAGTAATATCATATTAAGGAGCCGTTTGGAGCTCCTTGGATTTATTTCTTAGATCTTACCTAAGTTCTGCTTAGAATGGGAAGCGGAAAAGATGATATTTTATATAATAGTAAGAGTACAAACACTGTTTTCTGCGAATTTAAACTGAGGCTACTTTCGGTACTCTATCTGCTAAGGGAGTGAAAACTGACACTGCGAGAAATTATACGGGTATTTGGCAGATACAGCCACCGCTATATCGTCCACATACACCACGATTTTCAACATCATGAAATGAAAATCCAAGAGCAGAGAGTTTAATGTAAGGTCCCATAGAGGGGAAAGACCGCCTCTTTTGTGAGTGGCTTGCTTTGCTACTTTACCGATGATAGCGCATCTTAGAGTGCATACGCTGACCCTCTTGGTCACTCAGTTCCACACTAAGCTCATAGCCCTAAGACAGATATTTTGTCTTCTTAAAGCAATTCTCATTTTCTCTGGTTTCATATTTTTGAAAGCTCCTTCTAGCTCTAGAAAACCACCCATGCATGTACCTGTTTCTATAAAACCAATGAGTGAATCGAGCGTAGTCTCGACTTTTTTACCTTTAGTTTGGGCATGTTTTAATGCTGATGGACTTATCTCCGTTCTGCGATGGAGATCAATCAGCCTTTCTATGGTTTTGAGAAGAAAATAGAGCAGACTAAAAGGGTTGAAATTTTAAGGGAAGGTGTGCGAGGTTTTAACCAATTTAGGAATAAAGCCCACCGAACACCTAGTCCATGAATCTAATATAAGTATAACAGAGCCGCAGTCAGGCCGTATATATTTTTATTAGTCATGGCACAGTAAGTTCTTCATTAAGTTCCTCCCAAAGGTCGACTGGTATAATGCCATCTGGTCCCAGTGACTTATACGGGCTAAAACTTTTTTTCATGGGAATTTGTAGTGGTATATACCTACTTTATGAGACGGTCAGACCGGTCAGACGGTCGTGTAGGGGATGCAATGTGAGAAGTGTGAGTTCATGAGCACTTTAAGGGTCTTATGTCCGCTAGTTGTCCAACTAACATATGCTTTCTTAATGAAATGTGTGGTAGTAGGGATGGTTGATAAGACTTTGAAAATTCGCTCTATCTTCACTATTGCAGAAGGATCTCTAGGGGGTATAATCCCTAACTCGAAACAGAAGAAACTACATTCGAATTTGTTGGTTAATTACATTCAACTTGCAAAGCATTTTCTTTAACTTTGAGTGACAGAGTAGACACCCATGACTTGAGCCTCGCGTTTCTTATAAAATTTTTAAATTTGTTTACAGAGGACTTATAAGTCTACAAGGTCGGCTTAGCCTCTCAGCATAATAGAAAAGTCTGAGGGATTCTCCGTGAGCTTTCGAAGTTTCAAAAATATATTAAGGCAGTTTAGTCCTGCCCCTGCAGGCACTGAGTCTTCACTATGCTGAATTCGCTGGTTCAAAACCATCCGTAAGGATGTCAACTGATTTACTTGTGTTTTTCAATAAAAAATTTTCGCATATATTGGGCACCAACCTTTTGCAAATGCATTATAAATAAGAATTAAATTTCGCTTTGTAATTATAAGGCAAATCAATATAAGACATTTTGTATAAAACTTTCTTCGCAGTAAGCTACAGCTTTACATATCCATATGTATGTATGTATGTAAATGTATATATACACATACAATACATGCCAGTATCTATATATCTATCAGAGAACAGCAATGGGTAGTGAAAAAGTAAGTAGAGTTGAATCGCACTTATACTTATTGCAATGTTATCTATGAATCATATTCACTCGAAAGTTTGAAGTGCACATCGAACTCATACTTAGCAACATTTATGACTTATTGATTTCGACTCTCTTTAACTCAATGACAAAATAAATATGATTCACAATGTGAACTTCGCATACGAACACTAAAGTTCTCATTATAAGGTTATATGTTTCTCTGTTGGTTTTTGTTTTGTTTTTTTTTTTTTGCAGGAATTGAAAAACAACCCTATTTACTTCTACGTTGAGTGAGCTGAATCAATGTGAATAGTATAAATATTTTCCTGAAGTTAGATATCAACCTGAGTTGATTTATGAGAGTGAGTGTGGTATGACTATTATGTCGACGTAGCATTCATATTTATTTCAATCTATACTTATAGTTATAGTTGAGTTTAAATGATGTCTGCTCACTTATATTTCAAATTTCATTAGTTAGTATGAATAGCGAAAAAACGATTCATTGCCGATCACTGATATATAAGTCTTATTTCATTAGAGTGAAATTTTCGCTGACAATAGAAAACTTTCTTCAAGTTTTTAAACCTACTGTGCCTTAAGACAAAAATGTTTCGTAGAAAAACACAACTATGCATGCCCTTAAAACATGTGCAGACAGGCACTTGCGTGTTTTCTTTTAGTTGAAGCAGTCATACGAATTCTATGCTTTTGTAACACACTCTTTGCTTTCAATACTTTCACCTCAAGAGGCTGTGGAAATCCTTGCATTACCAATACTGTCGCAAAAACATAAATAATATGGGCACAAAGAATAAAAATACAAGGCACTTATACACATACATATGTATGTACACGTAGATTTACATTCAAAGGTCACAAGTTCACTAAGTCCTGGTTATTTTACTTTTGTTTTCCTATTTTTTATTGTTAGGCAAAAACAGTAGAATATTACATAGAAAACAGAAGATTTTTTTTGGGTTTTTTACTTTGGTAAAATGCATTTAAATAAATGTCATGGGAATTTTTTTTAGCATTAAATGGTTTTGTTTTCATATTTTAAAATCTTTTTGGTTAAAAAAAGTATGTATGTGCATATGTACATGAAAAAAAGGGCGGCGGAAAATTTTACTGGAAAACGAATGTTTATATACAAACATATGTACATACATATGTGTGTATGTATGTATGTATATACATATTTGGCTTTAAATTTTATTATATATGTACATATACACTGAAAAAATTTTCGGCCTAAATTCTATGAATTTCGACATTAATCTAATGAAAAAATTCATTAAAATTCAACCAACGTCACTCTGCGTTGGATTAATGAAACCAGTTTCGTCAAAATTACTTTATTGCAAACTTCATCAAATTTATTTAACAGTGCAATTAATGCAGTGCTATAACTTTATCGAAACAATAAAATAATTTCATGAAAAGAATGAAATAACTTAAATATAAAGGCGTTTCTTAATAATTAGAAAATATTGTTGTCATAAATCTAATAAAATATTCTTACGAATACCAAGGAAGCAATTCCAATGAAATTCTTTCACAATATTCATGAAATTTTCATTGGATTTGTGAAATTATCATTAGATTTTTGAAAAAATTTTAATGAAATTGTTTCATTGGACTTATGAAGCAAAATTCGGTGTGCATACACTCAGGGAAAAGCTGCAATTTAAAAATACGAACGCGTCACATTACTTCAATAATTTTCAATATAATAGAAAATGTATGGTGAGATACTTAAAAATAAATAAAATTAATAAATTAATACTGTAAATTAATATTTTTCGATATTGAAATAAGAAATTTCAACATGACTAGACTTTCGTTAATGTTTTTTTATTAATTCAATATGGTTTTTATAGATTTTAAGCTGTTTTTTCCCTGGGTGTACTTTCGTTCGAAAATATTTAGCATTAGGTTGAGCACGAACCGAGTTTTAAAAGTCATTATTAAGGACATAAATGTAGTCCTTGCAGATCCATGAGCACCGGTATAAAAAATTTTATGATCGGACTAAAAATGGCGACACAGTGAACAAAATATTAAAAGGGCGATATCTGTAGGCGTGGCAAAATAATTTTGGAATTATTTTTACATTATAATTAATCCTGTAACTGGCACAACTTTTTTTCGCAACACTCTAATATACATATCTATGTTGTTGCAAGGGAAAGCCACTAGACAGCAACCCAGCGGGAAAACTCAGAAGATCCTCTTACTGCAGACATTACTAAATACCTGCTTAAAATTTTTTTATCTTATCTAACTGTTGAAGAATGTCTTACAGAAGGCCTCCTCTACTGCACATAACATATAAAATATAAATTCCACTTTCCGTTTTCTGACAAAGGAGAAAAGAAAGAGTAACATCCCAGCGGGAAAAGTGGTCATAAATTACATAAAAAATTGGAGAAATAAAGTATTATTTTCCAAAGCAAGACAATGCATTCCCTTAGAAACGAGAGCGTAATTTGATCAAACACAATAATTACACATCGATTACCACGTGCATTACCACATCTACAGAAGAATGAATGTGCTGTTTTTTCTAATTTGTTAGAAAAAAGAGAAATTTGTGTTTTTTCTGCTTTTATATTAAATTAGACGTGCCATAGCTATAACCAAATCAAAATTCAATTGGTTTCTATGTTAAAGAATATGGCGTTAAGGCGAGTCACCTATAATCAGATACAGTGTTGCCCATAAATTTGGTTCGAACAGCTGTTTTCTATGATAATAGTTATGGCAAGTCTGATTGAACCTTTTATTTCGCCTTCAAACTATGTTATTTTTATTCGAAGCTGCAGTTTGTATTTGAACGCGTGTCTTTTCAATTTCAATTAAAGTAAAAATGTTATACATAACTTTTGGTGCCGTAACCGCCAAAATAGCTTAAGCGACATAATTTTCAAAATTAATTTTTTGAGCAAAATCGATTATTTGCGATCGTAAATAGTAGATTTTCGTCAAAAAAAAACGAAGTAAAAAAATTGTGTCGCTTAAGCTGTTTTAGCGGTTATGGCCCGATATAATGCAATGAATTATACATATGATTGAAAAAAATTAATTATAGATTTCATTCCTCGGACGCCTTAAAAAAATTCATTACTTCCCTAGGAGATGTTGTAATGAATTCTGGAATGAAAAATTATACATACTGTTCATTATCTTATCCTTTACTATTCATTACCTTTTCCTACTGGGAGTTTATGTTTTGTTTTTTTTTACCAAATCAAAAGCAAAATCCATTAACTTGAAGACCTTTCAGAACCGTTGGCGAAAGAGGCGAGAGCGGAAGGCCTACGACACAATGGAAACATGTGTAAAAAAAAATATGAGTATGAAATGCAGCGAGTAGGCTATGTACATCCAAAATAAGGACAACAGAGGCCTTCTAGAAGGCGTCCTTTCTCTCGCTGCGAAGTTGTGTTTGCATTTGACTGCTTGATTGTGTTAATTTGTAAAAAAGTTTTAATTATTTATTCTATCTAATTTATTTGCTGTAACATAAATTTATTTTAAATGCATTTTCCACTCACGTTAAATGCTTAACACACATGGCTGTAAAACTAAATTCCTCACCAAACACTGCGTTCATGTACTACCGCAGCAGTCAGTTGTGCTGAAAGGAGTTTACAGCAACAACAACAAAAAATTTCTAATGTACGTGGTTTGTTTTAAAGTTAACAAAAAAAAAAATGACATAAAACAATATAAAAACCTAAAAGTTTTTATAGCAATATTTTAGCTACTTTTTACTTAAGAAGCTAAATGGACGATTTATGATACCATTTTTCACAGCAGCTATTTAATGCACTTCATTCATTTACCGGAAAACTAAAAAAATGAAACAAGAGTGCTTTAGTCGAATCTAAATACCCCTCACAAAATGAGGAGAAGAGAAACTTGAATGCGAGTATACAATCTCGATCAGAGTAACTATTATAACCCTACTCGGGGAAGTCGATATTGACAATCTGTGTGGGCTCCCTCTGTCGTCTTGCTGGAGACGCTTTGATACTGCCTTTCTTAATTTAGCTTAGGAAATATGGCGCAATGAGCCTACCTGCGTTATATCGAGAACCCTTTGGCCTCGTCTAGATACTAAAAGAACCAGAAACCTCATTAGCTTCATCAGAAAGCACCTGAGGAATCTCCTGGCAACACTTACAGGCTACTGCACTTTCGGAACCCACGCTAAACGTATTATGGGTCTCCCGTATAATGATTACTGTTACAGCTGCAATGATGAGGAAAAGGAGGAAAGCATTTCGCATCTTCTCTGCTTCTGCCCTGCTTTGGAGGATCTCCGTCTGCACTTCCTTGGCCGAGCTATCGGAAATAGGACTTAGAAACCTAAGTCTATACATTAGGAGCAGCGGCTTGTATGGCCGATAGCCTTCCTCTACGGCATGTGAATGTACTAGACCCTCTCCTTGTCCCACTTCTTCACTTCTTCTCTCTTTTACTCTCTCTTATTATACAAAAACTCTCCATCTATACCCTCTCCATCTATATTCTCTCTATACTCCCGGTGTCTCTCTTATTCTTATACTTTCAACTTACAGGCAGTAGAAAGGGATCATCGTATTGGACTCAAGTGAGCTAGACTCCTAAATTTTCATTCTTCACTAGCAGCCTGCTAACCTAACCTAACCTAATCTAACTATTATAATATCAAAAAGGACACTTTCACAAAATTAATTATGAAAATGGTCTAAATCATGTGCGTTTTTACTTCGAAATATTAAACAAAATTAGAAAAAAATTCAGTAATTATTTAATAAATATTAAATAAATTTACATTAATCGAGACTAGTACAATTCTAAATTAAAATGTTGCATAATAGTGCATTTCCAAATTTACAGATTTCCCATACAAAAACCAAATCTAGTTTTTCAGTAGATTTGTAGGAAATCTGTACAACAAAAGGTGAGTGAATTAGCTACGGTCTGCTTAAAAAAGTGCGTGAATTGTCTACATTTCAGTTGTTTGGTTGTAGTTTTGGAAACAATTCAGTTGATGGGTTTTGTTTTCGATAAAAAAAAGTCTTGATAAATGTCAAAAAACTTGGTATAAACGGTATATATTTTCATAAAGATTTTAATCCAAATATGCTAGATTTTGTGCTGATGTAAATGCCCTATAATATAAAAATATTTTTTGATTTATTCAAATGTAGTCTAATAAATATCTCGAGACAAGATATTTTGACAGAATATGTAGAACAACTACAACAAATATAACAAGTAAGAGTGCTACATTCGGCTGTGCCGAATCTTATATACCCTTCACCAACGCAGTAGTTGTATACAGACACAAACAGAAGTAAATTCATAGATATTTATTTTGTGATAAAATTTATCATTTTTTTTATAGTGCAATTTTTAGTAAGTGATCTCTAGGTAAAGAATTTGATTCTAATATTTTATTTTCGATATGAGCAATAGTTGAATATTTTATTCTACCCTCTGTATTTAAGATATATTTTACATTCACCCTTATTCCAGTTGTCAACATCGATCAATACAATACCACCAAATTGGGGCTTGTTTGCTCGCCGTCAAGATATTCAAGAACCGTGTTACTATTACATAACACTAAAATAGTCTTAGCATTGTATCTCCATATCACAACTATTTTGTGTCTGAATTTAAACATCCCCCCTGCAAATGGTTTATATCGCGATTATGTAAATTTTTCGATTTTGCTCAACAGAAAGGAATGACTTCAGGGAAATGAAATGGAATATGTCCTCAATTTATTTTATACCTGTAACTATTCTTTAACGATTTTTATGTTTTCATTTACTAAACATTAATAAGAACTCGTTACAAGCCGTTAACGAAAGACCATCGATTTGAAACATAACTGTACTGAGAGGATAATAAACAAAATGGCACAATCCTTCGTTTATACTTAAATTAGATATTAGATATCCATATAAAAATTCAGCAAATATAAAACAAATCTTGATTAAAGATCTAAAACATTAAATATGTTTAACTGAAAAATATATTATTATTGGTTATTTTTTTCCCCAAAATTTTTTTTTTAATTTCCAACCCTGGAGCCATAATTTTGATTTTTCTGGCTTTTAAGACGAATTTAGTTTTTTCTATAATATAGAATATATTTTATTAAATTAGTTTTATATATCACAAAAAGTGTACTTTTCCCAGCACTGGAATCATCCATTTACATTTTGCTGGTTTCTTATAACAATTTTGTTTTTTTTAAAATCTATATAAAATATGTAAACTGAACAAAGGAAAAAAGAAATAAGGAAAATACTAGTTTTACCTAGTTCCTTTAATATCAAAACAAGTTAAAATTTTCCAGCTGTGTTTGTTTTTGTTTTTCTAATTTTCTATAATTTTCTTTTCTTTCTTTCTTCAGGTTAATTTTATATGACAAAAAATATAAAAGTTTTCCAACCCTGGAAACGTCTTTTTCCCTATTTGTAACCCCCGACCAAAAAAAGAGTGTTATAAGTTTGTATTGTGTTTTTGTGTATCTGTGTATCTGTGTGTTTGTGTATATCTGTGTCTGTCCGTGTCCATGTACAGACCAAACGGCTGGACCGATTTTAATTTGGTTTTTTTTTTGTTTGTTTTGGTGACTTGATCGAGAAGGTCCTAACTATGTTTGAAGAAAATCGGGGGTTTTTAAAATTTTTAGTTTTTGTTATTTAATTTTTAATTTTTTTCGTACTGAAACATAAAATAAGTTTATTTAAAAAAATCGAGTTCTCGTTGTACCTTCATAGTGAACAGACGTAATAGCGGAATTTTTCTTACATACAAACAAAACAAAAAAAAAATCATACAAAAAATATTCGTAGTACATATTAACTTTGATAAATAAGCTTTTTTTTGCTTTGCTAATATTTTTTTACATATAGAAATAACAAAATCAAAAAAGAACCGTAAACAAAAAAACATACAAAGTAAGGCTACTCTTTATGAGTACCCCAAAGGAAAAAAATAGTGAAGTGAGTTCTAACGGCAGAAATGCCTATTTTACTGTGAGTTTTGATGCTCATAATGATAACAATAAAAATAAAAAATCTGATAATAGACTTGCTGTGAGTTCTGAAGCTCTTAATAAAAACCAAAAATCTGATAATAGACTTTCTCTAGCGGCAAAACCACAGTTTCGTCAGCGATCAACTTCGCTTTGTCCAATGCCATCTAGTGAATCGTTGACATTATTGCCTAGTACTTCTAAATTTAACTCAGCGATATCATCCGCTTCGGGCTCGTTGTCATCACTTAAACAAGTTGTCACTGAAGATAAGAGCACCCCAAAGCCCAAGGTCCAAGTCGGAATGGACAGATACATTACAATTTTAAAGCGCGGGCGCAGCCCAAATTCTACTAAAATTGCATCTGTTCCAAAGATGTCCAGGGATAACAGCGCATCCTCTACTAATCGGCAAAACCGTTTTAAAATAATGCAAGATGATAATGAAAAACCCGCTGAATCTGCGAATAAAACCTCCAAGCCGCCACCAATTTATTTAAGAGAAAAAAACTCAAACGCTCTAATTAAAAAATTAATTTCGGTCATTGGTGAGAATAAATTTCACATTGTTCCAATAAAACGTGGTAATATTGATGAAACGAAAATTCAAATTTATGAAGAAAAAGATTTTCGCACAATGGTTTCTGAACTTGAAAAAAGTAAAACAAATTTCTACACATATCAGCTCAAGAGTGCTAAAGGTATGCAGATTGTGTTGAAGGGCATAGATTCCTATGTTGCTCCCGAAGAAGTAAAAGATGCTCTCGTCCTCCAGGGCTTTAAAGTAAAAAATGTATCGAACATAATAAATAGGGAAAAGATCCCTCAACCTCTATTTCGCGTTGAACTTGAGCCAAATGATATAAAATTGAAAAAGAGTGAGACCCATCCAATATATAATTTAAGATATCTCTTATATCGAAAAATAACCGTTGAAGAACCACACAAGCGTTCAGGACCCGTACAGTGCCATAATTGTCAAGAATATGGCCATACTAAAACTTACTGCAAATTACCTACTGTTTGTGTCGTGTGCGGCGAGTTGCACGGCACTGCTAGTTGCAATAAACCGAAAGATCAAAGTAACAAAAAATGCAGTAATTGTGGAGAAAATCACACTGCTAACTACAGAGGTTGTCGTGTGTACTCTTTGGTAAAGAAGACTATGGTGCAAAAACCTAAATTAGCTCCAGCTCAATCAGCAAACGTTTACTCTGCCACTTTTCAGCAAATGAGCCAACCAGCTACTTCCCGTGTATCGTATGCAGATGCTGCTAAGGCTAGTTCTATTCCGACACAAAATGTTTCACCGCAAAATAATTCTACAAATACACACTCAAACTTTAATTATAATCGCCTTGAAGCCACTATTGAAAATCTTGTGCAAACTATAAACAATTTTACAACAAATATGACTAGCATGATGCAAGAAATGTTGCGAATGCGGAATACTCTGCTTTAAGCTTTAGTTAACAAACCATGAACACGTTAAAAATATGTTTCTGGAACGCAAAAGGCATTCGCCAACATAAAAATGAACTTGAGCACTTCCTCACGGAAAAAAATATTGATATAATGTTGGTCTCTGAGACTCATTTGACTTCGAGAAGCCTTTTTAAAATTTATGGCTACACCTTATATGATTCAAAGGACCCGAGAGGAAGAGCATGCGGTGGATCAGCAATTTTAATAAAGTCAAGACTCAAGCATTATATTATTGATAACATTTGTGAAGAACATTTACAAGCAACGAATATTTGTATTGAAAATTTTTCCAATAATTTTGTCATATCATCAATTTACTCTCCTCCTAGATTCGCAATTACTGAGCATCAATACGAGGATTTTTACAAATCTCTGGGTCCTTGTTTCGTAGCAGCTGGCGACTATAATGCTAAACACACGTTCTGGGGTTCGCGTCTTATTACACCCAGAGGTCGAGCGTTGTTCAATACAATTTCCAAAATGGGCTTGGATGTCATTTCAAGTGGGGAGCCCACTTATTGGCCTACTGACATACATAAAATTCCGGATGTAATAGACTTTGGCGTTATGAAAAATATCTCTAGGGATTTAATTCAAATTGAAGCTTCTCTAGATCTCTCGTCCGATCACTCTCCCACGATCGTTACAATTTGTAGCCCATTAAGAAGTGATTTACCTCACCCATATGCCAATTTGATAAATCGTGTAAATTGGCTGCGATTCAAAAAATATCTTAGTAGTCATTGCACGGAAAACATTACACTAAGAACACCTGATGATGTTGAATCTAACATTGCCAATCTTAACGAAAATATTAAGCAGGCTGCTAAACATGCCACTACCTCCTATCCGCAGACTGGGTTTAATAGACTATATTCTACAGATATTGAACGTCTCGTATGTGAAAAAAGAAGAGCTAGAAGGGAATGGCAACAGCACAGATCACCCCAGAATAAAATTAGATTTAAAGAGTGCACTAAACGACTCCAAGAGCTGCTTGCACATGAAAAAACGGCATCTCTTAAAAACTATCTGGAAAATCTTGATGTCACACCAGCATCTGATTACTCTTTATGGCGTGCTGCTAGAAAGCTTAAAACACCCGTTGATTTTAAACCACCTCTGCGCACATCTACCGGATGTTGGGCAAGAAGCGATACTGAAAAAGGTAACATATTGCTGCCCATTTAAAATACGTATTTACCCCAAACACATGTACTGGTGTAATTGATTTGCCAAATGTAGTCGCTCTACCCCCTCAACAAATAAAGTTTAAGACGCGTGATGTGCAAAAACTAATTTCTGAACTCAACCCAAAGAAAGCTCCGGGTTTTGATGGAATTAGTAACCAGATGCTAATAAAGTTGCCTCGTATTGCAATTAGAATACTGTTATTTATTTTTAACGCCATTTTACGACTGCAGTATTATCCAAATAGCTGGAAGCTTGCCAAAGTTAAAATGATTCCAAAGCCGGGCAAAGACCTTACCAAGGCTGAGTCATACAGGCCAATAAGTCTCCTATCAACAATGTCAAAGCTTTTCGAAAAACTGCTCATGACAAAATTGTCCCCAATTCTAGTTAATAGTGGGTGCATACCGGACCATCAATTTGGTTTTAGAAGTCAGCATAGCACCATTGAACAAACTCATAGATTGGTCCAATTTATAAGAAGAACATTTGAAGAAAAGAAGTATTGTTCTGCGCTGTTTATCGACGTTTCTCAGGCATTTGATAAAGTGTGGCATGAAGGCCTAATTTTAAAATTAAAAACATACCTGCCAATAAATGTTGTAAGTCTTTTGAAAAGTTACATTACTGCCCGGAAGTTCACTGTTGTGGAAGGAGACTTTATGAGCATGCCTGAAACTATCTCATCCGGTGTGCCACAGGGGAGTATACTGGGGCCAGTTTTGTATTTGATTTATACTTGTGATATGCCTCTGAGCAGCAATATCCACACTTCCACATTTGCTGATGATACAGCCTGCCTTAGTATGCATGAAAATCCTTACGAGGCATCCCGATATCTTCAAGAACACATTACCCAGCTGGAACTATGGTTAAACTTATGGAGAATTAAGGTAAACGAACAAAAGTGTGTTCAAGTTACATATACATTACGAAGAGATACGTGTTTACCCATTCGGATTAACAATCAAGTTGTCCCTCAACATACTCATGTGAAATATCTTGGTATACACCTTGATCGACGGCTTACTTGGAAACACCATATTGACTCTAAGTTAACCCAAATGAAACTAAAATTAACTCAGGTACATTGGCTGATTGGTAGAAATTCAACCCTCAGTCTAGATTGCAAACTTTTGATATACAAGTCTATTTTGAAACCCATATGGTGCTACGGAATTCAACTATGGGGCACTGCTTCAGCTTCCAATGTCGAGAGAATCCAACGAAGGCAAAATAAAATTTTGCGATTAATAACATCGGCGCCATGGTATATAAAAAACTCAAATATACATCGTGATTTGAATATGCCACTAGTGGTTGAAGAAATTGCAAAATATGCAGGCAAATATTTAACAAAACTCGAGTCACATCCTAATCCGCTTGCTCGTAATATTTTGAACTTTACTGGACACGTCCGCCTAAAAAAGAGGGATACAAGTGCTCTTATACTCAACACTCCAGATGGGACTGCTTGAAAATACTTTTTATTTTATTTTATTTTTTCTTCCTTTTGTTTATCACTACTTAAATATGTATTATTTATAACTATCTCTAAATTTATGTCCGACAGTGGTCGGGCCTAATAATTATATTTTAGATTTAAGATTTGAATACTTATTGTTAGTTCATATTTGAAGATACAATAAATAAAAATATGTATTAAAAAAAAAAAAAAAAAAAAAAAAAAATTTAAAAAAATAAAAAATTAGTTTATGTAATTACTTTTATATGGCAAAATCAAGTTTAAGTTTCCCAGCTCTGAAACCTCACTTTCGCTGATTTTCAATACCAATCTATTTTGGACCATTTCTGATACACCAGTCGAAGACCGAAGGCTCTAACTTTTCTGGCAGCTTCGGAAGACTCATTTCAGGTACCCCAGCGGACGGACGGGTGAACGGACAGACGGACATCGCTTATTCGTCTTCCCTATTCATAAGGACCCAGAATATATATATATTTTATGGGTCGCATATGAATATTATGGAAATTATACACGGAATGGCAAACTTATATATACTCTATACCATTTTTGGTAAAGGGTATAAAAAGAGAACACAAACTCAACTGCTCGTAGTGCAAATATAAAATTTTGTTAAAATAAACTTAGCAAAAAAAAATAATGCAAACGGTCATATGGAAATTTAAAAGTTTTGTAAAACTTTTACTTAAATTAATAAATGTATATTCTCTCTATAAACCAGGCAGTGGCAAATATTTGGTAAAATATGCTGGAGTCTAGTGACTAGACTGAAAAGAATATTTTAATATTAATCAGATGTAATTTCTTAATTGGGTTCAGTATTTTCAATTCATATTGAATGAAATATTTTTTATTAATTAATGTGAGTTTCTAAAGAAGAGAAGAAAAATTAAACTAGACTGTATTAGCTGGGGGGGAAATACCGATATTTTTCTGTGCAGCCACACACATCAATATTGTATTTCAATATTTCATAATCGTGTTCTTATTTTTCTAAATTATATTCCAATATATTATTGTATTCATATCTGCTACAAAAATGCATTATTAAACTAATATATTAAATATTTGCTTGATGTTATTAAAAAAAACTTCTTTAAACACCAAAGACCAATCTTAGAGACAAAACATTAAAAACTTTTAAGTGCTTGTGAGTCAAAGACTTTAAGTAAGCGGTTGCTTTTAAGCAATTTGCTTTAAATTTTGTTAACAACTTAAAATAAGTTTTCAGACCTAAACTCTTGTATTTAAGAGATAAAAATTTTAAAATATTATTTATTATCCTTTCCTTAGAACTTTATTTTTCTTTTAATTAAAAGTTTAAAAATAACAGTCGCAATAAGGAAAAAGCGCTTATGTCGAATTTAGCAAACTAAGGGTCGTAGGTATAAATTAAGAATTTATTAAATCGAGAGTCAACTTAAATCTTTATTCCAAAGAAATCGCCTAATGAAATAATTACACTTATTCCAGTTGCCGACATCGACGTCACTTTAACACAATACCAAAAAATTGGGTCTTATTTGCTCGCTCTGGAGAACAATTGTCTGTCTAGAAAATAGCATAAACCTGCCAAGACGAGTCAGTTGTTTTCGAGAACTGGTACATAACCCCCAATTTTTTGGTATTGCGTTGAAGTAACGTCGATGTCGACAACTGGAATAAGGGTGAATATGAAATATTAAATAAATATACAGGACTATGTAAATATGTATATATATGAAATAAAAATCTCATAAATAACTTAAAATTTTTCACGGACATATTTTTTAATAATAAGGTTATTATGGCGTCATTATCGCAATTTTAGCTTAAGTCGACTTAAGCACTTTTTTCTCTTGGCCACAGATATTAAATCGTTAAATGAAATTTTGTTCTGAAACATGAAACCTTTTAACTTTTTAAATTTATCAAGTGGATACAGTGTAATAATTTGTTTTTGTGTTTACATATTTCTCCTTTTCATTTCCCTTGATAAATTATGTTAAAATATTTTATACAAAAAACACATAAATTTCAAGTTTTGTGTAACTTGAAATTAGGGATGTAACGAATACCAGCTTAGCGAAAGCGAATGCAAAAGCGAATAATACAATTTAATTTTTGCGAAAGCGAATGCGAAAGCGAATGCAAACATTACAATTCGTTAATATATCACATGCTAATAAATTTATATAAGAGTAAGTACAGATAATAATTAATAATAAGTTTACAAAATGTTAGGCAATCAACCAATTCGTACTTTGGCCCTAAAGCCTGGTACTCTGAAAGAATACATATTAAGAAAACTTAGAATGCATTTTTCCTGAAAAAATCTTGCAGAAGTAGTACTCTTTTCATCTTGGGAAAACATGAAATATATCTTCAGTAATTCAAGTTTTCATGAGAAATAATATGAGTGGCACTTGTTTTGCGTGACATTTACAACAACCAAGAACTAGTTAATATTGTTAAATTTGAAATTTGTTTTACGAAGTAATGAATGGTGCTCAACATTTTTCAAAAGTTTGAACAGACTAGTCTTAAGCAGAAATCAAACACTGCCTTTTATTTTTCAAAATCTGAAAAATATTTCCAAACACCGCTATAATTTGGTTTCATTTTGATACTTACGAGAAATTATTTATAGAAAAGTTTTCCGCTAAAATCTTAAAGCTTTGATTAGAATGCTTTTCGTTTGTATATGTATGTATCTTTTTTTATATTGGCTTAAACTAATTTTCGCTTTTTTGACATTTGTTAATTGCAAACTATTTTCATAAAAGAAATACATTTTTTTTTGTCTCGGGTATTCGCTTGAAATATTCGCATAATTTTAGCGAATGCAAAAGCGAATGCAAATAGCAAAAGTAAGCGAATAATTTGCGAATGCGAAAACGAATGCGAACATTCGTTACATCCCTACTTGAAATGTTTTTTTTTCTATAAGAAAGAAAGCAAATACTATTACAACTTTTTTTAACACAAAAGTACTTTGTTCAGCTCACATATTGTTTTTTCAGCTCTAAAGAAAACTTTAAGATTCTACAAAGTTAAAATGTCCTTAAACTCAATAGTAAATGAACAGAAAAAATTTCACGTCATTATGATGAATGCAGACCAATGGAAAAATTCGGGAATTCAGACAAAACCTAATTTCTTAATGCTTAAGTCTGGTTTTATTAATTTGAAAAGAAAACTTCAATAAAAATTATTTTTAAAATGTTGCTGTTTCGAGTGATTTGGTGTGAAATTTGTCTTTTCAAATAAAACTTTAAACCAGCGTTTGAAAGTGCTTCCATTTTCTTTTATTTTATTTGCTTTCACTGTACTGTGACTGCCAAAAGTTTCAAAGCCAACAGCAAAACGAAGGCATAAAACAAAGAAACGAACGAACGCCTGTCGATTGTGCTGTTAAACGAAAAAAATTAACTTAACTGTTGCTGTTGCTGTGCTGTGCTGTGCTGTGCTGTGAAGATCGTCGCACCTAAAGTCAAAACAACAACAACAACACAAAAATTCGACTGTTGGTTTTGCTGTCGCCTTGTTTTAGCTAGGCTAAACTTCTTAAAGAATTAAGAACAACAACAACAAACAAACGATGATTCATAGCATAAAAAGCAACACGTACTTTTGAAACTGTGCTTTGACTGAACTGTTTGGAACTTAAAGGAACAGAACAGTAATCAGCAACGAGCAATGTAGCTGTGCTGTAACTTAACTGCTGACATATGAACAGCACAGCAGAGCAACAAAAGTTAAAAAAAATAAATAAACTTTTCGCAGCACAGTAAAAGCAGATTTTTTAGTGCTGTTGCTTTTTTACTGTTGCTGTTTTGTATGTGAAATGCAAGCAAAACAATTTTTTTTTTTAAATTTGCTCTACTTAAATATTTTTAATATGTTATTTTCTTTTAAAATTACATTAAATATTAAACAAAAAGTATTAAGCTGTCTTTACACTATCTCACTTTTTGTCTGCGTTCAACAGCTAGAAGTGAAATAGCTAACTTTAGCTAACAAAGCCAGAATTCCGACAACTGTAAATGCAGCTTTAAAAAAGGAAAAGTTTTTTGCCTCCCAATTCCATAGAAACTTTGTTGCTAAGAAATACTTTTATGAAAAGGTAAGTAAGTACCTTAAGTCAAGAAGTTATGTCTGTATTTTACAATAAACTGTTAAATTAAATCAGATGTTTATCTTTTTTTTTATAAATGAACGAATTATCCCAAGCAAAAAAAACATACTTAAAAAAATCCTTTGATATGTTAGAGTATTATTTTTCATTGACATAAATCCAAAAAGGATAACAAGAATGTTGTTATACTTTAAACCAGAAGGGACATCATAATAGTGTCCTTTTTACAGATAAAAAGATAACAGTTGATAATTTGATTCCATTTTTTTTATAAAAAACAAAGAATTTTGAAATGTTGCCATTGACATTTTAAGGCAGTTATTTAATAACTTTAGGCTTTTCTGCCAAAAAAAAAAGGAACTTTGATTTAAAAATATGACATTAATTTAATAGACTTAAAGAAATCTACTTAAAGATTACATCAAAATATTGAACTGTGTTTGTTTAACAGATAAAACAAAAGGATGTTCACTTACAGGTTTCAAATAAATTTTGAAAGAAAAGCCTCAAACTGCTACACCGAAAGAATTTTGCTTCATAAGTCCAATGAAACAATTTCATTAAAATTTTTTCACAAATCTAATGATAATTTCACAAATCTAATGAAAATTTCATGAATATTGTGAAAGAATTTCATTAGAATTGCTTCGTTGGTATTCTGGATTCGTAAGAATATTTTATTGGATTTATGACAACAATATTTTCTAATTATTAAGAAACCCCTTTATTTATTTAAGTTATTTCATTCTTTTCATGAAATTATTTTATCGTTTCGATGAAGTTATAGCACTGCATTAATTACACTGTTAAATAAATTTGATGAAGTTTTCAACAAAATAATTTTGACGGAACTGGTTTCATTAATCCAACGAAGCGTGACATTGGTTGCATTTTAATGAATTTTACATTAGATTAATGTCGAAATTCATAGCATAAGGCCGAAAATTCTCTCAGTGTAGCACATACTTTTCTTAAAGCTAACTTATACTCTTATATTCTTGGAACTGCTTTTGATGATTTAATAACATACTCGTATAGCTTATTTACTTCAATAGTATCATAACTAAAAAAAAACATTTTTTGAGTTAATAATGCAAAATAATTCGGCGTGAGAGAAAAATATTTCATGTCTTCACTGAGTTGTTTGCAAATTGAAAAACTTTAAACGCGTTTTTTGCATAACTGATTTTATTTTCTTTTTTGAGTTGTGACACTATTGAAGCAAATGCGCAATATATTCTTACGTCCATTGAAATTTTATAGTAAAGATAACACTGTGTGACAAATGTTTATGAAATCGAAATACCTGCGAAGTGTTTCTATTTTTCTGGTAGGTATTGTCGAGTATAACAACAATCAGGGCCAATTTCACCAACCTTATTTAAATATCAATTCATATTTAAATGTCGATTTTCATTGATTTTTGTTTGGAAAATGACATTTAAATATGAATTGATATTTAAATAAGTTGGTGAAATTGGCCCTCAGTACTTGAAATTTTCCAAATACCTCCAAAATCTTGAGTTACGGGTAAAAAACCGGTAGGCACTTATCACCCTCTAACTAAGTTAAATATCAACCGATTTTTAATTTATAAACGGATTTAGAAAGAAAAAACTAAGACCTTTCGAACCACATATACTTTGTTTCCGTTCATTTCAGATATATATGTGTATTTTAATTTTCTAAACTTTTCTATTTTGGACTTGTTCTAAGGCAGTATTTTTGTACTGGAACCATACTGTTTATAGCTTTATTTATAAAATAAAATTAAATAAGAGTAATTCGCAAGTTTGTTTTAAAAAATTCCCTAGAAATTTACTGAGTTATTAAACATTTTATTAGAAAACTTTTTGTCAAAAAAAAAAAAAAAAACTACCTGTATGATGATAAAAGGATGATAAAAGTATAATTTAATAGACGTACATCAATACACAGTACAAAATTGGCACAACAGTGGTCGCCAAACTTTTTTCCTCGAGAACCATATTTTTCACGATGACACACTACGTGTGTCTGTGTTTCTGTGGATCTGTGTCTATACGAGTCCACGTACAGACCAAACGGCTGATTTAGTTTTTTCTGCTTGAAAGGTGGCTATGTTAAAAAAAAACTGTCTAGCCGCTTAGAAGATATCTCATCTTTTCTAGATATATTCGGGGGTTTTTTAAAGTTTTCTAATTTTTGTTATATTTTTAAATCCTATTTAAACACAAAATATTGTTTCTCACCCAAACATTAAATGAAACTTAAATAGCCAACATTGTGCATTTAAGTGCTGTTTAAGTTTAACAAACATACCATATGTTTTGTGCATGTGTGTGTTTTTTGAAGTATAATTTAATAGACGTACATCAATACACAGTACAAAATTGGCACAACAGTGGTCGCCAAACTTTTTTCCTCGAGAACCACATTTTTCACGATGTGTAAACACAGACACACTACGTGTGTCTGTGTTTCTGTGGATCTGTGTCTGTACGAGTCCACGTACAGACCAAACGGCTGATTTAGTTTTTTCTGCTTGAAAGGTGGCTATGTTAAAAAAAAACTGTCTAGCCGCTTAGAAGATATCTCATCTTTTCTAGATATATTCGGGGGTTTTTTAAAGTTTTCTAATTTTTGTTATATTTTTAAATCCTATTTAAACACAAAATATTGTTTCTCACCCAAACATTAAATGAAACTTAAATAGCCAACATTGTGCATTTAAGTGCTGTTTAAGTTTAACAAACATACCATATGTTTTGTGCATGTGTGTGTTTTTTGAAGGCATGTACATGAACATCATCTTATTTATATCGAACAGCTGTTGTTTGGAAAGCTTTCCATAATATTTGAAAATCTTGTGGTGCTACTGTACTTTTAACGTAATTTGATAATAACTTTAACTAGCCGCTGAAAAAATGTAAGTATATTTAAATACATTTTAGTTTTTTATGTAACTTAACTTACACCACATTTAAATATTCACTGATTTATTGGCCATTAAGATCTCTAACAGTTTCATTTTATGCAGTTTTTCGCTTCTCCTGTCAACTTATGAAAAGTTATGTTAAGTTATTTTTCATTTTAGGTGACGATATGTATTTGGGAATTATTTATGGTTTTCGATAAACTATAAAATAATATTTTATTTATATAAATTTTGTTTTAAATTCCATTTGCTGTTTTTAGTGAAAAAAGCAAACTCAATTGCGTTCATAATATGTACCTACTTTTTTTGCCGAGGAGTGCGAATTTCACATTTCTTTAATTCCTCCTAAGATGATCAAGCATTTGATCCACTGTGCAATAAATTTCCAAAGACTTGGATGACTGCAAGTACTTCTAGAAAATCATTATATTTTATATTAATTAAAGCATTATTTAAGTTATCTACATGTAAAAATTGTATTCCAATTCCTTTCGGACGTTTTTGATGGATTGAATAATAAAAAATTTAAACACAAGTTTTATTTATCTTTAGTTTCTATTATGGTTAAGATACCCTATTTTTATATTTTCAAACAGAAGTTACATGTCACACAATTTTTTTTTTCTCTCCAAATGCCTTCTTATCATCAACAAATATGTACATATATCCGGTCTCATAAAATTTATTATTTAATTAATTTCTTGCAGATACGAACACTCAAAAGTTTTTCTTTGCACTTTGTTGCTGCTTTTAACAGATATTTTTTTCATGCCAGCAAATTTCTTTTCTCTTAATCTCCTTAAATCTTATAAATGTTTTAAAACATTGTACAAGACTGTCATTTCAAAATTTAATATTTCCAAAATTTTACTACGCAGTATAACAACAACAACGACGACGACAGCAGCAGCAGCAAAAAAAAAAAGGAAATATTTCTCAAGTTGAAATTTTAGGTAGAGCTGCTGTCTAAAATCCATAAATCCATCTTCCTTGTATTCAGCATCATAAATTTCCGTTGAAACTACCAACAAAGTTTAAGTATTTTTAGCCTGGCCCGGCAATACTGAGTTATTTTGCTTCAAAAACTACTACAACCGGTAAAAGAGGAAAAAAAAACTTACAAATTCATGCAGCCCCAGACTTGCTGAACGAACAGTGGAAGTAAGAGGCAAGAAGCGTTTTTTTTTGCTGAAAGTTTTTCGGTAACAAACTTAAATGCATCTTTGATGTTGAAAGTTATGTGAATGTTACGAATGCTACTTTTAAGCACTCATTCATACTTGGATACATACTCGTACATACTATACACACATTTGTGGTGTCGTGCATTTAGGGTATGAGTGGCAGTGTAAACTTCTCCATTTTGCAAAAGGATATTTCTAGTTCGTAACATGAAGGAAATATTACTGAAACTAGATATGGGGGATTAAGGGAACTAGACACACATACATATGTACATATATGTAGTGAGCCGAAAGCACAAATCCAATGAATACACTTTGCTTACAGCATTTCCAACTTGAGTTTGCGTTTCGAAACAATAAAGAGCTTAAGGTTAGTTTGTGTTTTTCTGTAAAATTAAGCAACATTGCAACGGTTCTACGTTTGTACATATGTGTACATCAGTGATCTGCATGATTACGAATCAAACGGTATAATTTTGCATTTTCTAAAATGAATATTGAGAGCTAGCACTTAACATTAAAATAATGAATGATGCTATTGAATGATTCATATCAATGAGACTGTTGTTAACAAATGCATGCCACTGCTTGCAATCTCTATTCATTCATATGATTCACTAAGGCAATGAATCAGTATGAATACTTTTTAAAACCCCTTCTGACAAATAGAGTTTTATTTAATATTATAAAATATAACAAAAATTAAAAATTTTAAAAACCCCCGATATATCTAGGAATGATATGATATCTTCTAACCGGCTGGCTCGATTTTCTTCAAACATAGTTAAGAACCTTCTCGATCAACTCACCTTTCAAACAGAAAAAACTAAATCAAAATCGGTCCAGCCGTTTGGGCTGTACATGGACACGGCCAGACACACAGATACACAGATACACAGGCATACACTACAAACTTATAACACCCCTTTTTTGGTCGGGGGTTAAAAATAGCTAGGCTCATTTCATTTTATAAATTATTTTAATACGAGATAAAATATTAATTAATACGCAATGTAACGCAATTTAACTAGTCAACGTGCTTTTGTGAGTTGTTTGATTACTACACAAAACAATCAAACAACAGTAAGAATTTTTATTGATTTTTACTAACAACACTTGAAATAAATTCAGTAAAGTGCGACTTTGACTCGCGCACGAAGGGTTCCGTGCGTTGGGCTTTGAGCATTTTTTTTAATGCAGTGTTTTTTACGATTTTTCAGCTGAAATATTTTTTTTTTGTTTATTTTTCGCTTTTTTCTCGTTTTGGCGATTTTTTTTAATTTTGGCGATTTTTTTTTCATTTTGGCGATTTTTTTTTTCATTTTGGCGATTTTTCCAGTTTTTCGGGATTTATCTTCGATTTAGATATTTTTTTTAATTTGGTCCTTTTTTTCGTTATGGCGTTCTTTTTTTTTGGCGATTTTTTTCGGTTTGGCGATTTTATAATTTTGAAATTTTTTTATTTTACCGGTTTTGAAAATTTCAAGAAGTTTGCTCTTACGGTTTTCAAGATGCAGCAAGTTATCAAAATTACATAGTCGAAATTACATTAACTGATGGTACACCCTTTAATTAAAATTTTTAAATTTTAGTGTTAATTGTTGTAGTCTGTATAAAAATACACTAACTTTACAAATTTCAAGTGTATATACATACAATTGTATGTATATTACATGAGATTTTAACATTTTTCGTTGCTCGTTTTGGCACACCCTTTAATTTCCAACTCTCATGTTGTAGCGGCCAAGGGTCTACACACTCTGTCCAAATTTCAGGTCCGTAGCTCTTACGGTTCTCGAGAAAATACCCTGTGACGGACAGACGGACAGACGGACAGAGTAGCGAAATCAATAGGGTTTCTTTTCACCTTTGGTGTACGAAACCCTAAAAAGAGAGTGAGTTAATGACAGTCAGTTGTCAGGGAGTTAACACTACAAGCAATATCATTAGTGCATACTGATGTTAAAAAACAAAACAAAAGTATTGTAATAGTGAGTGGAGAGCGAAAGTGATTTAACTCATGCAGCTCTCTGGTATGTACGTGTTTGTTGCACTTTTCGTCTGGAAGTTGGTTGGGCAATTTTATTCTTAGCTCTTTTTACTGGAAGGCAAATGCATGTTATTGCTCATTTATTGCAAATGTTTGTAAGTTGTAGACATTAAATTTTATAGCCTTGGTGTTATAAAACTTTTACAGGTATTCTTAAGAAAAATTTTACATTATGTTTTATTATTAAAGGGGAGTGGTGTTTCTACATTTGCAAACTATAAATATTATTGCCAATATAAGCAAAAAAGTTTTTATTGAAATACCAAGTATTATGCTGCGCTTTTTTCTTAAGGACTAAGACGGGTAGACTCACGAAAACTTTAAAAATTTATTTGTCTGAAAAATATTCGTAGCGAAAAATCAATAAAAACTTATTTTAATGTAACACGTATCCAAATTAATAGGAATTAAAAATATTTAAAAAGTTAACACAGTTAAAAGTTAAAAATAGGTAACACAGCTGTATAATATTCAATATTTATCATTTTTGAAATTCTCAATAACTTCTTGAGAGTTTTTGTATAAACATTGAGGGTGTTTTTTAAGACTTTTTGAATTATGATTGAATTCTACTGAAGTGCTGTTTAGCAGCATGTAGATGCAGCTAGACGTGATAGTTTCCAATATATAGAGAGAATCCAACAAAGGCAAAAAAAAAAAAAGATTTTAAGGGTAATAACATCGGCTCCATGGTACATCAAAAATTCAAATTTACATCGTAATCTAAATATACCAGTTGTGGCTGCTAAAATTGCAAAATGTGCAGGCAAATATTTAACAAAACTCGAGTCACATCCTAATCCACTTGCTGGTAATATCTTGAATTGTACTGGACACATCCGTTAAAAAAAGAGGGACACAAGGGCTCTAATACTCAACACTCCAGATGAAACTGATTGAAATTAATTAATCACTAAGTTTATGTGTAGGACATTGTTCTGGCCTAATAATTATATTTATACTTAAGATTTGAATAATTATTGTTAGTTCCTTTTTGAAGATGGAATAAATAAATATAATGTTAAAAAATATCGATTTTAGCAGAAAAAATTAAAGGACTTCAATAGAATTTCATAAGAAAATTCTAGAACATTTCAGCCCCTTTTAAATATATTTTTTTCGCCCTAAACGGAAAACGCCCAGATGAAGAAGATTTAATGCATTAAAATATAGCAAAAAAAATTTCTTCGTAAAATTATCTATTACAGTGCTGAATGAAACTCAAGTGTGACATAGTTTCCGCTTCCAATATATCACCGACAATCTGCAAAAGGGGGAGGGGGTAGACTTCAAACCTCTTTAAATAAGACCCAGGCGTAAAATTTTTGTATAGTGCTGTAACGGTACGTTACAAAATTATCAAAACATGGTTACATACCTCACACTTGATAAGTACATACATGGAATCATGTTTACAACTAAGCGGTGGTCCTCGCCCTTATGAAATTTTATGTACTTCTACTCATCCGATTCCCACGGATCTTTTCAAAAGTTTGGTCTCTTGGAATGGCATAATCTTGTGCTTAATAAAATGGGCGGCCCATGCCCATGTAAACTTATAATTACATTTCACGTGCTTCTATGAAATTTGACACACACATTAAGCTTTTAAAGTGGCGATACCAAGTATTTAAAAAATATGATGGAACTTCTAATATTTGCAAAAGTGGGCGTGTTGTACTTTTATAAAAGAAGGCGAAACGGTCTTAAAAACATTTTATTTTCATTACAAAGAAAATTTGAAAAATATGTTGCATTTTAAGCAGCTTGATTCAACCGAGTATATATAAAGTATATAAGGACATGTGACTTCTATTTTAAAAATGCTTCGTTAAGTGAAATTAACAGGCTGAGAATACTCCAAAAATTAATATAAATAAGTAGATAGAAATTTTTCTTATATACAAACTAAACAAAAAAAAAGCATACAAAAAATATTCGTAGTACATATTAACTTTGATAAATAAGCATTTTTTTGCTTTGATAATATTTTTACATATAGAAATAACAAAAATAAAAAAAAAACCGTAAACAAAAAAAAACATACAAAATACCCTTGAGGAATACTCTTTATGAGTACCCCAGAGGAAAAAAATAGTGAAGTGAGTTCTAACGGCAGAAATGCCTATTTTACTGTGAGTTTTGATGCTCATAATGATAACAATAAAATAAAAAATCTGATAATAGACTTGCTGTGAGTTCTGAAGCTCTTAATAAAAATCAAAAATCTGATAATAGACTTTTACTAACGGCAAAACCACAGTTTCGTCAGCGATCAACTTCGCTTTGTCCAATGCCAACTAGTGAATCGTTGACATTATTGCCTAGTACTTCTACATTTAACTCAGCGATATCATCCGCTTCGGGCTCGTGGTCAACAATTAAACAAGTTGTTACTGAAGACAACAGTAGTACAAAACCAAAGGTACAAGTAGGAATGGACAGATATATAACCATTTTAAAGCGCGGGCGAAGCCCAAATTCTACTAAAATTTGATCCGCCCCAAAGATGTCTAGGGATAACAGCACATCTTCTATCAATCGTCAAAATCGTTTTTCATTATTGCAAGACAAAAACGACAAGCCCGCTGCATCATCACAAAAGTCTTTTAAGCCACCACCTATTTATCTGAGAGAAAAAAATTCAAACGCGATTCTAAAAAATCTACTGTCGACCATTGGTGAAAATACTTTTCACATCATTCCAATTAAACGAGGTAATATTGATGAAACTAAAATCCAAATATATGATGAAAAAGATTTCCGAAAAATTGTTAGTGAGTTTGAAAAAAATAAAACAAATTTTTATACATATCAACTTAAGAGTGCTAAAGGCCTACAAATAGTATTAAAGGGCGTAGATTCATATGTTGAGCCTGAAGAAGTAAAATGTGCACTTATCGAACAAGGATTTAAGGTAAAAAATGTTACCAATATAATCAATAGAGAGAAGATTCCCCAGCCTCTATTTCGTGTTGAACTGGAGCCGAATGATATACAGTTAAAGAAAAATGAGACGCACCCAATTTATAGTCTAAAATACCTTTTACACCGAAAAATCACAGTTGAAGAGCCACGTAAGCGTTCAGGTCCCGTACAGTGCCATAATTGCCAAGAATATGGCCACACAAAAACCTACTGCAAATTACCTACAGTTTGTGTTATCTGCGGTGAATTGCATGGTACTGCTAACTGTACCAAGCCAAAAGTACAAGCTGAAAAAAAATGCAGTAATTGTGGAGAAAATCACACCGCTAATTACAGAGGATGCCGTGTATATTCTTTCGTTAAACAGGCTATGGGTCAAAAATCTAAATTAGCTCCAGTTCAATCAGCAAATGCTTACTCCGCCACTCTGCCTCAAACTAGCCAACTAGTTAATTCACGTGTATCGTATGCCGATGCTGCTAAGACTAGTTCTATTCCCACACAAAATGTTCCACCGCCAAGTAATTCAACGAATGCAAACTCTAGCTTTAACTTTAGTCGTCTTGAAGCTACTATTGAGAATCTGGTGCTAACTATAAACAACTTTACAACAAATATGACTAGCATGATGCAAGAAATGCTGAGAATGCAGAATACTCTGCTTCAAGCATTAGTCAACAAACCATGAACACGTTTTTCTGGAACGCAAACGGCATTCGCCAACATAAAAATGAACTTGAGCACTTCCTCACGGAAAAAAATATTGATATAATGATGGTCTCTGAGACTCACTTGACTTCGAGAAGCTGAAAATTTTTGTGCGAACTTCGTGATATCATCAATTTATTCACCTCCCAGATTTTCAGTTACCGAAGATCAGTATGAGAAGTTCTACAAATCGCTTGGATCTTGTTTCGTGGCAGCTGGTGACTACAATGCAAAACATACGTACTGGGGCTCGCGTCTTGTTACACCTAGAGGTAGAGCGTTGTTTAATACAATTTCAAAAATGGGCTTAGATGTCATTTCGAGTGGGGAGCCTACTTACTGGCCTACTGACGTAAGAAAAATTCCAGATGTTATAGATTTTGGCGTCACGAAAAATATCCATAGGGACTTAATTCACGTAGAGGGCTCTCTAGATCTGTCCTCCGATCACTCTCCCACAATAGTTACAATTTTCAACCCACTAAGGAGTGATTTAACTAACTCATATGCGAAAACGATTAACAGGGTCAACTGGCTAGGATTCAAAAAATATATTAGTAGTCACTGCGTAGAAAACATTCAGCTAAGATCACCTGATGATATTGAATTTAATATTGCCAATCTTAACGAATATATTAAACAGGCTGCTGAACATGCCACTACTTCCTATCTGCAGACTGGCTTTAATAGAATTTATTCTACGGAAATTGAACGTCTTGTATGTGAAAAAAGGAGAGCTAGAAGAGAATGGCAACAACACCGATCACCCCTAAATGAAATCAGACTTAAAGAATGTACTAAACGACTCAAAGAGCTGCTATCGTCGGAAAAGACTGCATTACTGGAAAAGTATTTAGAAGGTCTTGATGTAACGTCAACATCTAATTACTCTTTATGGCGCGCTACTAGAAATCTTAAAAGTCCCGTTGATCTCAAATCACCATTGCGTACTTCGACTGGAGGCTGGGCAAGAAGCGATAGTGAGAAAGGTAACTTATTTTCTGAGCATTTAAAATCTGTATTCACTCCCAATTCATGTACGGGTGCTGCCGATTTACCGAGTGTAGTCTCTCTACCCCCTCGTCCCTTAAGGTTTAAGATGCGTGAACTACAAAAAATAGTTGCTGAACTCGACCCTAAGAAAGCTCCAGGTATTGATGGCATTAGTAACAAGATGCTGATGAACTTGCCTCATATTGCAATAAGAATTTTGCTATTTATTTTTAATGCCATTTTACGAATGCAGTATTTTCCACATAACTGGAAACTTGCCAAGATTAAAATGATTCCAAAGCCAGGCAAAGATCTTACCAAGGCTGAGTCATATAGGCCTATAAGCTTACTTTCAACAATTTCAAAGCTTTTCGAAAAGCTGCTCATGACTAAATTGTCCACAATTTTAGCTGATACTGGGTGCATCCCGGACCATCAATTTGGCTTTAGAAGTCAGCATAGCACTATTGAGCAAACGCATAGATTGGTTCAAATTATAAGGAGGACTTTTGAAGAAAAGAAGTATTGTTCTGCCCTTTTTATTGATGTTTCTCAGGCATTTGACAAAGTATGGCACAAAGGCCTAGTTTTAAAATTGAAGACATACCTACCAATAAACATACAAAAGCTTTTGGAAAGTTATATTGTTGATAGGACATTTACCGTTGTGGAAGGATACTTCATGAGTGTACCCGAATCTATATCTTCTGGTGAGCCACAGGGTAGTATTCTGGGGCCAGTCTTGTATCTAATATATACTTGTGATATGCCTGTGAGCAATAACATCCACACTTCTACATTTGCCGATGATACAGCCTGTTTGAGTATTCACAAAAATCCTGATGAGGCATCCCGCAATCTCCAAGCACACATTACCCAGCTTGAAATATGGTTGAACTTATGGAGAATTAGAGTCAATGAACAAAAGTGTGTTCATATAACGTTTACCCTAAGAAAAGATACCTGTTCCCCCATTCGAATCAACAATCAAAATATTCCTCAACATTCTCAAGTCAAATACCTTGGCATACACCTTGATCGAAGGCTTACATGGAAATATCATATTGACTCTAAGTTAACCCAAATGAAACTTAAATTGACTCAAATATATTGGTTAATTGGCAGAAATTCAACACTCAGCCTAGACTGCAAACTTTTGATATACAAGTCGCTTTTGAAGCCAATATGGTGCTATGGAATTCAGCTGTGGGGCACTGCTTCAGCTTCAAATGTCGAAAGAATCCAACGAAGGCAAAACAAAATTTTACGTTTGATAACATCTGCTCCATGGTACGTTAAAAATTCAAATATTCATCGTGATTTAAATATGCCACTAGTGAGTGAAGAAATTGCAAAATACGCAGGCAAATATTTAACTAAACTCGAGCCACATCCTAATCCGCTTGCCCGTAATATTTTGAGCTTTACTGGACACATCCGCTTAAAAAAAAGGGACACAAGGGCTCTTATACCTAACACTCCAGATGGGACTGCTTAAAACTACTTCTTTTTGATTATCACTACTTATGTATTATTTATAACTATCACTAAGCTTATGTCCGATATTGGTCGGGCCTAATAATTATATTTAGATTTAAGATTTGATTACTTATTGTTAGTTCATTTTTGAAGATACAATAAATAAATATACTATTAAAAAAAAAAAAAAAAAAAAGTAGATAGAAAAAACCATTTTTATAAAGGAGGAAATAAATCTTGAATCAAATCACAACCACACATTTATTGCATTTATAAAATCTATGTAGTATAAAAAGCTTAACTACATATTAATTTAGTTCAAAGGTTATTTTCCAATTTTTTTTTTTACCTAAAATTTATTACATTTCATAATAAACTAGTTTAGAACAAAGACAATGTAACTGCAACAATATCAGCTTCCTACACCTACTCCCACTCAATAGTTTGTAGCAAAACACGTTTAATGCTGAAACCTGATGGTCACGTTTACTGTGAGTTTTGTCAAACTCATATTGTTTACCAAGGAGCATAAATGTATTTTAAATCCCACAAAGTGAACATCCTTTAAGCTTCTAGTATGTTGCAAAAATATTTTGTGCCAAACACGAATACACACTGCCACATAATCTCTCATACGGGTAAATGGAATTTCAACCCAAAACAACAGAAAAAGTGTTTAATATTAGAGGAAAGAGAATCGGAATATCAATCTTAATGACAGTGTGACGTTTGCTATGCACCTTTATTGTCATTGCAAAAACCTAATCATTGCAATTGTTTTTAACAAAACTGAAGAGATACAATATGCCAACATTTTCGGTTGCAAAAGTGGTACCTTAACGTCTTGCAGCAGTGGCAAAAATACTGATTTATGTGTTGTATACGAAGACCCAAACATCGACAATGTTGTCTATTGTATTAAAAAGGATTCGGTTTCTGTCTTGAAGTGCTGCACTCAAAAATTAATATATATGTACTATTATTGAGAAAAAATATTTTCTAATGCCCTAATTCTGTTCGACGATTGTATCGTCCTGTCTATGGACGAAAAAAAAGCCGCAGTTGTGATTCTTTAAACAAATTATTATTTATTGTCTTTGCTAGAAGGTTCGTGCACTTGCTTTATGATTTTATTCCAAACATTATATCCAACATATATTTTTTCACATGTATTTCAGGCTATTGTATAATACTTTAATCTAATTTTTATGTTTTAAAATACGGCAATAATATTTTTATTTTGTCATTATCAAAGACAACAACCATTTTTGAAGAAAATAATTTAGAGAATTCAAAAACAAGAACTCAAATGTATTTTCAAACAAAAACGTACTAAATCTTCTTACTGAATTAGGGCATAAATTTAAGCAAATAAAACTTCTAAGTTTAAGGGCCTGTTTGTCTAAAGGCGAACGAACGTTGTTTGGATCGAACATTAGTATTGAAAACAAAAAGAAATTTAAGTTAAGTTAAGTTAAGAAACGTTCACAGAGAAAAAACTGCCTCATAGAATTAGGAAGATTTGCTCTATGAAACGTTTTTAGGCTATGGATTGTTATTTTGGCACCAAAAAAACAATCCATAGAGAAAAACTTCTTGATCCTATTAGGTTTTCTTATAAATTGTAAACTATAGAGATTTCTTATTGATTTTAATAGGTTTCCTTCTTGATTTTTTCAGTAAGGGTTTCTTCTTGATTTTAGTAGCTTCCTATATGATTATGTCTAAAGCACCTTATTGATTTTTTTTAATAAGGAAATCTTCTTGATTTTATGAGGTGTCTTGTTATTTCATATCTATAAATAGGCATAGAGACAATTTTATCATGATCTTTTTCATTTTTGTATAGGAATGTTGGCACAATAATTTCAATGGTTATTTAGGCTGCTTGTTAGCATATTGGTTAGAGTGCTTTTCTATCAGGTAGAAGTTTGCTGGTTCAATGCTTGGTGAGTAAGTTAGTTAAGAATATAACATAATGTGTATGTATGCATGTATAAATAAATAACATCTACAATATACTACATACATACATACATATGTATATGGTATAGAATTTAAATGAAAATACATAAGTACAGAGAATAAAGAAGCACTTTTTTTATTTTTTATGAGCTCGCCTAATAAAAACAAGAAGAAAAACTTATTGAAAAAATCAATAAGATAACTTAATAAAAACAAGAAGATTTCTTCTTAATTTTTTCACAAAGGTTTTCCCATAGAGATTTCTTATTAATTTTGTTCTATTTTATGAGGTATTTAGTAGGCACTACTTTCTCTGTGTTCGTTCGCATTTAGACAAACAGGCTTTAAGTAAATTTTTTTAAGTCCAAGTAAATTTTTACAAAAATATAGTAAAATTACTTAATATGAGTAAAAAAAATAAACAGTTCATATTCTTAAAAATAGTTCATACAAATATAAAAAAAAATTCTTACATTTAAGGTTGGTGGACTTTTAGCCACATTATTGCCATATATAGTTTAGAGCTATCAACAAGTCTGATGTCACCATTAGTTGAGGGCGCAATGATTTTCGTAATATTTGCAGGCCCATAAAAAAAATTAGTCATTATCAATTATCATTCAATAGTAGAAACGAACCTATACTGCTATGACCGATGTTATTTTTTTCAATGTTGCACAGTGTTATTAAAACAACATTATGAAAATTTCCAAAAATTATTTCATTTTGGGACAATATAGAAATAACCCTGTAGCATCCTCCTTTCTTATACAATAATATAAATTATTTGAGTTTTTGCAGGTACTAATGAAAATATTTGTTGCACACATTCATCTCATTTAAAAGAAGTTAAGGAATCGCAAGAAATGTGCTTTCACCTTGAGAAACTCTTTAAAGCGTGAGGTTTTCAGCTTCAGCAACTATTCACAATAAATTTATACTGAACACATAAAACAACCATAATTTAAAATTTGGTTTATTTGTTTGTACAGCAGCTACCACAAGGCAGGAAATAAGTAAATAACATTCCTTAAATTTCCTTGGAGTACAAACAGTGGTTTAAAGGAATCTAAAAATACCCACCAGGCTTTAGACAGTTGTAAGGATTCCACAAAATATTGTGTGCGGTTTTGAAAAGTTGAGTAGCAGTTTCTTTGAAAAGATTTCCAATTTTAAGAGAATCATTTATTATTAAGTGCTAACAAATTAAAGCATTTAAAGACATTTTCTAAGAATAGCCATTGAATCATTTCACAATGTTTTACTTTCCTTTAAAAACAGAACACTTCTTGCGATGGCCATAGAAAGTAACATTAAAGATATACAGGGTGTTTTTTTTAGAGGTATAGAACTTCGAATTGAAATAAAACACAAGAAAATCGTTTTAATGTCCATCAATTTGGCTTTATTGGAAGGATAATTTTATGCCATTAATGTTTAAATATGATTTCGGGCATGTGGCCGCCGCGGCTGGCTCGAATAAAGCCAATTCTACAGGTCCAATTTTCAACCACTTTTTCGAGCATATGGGGCCGTATGTTGGCAATAACGCCACGAATGTTGGCTTCCAAGTCCCCTAACGTTTCTGGTTTGTTGGCGTAGACGAGCGACTTCACATATCCCCAAAGAAAATAATCCAATGGTGTCAAATCACACGATCTTGGTGGCCAATTGACAGGTCCATTCCGCGAAATTATGCGCTCATCGAATGCTTCCTTCAATAAATCGATTGTGACGTGCGCTGTGTGGCATGTAGCGCCGTCTTGTTGGAACCACAACTCATCCACATTCATGCCATCCAATTCGGGAACAAAATAGTCGGTTATCATGGCTCTATACCGGTCTCCATTAACGGTAACTGACTCTCCAGCATTATTTCGGAAGAAGTATGGCCCAATGACTCCACCAGCCCATAGAGCACACCAAACAGTCAGTTTTTGTGGATATAATGGCGTCTCAAGGGTCTCACGTGGATTCTCTTCACTCCAAATGCGGCAATTTTGCTTGTTGACGTAGCCATTCAACCAAAAATGAGCCTCATCACTGAAAAAAATTTTGCGATGAAAATCAGCATCGAGATCAATCTCATTTTCGGCCCATACACCAAAATCACGACTCATTGCACGGTCTCGCGGCTTTAATTCTTGCACAAGCTGGATCTTGTAAGGTCGCAAGCCAAGATCTTTGCGCAAAATCTTCCATAAAGTTGATGGACAAAGCTCCAATTGCTGTGCACGGTGGCGAATCGATTCATTCGGGTCCTCTTCAACACTTTGCTCTACAGCGGCAATTGTTTCTTCGGTGCGCACTGTTCGACGTCTCTGCGGATGCGTATTATCACATAGAGTAAACGTAGTGCGAAAACGATCCATGGTTAACCGAATTAATTGCTCTGATGGACGATTATGTCGACCATAAAATGGACGGAGCTTGCGGTAAACTTCGCGAACTGAACCATTATTTTCGAAATAAATTTGCACGATTTGCAAGCGTTGTTCTTTTGTCAACCTGTTCATGATGAAATGGCAAACCAAACTAAATATTAATCACTTGACAGCTGACAAAATGGCCGCCAGTTAAAAAAGTGATGCCAACTTAAAGTTCTATACCTCAATAAAAAACACCCATTATATTAAATAAATACTAATAAATATAAAACATCATTAGGTGAATTTTTGTACCACCTGTGTAGCATATGGAATCATCCGGTGTATGAGTATACAATTGTAGTCAAAACTATTCTTGTAATATGGCACGAATGTAGAAATCCATATAGGAAATTACATGCTATGTATCGAGGTATATATGTATGTACATTAGGGCGGGTTGATTTGTATGGAGGCAAAAAAATCGCTCAAATTACAAGGACAATCGTATTCTAGGGAACAAAATAAGAAACTTTGCCGAAGGAGCCATACCTCTAAAATGTATTTTGATATCCCGACTTTTGATCCAAAGGGTCAAATTTTGAAAAATCTCACTTTGACCCATTTAGAGTTCCTCAATCGAGTGAAATTTAGAAAATTAGATTTTTCTTTATAGCACAGTCTCGCTTTTCTTTGCTATCATCAAACACCATTGATAAACAGCAATTCGAATCGTCGTCGAAAATGTAAAAGGGTATATATTATATACCCTTTTCCATTTTTTGCTAAAGGGTATACAAATACGTATGAGTAATATATTATTTTTCATCAGTATCACTCATACGCACTAAAATTATGATTTTGTGAAATGTTTGTATGGGAACCCCCCAGGGGTGATTCCAGGGGGAGTGACACTGGCATAGGTGGGTCGGCCCTCCAAAATTAGTGGGGGTCGGTCATACATTTTGACTTGATTGAGGAACTCTAAATGGGTCAAAGTGAGATTTTTCAAAATTTGACCCTTCGGATCAAAAGTCGGGACATCAAAATACATTTTAGAGGTATGGTTCCTTCGGCAAAGTTTCTTATTTAGATCCCTAGAATACGATTTTCCATGTAATTTGAGCGATTTTTAAATCGATCCGCCCTAATGTACATACATACAGTTGTACTTATGTATGTATATGTAAGTATTTGCAACAATACATTTTTGTACCCAGCTAGCATTTTGTATCATAATCCAATCTTTTCCGAATCAGCTTGACGGGGAAAACAACCGTTTATGAGCTCATTTTTCGATCATAAATGATACTCTCGTTGTGAGAAAATGGTACCCTACAGATGAATCATACCAAAGAATCAGTTATGATACGATTTGCTGATTATTTTTGAGCCATTTTCATATTAAATCATTTAAATCACCTTTTTTGCGGTTTCTTTGCATGTTGTTCCTCTATTTTCAAGAAATCATTATTTGATCATATAGATGAATCATAAGTGAATCCTCTTTCATCGCCCAAGTGTTAAATCACTTTTTAATCATCAAAAGCGATCTGTGGAGAATCATATAAGAGATTTCTGCCAAAAATGATCACCCAAATGCTAGCTGGGTAACCTGGAAGCTTAAGGCATGTACATTTTGTAGACTACACGAGGAGACCCCTTTCATGTTGTTTAGTAAATGATATGAATGTTAGTTTAAACTAACAGCAAACGTGACCATCAGGTTTTAGTATCAAACGTGAGATATTGCAGATTATTAAGTATACGAGTAGCTGTAGGAAGCTGATATTCTTGTAGTTATGCTGTCTTTGCTTTAACCAAACTTAAAATGATGAAATTTAAACAAATTTGATAGGAAGCGAAAAGAACTTTTATATGCAATCCGTAAAAAAACATAAATAACACTAGTAAACTAGAACTCAAAACCTTAGTTTTTAATATTTATTTTGTAATTAAAGTTGAAATTGTTACAAAACAAGAAATAAAATGGATTCATAGACTGACTCTCGATGAAAGCCAAACTTTGATTCATATACACATACGTCCCAATGATGAAATTGTTTTGTCAAAATAGGTGTTGTTTTCGAACAACTTTGCCGTTAGCTGAAGTAATTAGCACGTTGACCACAAAACCCAAGGTCCTGCGTTCGAGCCTGGCCTACAACAATTATTACAAAATAGCAACTCCACGCATTTTTCTGATGTGCATTAGTGTCCTTTGTATCAGTTGTTGTGGGAAAAGGTCTATTGCTGCAGGCATAAGGCAGTGGTCAGTAAAAGGACACCGGCTTCAGCGGATGCTAATCCTAGTGTAACTACAGAAAGCCTTCTTTCGATGGTATTGTGTAGCAGAATCATCGCCGAAGTAAAATGAGCAATAAAATGGCTTCAAAATTTAATAGGCCTCATTTGACACCAAAGGCGCTGCAATACAGCATTATTAAAATAGCGTGCAAAAAAGCAGAGTTTTAAAAGAATGAAGCTTTCCTCTATCTCTTTCTTCAGCACTTGTCTTCTCTGTCACTATTCTTTCCCTATCACCCTCTCCCACTATCTTCTTCTCTTCAACTCACAGATAGCACATAGGGAGCATTGTGTCGGACTCAAGTGAGCTGGACTCTAAATTTTACCCTTCCTTACCAGCAGCCTGCTAACCTAACCTAACCTAACCTAACCTACCTTAACCTAACCTCGTACAATGCCCTGCTCGATTTCAGGGCCTCGTCATGCAGGTGATATGAACCAGAGAACTGCAAGACTACCAGTTTTTGTGGCTCTGAAGAGTCTACTTTTCTTAGAACTTGTTGCCTTGTCATCGTCACCGTCTGTTCCGCTTTATGCTCTAAAAATTTGTCTTCACATTCTGTAATCGTACTATGCGGAAACGAATATTCAGTTGTACAAAGTATGTAGCAAAGCATATCAGCAAATTTAAATTTGGTACAACTAAGCACAAAGACAAAAACAAGCGCTTCAGAAGCGCAGTGCATCCCGTCTGCCTTACGAGGATGCAGTAACGTAAGCGATTGACGATATTTAACACAAACAAAGCAGGTTGGTAAGCGAGAGTTGTGCTCTCTTTCATTTACCAACTTAGGTAGCAAACCGTTCAAAATTCAAGGAAACACAATCAATTACAAAAATGTAACTAAGATTTCAATAAACAACTTTCTTTAACATATAAACTTCCTACGAAGAATTCTTAACACCGTTTAGGTAACGCTTAGGTCGCAGCAAAATTAAAAAATGTTTCGACAATTTTTTAATTTCATTTGTTTGGAAATTTTTCAGTTTTGCGGCTACTAAGCGCTACCTAAACTGTGTTAAGAATTCTTCCTAGGAAGTTTATATGTTACAGAAAGTTGTTTAATGAAATCTTAGTTACATTTTTGTAATTGATTGTTTGCTTGAATTTTGAACGGTTTGCTACATATGTACCTAAACAGGGCAAAAAAGGTAAAAAAAATCCCATTTTTTAAAAAACTTTGCGATTTTGATCTTAAAGATTAAATTGTTTCGATTTTATAAGCTGTCAATTTTTGTTTTTTATGACAAGAGCTACAACTTTGCCCCAGAGAGTAAATCCAAATTCCAAACGATTTGCAAGATATGAGACTGAGAAAATGCAAAAATGACACCGAGGTCCCATAAAAAAAAATGCATGACTTGTAGCAAAACTGGGAGACACGAGTCTTGTTTTTTTTTTTTGGTGTGTGGTGTCCATATATTGTTATATCATTTCGTGTTACACTGTGTATTTATTAATTTTTTTTATTAATTTAATATTTCGAGGCAAAAATGCATTAGACCACTCTCATAATAATTATAAAAAAGTAATATTTAGTTATTGTAATTGCAAACTTTAGCAGAAAAAATAAGAATTAGGTATAAAAAAGACAGGTATTTAAATTCAAAATATATTGGCAAACACTCATAGTCAAAACAAAGTACAGCAGAATCCCGATTATGCGGATCAAATAATTATTAATTTTATTTAAATTTTAGTCGTTTAGATAATACTATATACAAAAAACGAGCTATAACGATAGATAATGAATTACATAATAGCTATGCAAGGCAATGAGACAATTAGAGCTAAAACGAATGATGAGTCCGGATAATCGGTGTTCGGATAATCGGGATTCTACTGTATACTTTAAAAATTTAAAACCAGTATTACTCTAAACTCTTAACTTCTAAAGTACAGTGTTTTTTTTTAGTATGAATATTCCCCATTGCTTTAAGCTGCTAGTTTTAGCTCCTTTAAATTTATTTAAATATTTTCTTTGCTAAGAAATATTTTAATTTAAGGATATTCACCATATGTGAAGCACGCAAACTTTATGTAGCAAATTCAATATAGAGTAAAATACTCTGTCACTTTCAACAAGAAACCAAGTGTTTTGTCGAAGCATACATAAAAATAAAGCATTATAATTCTTGTTTAGACTTTGTATTGTTGTTTTTTTTCTCAGGACATTTTCAAGTAAAGTGTATCCTTGCTCGAATCTTAATAAAAATTTGCCAAGGCCCCTACAATATTATAAGGAGTTTGTTTAAGAAATTGCACATATGTATATACATATATTCACCAAAATCTATATTTTTACAATGCTGGTCCATTCACGTGAACCTTCTAGATAACATCACTGTAGAATAATAATTTCTATTTTTGGCCGCTCTTTATATGAAAATGTTACACTGTGCGACGGCCACAAAACTCGTCGATGTGGCCTATAAAAAGAACAATTTGTATGAAAAGTTGCAATCTTATAAAACATCTCATTTAAGTTCCAAGGCGCCATGTTGTTTACTTCTTTTTTTTTAAAGCATCAAAAATAAAGGATTTCGCTGAATTTTAAACACCGTTTATGATATGGTTTAATTTTAAGTAACTTTGCTCCAATAATGATTTTTTAACATAAATCACATAATAGAAAAAAACTTTGCCACCCTTAGTTAAGCTTTTAAAAGCCGGATATAATGAAAAAGCATACCGATGGCTTAATATAAAAAAGGCGTATCTCAATTTTTTTGAAATCGCGTTTTTAACGTTTCCTGAAAGACAACGTACAATATCATGCTCCTTGAAGATCTTAGTACGTTACAGGAAAAATTCAAGGACTTATGGCAACTTAAAAAATTATTTCTGCACGTAAATACTTGAGTTTTTCTTCAGTTTTTTGCTTCTCCTATAAAATATCGAAAATTCGAGTTCCGCCTTTCTTATATTAAGCCATCGATACATATATTTTAAACTAAATTTTCAGCAGCTCATTAAAAATAATCCAAATTGAACTCAATACAATATCAGCACTCTCTTTCACTAATGTATACAAAAAATCGCTTGTGAGCACAACCAATATATTATTTATATTATTTCATTAGAATTGATAATTATCAGTACAGAGTTTATAATGCCAAACTATTAACAAAACGTGATTATTTTTCTCAAAATAAATATTATACTCGCCTAACTTATGGCATTCAATATGCACTTGATAAAGATTCAATAGCTGCTGTTGCTTTCAAGAGATTTTATTAAGCAGCACTTTTTTCTTTGTGCTTGTTTTTTTTTCATCGAAAATAGTAGATTTAGTTTGTGCTTTTATGATCTTAGTTGGCAAAAGTTATTGCTTTTTATTTCGGCGAAACTTTGTTATCTTTCCACTTCCTCTACTTCCTTCACTAACAATACTTCCTGCTATATCTTGGTATTTTTTTTTCTATATGCCAACTAATATTGGTGTGTGCACAAATGCTGGTGTTCACGTTTCCATGCATTTGGAGCTGGATACATGAGCTGGAAAAAATCGCTTGTTTAAATTCAACAAAGCGTTGAATGTTTATATAATTTCTTTGAATTTATTTCGAAAACCAAAGCTATGCAGCTTTAAAGCTTTAGGCTTTTCCTATGGGTTTGTAATTTTTTTTACTTTAATATATATAGATAATATTAAGATTTATTATTTATATACAGAAATAAACTAATGAATACGGTATTTTTTAAAGGATTTTTTTAACATCTATCTTTATTACTTGTAGGTATATCTAGAAACTCATTTAGGGGCAAATTACATCAATATAATTAAAATACATATCAAGCTGTTTAAGCGAGTTTATTTTTGTAACTAAAAAAATAAATTTAATGCTTTTTACATATCGCTCATTTACTTCAAAACTAGTTTTACAGAAAGATTTCAATATATACATAAGTTAAGGAAAAGAAAATAAATTAAATTAAAATTAATTAGCCTAATCATTGCATAAATAGAAAGAAATGAAGTTCGGATAATAAAAATAAAAGCTAACTAATAGCAATGGCAAAAATTAAATAAAAATATGCTTAACAGTAAGAAACCACAAAAGTTTAACTTAATTAGAACAAAATAATTAGTAAAGATCAAACGTCAATGGCCACACTGTTGTAAATTTAGAGGTGGTAACATTGAGCTTTCATGGCAAAAAAAGCTTTTAGCAAATTGTAATACAATGAATCAAAACAATTCTCATATTCCATTTGCAATAAAATCTGAGTACCAAACACAAAGAGAACGCTGATGAACAGCTAGCTGTTCCGTTCTACTAAATGAAAATAAGCTATTTTTTTAAAGGTAATTTTTATAAATCGTACTTTTTATAAAAATTTTTTATACAGTTTATAAAAAGTAAGCAAAATGTACAATAATACTTTTAACAAAATGTCAGTTTCACATAAGGTACCAAGGCACATTCACAAGGTAGTAGCGAAAATGCAGCTGAGCTATTTTTTTTTTCAAATTAAAGTTCATCAGAAACTTCAAAAATATTTTACGAAAGAGAAATTAAAAGAAAATGTTAAAAAATTTCAGTATGAAAAAAATTTTATTAAAATAAATTCTGTGAAAACAAATTTAAAAATATGAAAAAAAAACTATTAAAAATTGTGAGAAGTGCTAAACGTTGCAAATTTTGTTAGTGGTAGCTGCCGTGGAGAAATATTTTCAAATTTATGTGAATAAATTTTATTATTATTGTGTTAAACAAATTCTATTTTTGAAGTTTTGGATGAACTAAAACCCATGTTGTTTTTTTCATTGTTGTATTTTTTCATTGTTTTTGTAATCCTGATATTACCTGGAAATGAATTTGCCTTGTAAGGTACTTTACAAAAAATATACGGTTAGGCCTCGTATATCTGTAACTGTCGGAATCGGGAGCATTCCGGACAATCAATAGTAACAGCTTTTCGTGTTTTTATACCCTTTGGAAAAGGGTATATATAGGTTTGTCATTCCGTGTGTAATTTCCATAATGAATAGGGATCCTTATGAATAGAGAAGACGAATAAGCGATGTCCGTCTTTCTATCCATCCGTCCGTCTGGTGTACGTGAAATCGGTTTTCCGAAGCTCTCAGAAAAGCTGGAGACTTCTGTCCTTGACTGGTATGTCAGCAATGGTCCAAAATAGATTCCTATTGGAAATCACTGAAATTGAGCACATGGTTTCAGAGCTGGAAAATTTAAACTTGAGTTTGCCATATAAAATTAACTACCGAAAAGTAGTTTTTATTTTTTTTTTTAATAAATAAACTTATTTTATACTTCAGTACGAATAGGATTTGTATTAAAAATTGAAACAAAAAATTATTAAAAAATCAAAAAGACGTTTCCAGGGTTGGAAAACTTTAACTTTTTTTGTTGTTATATAAAAATAATCTACTAAAACTAATTTTACCTTTTTCTCTATAAATTAAACATATCCTACATTCATAAAAGAAAATTGTTGGTGCAAGAAATCAGAAAAAATTTAAAAGATGATTCCATGGTTGAGAAACTTACACTTTTTGTGATATATAAAATTAACTAGATCTAATTAATTTTTTTCTTCTTCTTTATAAATTATATATGTGACAGCGCATAGAGAAAGGGACCTAAGGGTAAAAAAATCAATTTTCACTTTTTTTATGTGGACAACATCTGAGCATCGAATGAGACCGATCCCATGCCCCAAAAGATTTCCCTCCCAGAGATATGCGCGTTTTATGAAATTGAAGTCGACATAATAAGGTTATGTGAAAAAATTTTTGTACTAACAGAGTGATATTCACGATTTAAAAGAATTATAAATTAGTATTTATTATAATTCACAATTAATAATTTCAGAAAATAAACCTGGATTCGAAAAAACGCGAGCAAAATTGATATCAAACTTATGGAAACAGCGCGCTAGGTAGAAAATAGTAAAAACCAACTATACAAAACAAGAGGTAGGGACGACCTACGCGCGTTTTCACGTATTGACCAACACGTTACTGACGTCATGAGATGTGTCGCTTTCAAATGAGACCAATACCAACACGCTCAGTGATGGTACACCAAAGATACACGTATTCAAATCTTTAAAATTGCTCTCCTGAACAAAACCGGTTTTTACTCTTAGGTCCCTTTCTATTTTGCGCGTCACATATAGTAGTTATTTTATGTTTTGAATAGAAAAATTTGGTATAGACAATTCGAAAAATAAAAACTCCAGAGCTGGAAAATTTTATTTTTTTTTTGTATAATAAAGTAACTAAATAAAACCAGTTTTTTTAATTCCTTATTTTCCTTGTTCGCTTAACATATTTTATATATTTTTTAAAGAACAATATTGGTATAAGGAACCATAAAAATCTAAAAGGCGATTCCAGGGTTGGGAAAGGTACACTTTTTGTGATATATAAAACCAATTAAATAAATATAGTTATTTCTTTGGTTATTAAAAATATTCTATATTTTAGAAAGAAATAAATTAGTATTAAAACTAGATAAATCCAAATTATGGTTCCAGGGTTGGAAATTGAAAAAAAAAATTTTGGTTAAAAAATAACCAGATATAATTTTTTTTTTCAGGTAAACATATTTCATGTTTGAAGAACATCTTTACTCAAGATGTATTTATTTATTTTATTAATACGCTCAATTTTGATCAAAAAAATTTAATTATAAAGGAAGGTTTTTGCCATGTTGTTTCTTATTCTTGATACCTTGTAACGAGTTCTTATTAATGTTTGGAAAATGGAGATAAAAATTAAGTTAATCGCTAAAGAACAGCTATGGCTGTTCCATTTCATTTCCCTGAATCCATTCCTTTCTACTGAGCAAAATCGTTGGTGAAGGGTATATAAGATTCGTCACAGCCGAATATAGCACTCTTATTTGTTTTTTTTTTTTTTGTTTGATTTTTTATTCATATTTTTATATTTAATTGCATATCTTTTATAATTTTATATATAACTTTTTATAAAGTTCAAAGTACGAGTATATACATAAATATAAGAAATTGCCGGATATCAAACATAATAAACTGTATTTAATTTAAATAATTTAAATTTTTTATTATTTTTCAGTCTTCATGAACTGTCCAACCTAAATTAAATAAATAACAAACTGTAATATATAAAAACTTTAAGATCAAAGCCAATAGAGATTATATTTATAACAATTGTACTTAATTATTTTCAATGGTTTGCTTTTATTAAACACAATTTCTTAAGCTCTTTTGAAGAGATATGATGTTTAGTCTCTTAATTGCCAACTGCTTGGGGGCTTAACATGTTTGTTCATCTTCTGTGGTTAACCGCCTTCGACTTCAACAGCAAGTACAATTAAACTTGTAAGTCTTTAATTGCACGATAATGAGTTTAACACTAATTAAAGAACAAAAACAAAATTAATTCAGCAAAGTATAATTTGTATTGAACAGGTAAGATTCTCTTACTATTCATTAACTGTAGAACATACACATCTCTATCACTTGTTATATAACTATTAGAGAAAATTATATAAAAGTTTTTGATAGGTTAGTGGGTCATGGTATATTATATTTGTTGTAATTTTTGTTCTAATAAAATTATAGTATTGAAATAAGTATAAAATCATTATCAAGCATACGAGTATTTTAATTTAAGGTTGGGCTAATTTGCTTAAGTGCTGAGAGCAATATAAACAACATTGCAAAAACCTTCGTTTATACTTAAATTAGATATCCATATAAAAATTATGTATGTCAAAAAACGGGGTTGGACTTAAGAGTGGATTTTGGTAATTAAAAGGGTGTAGACTAAGATGAAATGAGTTTTTCTCAAAACTTCATTTTCACACACTAGGTCCCTTTTCTCATATTAGGTCACATATATAAAATAAATCTTGAGTAAAGATTTTCTTAAAACATGAAATACTCGTATGTTTAACTGAAAAAATATATTATTTCTAGTTATTATTTACTCAAAAAACATTTTTTTTCAATTTCCAACCCTGGAACCATAATTTAGATTTTTCTGGTATTAATGCTTATATATTTCTTGCTAAAATATAGAATATATTTAATAATCAAAGAAATAACTAGTTTTATTTAATTGCTTTATATATCACAAAAACTGTACGTTTTCCAATTCTGGAATCATCTTTTAGATTTTTCTGAATCCTTTAAAAATATATAAAATATGTTAAGTTTACAAAGAAAATAAGGAATTAAGGAAAAAATTTGTTTTAACTAGTTACTTTAATATCCCATAAATCAAATTTTCCAGCTCTGGAGTTCTTATTTTTCTAATTGTCTATACCAAGCTTTTATTTTCAGAACTTAAAATAACTATATTTAATTTATAAAGAAGAAGAAGAAGAAGAAATTAATTAGACCTAGTTCATTTTATATATAACAAAAGGTGTAAGTTTCCCAACCCTGGAATCATCCTTTTGGATTTTTTGATTTCTTACACAAATATTTTTCTTTTAAGAATGTAAGATATATTTAATTTATAGAGAAAACGGTAAAATTAGTTAGTAGGTTATTTTTATATAACAAAAAGAGTTAAAGTTTTCCAAACCTGGAAAAGTCTTTTTGATTTTTTTATTTATTTTCCATATTTTTAATACCAATTTTATTGGTACTGAAATGTAAGATAAGTCTATTTAACAAAAACATAAAAATTAGTTTTAGCTAGTTACTTTTATATGGCAAAATCAAGTTTAAGTTTTCCAGCTCTGAAACCGTCTGCTCGATTTTGCTGACCGAAGTCTCTAGCTTTTTTGGGAGCTTGAAAAAACGATTTCACGTACACCAGACGGACGGACGGACATCGCTTATTCGTCTTCCCTATGCATAAGGATTCAGAATTTATATATTTTATGGGTCGCATATTAATATTATGGAAATTACACACGGAATGACGAACCTATATATTTACCCTTTTACCATTTTTGGTAAAGGGTATAAAACACCGAAGTCATATATTAAAAACTACCACATCAAAATCCATACAAACAGACAAGTCACGAATGACAATTTTTTTATATGCTCCTTTTTTCTTCAAAATAAATTTTTAAGCAAATGGGCCAAAATAATTGAATTATTTAGCACTTAAATTATTACAATTAATATATGATTTGTTTTTTTTTTTTAATGTTTAATTTTATTCAACACTCGTCAAGTAACGAATGACATGCTTCAGATTTTTCAATCAATACTAGAATTTCTAATATATATTGCATTGCAATTATTACTCATAGAATCTTAATTAATTTATACCTCAAATAATTCTTTTTATTTAATTGATAAAATATTCAATAATATAATATTAGGGTCAACATTGACAACATTGGACTTGTCACACACTTACAACAAAAACGAAAACAAAATTTTAAAATTTTTTTTTTATTTAATAATATAATATTAATATTAAAAAGACTAGTCACGAATGACAAAAACTTGCAGAATGGTTAATGTATTTTTATAATTTTTTTTAAATCATTTTTGTCCAATACTGTTGGAGAATACTGAGGAGACAAAAAATATAAATTTTGTGTAATATCATCCATTTACGAGTATTTTAATGAATTATTTAAACTAAATTTAAAATTTATACAATTACTTGAATAAATTTCTTTTATAGTTTTTGAACTCGAATTATTGACAAACCAACTATCTGTGTGACAACGTTGGACTTTTTACATACTTACAATAAAAACGAAAATAAATTTTAAAATTTTGTTTTTGTTTCAAATGTAACTGTGCGGCAAGTCTAAAGTAGTCGACATACATAATATTAATATTGAAAAGACAAGTCACGAATGACAAAAACTTGCAGAATGGTAAGTACATTTTTGTAATTTTTTTTATTATTTTTGGTTTGGAATTCATATATTTTACCGAATTATTGAAACTAAATTTAAAATTTATACAATTACTTGAATAATTTTTTTATCGTTTTTAAACTCGAATTATTGACAACGCATCGATCTGTGTGTGGACTTACTGCTACCACACGTGCTTTTTATATAACTGATATTAATCAAATTTTCTTTAATTTGTGCTTGACCACTTAAAATACAAATTGTTATTTCTTTTGAAATAAAATTTCATTTATAAAAAAATTTTTCGTTTTTGTACTCAAACAAAATGGTGTAAAATTTGATATTTTTATTTATTATGTGATTTAAAAATGAAAAAACTACTCAAGGAGCCATAATAAACGTTTTACAATAAAAGTGGGCACGCATATTTCATATTAATTTTCGTATAAATTTATTGCCAAAAGCTTCTTGAAATCAAAGCTTGTGCATGATGGGAGAGTTGCTTTATTTTCCTATTGTCTACATGCCTGAAAGCCAGTATAAAAAATGGACAAACCATATTTAGAGAATATATTACGTACATACACATATATATTCAGCACAATACACCTGCCAGATAAATTGGTTTAGCTTGTGTATGTACAGTGGAACACATATCCAAATGAAATGAAGTCTCTGAACATTTAAATAGTTGTAGTCATTTCAGACTTAAGTATTTCGCTAGTAACATAGTTTCTTTTTCTGTTAAATATTAATACAATTTCATTAATTAAATCTGCAAGTCACATGGTTACAACCAGGATAAGAATATTTTAAATTTAAATTTTTTAAATTCTCAACTCCATTTTGTTCCAAGATATATGGATGATAGGCGAGGTTTTGAAGCAATTGATCGTTAAACTGTGTAATTTTACAAACAATTAGCAGCCTTATTTATAAAAATTATTAATGCTTTATAAAAGGCTTAATAAGAAAAAATTTTTATGAAAATTTGTTTTAAAACCCCTTTATAAAGCCTTAATAAGTTTTCTAAGTTAGGCCGTAAAAGTTTTAGCTTGATTATGAAGCTAATTACAGCTAAAATACACTTTCTGGAAAAAAGGATATATGGGAGTTGGTCTTATACATGTACCGATTGATGTAAAATTTTCCAGATAGTAAAACTGTATACTACTGGAAGTTATTACCAATTTCCACTGCACTAACATTATAATTGCAGCTAATACTCAAATCTTATTATTAAGGATATATGGCAGATAGACGAGTCCTGCTATCGATTGCAATAAAATTTACCACCATTCTTAACTATCAAGTTTAAGAGTCATATGCTAGTTCTCCTTGCATTTTCATTGTATGATAGGAGCTTAAATATAATCTTCATAATACAGGATATAAGGGAAGTAGATATGTCCTCGCGCCCACTTAAATGATATGCATCAGAGAATTTTACTGCATATATTTGTAATTAATTATGAGGTTTTGATGCATTATGACTATAACTGTAGCTAAAATACAATGTTCAAAATAAAGGATATATGGGCCACAGGAATGTCCTTGCACCAATTAAGCTGAGTAATTTTATTAACAGTTATTGCTTTTATTTGTATTGTGACTGCAATTGCAGCTGCAAGTAAAGCTTTAAAATCAAGGGCTCGCCGGGCTTGCTCTAACTGAAATTTCATGAAACAAGGCGTTGAACTAAGTAGTTTTGCAAAAAAAATCAGCAATATTAGATTGATTCTGATGGTAATTGTAGCCAAAATCCAAGTTTAATTATTAAGGATATATAGCACGTGTACTTTTTCTTACACCGATTGCAATAAAATGTTCCAAAAAATTTAACAATAAAATTTTAGAAGCGCTGAAAATTCCTGTTGCATTCTTATTAGTGAGTGTAGCCACAATTCGATCTTTAAAGTTAGGGATATATGACAGTTAGGAGCATCCTTGCATCAATTGAAGTAATATTTACTATAGAACTTGGTGATATAACTTTACATTTCAATTATGAAATTTGCCCTACATTGTGGCCATAATTTTCAGCTGAAACACAATTTTCAAAATAAAGGATATACGGGGGGAATACATGTCCAGGCACTAATTGAAATAATATTTACTAGAAAGCTTTGCTATATAATTTTCTGTTCGATTATATATTATTGATGCGTTGTGATAATTATTGCGGCTGAAATCAAGTTTTCAAAATAAAGGATATAAGGGAGGTATACATGTCCAAGCACCAACTCAAATAATATTTACTAAAAAGTTTGACTATATAATATTCCGTTCAATCATTAACTCTTGATGCATTTTGATTGTTATTGCAGCTGAAATCCAGTTTCTCAAAATAAAGGATATATGGGAGGTATACATGTCTAAGCAGCAGTTGAAATGATATTTACTAGAAAGTTTGCCTTTATAATTTTCTGTTCAATCAGGAACTCTTGATATATTGTGATTATTATTGTAGCTGAAGCTGATTTTTCAAAATAAAGGATATAAGGGAGGTATGCATATCCAAGCACCAATTTCAATGAAATTTACTAGAAAGTTTTGCTATATAATTTTCTGTTCAATGATGAACTCTTGTTGGTTGTGATAATTATTGCATCTGAAATTAAATTTTAAAAATAAAGGATATATGAGAGGTATGCATGTCCGAGCACCAATTGAAATGATATTTACTAGAAAGTTTTGCTTTATAATTTTCTGTTCAGTCATGAACTCTTGATATATTGTGATTATTATTGTAGCTGAAGCTGATTTTTCAAAATAAAGGATATAAGGGAGGTATACATGTCCAAGCACCAACTGAAATGATATTTACTAAAAAGTTTGACTATATAATTTTCCGTTCAATAATTAACTCTTGATGCATTTTGATTGGTATTGCAGCTGAAATCCGGTTTCTCAAAATAAAGGATATATGGGAGGTATACATGTCTAAGCACCAGTTGAAATGATATTTACTAGAAAGTTTTGCTTTATAATTTTCTGTTCAATCAGGAACTCTTGATACATTGTGATTATTATTGCAGCTGAAACTGAATTTTCAAAATTAAGGATATATGGGAGGTAGACATGTTCAAGCACCAATAGAAATGATATTTGCTAAAAAGTTTTGGTATATGATTTTCCGTTCAGTTAAGAACTCTTGATACATTGTGATTATTATTGTAGCTGAAATAGAATTTTCAATATAAACGATATAAGGGAAGTATGCATATCCAAGCACCAATTTCAATGATATTTACTAGAAAGTTTTGCTTTATAATTTTCTGTTCAATCATGAACTCTTGATGCATTGTGATAAATATTGCTGCTTAAGTCCGGGGTTTCAAAATAAAGGATATATAGGAGGTATAAATCTCTAAGCACCAATTGAAAAGCCATTTACTAGAAAATTACGCTATATAATTTTCTTTTCATTCATGAACTCTTGATAAATTTTGATTATTATTGCTGCTAAAACTGAATTTTCAAAATAAAGGATATACGGGAGGTAGACATATCCAAGCGCTTATTGATATGATATTAACTAGAAAGTTTTGCTATATAGTTTTGCGTTCGATCTGTAACTCTGGACGCATTGTGATGAAATGCGGGGTTTTTTTTTTAATTATGAATGTATGCGAGGTGAGCAAATCCTTACATCGATGTAGACGAAAGCCTTCAGAGGGTTAAACTGTATAATAATGCAAATAGTTACTGCACTTTTATTAAATTTGCCTGTAAAATACAATTTTTATTATTAGGTATATATGTATTTTAGGGAAGCGAGTATATGTATGTGATTCATGAATGTCCTTGCACTCCAAGGAAATTAAATTTCCCATATATCATTTCTGTTTTAAAATCAGTTGTGAATTTCCGCAGCACCGTGATCTTAATTGTAGATAAAACTGAGTTTTGACATATAAGGATATAAAGGATATACTAAACATGCATGTTTTTGCACTCGAATGTAAATAAATAATTTCCAAAAATTTATTTACTGCTAGATTTTAAAAGCAGGTGTGAATTTGCGCAGCTTGATGATCTTAATTGTAGATGAAATTCAGTTTTGGCATGTAAGGATATAAAGGATATTTACATGTCCTTACATGAAGGACGAATATAAATTTTTTAGATATTGTTTTGTTAGATTTTACAAGCAGTTGTGTATTTTCGTGGCGCGCCTTGATCTTCATTGCACATAAAATTCAGTTTTGACCTTTGTCCTTGCACTCGAGCGAAAATTAATTTCCCAGATATTTTTTTGTTAGATTTTACCAGCAGCTGTTTTGACAAATAATGATATCAAGGACATGCATGTCCTTGAAAATTTTTGAAATCAAATTTGCCAGATAACTTGACTGTGTTAGTTTAGAAATATTTGCAAGCTTTCGCTACATTCCGGATGAAATTACAGAAGAAATTTATATTTAAAAATCTAGGATATAGGGGAAATAGGCATATCCTTGCACTGATTTTTCTCAATTAAAAATTTTTTTATATTAAATTTTATTCTATTTGTGGTAACTGCTTTACCCACCCTACATGCGAAAACAGAGCACTGTCTGGTGGGTGGAGGGAGGTATATGTTAGCATAAAATCGTGTCTTGATCCGCAGATGTTGCAAAAGTAATTGCCAAATCTAATTTTCATAACAACAGGAAAGAAAATTCATAACGGCACTTTATTTCCGATTATTTTTTTTTATATCAGCTCATATATCGATAGATCCGCTTTTCTGGCGAAAGAATTTTTTATATTCAATAAGAATATTAAATTACGATATTTTGCAATATTCCTAATGCATTACAGACAGGATGTTAAATAAATATTCATACTTCGGTATTTTTTATATAAACATTCAATTACTTTATAACTAAATTGTACCACTTCAATTTGATTACCTAACCCATGAATATGGCATTTATCCAAGCAAGAACAAATAAATAAAATCATTTAAAAAAGTGTACAGGAAATTGGAGCTTTGTGCATTTAAATCTTTTATTGGCGAAAAAAAACCAATTGCACTTTCAACATTGCATTGAAATATTGCCGTTGTTCTTTGTTCTTTTGTAATAAAAGTTATTTATAAGAGAAAAAAAAATTAAGCGACAAACTGTCACCCCATTGTGTATTTTTCAATACGAGTAATACTTTTCTCTATAAGATAAACAAGAACTTGGCAAATTGTTTTAAATCACTCTTAAGAAAAAAAATATATATACACATATAAAGGTTTTTTTCTATTAATGCTTAACTCACATTTATTGTCACATGTAAACGTAATTGAAATTAAACACTTTTATTTACGTTTACTTTGGAAAACTGTGCGTAATACTGGTCTGACACTTGGAATGGTAAGTATTTTATGGTCTTACTTTTATTTTATTTTTTCTATACACAAGTATGTATGAATTGCCCAGTGAGAAATTGATTTTACCTACATTTATTCATTTTGTTAACAAATATGTTTGCAGGATAAAGTGTTTTTGTATGGGAAAACTCTACATTAGAGCAGAGCAACTTTGTTTTTTTTTAAATAATTTTTTTCATAAAATATTAATCTAAAAAAGCTCTTTACGCAAGTGATAACTACCTTAGCCAGCTACGTCCAAACAGATATGTATACTCTGATATTTATATTTGAGATAAATAGCTTTGAAAGCTCTTACTATTTGTTCTTGTTTATTTTCAAAGCAAACAGCAAACATTGTTGTCGCCAAGATCTGATTGGCTGCTTTGCTCTCGTCGGTGTGAAAGCTCAAAGCTCTGTTCTAAAAGCTTACACATTGTTGATATAGCTTGTCATAACTGATGTAAGTTAATGACTTTTACATTTTCGCTTTCTTTATTGCTACTTCTTCTGAAGAGTTTACAAAATTTTACTGGGATACACTTATTTGGATGGACTTTGAGTATAAAGCATGATTTTCTTTTCAATTGATACGTTTCAATAATACTTTTACGTGTGTGGAATATGTATGATTTCTTTGAAGCAAGATAAAGCAATGAATACCGCAAATTAAATTCGTCCCAGCATTAAGAAGTGTGTGTGTGTGTGTGGAATTAATACAGCTCGTGCTCAAACGTTGACTTGTCATTAAGAAGTGTGTGAAAAAAATAAAATAAAAATACTCATGCACAGGCAAGGAAAGAAGTTTAATTTAAAATTTCAAAAGAATAAGTTTTTAAATACTTTTAAATGTTTTACGCACGAGCTGAAAAAAGCTTAACAGACAGACATGATTGTAAGCGCACAGCCTTGGAGACAAAATTTAAAATGGCGAACTTTCTCTGCGATTATGGTACCATTCTAATCAGCAGCTAATCAATAGGATGTGGGTTAGTCACACCCTTAGATGCCAACATAAGGACATCACAAAGAATGATATCGAGTGGAAGTCGAGAACGCACAATGCATTGCATCCGTATAGTGAATCGACAAAACTAGAGTTGTTATCGTAGAAAAATGAAACTTCGTACACTTGCTCTTAATAGGTAAACTAAGAAAAAATTTAAGTTTGAGAATGTAGCAAAATTGGTATCTGGCTCTGAAATTTAACATTATATTGCTATTATACATTATGGCTGTAAGCTCTGTTATAATTTTTTTTTTTTTAATTCGGTGCAAGGATATGACTACCTCCCATATATCCTTTTTTTGAAAAATAAATTTGAGCTGCATTTATTATTAGAACGCACTAAGAACTTGTAAATGTTTAAACAATTATAAATGAAATCTCTGTTGCAAATTTCGTTCTATTCAGTGCAAGAACATGACTACCTCCCATATATCCTTTTTCTCAAAAAATTTATTTTAACTGAATTTATGATTATAAAGCACTAAAAATTTATGTAAATGTTTAGAATTACGAGTGTAAGCTCTGTTGCATTTTTTTTCATACACTGCAAGGGCATGACTACCTCCCATATATCCTTTTTCTAGAAAAATAAAATTGAGCTGCATTTATAAATAGAACGAACTAAACATTTACATATCTTTTCAGAATAATGCGTGTTGTGATTTTTTTTCATTCGGTGCGAGGACATGACTACATCCCATACATCCTTTTTCTTGAGAAATAAATTAGAGCTTCATTTATGATTATAACGCACTAAGAGCTTGTAAATGTTTTAAATATTATGTGTGTAAGCTCTGTTGCAAATTTTGCTTATATTCAGTGCAAGGACATGACTACCTCCCATATATCCTTTTTCTCAAACAATTTATTTTAACTGCATTTATGATTATATAGCACTAAAAATTTATGTAAATGTTTAGAATTATGAGTATAAGCTTCGTTGCAATTTTTTTTTCATTCGCTGCGAGGACATGACTACCTTCCATATATCCTTTATCTTTAAAAAATTAATTTGAGCTGCATTTGTTATTAGAACGCACTAAGAACTTATATATGTTTTAAAAATTATGCTTTTAGTCTATATATTAAATTTTGCTCTACTCGGTGTAAAGACATGACTGCCTCCAATGTGTCCTTTTTTTTCAAAATATAAATTTAAATTGCATTTGTGATTATAACGCACTAAAAATTTATATTAATATTTCGTTTAAGCTCTATTGTAAATTTTGCTCTATTCGGTGCGAGGATATGACTACCGCCCATATATCCTTTTTTTCAAAAAATTAATTTTAACTTTATTTATGACTATATCGACCTGAAAGTGTATGTATATGTTTAGAATTTAGCGTGTAAGCTCTGTTGCTAATTTTGTTTCTTTCGATGCAAAGACATGACTAGTTCCCATATATCATTTTTCTTGTAAAATAAATTTGAGCTGCATTTAATATTAGAACGCACTAAAAATTTATAAAATATTTTGTAATAATGTATTTAAGCTGCTTTATAAATTTAGTTTTCTTCAGTGCAAGGACATTACTACCTTCCATATATCATTTTTCTAAAAAACTATATTATACCTGATTTTACTATAATCAGAAAGCATTAATAACCAATCATAAATTATATAACTATACTTTTTAGCTCAGTGGCAAATTTTGCTTAATTTGTACAATGACATGTCTAGCTCTCTAACGAATTTTTGATATTTTATAAGAAAAATGTAAAATTTAGTGTTTACTTAAAAACGTTTAAACAATTACATTGCGATGTAAATATATATGCAACAATTTTTTTAGTTTTATTTTTTTTTTTTTTGGTACGCAATTACAAAATATTTCGTAATATGTGTGAGCGTTTTCGTGCATATGTTGCATAAAATTTTTTTCAGTGTAGTTATTTTTTTAAATGTTTTTAAAATAAAAAATAAAAAAGCTTAAGCTTAACTTCTTAACTTACCTAAATTTTTTAAGGAGTGTAATAAGTTTTTTCTTTGTTAAACTTATATATTTAGATGTGTGAAAAAAATTAAAAATAATATGAATTTCTTACAAATTTTTTAAAAGTGATTTTTTAGTTCAAGAATTTTAGCTGAAACTTGTTTGGTTTTAGCGACCTTCACTCTTGCAACAAGTGGAAATGATAACTTCTACATACATGGTTATTTAAGCTACTATGTCTACTATTTTCTAACCAATGTATTTCTTTCTACTTTTGCCTATGGGGAAAAGCGCTGTGGGACGTTCTGCTTACACGTAAAGCAGACAGGTTGATGGAGCGATGACACAGGACATGAACACATTCAATAAATTTATTGAGACCCTAAGCGTCTTATAGAACTGATATGGCATACTTTTTTATTATTAAGGATGTGTGAGGAAAAAGTTTCAAAGTTTTAGTAAATGTAGCCCAAATTAACTTTTCCAATGCAGTTGCAGATACAACTGTCCTTTACTAATATTGATTTTTAGTTGCCAAGTTCTTTGCTTTAAAAATCTCTTGAATGAAATAAATTGCTTATATTTATCGCCATCATTTTCATTTCAATACCCAACAGTATTTCGTCTACAATGGTAAACTTTAAAAATTTAAATATGTATTTAATTTGTGTATTTGGAAAGCAAAATTGTTATTTACTGCATCATTATGTTGCACTTATACACAAAATTCTCATTTTTTTTTCTTTGCATTGCATGATAAACCAAACCGCAAGAGATTCATGTCGGTATAAAACTTCATTTCTTCTTTACCAACTAATACAAGCACAAACAAAAAATGTATTCAATTCAACAAGAAATTGTGCTAGATTCATTTTGCAAGTTTTGGCAGCAAAAAAAAAATAATAAAGAAAGAATTTATGAAATTAAATTCATTTCATATCATTTTTCATTTCTTAAGCGCACACAGAACGTAGTAAACTAATAAATTATGGTAAATATTTTGAAAATAAGCAAAATATTTCAACATGAAACTTGAATGAAAATATGAAATCAGCAGAAGAGTAAAGCAAAAAAATTTACACAATATATACAAACATATTTCTCACAATTTCTTAGAATTACAAAATTAAATAAGTTTAAGGTAATAATGAAATATTTTTGGCAAGACACAAGACTTGGCTTGGGGAATGTGAGAGCAACTAATCGGTTGAATTGCATTGACAAATAGTCAACATTTTGTTTATCAAACATTTTAACTATTGACAAATAAAATTTGAGTTATTTTAATCAAAGTTAAAGACAAATTCTGAAGGAAGTCAAAGTTTAAGGACAAAAACATATTTGATTATTTATTTCTCTTTTCAATATAAATTTAAAGATGAACGTGTTCTTTAGACATCGCGGAACAGGTTTTATATATCTTTATACATACGAGTTATGTGACCGCTCATCCAATCGGTCACATAACGCCCAGCGTAAACAACTAAAGCTAGAGACTTTTTTTGCTCATTTACTCAAAGAACATCATAACTCAAAAAATTCAATTTTTGAGTTAATGACGCAGAGTTATGCCCTAATTCTGTTCGACGTTTGTATCGTCCTGTCTATGGACGAAACAAAGCCGCAGTTGTGATTCTTTAAAGCAATTTTTAATTATTGTCTATGCTAGAAGGTTCGTGTATTTGCTTTATGATTTTGTTTCAAACATTATATCCAATACATATTTTTTCATATATTTTTTCAAACTATTGTATAATACTTTAATTTAATTTTTATGTTCTAAAAACATGGCATTAGCATTTTTGATTTTCATTATCAAAGACAACAACCATTTTTTAAAGAAAATAATTTAGAAAATTCAAAGACAAGAACTCAAAAGTATTTTCCAACAAAAACGTCCTAAATCTTCTTACTGAATTAGGGCATTAATCTTCATATCGTTATTAATATTGTGTAAAACTGTTATAGAAATATCTTGTTTATTCACCACTTGGGAGAAAATTTAAATTTTATTTTTCCATTAAGTTGTGTGTAAATTGAAAACTTTAACTTTCTTTTTCTGGCAAACTAGTGTTTTAAGTTATGACGTTCTTTGAGAAAATGAGCGATATGTATGTATGTATATAGGCTGCACTATAGATTTATACATTCCCTAAGAACCGGTTTATGATATTCTAATGGAAACGGTGTAAATAGGGCCAAAAAGGGGTGAAATCGGTCACTTTATATCTCCGGAACTAAAAGAGATACGGCTCAATACTCCAAAAACTGGTTTCTGGTACTTTCTTTATATATGCTGTCTTTAGAGGTAGAACCGTAAAACAATGAATTTTGGTACCTTTTTTACATATTTTAAAAGGACAAACATTTCCCCAAACTGTTTTCCCTAAGAAATCATGTCGAATGTTTTTTTTCACTTTTTCGAAATTCAAACCAAAAAAGGGGTAAATTTGTACCCTTTTTTGGTACTTTTTACTAATTCCTTATATAAATGCTTTACTATTTTTAGTCAGCCCAATGATATGCCTCTCATATGAAAGAAAATTTCAAGAAGATAAGAATTAGTGAAGTCGGCGCAAACACGCCATATTGTGTTTGCACGCTCCAAGATGCGGACCGCAACTTCTTTTCTCCCCTCCTCGCAAACATATTATGTATTATGGGTATCAAATGCAACGAATTTTTTAAAGAAAATATGGGTAGTTTTTTTTGTTTTTGATAAACTTGGTACAAATACAGTTTATGTGTGCTTTTTAGGTTCGGAAAACGAACCCTATTTTTTCGCTACGCAGCCCGTCTATCCGTCTGTCTGTCACAGGCTATTTTCTCGAGTATCGTAAGAGCTACGGACCTGAAATTTGAACAGACTGTTTAGACCTTTGGCCGCTACAACCACAAATATATGAGAGTTAAAAGTTAAAAGGTGTTCTATCAGTTAATGTAATTTTGACTATGTTATTTTGACAACTTGCTGTATCTTGGAAACCGTAAGAGCTAAACTCTTGAAATTTTCTAAAACGGTAAAACTAAAAAAATCCCAAAATTACAAAATCGCCAAAAACCGAAAAAAATCGCCAAAACGAAAAAAAAGCACCAAATTAAAAAAACCTAAAAATGCAATAAATCGCCTTAAAGCGGAAAAATCCCCAAAATGAAAATAAAAATCGCAAAAATTAAAAAAATCCCCAAAATTTAAAATAAATCGCCAAAATGAAACAAACCCCAAAAACAGAAAAAAAATTGCCAAAACGAGAAAAAAGCGTCAAAACTAAAAAAAAATCGAAAAAACGTCATAAACGCAAAAAAACGCAAATCCAATAAACGAAAAAAATGCCAGTACTATACATTATATAGGCTAAAGTTCGCATAGTATTACATATTTAGTGTCCGTACGGAACCCTTCGTGCGCGAGTCAAGGGCGCACTTTACTGAATTTATTTAACATTTTGAATGAGAAAGCAAAACGTATTGACAGTACATGCAGCTGAGTACTCGTTTCTTTTCCCTTTGTTTCTCTTTCCAACAAATTAATCAGATTAGCGTTGAATCATACAAACGAGGGGCAGAGAACAATACAATTTCTGAAAATAAGGTTGTTACCAAATTTATGTTGTATTAAACACGCTGTAGGGTAATTACTGGAACCAAATGTTATTGATGTTTAGATCGCCATTCTTTTTTTGTTGTTCATTGCTCTACAGCAGCAATATACTTTTGTTTGGAATCGAGAAGATAACAAGTAGTACCTAAAAAAACCCCTAACTCGAACAATTTCGAAGCGTTTAATATGCTAAATGGTCATTAAAAATGAAAAATCAGAAGAGAAACCTAAAGATGATTTTAAAATACCTGTTCAATGATACCCATTTTGATATAGTTCGCCGACTTTTTATTTTTTTTTTTGTATTTACAAAATGGTGTCTGTTGGCCGCCATATTGAGTTTTGACTGCTATCATATCTTTAGTAACACTACCAGGATTAAGATTTGTCTTGTAAGAATCATAAAAATCTGTCCACGCGTCGGTTAGTGCCGCAAAGGACCACACATACATACATATATACAGTCATACACAGGCTGATAAACACAATTCCCTTCTTTGCGCAGTCGGGTTAAAATAGGTTGAAAACGATCAATAATAACGACCTTTGTGGTCCGTAGAACTAAAAACCAAAATTCGTATAAGTTTAATAAAACGAAAATTAAATTTTTTCCTTTATTAAAATAATATACTATAAATTCATCAAACTAAATAAAGAATATAAAACTGAAAATCAGTTTCAAAAACTAGTTTGTTAAAACAAAAACTTATCATAATTTTTTTCTGTGTTTTGAACACAACAACTTCACTCTAGAAATAATATTTTTCATTGCATGAACTAAGCAGATACTTCACATACTAAATAATAATCCATGAAACCGGTTCATTAATTTAATGTTTGATTTTTTCTCTTAGTGTAGGTATAAAACTTCACAAATAGCGAAATTAGTACGTATACGTTATATATTATATATTATCGGCCTGTCCCACGATCTCACCAGAATTCGTTCGATCGAATACTTACATTGAATACAACAACAAGTTTTCTAATGTTATTGTTGTTCTCAATACAAATTGTGGATCGAACGATTTCTGGGGATATCGTAGGACAGGCCGTAAGTTCAATGGAAAATAATAAACCGTCAATAATTTGTATGTGATTTGAAGCCTATGAAGCAGTTATGATTCAATGCGGTTTGCACAAACACTTTGTATTTCCCTCAATAATTTCAACAAAGATTTTTTCTATATTTTATGCACAATGCAAAACTTTTTGAGGACGAGACAATTTTTTGACGTACAAATACCTCATTGCAGTGAATCACCATATCAGGGAGCTCAATGCCGCATTCTATTGCGAGCGAGTTATTACTCGAACATAAAGCTTTTTTCCACTGGGGATTGCGATTCTCTTGTTCGATATCAAATAACACGTATCGAAATATAGATATATTATTGGCATTCGATAGAAAGTTTAACCAAAGAAAAAACAAAGCAGAAGAAAATGCAAGTTCAGTATTTTACTTATCGATGGCTTAAAGCGCGTATCTCAATTTTTTCGCAATCGCGTTTTTAACGTTTTCTGGAAGACAATGTATAATTGCATCCTCCTTGAAGTTCTCAGTACGTTACAGTTAAAAATCAAGGACTTATGGCCACCTAAAAAATTATTTCCGCACGTAAATACTTTAGTTTTCTTCAGTTTTTTGCTTCTCCTATAAAATATCGAAAATTCGAGTTCCGCCTTTCTTATATTAAGCCATCGATATGTGTATATGTATGTATATGTAATATATTTATTTTAATTGCAATTACATCAAAAACTAACTATAGCCAAACAGAAATTCCCTGTTAAAACACATGAATTTGGCAAAAAAATATTTAGCATTTGGGGAATAACTCCCCGGCATCACTTGATAGTTAAAATATTAAACAATTGCTAATGCCACTTTAAGGTATTTTCGTACTCTTATTAAATTTTTTTATAATTTCATATGTCACCTCCAATCAGGGTCCATGACGTTTTGCATAACAAATGAATGAGCTCTATACAATTCGTGCAATGTTTCCCCAATTTTTATATACCTTCTAAAAAATAAGATTTGTGTTTGTCATCAAAATAGTTATTTGATTGTGAGATAATTTCATTATGGGCATTAAAAAAAAGCTTTAAGCCAGAAAGCTTTAAAGTTTTATGTATTTATACAAAAATTTCCAAGAAATTATTGAGAATTACTACACGTATAAGCATAACAGCTGTTTGTTCAACAAAAACTCAATTTATTTTGTTAACGTGCATTTGAATACATATGTAATTAATAAGCCCGATAAAATTGAAATTGAACATCATTTTGACATTTATTTCAAATATATATAAATATATAATTATATATAATTATCATTATTACTAAATTAAAAATAATAATTAAATTAACTGACAACTTAGCTAAATTTTGATACCGATCATTATCTATAGGAAGTAGCCTGGTTCTGGCACCGGTTTTTATTAAATTTTCATTAAATTGAAATAATTTTGTCTTATTTTATTTTATTTTTAACCCCCGACAAAAAAGGGGTGTTATAAGTTTGTAGTGTGTGTCTGTGTATCTGTGTATCTGTGTGTCTCTCCGTGTCCACATACAGCCCAAACGGCTGGAACTTTTTTTGAAAGGTGACTTGATCGAGAAGGTTCTTAACTATGTTTGAAGAAAATTGGTTCATCCGTTTAGAAGATACCACATCTTTTCTAGATATATTCCGGGGTTTTTAAAATTTTTAATTTTTGTTTTATTTTATTTTAGAATTATATAGAATCTTCTTTTTTTGAATACTTTTAGTTCATTTCAGTACTTGCATTCAGTAACTTTTTCCTTACCGAATATTGTAATATTTATCAATATATTTATTCGCTTCCAGTAACGAAAATGTGATTCTGTAATTATTTTTTAGGATAGTATATATCTGAGTCTTACTCGCAAATTTAATTGTATATCATACAAATAAGCGAAAATCACAAAAAAGGATAAAAGAAAAACTAAATAAATCTTTGGTGCGATTCAGTAACTTTTAACGATCCGACATTCGTAATTTTTGTCTATACATTTTGTCGCTTGCAAAAATGATTGTGTAACTTCTTTTTAACAATAGTAGGCTTCAGATACTTGCTGTTGATTTTTGTCGATAAAATTAACAGCACATAAATTATTGTCGCTTAAATAACGACACAGCTGACATTAACCTACAGCGAATATCGCTAAAAAAAATTAGTGAATAGCAAACTCGAAAAAATTTTCGTTATAATTATTTCAACGATGTGATTATCGTTAAAAAAAATTAGTGAATCGCACTACTGAGCTTGTGATTTAACTTTTTTTAATTCAACCTACAGCGAATATTGTTTAAATATGTTACTGGATTGCAAATATCGATAAATTGTCATTATATTTATTATCGTAATAAAAGTTACTGAATCCATGTACACGAGTGGTTATCATCAAAGTCATATGAATGTTATTTTTTTTTTATTAACTTATTAGGACTGGTCATTGATTTAAATTCAAGACACGAATATACATATGTACATTCATAAATTTTTTGGGCTAGTACAAGCAATAAAATCTCAATAATTAGAAAACACCCACATTGTAGGTGTTTCTATAAATAAACTTTTCTCTTACTCCAAACATGAGCAGTAAATTCAAGTTGTCTACTTGAATGTGATTTGTCCCCCAGTATCAAATCATCAAATATGACGCAGTGACAAACTATGAGAAGGAAACAAAATAATAATCCTATTTATGACCAAAAAAAAATTTAGAAATTGTTTCTGGTTTCAAGTATTTCAAACTTCACAGAAATTGAGTGTGCAATTTATTCTGCCTGCTTTTAACCAAATTCCATTATTCGGTAAGTCAATCTATTTGAAAAGCAAAAACAAAATTTGTTCACATCTTTAATAAAATTCTTTTCATACTTTCAAATTGCCTGTACCTTCTTCTACTTTTTTCATTGATTGCAGCTTAATGCAGACGCAGATGGAAAAGTTAGTAAATTTAATACTTTTCTGTTGAGGTTGAAGGCAAATAAAATATTTCTATAGATTAAAAATTATCTAATTTGTGCCACAGAGTTCATTTATTTAAATTAGGTTTATATACAGGATAAATTCATAAATGGTTGTTATTATTAAATTGTTGGAATCAAAGAAAAATAAATTAAATTTTATACTGATTTAAAAATTTTGAAAACGTTTTTATTTCTTTCAATAAACAGAACTTTTATTTTGAATTCAAAACTTATGAAAAATACTTATCAGTTTAAGGGCCAGTTTTTACTTTTAAATCAAATTGTAATTATTTTTAAGTTCTATTTAAATACGAAATTGTGTTTTTCAGTGCATATTTAAATAGTACTTAAATGCTCCAACTTGTGTATTTAAATTTTCTTTAACGTTTATAAGCATACCATAAGTTTTTGTGCGTGTGTGTGTTTATTTATATTAATAAGATATTAATACTTTCAATGTAATTTAATAAGATATTTAATTAACCACTGAAAAAAGATGATATCGTTTTTAAATACAATTCAAATTTAAATAAAAATTAGCTCATCACGTACTTAAATATTTAGTTGGAAACTGGGAATAAGATATAAAAGTATGATGTAATGTTTAATTGAATAAATTAAAAAATTTATTGAAAACAAATTTAAAATCTATTAATCTAATGTCTGAGTTAAACAACTCAAGAATTGAAATTTTGACCGGAATAAACTGATGTTGTCTGAAGCAGTCAGTGCGTTCACCGCATATCAAATGATGGTCCTCACAGCTTCCTCGTTCGTCGATATTTGTAGCAATTAAATTTAAATAACTTATAAAATGGATAAGCACTGCAATCATGCTATAAAAATTAACTTAACTCCCAATAACAGAGTTTTAAAACGAGTTAAGCTTGATGATTTAATACTTCAGCATCTTTCTCCTTCTATATATGTGTATATGTATGTTATATATATATATGTATATTCGTATATATTTAAAATCGCGATATAGATCGGAAAAAATCGGACAACACTACTAACAAACGGTGATTAATGATCTTGTTTGGCCCGAATCGGAAGATATAAATGGCAACGTAGTTAATTGTCATTTATACAACGATATGAAGTTCAAAAGTAATGATACCAACGCTCTTTTGTGTGGAAAGATTCCTGACCGCTTGATTTCTCGTAGAAGCGATCACAATTACCAATATATCGTAATTTAACAGCTTTAGAATTTCTTGGAGCTACGCAAACGTTAAGGTCTATACTAATGCCCAACAGTTGATTCAAAACCTCAAAATTGCAACTTGTGCAGTTATTTAGGACAAATGTGCATAACTGTGCGCAAATGTGTGAGTTTATGATGGAAAATTTTATGAAAAAATATATAGTTTCTTGAATTGCAAAGTATTCTTAAAAAAGCTACAATTCCCATGTCTGCAAGCAATACAATTTCTTTTATCGTTTGCCAATAGTTTGAGGACTTCCATTTGAAATGGGGACGAAAGGGTTGCTTGTGCTGCTGTACAAATGAATGGGCTTAGGAGCAAGGCAAAATTTTTACTTCCTGAGTCGCAGCTGGTTAAGAAGAACTTTATGGGTATGATTTTTCATTAAATTAAAATACTTTTTTCCTTAATAGTCATTTAGTGCATGAGAGTGTATACAATTTAAAGGAAACTCGATTTGTTTTTAATAAAGTTCAAAACTACTCAATGCAGAAATTTAAGATTAACTTGCCTACTGTTTCATTAGAGCAAGTGCTGGCGCACTAAAATCTTTTGATTTTTCATTAAAAAAATTTAAAAAGAAATGAAATTAGTGTTTAGGAACATAGTCACTGAAGTTAATCCATGCATAAACGGATGTCCAAGAAAACAATATACCGTTCCTGGTATCTATGTATCAGTGTCCTTGAAGGACATTAATATGTGGAGGCAAAACTTAATCAAACTTACTGTAGAGCGGCTGTAAGCCGCTTTATTGGCATAAAGAAAAAACACTTTCCACTAGTTACGAGTATTACATGTTAAAAAGTATAAAAAAAATATTCCACCAATGCCGATATTGGTTCTCTCTATAAAGTATTTAAGAAAGTTCATACTTTGTGCAAGTTTGATGCTGTCACATATTGACTTAAATACAGCTTAAACTACTCTTAATTATTAATAGTATTGGTTGGTTGGTTTACGTGGCCACCTTCTTCACGCAGGCATTCAAGTAGAATCTTGATTATTCCTGTTTGAAAAGACCACTCCACTCGCCGTATACGGATACGGTGATCGGCACTAGATCCAACCTGTCACGTTTAGATATCTCAACCAATCTCAGATAAATCTGAAATGTTGTTTAGGACTGCCTAAAAACTTTTATCTCGAGATAAACAAAGCTGGACATTCGCAAAGAAAGTGAAAGATTGTCTCTAATAATTGTATTAAAAGATAAAAACTTTTTATTCAAGTGGTACAACATCAAACTATTTAATTTTCAACGTTAAAACTGGGCCGCTTAAGTTAAATACAGATCGCAGATAAAAACTATAATTTTAATTTTTTTGTATCCCAATGCCATAAACTAAAATACGCTACAAATAAAAATTAAAACGCATATGCGTATCAAGCGTATGACTCTGTCATACTTATTTCAGAGTCAAAGTATGCTTACAGCCAGACTATTGATATTTAATTGGACAAAAAAGACTATAGGCATGATACTCGGGATATTTATTCATATACATTTATGTTTATAAAATGGAATGGAAAATGTGTTTTTTGACTGTTTCCAAACATGATTTAGGTGTGCGCGTAAATAAAATAGCCCTGTATATGCGCATGTGTAGCCCATTAGTAGTCAGAGTATTTTTATACTCATGCGTATGATTGTATCTCACACAGTCTAAAAAATTTTAGCTTTAGTTGGTTGGTCTGCTTAATTTAAAAAAAATTTTTTTTTTTTTTTTTTCATATACAAATTTATTTATTGTATCTTCAAAAATGAACTAACAATAAGTAATCAAATCTTAAATCTAAATATAATTATTAGGCCCGACCAATATCGGACATAAGCTTAGTGATAGTTATAAATAATACATAAGTAGTGATAATCAAAAAGAAGTATTTTTAAGCAGTCCCATCTGGAGTGTTGGGTATAAGAGCCCTTGTGTCCCTTTTTTTTAAGCGGATGTGTCCAGTAAAGCTCAAAATATTACGGGCAAGCGGATTAGGATGTGACTCGAGTTTAGTTAAATATTTGCCTGCGTATTTTGCAATTTCTTCACTCACTAGTGGCATATTTAAATCACGATGAATATTTGAATTTTTAACGTACCATGGAGCAGATGTTATCAAACGTAAAATTTTGTTTTGCCTTCGTTGGATTCTCTCGACATTTGAAGCTGAAGCAGTGCCCCACAGCTGAATTCCATAGCACCATATTGGCTTCAAAAGCGACTTGTATATCAAAAGTTTGCAGTCTAGGCTGAGTGTTGAATTTCTGCCAATTAACCAATATATTTGAGTCAATTTAAGTTTCATTTGGGTTAACTTAGAGTCAATATGATATTTCCATGTAAGCCTTCGATCAAGGTGTATGCCAAGGTATTTGACTTGAGAATGTTGAGGAATATTTTGATTGTTGATTCGAATGGGGGAACAGGTATCTTTTCTTAGGGTAAACGTTATATGAACACACTTTTGTTCATTGACTTTAATTCTCCATAAGTTCAACCATATTTCAAGCTGGGTAATGTGTGCTTGGAGATTGCGGGATGCCTCATCAGGATTTTTGTGAATACTCAAACAGGCTGTATCATCGGCAAATGTAGAAGTGTGGATGTTATTGCTCACAGGCATATCACAAGTATATATTAGATACAAGACTGGCCCCAGAATACTACCCTGTGGCACACCAGAAGATATAGATTCGGGTACACTCATGAAGTCTCCTTCCACAACGGTAAATGTCCTATCAACAATATAACTTTCCAAAAGCTTTTGTATATTTATTGGTAGGTATGTCTTCAATTTTAAAACTAGGCCTTTGTGCCATACTTTGTCAAATGCCTGAGAAACATCAATAAAAAGGGCAGAACAATACTTCTTTTCTTCAAAAGTCCTCCTTATAATTTGAACCAATCTATGCGTTTGCTCAATAGTGCTATGCTGACTTCTAAAGCCAAATTGATGGTCGGGGATGCACCCAGTATCAGCTAAAATTGTGGACAATTTAGTCATGAGCAGCTTTTCGAAAAGCTTTGAAATTGTTGAAAGTAAGCTTATAGGCCTATATGACTCAGCCTTGGTAAGATCTTTGCCTGGCTTTGGAATCATTTTAATCTTGGCAAGTTTCCAGTTATGTGGAAAATACTGCATTCGTAAAATGGCATTAAAAATAAATAGCAAAATTCTTATTGCAATATGAGGCAAGTTCATCAGCATCTTGTTACTAATGCCATCAATACCTGGAGCTTTCTTAGGGTCGAGTTCAGCAACTATTTTTTGTAGTTCACGCATCTTAAACCTTAAGGGACGAGGGGGTAGAGAGACTACACTCGGTAAATCGGCAGCACCCGTACATGAATTGGGAGTGAATACAGATTTTAAATGCTCAGAAAATAAGTTACCTTTCTCACTATAGCTTCTTGCCCAGCCTCCGGTCGAAGTACGCAGTGGTGATTTGAGATCAACGGGTCTTTTAAGTTTTCTAGTAGCGCGCCATAAAGAGTAATTAGAGGTTGACGTTACATCCAGATCTTCTAAATACTTTTCCAGTAATGCAGTCTTTTCCGACAATAGCAGCTCTTTGAGTCGTTTAGTACATTCTTTAAGTCTGATTTTATTTAGGGGTGATCGGTGTTGTTGCCATTCTCTTCTAGCTCTCCTTTTTTCACATACAAGACGTTCAATTTCCGTAGAATAAATTCTATTAAAGCCAGTCTGCGGATAGGAAGTAGTGGCATGTTCAGCAGCCTGTTTAATATATTCGTTAAGATTGGCAATATTAAATTCAATATCATCAGGTGATCTTAGCTGAATGTTTTCTACGCAGTGACTGCTAATATATTTTTTGAATCCTAGCCAGTTGACCCTGTTAATCGTTTTCGCATATGAGTTAGTTAAATCACTCCTTAGTGGGTTGAAAATTGTAACTATTGTGGGAGAGTGATCGGAGGACAGATCTACAGAGCCCTCTACGTGAATTAAGTCCCTATGGATATTTTTCGTGACGCCAAAATCTATAACATCTGGAATTTTTCTTACGTCAGTAGGCCAGTAAGTAGGCTCCCCACTCGAAATGACATCTAAGCCCATTTTTGAAATTGTATTAAACAACGCTCTACCTCTAGGTGTAACAAGACGCGAGCCCCAGTACGTATGTTTTGCATTGTAGTCACCAGCTGCCACGAAACAAGATCCAAGCGATTTGTAGAACTTCTCATACTGATCTTCGGTAACTGAAAATCTGGGAGGTGAGTAAATTGATGATATCACGAAGTTCGCACAAAAATTTTCTACGAAAATATTCGTAGCTTGCATATATTCTTCACTAACGTTCTCAAGGATATAGTGCTTGAGTCTTGACTTAATTAGAATTGCTGATCCACCGCATGCTCTCCCTCTCGGGTCCTTTGAATCATATAGAGTGTAACCATTTATTTTAAAGCAGCTTCTCGAAGTCAAGTGAGTCTCAGAGACCATCATTATATCAATATTTTTTTCCGTGAGGAAGTGCTCAAGTTCATTTTTATGTTGGCGAATGCCGTTTGCGTTCCAGAAACATAGTTTTAACGTGTTCATGGTTTGTTGACTAATGCTTGAAGCAGAGTATTCTGCATTCTCAGCATTTCTTGCATCATGCTAGTCATATTTGTTGTAAAGTTGTTTATAGTTAGCACCAGATTCTCAATAGTAGCTTCAAGACGACTAAAGTTAAAGCTAGAGTTTGCATTCGTTGAATTACTTGGCGGTGGAACATTTTGTGTGGGAATAGAACTAGTCTTAGCAGCATCGGCATACGATACACGTGAATTAACTAGTTGGCTAGTTTGAGGCAGAGTGGCGGAGTAAGCATTTGCTGATTGAACTGGAGCTAATTTAGATTTTTGACCCATAGCCTGTTTAACGAAAGAATATACACGGCATCCTCTGTAATTAGCGGTGTGATTTTCTCCACAATTACTGCATTTTTTTTCAGCTTGTACTTTTGGCTTGGTACAGTTAGCAGTACCATGCAATTCACCGCAGATAACACAAACTGTAGGTAATTTGCAGTAGGTTTTTGTGTGGCCATATTCTTGGCAATTATGGCACTGTACGGGACCTGAACGCTTACGTGGCTCTTCAACTGTGATTTTTCGGTGTAAAAGGTATTTTAGACTATAAATTGGGTGCGTCTCATTTTTCTTTAACTGTATATCATTCGGCTCCAGTTCAACACGAAATAGAGGCTGGGGAATCTTCTCTCTATTGATTATATTGGTAACATTTTTTACCTTAAATCCTTGTTCGATAAGTGCACATTTTACTTCTTCGGGCTCAACATATGAATCTATGCCCTTTAATACTATTTGTAGGCCTTTAGCACTCTTAAGTTGATATGTGTAAAAATTTGTTTTATTTTTTTCAAACTCACTAACAATTTTTCGGAAATCTTTTTCATCATATATTTGGATTTTAGTTTCATCAATATTACCTCGTTTAATTGGAATGATGTGAAAAGTATTTTCACCAATGGTCGACAGTAGATTTTTTAGAAGCGCGTTTGAATTTTTTTCTCTCAGATAAATAGGTGGTGGCTTAAAAGACTTTTGCGATGATGCAGCTGGCTTGTCGTTTTTGTCTTGCAATAATGAAAAACGATTTTGACGATTGATAGAAGATGTGCTGTTATCCCTAGACATCTTTGGGGCGGATCCAATTTTAGTAGAATTTGGGCTTCGCCCGCGCTTTAAAATAGTTATATATCTGTCCATTCCTACTTGTACCTTTGGTTTTGTACTACTGTTGTCTTCAGTAACAACTTGTTTAATTGTTGACCACGAGCCCGAAGCGGATGATATCGCTGAGTTAAATGTAGAAGTACTAGGCAATAATGTCAACGATTCACTAGTTGGCATTGGACAAAGCGAAGTTGATCGCTGACGAAACTGTGGTTTTGCCGTTAGTAAAAGTCTATTATCAGATTTTTGATTTTTATTAAGAGCTTCAGAACTCACAGCAAGTCTATTATCAGATTTTTTATTTTTATTGTTATCATTATGAGCATCAAAACTCACAGTAAAATAGGCATTTCTGCCGTTAGAACTCACTTCACTATTTTTTTCCTCTGGGGTACTCATAATGAGTATTCCTCAAGGGTATGTTTGTATGTGTTTTTGTTTACGGTTTTTTTTTTGTTTTTGTTATTTCAATATGTAAAAATATTATCAAAGCAAAAAAAATGCTTATTTATCAAAGTTAATATGTACTACGAATATTTTTTTGTATGCTTTTTTTTTTTTGTTTAGTTTGTATATAAGAAAAATTCCGCTATTACGTCTGTTCACTATGAAGGTACAACGAGAACTGTGAATTTAAAAAATGAGTATAAAAAAGTTGTTGGATCTTTATGGTTACTAGGATTGCCCGCTGGTGTAAATTACATCACTTGACACGTAGTATGTCTCGATTTATTCTAAGCATGTTTGTACAAAACTAAAACAAAATACGTATTTATATATAAGATATGTGTTCGGTTTAAAATTAATTCGTGTGTTTGCATATGAGTATTGATTTTATTTTTAGCTACACTCATGCATAGTTGTTTGACGGCCAATACTCAAAATGTACTTTAAATAATACTTTTGTCGTTCTCTGGAACACACTTTCGCTTTTTTCTGTCATATTTTCCTGTGCTACTCAAAAACAATTAAAGTTTGAGGTAAGGAATTTCTAACAAATCTGAATAGGATGTACAAATTTATATAATGTGTTTTTTTTTTGAGCTGAGTTAGGTAAATGGAACCATGCTTGATTTAACGAAGCTTAAACTGCTTAGTCCAAGTTTGGACGGGCGAACATTAGGAAGGAAAACAAAACATTTATTTATAAGTATGTATGTATGTATATGTCACAGCGTACCGAACACAAAAACGATTCTCTCTTCCGCACCCAAAGTAAATGTTTCCTTCCAAATGTTTTCGTGTCTAAACACTGACTTAGGAACAATTTAAAACTCCGAGGGCAATCAGCTGGCGATGCGAGAAAGAAACTATGCCGCAGCAGCGAAGGGTATTAATAATCTTGGGTCTAATCGTCGCTTTCGATAACGAGTTGATTCGACCACGTTTTTTTCAAATTTGAGACTATGGCATTCGCTGTCGAACAATGTAACAATATGGTTTGATACCAAATGGCGTAATGTCAAACGGAAAAATCGTGATCGGATCAGCTCGTTATCGAAAGCGACAATTAGACCCCTGGTATGTGGATTAAAACTGGATTCAGGTCTAGGCTTACGAAACAGTAAGTTATCGTCTACTTTAAGTGCGATTAGTACGAGTGAAAAATGTATTCGGAAGATCATACAAGCAATAGTACTTTACAACGAACTCGAGAAGTATTCGAAGATCCTTTAACAATGAGAAAATTTTAACTACCATCAATACGAGTGCAGTATGCATTCCGGAGATCTTGCAGTTAACAAAACTATTTTACTTTAACGAAGAGCAGATCAGATACTTTAAATTCGATTAGTACGGCTGTAAGATGTATTTGGAGGATCTGCACAGAGAAAACAGTGCCTACTAAATACCTCATAAACTAGAACAAAATTAATAAGAAATCTCTATGGTTTTTTTTCAATAAGGAAATCTTATTCATTTCATACGGAAACCCTTTTTGAAAAAATCATGAAGAAATCTTCTAGTTTTTATTAGGTTATCTTATCGATTTTTTTATTAGGCGACCTCATAAAAAATATAAAAAAATTGCGTCTTTATTCTCTGTACTTATGTATTTTCATTTAAATTCTATACCATATACATATGTATGTATGTATGTATGTGGTATAGTGTAGATGTTATTTATTTATTTATACATACATACACATTATGTTATATTCTTAACTAACTTACTCACAAAGTATTGAACCAGCAAACTTCTGACTGACAGACAAGCACTCTTAATATGCTTACAAGCAGCCTGAAATTATTGTGCAAATATTCTTATACAAAAATGAAAAAGATCATGAACAAAAATTTTCTCTATGTCTATTTATAGATATGAAATAACAAGACACCTCATAAAATCAAAAAGATTTCCTTATTAAAAAAAAATCAATAAGATGCTCTGCACATAATCATATAGGAACCTACTAAAATCAAGAAGAAAACCTTTTTAAAAAATCAATAAGGCAACCTAATAAAATCAATAAGAAATCCCTATGGTTTACAATTTATAAGAAAACCTAATAGAATCAAGAAGTTTTCCTCTATGGATTGCTTTTTTGGATAACGGAAATTGAGTAAAAAAAGTTGTGAATAATAAGATTTCTTCTTGATTTTATGTGGGTTTCTTCTTGATAAAATTAATAAGATTTACCACATAAAATTAATAAGGAATCTCTAACAAAAAATCTTCGCTTCTTTCTGCTAAAAAAGTTTCATAGAAAAAATCTTCTTGATTCTATGAGGCAGTTTTTTCTGTGTGGCAATCGGTTAACCAGAACACAGGAGAACTCATGAAGTATTCGGGAGATCTTGAGATAGGCTGATCTACATTTATGATTAGTACGATTGAGAGATGAATTCGGGAGATCTTACAATCCACACGCTACAGCTACTTTTGCATGCATTCCTTTAGAAATAACTTTATTTCATGTTGATTTAAAATCAAAATGAAGCATCATATTGAATCAAAGTCATTTCAAGTTAAAGCAACATGAATTTAATTTAATGTAGCAAATGTATTTTATTAATTATTTAACTTACGTGTGGTTGAGATAGACATCAGAAAAATATTTGTTTGTATATAAATTAGGTTCCACGGCCAAGATTTGAACTCGGAACTCATCGCGTGATAGTCAACGTGCTTAGCCCTACAACCACAAGAACTTTAAATATTCTTCAGATACACACTAAATATGTACCACCATGAATAACATTTTAATTCAACATTATTTCATTGATCATTTAACATGCAATTTATTTGAAAAGATTTTGTCAAAAAATACAATATACTTTGACTTGACTTCAGGATTCGAACCTGCGATCCTCCGGCTACTAGACTAGTACACTGCCTACCAGCCAACAGCATTTTGCCAGCTGTTTACAAATGAACAAAGCAAATTAATACCAACACAATTCAACAACATATTATTTCTTGTAAATTTAATGTAATTTGAATGAATTTGAATCAAACTTTTTGCATGGAGATTTTACATTGGTATTTTTTTTTCTCTGTGTATGATATTCATAAACAGTATCGGCGTTGTTGTCGTTGTTAATAGTGAATAATGTGTACGCTACATTAAATGGGCTGTTATATACTCGTACCTACATGTTACTATAATTGTAAGTCATGTATTAGGAGTTTTGTAATGGCAAGTTAAAATAGCGATTCCAAAGCAAATTCACAGCAGGTTATCTCTTTCCAGCAGATGCTAATCAGCTGATAAGTTCCTCTGGTATCAAGTGAGGCAAAACTTTCGTAAATATTTTAACAGATGGAAATTTTACACTACAAAATATACACTGAGGGAAAACAGGAGTTCTAAAACTGCCAACAGTTGCTAACAAATTGATAACGAATTGTAAACAATATTTTGTCAAATTAAGAACTAGTCATACAAATGAAGAGCGCTGCGTACAAGAATTTTACAAGAATCGAAAGCGATATGTTATCAAATCAAGCACGATCGGTAACAAAATTAGAACGATCGGTAATAAAATAAGAGCGACTGGTAACAAAATAAGAATAGTGTGCTATCACACTAAGAAGAACAACCAACAAGGTTAGTAATAAAATGACAACGAGTTGTTCTTTAAGAAATTAATACCAATCGTTATCAAGGTAAGCACTACGCACTTAATTCAATTTTGATATCAACTACTTCTTTTCCTCTGTGTACATGTTTGTTCTGCAGTGTTGCGCGTTGCATTCCATATCAAAATGAGTTCGCCTTTTTCCTCTGTGTACAAGTTTTTTCAGCAGTGTTTCAATTCTATATGAAAATGAGTTCGCCTTGAGTAAACCACTAGTATCACTCTTTTAACAAAACTCATGACTTCTAAGATTTAAATTTTCTGTAGCACCACAACAACATGCTCAAGTGTAAATTCATTCAAATGAAAACTTCAATCAACATTAATGTTAACTGTAATTTTCCTTAATATACAGCACTAGTGCGAGTAATATACAACCACTTACAAGTCCAGCAGGAGAACTAATTTTTCTGCAATTTTAGCACAACTACTTGTATTTATATTGCACTTAGTTCTTAGTTTCACTCTACTGGCATTAAGTTTGAAGTTTAAAAATAATGTGAAAATGGTAACTTAATACATATTTAATGCCAAAGTAACTACATACATATCTAAACTCACACAGAAGACGCACAAGTCCAGATGCTTATTAAAAGAGAATAATTGGTTAGAGAAATGTGTGAAAAAGGGGAAATCTTGCAACTGCATGCTCGTTGAGGATGTGCTTTAAATACGAAATTTGCTAAGCAATTTTTAAATGAAAAAATTATTACTTGATGTGGAAACTTGTACGAAGACGGAATTAATTTTGAATTTTATAAAAGTTGCTGATATTATTACCAAGACTAGTACGAATAGCTACTAAATTATGTGAACAAATATTAATCAAATGTTGAAAAACTTTTAATATGCAACGGTGGAAATGAACGAAAGTTGGAATTTTCACAACTAGCAGCTCCAAGGAGTTGCTAAAAATTACAATTACAAAAGCCATTCAAACCATTATAATATTTAGTTTACATTATATGAGGAGCTGCAGAACAAAAGTTAATTTTTCGTATTTTTTTTACAAATTTGTGTTTTGGTATTTTTATAATATTTGGTTTGAAATCCTCTATAAACAATCAATTTCCCCAAAATTTTAAATGGCTCAGAAAAGCAGCTGCAATTACAATCCGAAAAACTTTTATCGCGGCAGGTGTTAGTGAATTTTCATAACTCGATCCTCTGCCAAATTTCAAAAAGTTAATCTCCGCAAGGACACGTTGGCTTCTCATATATCCTTGATTTTTAAAATTAATTTTTAAAATTGGCTGCCAGTTGCTATTACACTCACTATTACTTATAAAATCTCACAACTAAACTTTTTTGTTATTTCAGTGGTAATCGGTGCCAGGATACGCCTTGTCTTCCATATATCCTTGATCCTTAAATTTATATAACATCTGAAATTACAATCAGAATGCAACTAAACTTGGAAACGTTTAGTAAAACTACACAGCTCAGCTTTGTGGTGAATTTCATTTCATTCGTTGCAAGGATACTACCACCTCCCATATATCCTTAAACCTAAAAACTACATTTTAGGCTTTTTTACAATCCATACTTAATGATTAATTGTAAAATTATGCAAAGAATATCTTTGGTAGCTTTCATATCAATCGGTGCAAGGACATGCCTGTCTGTCTCTCATATACATATCCTTGATTTTTAAAATTTACCCCCTGTTTGTGTAAGACATTTGAGTTAGAAATCTTGGCGTTTTTGTAATAGATTAAAGGAAACTTGTACAACTTTTCTTTAATCTATTACAGAAACGCCAAGATTTTTAACTCAAACGTCTTATACAAACAGAGGGTTAGTTACAGCTGCAATTACAATCGGCATGCAACTAAAGCCACTAACTATTATTAAGACTACACTCAGGGAAAAGCTGCAACTTAAAAATAAGAACGCGTAACATTAATTCAATAAAATTCAATATAATATAAAATGTCTGTTGAGGTACTCAAAAATAAATAAAATTAATAAATTATTACTATAAATTAACATTTTTCCATATTGAATTAAGAAATTTCAACATGACTAGACTTTCGTTAATGGTTGTTATTAATTCAATATGGTTTTCATAGATTTTAAGCTGTTGCTTCTCTGGGTGTATGTATGAAGGTGAAGTAAGTCTCTGTTAAATTTCCATGCTATGGGTTTAAGGATACTTCCAATTCCCATATATCCTTAATTTTAAAAATTGTATTTCAAGCGCAATTGTAGTTAGCATGCCACTTCAATAAGTAATAATTTATAAAATTATATAGTTCAACTCCTTAACAAATATGATTTTAATAGATGCAAGGATATGTCTGCCACCCATATATCCTTAAATCTAAAAAATCAATTTCAGCTGTCATTACAATCATAGCTAAAGTGAATAAGTATTTGTAAAATAATAACGTCTCTGGTGATTTTCATAACAATTGGCACAAATCCTTTATTTCGTCCCTTATTTTTTTTAATTAAACTACAGCCGCAATTACAATCCGAATACTGATAAAATTGGTAACTTTTATTAAAACTTTTCCGCTAAGCTCCGTGGTTACTTTCAATGCAATTGGTGCAAGAAAACGTCTTTCTACCTTAATTTTAAACATTTAATTTAAGCTCTAAATATTATAATCAGCATGTAAATCAAATCGATAATATTGTCTTTAACATATTTAATTACAACCTGCAAGGACTGCGTGTCCTTCAGATTTCATATAGCTAAGCTTAAAATAATTTTTAAAATAATAGGGCATAAGGATACACCTATTTTTTCCATATGTCCTTGCTTTCATCCTTTATTTTTGGCTTCAATTACAATCAGAATGCAGTTTAAATTTTTAATCATTAATTAAATTTTACATGTATAATATTATGAAGTTCAAGTACCTGGTTAGTTTCATTGCAAGGACTCGCTTGACTCTCATATCCCTTTAAATTAAAAAAAAATATTTGAACTTTTATTTCAATTAGAATGTACTTTAAATTTATTTATACAGTTAAGGCCTTATTCAGAAAAAAATAATTGAGTTTTACTAAAGGTTTAACATACAAATTTCCATACAAAATTTTGCTTTGTAAGCCTTTGGTAAGCCCACATTATTTTTTCTGGACATGGCAGTTAATCTCTCTGGAAATTGTCATATTGTATGGTGGAAGACTACACCTTGATATCTTCTATATAATCTTGATTATCTTAATCGAATGCTGGGATTTTACATTTGTAGGAAAGTAATCTATTTTCAATTTCTATCATTTAAAAAAGTCATAAGTGTAAGAAAATATACTTTAAATGCATTTTTATTGAATTTGAAATAAGTTTTATTCAAAGCTGGTGATATAAATCTGAAGCCAAATACAACACGCATATATTTTTCTGAAGGCTGTGCCAATACGCACAATAAAGTTAAATAATTCATAAAATAAATTGACTATATTAAATTAAATTCATGTTGTTTCAACTGGAAATAACTTTGATTCAACATGATTCTTCGTGTTATTGCAGTAGATATCAAATTCACGTTGTTTGAACTTGAAATAACTTTGATTCAACATGATTTCTCATTTTGATTTAACAGTAATGGACTACGGTCCTATGGCATCTAATTATGGGGCACCGCTTCTGCATATAATGTTGAAAAACTTCAAAGAAAAGCCCTCCTTAGTAATCATAAAAAGCAGCCCCCTGATACACCAAAAATCAGCACATTCACAAATATCTAGATGCCCCAAAGGTCGGGACTATCACCCGTATTACGTATGTGGAGTCGAGTATTCGTCTACGAGAATTTTGTATTTGATTAAACAAAGCTTGTACAAATTTTCTTTATTCTATGACAAAATTATCGTAGACGAATATTCGACTCGACATACGCAATACGGGCCTATATTTTAATAACATGCGAAAAGATGTATAAAAAAACTTGAGTTGTAACCTAATTCTAGCCCAAAACATATTTTTGGCCTCTTAAGTCTACAAGAGAAACCGGTACTCTCAGCCAAACAAGAGAGACAAGTAAGACAACCAAAGAAGAAACTGCTGATAATAATCATGTTGTCTGGTACTGGCTGGACTATATACAGTAGAATCTCTCTTGAGCGGACACTGAAGGGACCATTGAAATGTGTCCGTACAAGGGGACTATCCGGTCAAGAGAAAACTAAACTAAATGGAGCTCTGCCGGGACCTGTCAAAAGTGTCCGTCTAAGGGGGTGTCCGTCTATAGGAAGTGTCCGTTAAGGGAGATTCTACTGTATTAATAGTTTTAGATTGAAGATTTTAATACGAGTAATTATTGTGAGTTCAGTTGTTTATTTGAAGATTCAATAAATAGCTTAACTGGAAAAGAGTCAAATAAAGTTATTACAAAAAGAAAACTTTTGTTTGTAAGTCATGTTGAATTAACATGAAACACATATGAAGCAAAATCACTACCGAAAAATGTTAAATTAATCTTGCTTTCATTTAATTTAATGTGAAATTTTTCTGTGTGTAATTGTGATATCTCATATTACTATTGTGATCAGTCAGATGCAGTGACTTTCCATTATTTATGAATTCAAGCATCCAAAACAATTTCCTACAGAAAAACGGAAAATCTTATAAATATTTAGGAAGGTCTTATAAGATTATGTCCAAATTTAAGCCATAAATTATACAACATATGTAGATATTTGGATCAAAAAACCACTTTTCCTTGCAGTCAAAGGAGATATAAATGAATGTCAAAGGCTCAGATCGAATTGAATTCTTACGACATCCTTGGCTTGATACTAATCACATTCCAAATTTGTTTGCACTAAATTCGAAAATCTTCTAAATGTCTACTTTAATAAAGCTTTCATTTTTTCATTTCTGGCTGCCGCTCAAAACAAAAGAATCTTTTAAAAATTCATATTGTTATTTCTTCGAAATAAAAAGGATAAAAGTTTAAGTTGTCTGTTGCCACTAATGAACTTTTTAATGATGTTTTCTTTGCACTTACGCCACAGCTAATGGCAAAGATACTCAAGCTGTGCAAACGGTTACTTGCATTCATTCTAAGATACAATTAGAGCATAACGGAAGTTGAATATTTGCAAACTTTTGTTTTGTTAGAAACGCACTGAACAAACACTAAAATAGAGGCAAAGTTTTTTAGTTAATTTCACATTTCGTTTTAAATCGTTGTCAAATATTTCAACCAGGGGAAATGATTCATGGCCATTTGCTGAGGAGGGGTGTATTGCTTCTAATAAGAGCTTAATGAGTAAAATATTTAGCAACAATTTGCTACTCAAAGAGAGAGAGAGTATATACATCCGGTTAAAATAGTATGAAAGTAAAAAATAAATATTTTAAAAGGTAGAATAATATAATTGTTAAGCATTCAGTCAGGTAAGATATACAAAGAAGAATTTCGTATTAAAATCTACGAAAACAAGCTTAACTTTTTAACTTCTCACTTTTCGGCCATGAGTTTGCTTTATAAGTGTTTCATGTTAATTCAACATGTTTCGCAGTAATCTTCAAAGAAAATGTTTCCTTTTGAAATAACTTTATTTCATGTTAATTTAATGTTGCAGTACTGTTAAATCAAAATGAAGAATCATGTTGGAAAGAAAAATTTTGCCTTTTGAAATAATTTTATTTCATGTTGATTTAATATAACAGTACTGTTAAATCAAAATGAAGAATCTCATGTTAAATCAAAGTTATTTGATGTTGAAACAACGTGAATTTTAAATAACATGCAGATCTATGCTGAATCATACATAGTTACTTAAAGTTGAAACAAGATTAATTTAATTTCAATGTAGTCATTTTATTTTATTTATTGTTTAACTAAAGTGATTTTGTATTTTGACAGGCATCAGGAAGGAAAAAGTGTGTGGACGTTGAACAAAATTTGAACTCGAGCTCATCGCATGATAGTCAACGTGCTTACCCGCTTCTGATACAATAACCTTAAATATTCTTCAGATACACACTAAAGAAATGCCATCATGAATTAAATTTTAATTCAACGTGGTTTAGGTTAGGTTTAGTATTGAAATACAAATTTTTCAAAAATATTCTTCGAGTCGAGCAAAAAGTCTTTTTTTTTAATTAAAAATCGTTTTTGACATTTTGTTGAGCGAAATAAGTTAAAATTTATTTTGTTTCCAGGGAACTATTAAACGTAAAGCTAAATAACACAAAATTTTTACTGAACAGAATATCTGTAAGATTATTATGAAGCCGAATGAGAAAATATGTAAGTATTTTAGTCAAAGGACTCCTCAATAATATATTAAAAGTACCAAAATTCACGTTATTAAAAACCTTATTTTTATCTAAGAAATCTTTTTGGTAGTTTTTTCGTGTCTAAAAACTTTCAAAATAAAATAAATATTCACATATGGTAACACTGGTTAGGTTTGAATGGGTTAAAAAGAGTAGCAATTAAGGTCATGTCAGGGGACATACACATAAGCCAGTATGGGCCTGTTGTGTAAATGTATATTAACAAACGATCCCCACCTTTATAAGAACTCAGTATCGTTTACGTAGCCCCTCAAAGTTTTCCAGTCAATACCTCTAAGGTGGGTAATGTCCAGCAAGGTGTTATGCCCAAAATAACGGGATCTCGGCCGGGCGAAAGCTGGACAATGACAAACGAAGTGCCCTGCATTCATTGTCAATCGCGCCTCCAATCCGGTATAAATGCCCCCGTAGATAAGAGTACCCGTTAAATGCCGGTCAAATTTCCTAGCTCGGGCTTGTTTAGTTTCAACAGTTCCCTTGTTTTGACTTCGTCTGGGTCGACCCATCGAACCTTGGTTAGCTTAGCCACAGTATCACAATTCCATCGCGTTCTGTGGGCTATCTTCGCCCAATTTTGTAGTTCACTTGCACGTTCATTTCCGGTTACGCCGTAGTGGGCCTGCAACCATACAAGACGAATGTTGCCATTTACTGCGAAAGCGTTTACCATCTTCTTGCAATCTAAAACGGTTTTAGGTTGTGATTGGCCTAATTGCCGACACTGATATATTTTAAAACCTCCGTGATAGTACGAACCTCCGCCTGGAAGATTGTACTATGGTCAGACAAGCGGAATTAAATCTCGGTCTCCGTTTCTTCTATAATGAAACCGATGCCGAACTCCGATGGGTGTTTGATCTAGGGTTCGATGGACCCAGGAGTGTCTTCAATGCCTTGCATTCTAGTCTCACGTATCCGGCCGGACATTTCCAAAGTCTGGTCGTATCCGTTTAGTAACGTCCATATGTTCTCATGGTGTGATATGTTGTCTTGTCCGATCCATTCCCCCATCACTTGTAGACGTTTTGTAGCATAAGCTGCTTCGTATCTAAACCGAATATATATAGGTTGGACGTAAAAAATGGTCTCCGGCAGCACTTTCGTTGAGCCTTCCGCAAAATTTTACTGTTGCACTTCCTGCCTGTTGACCTCTACCATATTAGCGATGCGAATGTTAGAATCGGTAGCATCTTGGTTTAAGTGATCATTAAATTTAAAATTTTTTTTAAATTAAATTTCTAGCAAAAACTGCGAAGCTATTATAGCTTCCCTGGAAAAACACCCAGAGTCTTATGCAGTAATCGAACATATTATTTCTAATTAATATTTAATATGATTAATTAATATTTAATATGAATCGAACATATTATTTCAAATTAATATTTAATATGATTTTCATTAAAAATTGGTGCATGGTTTTTTATGTTGGTATTTTTTTCGGGGTATACCCGATAGAGACTTTTTAAAGGATGCACATTAAAAACAAAACTTGCAATGATTTATAAAAGAAATTCTGTTCTTAAGCCAGGCAAATAACATATATAATTTTTATTAAGGACTGTCTTCCACGCTTTAAAGTAGAGCGCACAACAAGGGACAATTGACATACGAGTAATCCATTGCCCTAAGTCCCAGTTCACACTATGCAAGTCTTATTGTTAAGCTGATTAGTTAGAGAGAGAGAGACGAGGGAAAAAGAAACGGTTACTCAGCTTCATGTACTGTCAATACGTTTTGTTTTTCATTCGTAATGTTCAAAAAGCACACATGCATACACAAAACTATACATGAAAAATATGAGTTCAAAAATAAGACTTTCATTGTGTAAATGCCGATGAAAGTTCAAACAAGAAAAAGTGATAAGCTTAGTAGTAAGACTTGTGTAAAGTGAACTGGGACTAAGGGTTAATATTACTCTTACTCACAGCAGCATTTTAGTTCTAATATTGCTGATGAGGAACTTTTTTGTGGTAAGCCACAAATTACTGCTCCTACAAGGACATAAAGCGGGCTAAAACGATATACAAAACTATTCGCCATAAGATTCTACTTTAAAGTTTTAAATACATTAAAATTCGGAAATCAATTTAAACCAATAAAATAAGGACTAATTTCTCTTGATTCTATTTTACATTTACTACAAGAAAAAAATGTGTAAAACATTTTAGTGGCAGTAAATTTAAAGCTATCAATTATCCTTCAACAGTTAAAGCGAATATATATATAGGGCCTAATTCATAAAAAATATTTTGATTTTATAAAAGGTTTATTAATCAAATTTCCATAGAAAATTTGTTTCATAAACCTCTTATTAAACAGAAATATTTTTTATGAATAAGGCAGATAATATATAAATTATATATAAGCGAATATAATATGATTTTTTTCTATATATAAGCAAATAAAAGCATGATTTACTCACACAAACTCTAATTTGTCATTTACCATATTCTCCACTATCGCCATTATCGTCTTTATGTTACTTCCAACTTCCTTTTCCTAATATAATAATCCACCAGGCGTTTACTTTCAATTTTCATTATTGCGGCAACTTCATGCTACATTTAGTGGCCTTTCTAGCATGTGGCTGCCACTGCTGTTGACAATCGGTTTTGTAATTTTCTGCCATTGGCACGAAAATGGGTTTGGTTTGTTGTCAATACATATAAAAGGAAGATTTTACCCGCATCGTTACCCACTTCTAAGAGCTGCGGTATATGAGCAGTTATTGAAATCTATTGAAGCTTTGGTAGCAGGGCGATCAGATTTTCTATTATGTTAGTTGGCATGTTTTTCATTTTCATTAAAAAAAAAGTTTGTCAAAAGCTATTTTGCATTTTTAATAGATTATTAAAATGTCTTAATGATGCTGAAACACGAAAATTGTAAGCTGTAAAAAGAAAAACTGTTTGGCAATGAAAAAATTAAACTAAACAAAAGCTATGTATATACTTTTTTATATCACGAATTTCGATTATTGTGCGAAAACATTAAAGGATTTATTGTTGTCATGGGTCATCAAGGTCCAATTAAAATACCAAAAAAAAAAAATCATAATTGTTTTTAGGTTATAAACTAACTTACGTTAGTTTTACGTACACCGAAATAAATTAATTTGAAAAATTTTGCAATATCAATTAAAATTTTGTAATATCAATTAAAAAAATTAATTAAATATTCACCAGTAAGCAATTTAATAATATAAATTAAGAGTTTCGCCACTTGAATTTATTACAGCAATTAAAAATTTAATTGATTCAACTAAACTTTTAACTAAAAATATTAATTGGTGAATACTTCTCTCGGTGTATTCGAAAAAAAAGTGCACATTGTGCATTAGAGTGGTTCGAAGAAAAAAAGTTGTGAAAGTCACCCCCTAGGATTAATGATAATGCAAAAACAATTCCAAATAAATACCGCCCTTTTAGTATTTTGTTCACCGATCATAACATTTTATATACCGGTGTTCATGGCTCTGTAAGGGCTACATTTCTGTCTTTAATAGTTTTTTACTATCACGTCATATTCTAATCATGACTGTTAAAACTCTGTTCGTACTCACCCTAATGCTAAATCTTTTTGAACGAAAGTCATGACTAGAATATGACGTGATAGTAAAAAACTATTAAAGATAGAAATGTAGCCCTTACAGAGCCATGAACACCGGTATACAAATTTTTTTAATCGGACTAAAAATGGCGACACAGTGAACAAATTACTAAATGGGCGGTATTTTTAGGCGTGGCAAAAAAATATAAATAAAATTTTGGAATTGGTTTTACAATATATTTAATCCTAGGGGGTGACTGGCACAATTCTTCTTTTTGTATGGAAGGCGAAGAACTCTAGTGTGCATCATAAGTAAGCAAAACGAAAAAATTTATTTGACTTTCATAGAGAAAACAGTGCCTACTAAATACCTCATAAAATTTAACAATATTAATAAGAAATCTCTATGGCTTTTTTTTCAATAAGGAAATCTTATTAATTTCATAGGGAAACACCTTTTTGAAAAAATCAAGAAGAAATCTTCTAGTTTTTATTAGGTTATCTTATTGATTGTTTCAATAAAAATAAAAAACAAATTGCGTCTTTATTCATTTTATTCATGCTTTATTTATATGTATGTATGTATGTAGTATATTGTAGATGTTATTTATTTATACATACATACACATTATGTTATATTCTTAACTAACTTACTCAGTATTGAACCATTAAACTTCTACCTAATAGACAAGATATGAAATAACAAGACACCTCATAAAATCAATAAGATTTCCTTATTAAAAAAATCAATAAGATACTTTACACATAATCATATAGGAACCTAATAAAATCAAGAAGAAAGCCTTATTGAAAAATCAATAATATAGCCTAATAAAATCAAGAAGAAAACCTTATTGAAAAAATCAACAAGGCAACCTAATAAAATCAATAAGAAATCCCTATAGTTTACAATTTATAAGAAAACCAAATAGAATCAAGAAGTTTTTCTCTATGGATTGTTTTTTTTTTTTTGTGCTAAAAATAACGAAAATTGTGTAAAAAAAAGTTGTGAATAATAAGATTTCTTTTTGATTTTATGTGGTTTTCTTCTTGATAAAATTAATAAGATTTACCACATAAAAACAATAAGGAATCTCTATGAAAAAAATCTGCGCTTCTTTCTGCTGGGATACCCCTTAGCCTAAAAACGTTTCATAGAGAAAATCTTCTTGATTCTATGAGGCAGTTTTTTCTCTGTGTAGTTACTTTTTTATACAAAAAAAAATAAGTTTTACAACCCTGGGATCATCATTTTACATTTTTCTGGTATAGTTCTTTAAAAATATATATAAAATATGTTAAGAAAATAATAATTTTTATTTTGTACTTTATCCAAAAAAAAGTTTAAATATTCCAGCTCTGGAGCTGTTGTTTTTATTTTTCTAATTTTCTATACCAAACTTTTGATTTCTACTTTACTTTTGTATATGAGAAAAGGTATAGATTTCCCAACCCTGGAATCATCCTTTTAGATTTTTCTGATTTCTGACAAAAATCTTTTTCTTTTAAGAATGTAAGATATGTTTGATTTGTAGAGAAAAAGCAACAATTAGTTTTAGTAGGTTACTTTTAGATATAAAAAAAAATAAATAAAGTTTTCCAACCCTGCATATCTATTTAGAATAATTTTATATTTTAATAATGCATATGCATGAATAAGTAATAAAAAAAGTCTCTCCCTTCACCCTTCCATTATTTCCATTTGCTGCAGTAATTGTATAATAAAATTTTCCTTTTTCAAATTGTTTTAGTTGTACATGTTGCATTATTTATATACTCTCATATTCCATCATGCTTTTTTTTATTTTAATATAAAACATTTTTTACGTATTATGCATTTTTATTTACATAAATTTAAATAAAACTTTCCTTTAGTCAAACAAGCTTAGAAGCTTTTAAATTGTCCCATCTTATTTTTGCGAAATTTCACAAATTTGTCTACACAGAAATTATTTCTTCATACTCACATGAAAAGTGTTAAACAATTTGCATAATAAACATTTTCATAAACTTAACTATTGTTACAAAAAAAAAGAGAATTTTGCCATCCCATCAAAAAAGTAGGTTGAAAAGAAACATAGCAAGTCATTAATATTCTAAACTCGTTAAACTTAAATTATCCTTTACTTTAGCTGTAACAATCTATAGTCATACTGCAGGAGCCAACAACTAGTAGTAATATAATAGTGGTGGTAGTTACAATAGATAACATAAGCAAACAAGAACCTATTAAATCCAAAAATTAAAAAGATATGATTTAGCTTAGCTTACACAATTCACAGTGGGACAAGCGGCAAAATTAAATCAAAATCAGAGTACCAAAACCAATAAATAAGGGAAACCTGTAGAGTTCTCTTGTTTCCTACAATGATCACACTAAGCTTTCCACTTTTTCAACTTAAATTAAAATTGTTACAGAAATGTCACTAAATCTGCTCTTTAAAAAGCTATCAGGAGCAGCATATCTTCATAGTGGTAGACCTGTAAAATGCTCCTGCTTTCCACAAAATGGAGTTAGTAAAACAAATGTGCGAAACGGTGGCGCTAAATTTCATGAAAAGGATATGGTCCTGCGAACCTAGCATAGTGTTGCCAATTCACCTCATTAAGAAGTAGCAGCCGATTAAAGATCAAAAAGACTGTTAGACATAGAATTTTCAGAGATATAAATAATTTTAGCTTCCTTTTTTTAATTGCTTACTTTTGTTTCTACGAGAAAAGTTGTTTAGTTCGGCTACAAATTACCTCGGCTATAAAAAAAGGAATTCCCCCACAATGTGCAGTTCGTTATAAGCGAACTCCACTATAGAAGATTATTTTCCAATTAAGCAAGTTACAAAACAGGAACTAGTTAAATGCGAGTTGACTTGTCGCTGCGAGTTGGCTTCATTAATATGCCTTGAAATAGTCTAAACAAATATCAGCTGTTCAGCACTTAAGCTAAATATTGCTTAATATTGTTTCCAATATTAATATTCGATCGAATCCATCGTTCGCATTTAGAGAAACAGGGGGTCAAATCTATGTTTTTTAATGCGCAAAAATATAATCAGCCCGATTTTGAAAGGCGTTAGCAATGGATATTTTAGTGTTTTTGTTCGTTTCCTTAAATCGATTACAAAAACCCCAAGATTTTCATCGCTAACGCCCTAAGCTATCATTTGAATAATAAACTATTGATGCTATCGTTAGTACTCGTATCATCGATATTTTGCTAAACTCTAGCATCAGCGTTTGAAAGTACTTCCATTTTTTAATTTCGTTTTCTTTGACTGTGCTGTGACTGCCAAAAAATTCAAAGCACAAGACAAAAAACGAACAAACGACTGTCAACTGTGCTGTTAAACGAAAAAAAATATTTAACTTAACTGTCGCTGTGCTGTGAAGATCTTCGCAGCTAAAGTTAAAGCAACAGCAACAGCATACATAATTCGACTGTTGGTTTTGCTGTCGCTTTGTTTTAAGCGGTCCATACACTACAACAGCATGCACGCTCAATCAAGCTATTGAGCAATCATGTCCGAAGCACATAACATACCAGCAAGCTGGTACAATATTAACTTTTTAAAAAAATTCATATAGCATAAAGTGTACCACGAACTTTTGAAACTGTGCTTTGACTGAACTGCTTGAAATTTCGGTGTTAAAGCAACATAAACAGTCATCAACAATGGCCGCTGTAGCTGTGCTATGACTTAACTGTACAGCAACAAAAGTTTAAAAAAATAAATAAACTTTTCGCGGCACAGCAAAAGCAGTTTTTTTAGTGCTGTTGCTGTTTTGCTGGCAGTTTTTCAAACACTGTCTACACCTTGCACTACAGTGGAAACATGTCTTCTATTTAAACAAAATAGCATATGCAGTTTATAAAATAGTTTTAAGTATCGGCAAATATACCAGAAGCACTTTGCCGAAGGAACAATACCTCTAAAATGTATTTAGATGTCCCGACTTTTTATCCAAAAGGTCAAATTTTCTTGAAGGGTCAAATTTTTAAAAATCTCACTTTGACCCATTTAGAGTTCCTCAATCGAGTCAAAATGTATGACAGACCCCCACTAATTTTGGAGGGCCGACCCATTTATGCCAGTGGCCTACCCTGTGGAACCCCTCCTGGGGGGTTCCTTATACAAACATTTGTGATTTTTTGAAATATTTGTATGGGAAACCCCCCAGGGGTGGTTCCAGGGGATATGCCACTGGCATAGGTGGGTCGGCCCTCCAAAATTAGTCGATTCTGATTCGATTGAGGAACTCTAAATAAGTCAAAGTGAGAGTTTTAAAAATTTGACCCTTCAAGAAAATTTGACCTTTTGGATAAAAAGTCGGGACATCTAAATACATTTTAGAGGTATGGTTCCTTCGGCAAAGTTTCTTATTTTGATCCCTAGAATACGATTTTCCTTGTACTTTGTGCGACCCGCCTAATGTATATATACACACATAATGCGAATCACTTAAATAAGGAATTTAATGTGACCAGCTTTAAACTAATATATTTATTTTCCAAACCGGATATTGGGCGATTACAAAATTTTACAATTTTAAGCTCGATATGCTTAATATTGAGTGTTGCAGCGCCTCTGGTGTTAAATGAGGTGTATTAAATTTTTGAAGCTGTGTTTAGTAGCTATTTTATTGGTTATTTTACTTCGCCGATGATTCTGCTATACAACAAAGGAGGGCGTCCGATGTTACATTACGATTAGTATCTGCTGAAGTCGGCATAGTTAGTTCAGTGACCAGTGACTATGCCTTCATCATTTGAACCTTCCTACAACAACTGATACAAAGGGACTCTAATGCTCCGGAATTCACTGATTTACTCCAACTCCGGCAGTGTGTATTGGAGCATTATCAAGGTGAAATAAGATTTTAAATTATGCAAACGCGACTTCTAATGTACCAGGAGTAAATAGAACTCCGCCTTTAGTTGCAAAAATAGTTCATCATTTCGATATTGAAACTTTTTTTCGTTAGAAAACTATTGTGATTTAAGTGATTTGTATATGTATGTATGTCTATGCAGATAAATTTACATATACATACATGTACTCGTATGTATGTTTGTGTGGGGGTCTATTTACACATGTAGGGTAAATTGTACTACCTTTAGTTGAAGACTAGATATTTATTTTGTTTTTTTTTTGGTATGAACTAGTGATGCTCGAATATTCGTATTCGTATTCGAATTGTCGAATATTCGGCCAATTTTAGATATTTGTATCCTTATTCGTATTCGCCAAATTCAGGCGAATACGAATACGAATATTTTTCCAAACAATTTAAATAAATAAATGCATAAATCCTAAACGAAATTTTAATATATGGCTAAAAAATATTACTTTGTACAAATCCATTAAATTTTTTATAAACATTTGTGCTTTGTATCATTTTCAAATATTATTTAACGACGATCATTAAAATGTTGGGCAATTTTTATTAACCTTAAGGTACGCCAACAGGAGTATGAAGTCCTTTTTCATAAAAATTTTTTAATATTTCATAATTTAATGTCTATAAATTTCACATACAATATTCGTATTCGTATTCGCGAATATCGTTTCATATATTCGTACTCGTATTCGTATTCGCGAATATCAAAAATTGACATTCGTTACATCACTAGTATGAACGTTTGATAGATGGATGTAACGTACTTGAGTTTTTTTTTTTTTGTATTCTGCACGTTTTAGTTTGAAGGTAAAACAAGCCTTAACATTTATTTCCCCCCTTTTGCAAACTAAACATGAACTACAATATATTCTTAATGTTATACACATACACACATTCACACATACATTTATTTCAACACTGTAAGTTTTCAAACACATGAATAAAGCAATATATTATGAACGTCTACACAAATTGTTTGTTTATTTACAAAAGATTTACAATTTATTATGTACGTACAAGGTGGGTCAAAAGTTACCATGGGGCCTTAAAACTTTAATAACTTTTTGGTTTATTAATCTTTTTTTTTTCAGATTATATGTATAATATACAAAATGGTATTTTTTTACACTAAGTATGAAAAATAATGTCTCTTAAATGACCAGCGTTTTCAGCTTAGGCACTGATGGGCTCGTTTTAGAGCATTTTCCTGAACATCTTTCAAAATTTGTGGCTGTAGCGTTCGAATTTCAGCAACAATGTTTGCCTTGAGTTCAACAATTGTCTCTGGCCTGTTCACATACACTCGCTCCTTCAAATAACCCCAAAGAAAATACTCGGGTGCTGTCATATCTGGCGATCGCGCTGGCCAAATAATTTCCGTATTTCTGGAAATTATTCGCTCTCAAACATTTTGACTTAAAAGTGCCATTGTGTCTCGGACAGTGCGGACAGTGGCTCCGCCCTGCTGAAACCACATACCAGGTCTATTTTCAAGAGCAAGACGTAAAAAATTTTCTATCATACCGCTCTCCACTTATGCTGTAAACACTTCCATCTTCATTCTCGAAGAAGTAAGGCCCAGTGATATTTTCAGATGTTTACCCACACCATATTGTACACCTAATGGGCTGCAATTGCCGTTGATGAATGGCTTTTGGATTTTCAGAACCCCAGAACCTACAGTTGTGCTTATTAAAAAAGCCATTCGAATGAAAATGAGCTTTATCACTCATAATCAAATTTTCAATAAAGTTGATTCTGTTGATTCTGTTATTCTGGTTCTTTGTTCAGTTGTGAATCTCTTCATTATTTATTATCCAAGTGTTATTTATATAATATGAAAAAAAAGTAAAAAACATATATAAACGAAAAAGTTATTAAACTTTTAAGGCCCATGGTAACTTTTGGCCCACCCTGTATTTGTACACACTTATAATTTTTAAATAAAAAATAGCTTAAAAGATTTTACAAACACATTCAAATTTTTTATTGTATTTTCGTTTAAAAAAAAATAGTTAAAGCAATAAAAGTGAAAGGGAAAATGAATTGAAAGTATTATTTTCTATTTTTTATTGAGTTATATAAATATTTAAGCCAACGGTGTTCAATATATTTAATATAAGCTATTTTATTATTTAGACACAGATAATCTCTTTTTTTAACTTACTTCTCTTTTTCAAAGTAGTCTCAGAGATAACAACTTTTTTATATGATATCATAGACACAGAAAAATGTCTACTTAAAATCTACTTAAACAAGGTTAATCTAATCTTTTTCGGGAATGATTTTGCTTCGTATGTGTTTCATGTTAATCTAACATGATTTATAGTAATTGGCAAAGAAAATTTTTCCTTTGAAACAACATTTATCAAAATGAAAAATCATGTTAAATCAAACTAATTTCAATTTGGAACAACATGAATTTAATTTAATGTAGTAATTGTAATTTATTAATTATTTAACTTACGAGGGGTTGACATAGACAACAGGAAAATTTTTGTTTGTATATAAATTGGCAGCTCCGGCCAATATTTGAACTCGCTGCCACAACAACTTTAAATATTCTTAAGATACACACTAATATGTACCATTTTTAATTAAATTTTAATTTAACATTGATCATTTAACATACAATTTATTTGAAAAGTTTTAGTTTTATTAAAAAAAAAAACAATGTGCTTTCACTTCAAAACAACATATTATTTCTAGCAAATGTAATGTGATTTGAATGAATTTGAATCAACCTTTTTGCATGTTGATTTTACATTGGTATTTTTTTCTGTGTATACGAGTAACTCAATAATGTGATTATGACAGTAAATGTTGAAATTGTGTTTTTAAAGCGTACCAGCTTGTTTTCGAAGTTCTTTTTTTATGTCCTTCATTTCAGTTGCAAGTCATGAAAAAAAAGAAAGAAAATCATCAATAAAATTAAGAAATCTGTATTTATTTCACACTCTTCTTGCAAATAAAACAAACTGAGTGTCTTGTATCAAGCAGACACACATCATAACTCATGTATTAAGGAAGTGAAAATGAAGCACTTACACATTACAAATCTAATAATTTCCATTAAAAAATGTCAACAATATATACTCTAATTCGTACTCGTAAAATAAATGCCATAAGCAGAAAAGTGTGAAAATGCCATTGCATTAAATAATTTTCTACTATAATATTTATTATTATTTCACTGAAATGCCATGGAAAACTTTGTTAATCCATTTTGTATGGTGTATAATGGAAAAGCAGCAAAGTAAGAGGAAACTTTAAATTGTTGCATGATGACAGATTTATGAGAGCGATGAAAAACAAGTATAAAACAATATAAATGTATGCAGTGCATTATTCATACTTTACATAATCACAAACTTTACTTTCTTTAGCTACTTAAGCACTTAAATATGTATGTGTGTATTCCCCCTTTTGAATAAAAATAATAAGCGATTACATGTTCCAGTTATCATCATGATCCCTGCACAGTGGGGATGTTTTTGTTGGAGTTGAAATCGTAAGGAATTTTAACTTTACAAGTTATTTAAACTTAATTGATTTTTATGTTTACTCTAACTGTTTTTCATACATGAAATACCGAAGTATATTTATTTGACATTAAGTCTTTAATTATTTAATTTTAAAATTTAGCTTGTTTTTATGGTTAAGCAATTGTCTATATGCATTTCGTTCCCGCTTTTGGAACTCCTCAGTAGACTTCAAAAAATAAAATAGATCCAAAATTCGAATAAAGATGCTTGTTTTGTAAAGATTTTTGTTTGCGGGTTTCAAACTAATTACGTTTATATATTGTGATTCTCAATATATTATTAATAGTTTTACTATAAACATAATGAGGGTGGCGTTGGCTGAAGTAGTTAGCACGTTGACTACAAAAACCTGTAGCCTGGGTTCGAGCCCGGTCTCCGACAGTCATTAAAAATAACAACACCACGCATTTTTCTGATGTGCATTAGTGTCCTTTGTATCAGTTGTTGTGGGAAAAGTTCTAGTGATGCAGGCATAAGGCACTGGTCACTAAAAACTATACCGACTTCATCAGATAATAATTCTAATGTACATCAGAGCGCCCTCCTTCGCTGTGTAGCAGAATAATTGGCGAAGTAAAATAATCAATAAAATGGCTACGCGTCATTTGACACCAGATGGCGCTGCAAAACTGCATTATCAAAAATGTGCAAAGAGCAGAGTTTTAAAAGAATGAAGCCTTCCTCTATCCTCTATCTCTTCCTTCACCACCTGTCTTCTGTATCACTATCATTTCCCTATCACCCTCTCTCACTATCTTCTCTTCAATTAACAAGTAATACAAAGGGATCATTGTATTGGACCCAAGTGAGCTGGACTCTAAATTTCACCCTTCCTTACCAGCAGCCTGCTAACCTAACCTAACCTACTACAAACATACTAAGTTTGTCAGCTAAATTCAAAAATTTTTTGGGTTGAAGTCTACTGACGAGTTCCAAAAGAGGGAACGAAATGCATATAGACAATTGCTTAACCATAAAAACAAGCTAAATTTTCAAACTAACCTTTTTTCCTAAATTTAGCTATTTGATTATTTGATTATTTTTATGTCCAAAAAATTTTGAGAATCTTGGATACTGGATATTTTTGGAAAATTTTTAATCACTCCCAAACTTAAGGAAATTAATATATTTAGGGAGATTTCTAGTTTAAGTTAGCACAAGCTCAGATAGTGTACGTTAAGTAAGGTTAGGTTAAGTTAGTTTGAGTTTATTTAATTGAGATTAATTTATATTAGGTTAAGTTTAGATTGAGTTAGGGTAGGTTAGTAGAGTTTGTGTCCAACAGCTCTTTTTTTTTTTTGAACTAGTTCGGTCGCGTTTGAATCAGAAGTTGCTTCAAACCCATTTAGTTTACACTCATGTTTTTGAGCGGACTTGTGTCCAACAGCTCATTTTCCTTCAAAAGCGCTGTTGGACCCAACTCTATAGGTTAGGTTAAACCAGTTTTACTTAGATGAGGTTAAGTTAGTTTTGGTTCTGTCAGATTAAGCTAAAATTAGGTTTCGGTAACTTTGGTTAAGTTTTATTAATAAGTTAGGTGAGTTAGATAAAGTTAGGTTAGGTTCAACCAGGTTTATTTAGATCAGATTAAGTACTGTTTAGCTGGCTTAGGTTGAGCTAGCTTATCTTAGCTTGAGTTAGCTTAGCTTCAGTTACAAGTAGGTTAGGATCAGCTATATTAGGTTAGGTTCAGAAGAGGAGCAATCAATATTGTCTCAATCTGTTAACACTATTGCTCTATAACATGTTGTCAACTCTTAAAAAGAAATATGAGGGGTGTTTCCAATAAAGAAACCAAAACTCTATAAAAGTTGGTTTGGTTAAGAACCTTGTTTCCTCAATGTAGTTTTTCCAACCTGAATCTCTAAGATATGTCTTCTGGTCCGACTGAATTCTAGACAGGGGCACAATTAGTACTTTAGTGTTTCATCATCTTCCTGTCAGGCTCTATATGTTATATCATCAACAGCAGCCATTCAATCCATGTGATTCTTGAACTCTGTTTGTTTGTGGTATTACGCTTGCCAATCTCTGCAGTGTTGAATCTTTTGAATCTTATAATCTTTTTGACCTTTTCCTCATTTGGGTTTCCCCGCTGCCTTTCAGTCACTCTTCTTCCCACTAGATTTCTGCCTACCTCTGATATATAGTTCTAACCATGGTTAAGGTTTAGTACGTTTTTTAATTTGTAAAAATGGTTTGGCATTTTCTAGTGGTTTGTCTGTCGTTCAGTTATGATTCCATGTTGGTAAGCTTATCCATCTCTCCTTTTCCAGCGATACCTTGATGTCCTGGAATTCATATTATCTTGATGTCTCTACAATACCTGCATAAGTTTATCTCATTTTTGCATTGAATGACGTTTTGAGACTTAACTTTATGATTTCTTAAGGCTTCGACAACTTCCCTACTATCCGTAAAGATACAGATTGATAGTCTTCCATAATATCCGTTATCTCAGTCTGAAATATTGTAGAATGTTGTAGAATCCGCCTGTGTATAGAACAGTTCTAGGGATATTCCCTATTATTGTTACTCTCTCCCATTCCATAATTTTTGATGTTATGATGATTCAGTTAATTTGTAGATATTTAATTGGGATTTTATGACAAATTCGAGTGGTGACGTTGCCTCTGGATAAGATATTTAGTATTGTATATATAATTAGGTTAACTTAGTTTATAAGGTAAGGTTAAGGTGAGTTAAGCTTGGTTTAGTTTAAATTAAGGTTAAGATTGCTTAGGTTCAGTTAGGTTGAATTGGGGTTTCTTAGGTTGGGTTAGGTTACTATATTTTAAGTTGCGTTAGGTTAAGCTTAATAAGATTAAGTAAGGTTATGCTATGTTTACCTATGTTAGATTAAGTCCGGTCAGGTTTTGGTCAGCATGACTAATGCCAGAAAAAAGAATATGGAAATCTAGCAAATTAGATGGTCAACCATTACCAAAGTAAGCTAGACTAATAAGCGATTTGTGGAATTTAAGCATTGAATGAAAGGAAAGTACAGGAATCTGATTAATACAGAACTGAATTCCTTAGGGACATGATGTCTTCAGCAATACCTACACCGCTTTGCACTGATAGACTCGCCGTGCTGTACGCATTGAATTGTTTGAGGACGCTAGACGTGTGTTTTTCACCTGTTTTAGATATAATATGCAAAGCTCACTTCTCGAACAGCTGATACAGAATTCAGTTGCTAGTTAGAAACAGATTGCAAGCTCTATGAGTTCTGTTATTCTAGAAGTTCGCAGGGGTCTGATAAAAGTGAAGTAAGGGTAAGATGAATTATTCATCCTAGTTAAGAAATACCTCTACTCTAGTACTACTGGGAATAGTAAAATTTTTGAGATATGATGTAGTTTTGTATGTATGTGGAGAAATAGAAAATGCTGTATACCAGTGTTCGGATCGCTGGTATAAAGATTCCACAAAAAAGTTAGGTTAGTTCAAGTTAGGCTAAGTGTATCCTAAAGGCTCAGTTACCCAATTGTAATGTAATGCAACTGCAACGTAGAAAACAGTTGATCGATATTTTATGCGAAAAGTAGGTTACGCTACATTAAATCTCTATAACCATTTTCATTACTTTTCACATAACAATATCGATCAGCTGTTTCCTACTGTTGCAGTTACATTGCATTACAGTCGGCTAACTGAGCCTTAAGATAGGCTACGTTAAGTTAAGTTAAAAAATTTTATTTTAAGGCTCAGTTAGACGACTGTAATGGAATGTAACTGCAACGGTAGGAAACAGCTGATTAATATTGTTATATGAAAAGTAATGTACATCTCTACAGCCATTTTCATTACTTTTAACATAACAATATCGATCAGCTGTTTGCTACCGTTACAGTTGCATTCTTTAACAGGCGGCTAACTGAAGCTTTAGTTTAAATGTAAATTTTTTTGTAAGAACTCTCGCTAATGCAGACAAACCCCTTTAACGGTGCTGTGGGCTGGAGCGTGTTGACTATGTAGCAAATTGCGGTCTTTAAGTGCCTGAGTGTAATCTCTAACCGTAGCCAATCATGTCAAAATCATAGATTTTTCTGACGTAAGTTAGTGTCTTAGCTAATGCATGTCAAAGCGACTTCCTTGGTCGATTTTTTTTTGGCAGTGAACCATTGACGTAGTGAAATAAGTAATCAAATGGCTACATAGTTTAAATTAATGCACCTATAAAGCACCAGAGGCGCTGCAAAGTAGCTATAAGCTGAGCAAAATGCGCATTATCCGAGTGGTAAAACGCATTAAGCTTAATTATGTTCTACTTCAGTCTCTGCGCTATCTCTGCAATGTCCATTTCTCGTACATTGCCTGAGGACCACTTAAAGCCAAGACCGCTGTCTGTGTTGGCTTTAAGGGTTCTATAAAGATTACACACAATTTATTAATGAATGACTGCCTTATAAAGTGCAGGAATTTAACCGGGTTTTCTTTGTTTGTTATAAAAACTGATTAGGTTAGGTTAGGTTGGGCTAGGTTAGGTTAAGAAGGGTGGTGCCAGAAATGCACTTCACTCGGAGACCCTATTGGGTCCATTGTGATTCCCTTCTAATTGACCATTAATGCCCGTAATTTCTACAGACAGGTAATTTACCTAAGGTTTTTACCCACGAGTTTGCCTTATAAAATTCAACTTACACGATAGATATCTAGGCACCAATAGATATCTACTTGTAGAAATTACGGAGCTAAGAGTAATATTTACTTCCCCCCACTTTTTCCCCTAAAAGTGACCCTATTATCCATCATTGAGCCACTTAATTCCCAAGATGAAGCCTTTAATGTCCGCTAGTTGACACTTCCCGGTATCAGTAATGCTCTCATGGAAACGCCTGCTCAGCCATCTAAGCCTAAATGGCAGATAATATGTTCAATGGTTGCTGGTTCCTCTTCATCCCCGCACATCCTACAGAAATCTGCAGTGCTAGTTTCCCATATGCTGGTTCTTGCTCTGACTGAGCAGTGACCAGGCAACGTGCATATCATGATTCGCATCACCTTTCTATCCATGTCCACTAACAGTTTGGATCTTTCTGAATCAAGTTTTGGCCACGTAGCCCTCAAGACTCTGCATAAAGACTGTTTAGATCCAAATATGAACCAGAAATAGTGGAACAGAATTAAAAAAAGAATAAAACACATTAAAAAACAATCGCGTAAAAATTGTGTGCATGTAAATTCATTCACGTGAAATTCTTTGCTTATCAGGGTTAGGAAGATTAATGCAAATAAAAAACCACACATGCAATTGCCATGACTAATAACCACCCCTGTTATAAGTATATTTTAAAGGGAAAAAAGTCTTAACTATTATATTATAGAAACAAAAATCTTTGAAAAGTATTATCATTTTCCTTTAGTCTTACCTGTTATATTTTTTTTAGGGTAGTATGTAATAAAAGTTTGGCCGGATGTTTGCAATCATAATCTTACGAGTATACATGTGTGGGAAAACAACTGCATGTACTTAAAACAGAAATAGATTTCCCAACAGGAAGGATATAGATACATGCACATTCACATAATTATATACATACATACATACATACATACATCTGCATTCTTACTTATATTTGTATTTACTACATATTAACACAACAGCAAATCCAGTAACTAATTAAAAATTTAGGGCAACAACGACAAAGGAAGGAATGAAACATTGTTATAGTTTGAGTAGTGAGTAGAAGTTTGTTGTAAAATGAAGTGAATAACTTCTGTTGTAAAACAAAGGTAATGATTAAATTATTTTTTTTTTTTTTGCATAGTATGGCTTAAAAACTTTAAATATTTTTACAATATAATCATCTATAGATATAAAATCGTTGTGTGTGTTTGTTAGTAACGCCTAACCTCTGAAACTATAAGAGCTGTGGAGCTGAAATTTTAAGCACAGGTCCGATAGGTTTTTGTTTTATTTTTAACCTAACAAACGATCATGGTGTGAAGTAAATAAATAAAATAATTGAGGGTAAGACACCGTTTGCCGGTTTCAGCTGGTATTATTCTATCATTGTATTATATACATACGAGATGGATCATTAACTCAGTGTCTTTTTGAATTTCCCGCCACTTGATTGAAATGGCAACACTGCTCTTGCCAAGAGGCAACTGTCAACAAGCCGTGTCATTTAGTTTGTGTTGCGCAGCCGTTGATAACAGACTACCTGGCCTTTTGAGAAGAAAATGTAAAAAAAGTGAATTTCGTGTGCTCATTAAACATTATTTTTTGCGAAAAAAAACCCTCAATCAAATCAAAAAAAAGCTCGATATATACTAAAGGGACTCTGCACCATCACTTTCAATGGTATAAAAGTGCTTTACTGACTTTCGTTGTGGTCGCACAAGTACAAATGACGCTGGACATTCTGGACGGCCAATTGAGATCAGTACACCCGAAAATGTCGAAAAAATCCACGATATGGTTGGTGTTGGCCGCTCGAATAGTAAAAGTGCTTGAGATTGTTGATGTCATAGGCATTTTAAATGATCAGCTGGGCTTGAGAAAGTTGTCTGCAAGATGGGTGCAGCGTTTGCTCTCAATTGACCACAAACGTAAACGTGTGACAACTTAAAAGGATTGTTTGGGGTTGTTTAACCGCAATCCGAATGAGTTTTTGCGGCTTTTTAAAACTGTGGATGAAACATGGATCCATTACTGTACTCCGGAGACGAAGCAGCACTCTAAACCTGCTCCGATAAAGGCCAAGGTGAGTTTGTCGGGCAATAAGGTGATGGCAACAGTTTTTTTTTTTTGGATGCACGCGGGATAATCCACATCGATTACCTTCAAAAGGAAAAAAAAACAATAAACTACGAATATTATGCCAACTTATTAGACCGATTTAATGAGGATTTAAAAAGAAAACGACCCCAACGGCCAAGAAAAAAGTTCTTTTTCATTAAGATAATGCACGATTGCACATGTGTGCAGTCTCAATGGCCAAACTCTATGAATTGGGCTACGAATTGGTACCCCATCCGCCATATTCTCTGGACTTAGCCGCTAGTGACTACGTCCTATTTCCAAACTCAGGGAAATAGCTCGATAGAAAGAGATTTAGCTGCAACAACCAAACAAATGCCTATTTTAAGGACCTCGAAAAATCCTACTTTTTTTTTTGGAAGGGATACAAAAACTGGAGAAACATTGGACTAAGTGTATTGAGTTAAAAGGAGCATATGTTGAAAAATTAATTTTTGTTTTGCAAAAAAAAACAGTTTTTCGTTCAAAAAGTTACGGACTTATTAATCCGACTTATTATTTTCGCATATATCCCGCTACTTTGTTAGCAGTTACAGTGGAATCTCTCTTGAGCAGACACTGAAGGGACCATTGAAATGTGTCCGTACAAGGGGACTGTCCAGTCAAGAGAAAACTGAACATTTAAATGGAGCACTGACGGGACCTGTCAAAAGTGTACGTCTAAAGGGGGGGTCCGCCTGTAGGAAGTGTCCGTTAAGGGAGATTCCACTGTATTTGAAATGTGCTAACCAAGCACTTTCATTTGAGACCCATGTAAGTAGGTTCAATTCTGAAATGTTCACGCTATGGGCCATTTTCATATTGTGGTCGTGCAAAACATGCTTCATGTTAATTCCTTAAATGTATTTATTCATCCCTTTTATTTGAGAGCAATATTGATTGATGTAGTTTTTGTCCAAAAATACGAGTATACATTTCTATTTGCTATTTTGTTGTCTACATACCAGAATTTTTTTTATACATCCGCAGGGCAAGCCATATACCGAGTGTCAAATAGTTTAGAAAGGGCGATGCTATAGCGCACATCCACTTGGAGACTCAGATGGATCGACTGTGAGTGGCAAGTATATTTTAAATTATTTGAAGTTTCCTTCTCAAAAATTTTTTTATTAAATACCCATATCTTGGGAGTGGATAAAAAATAGTGTTACACCATCTTGGGGCACATGCCATATTGTGTTTGCACCAATTTCACTATATTTTGGATTTCCTTCTATTTCATTTCATAGCCATTTCATGGGAGCTGGTAAAAAGTAGTGGTCCGCATCCACCTGAATGAAATAAAGTCAGTTTCACTATATTTTGTGTTTCCTTCTCTTAAGTCCCTTTGACACCCATATCATCAATATTTTGCCTGGATCGATTTCATAATTTTTGATCTTCCCGAATCTTTCTTTCATTTGGCATACATATTATGGCGGTAAATAAAAATAGTAAAAAAAATTTACATATGTGTGGAAGCATTTGGTTAAAAGTACCAAAAAGGGCACAATTTTACCCCTTTTTTATAAGTGAATTTTCAAAAAGTGAAATAACTTGTTCGATTGATAAAATAATTCGGGAACTTTTCTTTGTGGGATGCAAAAAAGATACCAAATTCATTCTGTACCCGTTTTACCACTCAAAAGTGCAAATATTGAAAAAGTACCAGCTACGCTTGTTCCTTAGCAGCATTTATATGTTTTTGGAATTCCCTTCGCATTTTAAATTCCAAAAATTCCTTCTTATTGGATCTATACATCGAGCCTACCTACAACATTTAAAGTCTTTTATTTTAATGGTTTTGGGCTGGGCTATGATCACCCATTGTGTTTCAGTCCAAAGCAAGGTTTTTTACTGCTTGTAATAGCTCGTTTTAGCTAGTTTCTTTTAGCTGCGGATCTCGTGCAGCTCGAAATTTTCTGGGCGGCCCCTAAGGGTGAAACTGTTTTTTATTGATTTCAATTACATGTGGAACTAATCAAAATTTAAGGGTCCATTCACTTTAGCTCGGTGTGGCCACCTTTTTGCTTGACTATGACCTTCAAACCATTAAAAAAAATTAGTTGCATGCCGCACGAATATGATTGTGCGGTATTTTGACCCATTCCCGTATAATAGTTTTCTGTACTGGAATATAGTCCATCGGATTTGCATCTTGCGAATTTTAAAGCCATAGTGTGGATGTAAATGAAGTGTGGAACAGTTTTGAACTGTTCTTAGTCCACACGAGCTTTATGCGACGGTGAGGAGTCTACTTCCATTTAATTTTTAAACGACTTCAAAAAAAGGAGGAGGTTAACAAATTTTTTTTTTTGGTGTTACTTCATAACTCAATCCATTTTACACCGATTGTAGAAATTTTTTTTGTCTCAGAGGGTATAGCTTCCAATTGGTCCCTTTGTGAAAAAGTGGGCGGGACACACCCACAATTTTTTTATTTAATTTTATGATATTTTGGGCGGAGTCACGCCCATTAGAATTTTATGTTTTATTTTAAGTGGTTTTACTTTACTGATTTTTACAAGACTTAACACGCACCCTGAGCTCTGAAAACACACACAATTTTGCATTTAAAAAATGGGCGGAGGTAAGCCCATTAAAATGTAATTTTATATTGCACGTACTTCTTCTTATCTTCTTCTATTAGATATTTGCATTAAAGTCGGTTTTTTTGGCAGAAAGAATTATTATGTTATTTTAATTTCGATTTCTGAAGCCCTATTTTTAGTAATTTAATGCGATATATCCCATTGTGCAACTCAAACACTTCATTTTCAATTACTAAAGAATATTTTCTTAATTGATGCCGATGACGCTTTCGAGATGGTAAAACGTAACAACATGTGGTCTTTGGTGTTTGGAACTATTTACTATATCTCATTATCCAACACACTAGTGTGACGGGAGTCCATTTTCATAGTTAGATTCTCCATACTTTGTTTTTATCAAAATTATTAAACATACGTAGTGTGTTTATTTTACGTTACCCTACGTCTATATCTACCTGATATGTTTTCATTATGATAAATGACAAATTACATATGAGAAAAACAGCTCAAATTCACCAAGACAATCCCACTTATTGTGAATGGCGTCGTCAACGTCACATCAAGACGACACTAAATATTGTCACTTGTCTACTCTTTATCGGCAACAAGGCTTTTTAAATTAATGGAGCATGTTAATAGTAGCCAATTGTTGTCGACAAAGAGTAGACAAGTGACAATTTTTACTGTCGTCTTGATGTGACGTCGACGACGTCATTCACAATAAGGGAGAATATTTTTAAAATTATGCTGAAGCTACCATGGTATTTCAGAACAAGAAAACACGAATTGAGCGACAGTCATATATTTGCTGTTGTAGAGGTTAAAGTTTTACATATTCGGATACGTACTCCTTCGGATCCGTAGCTCTTATAGTTCCCAAAAATGCAGCCTGTGGCAGACACACACAGACAGACCTTTAGCGTACGGAACCTTAAAACAACGCTGACTGCTGCAAATTTTATTAAAGTAAATTTATTCGCTCGAGAAATATCGTTGAGGACAATTTTCGAAAAAAGCATTTTATTTTGATAAACACACAAGTTCTTGTCAACTCGATTTTCAGGATTGCATACCTGTCTGAACTATTTTGATCGTATTTCAAAAATCAACTGTATTCCATTTCAATAATAACACCTTATGTAGTTGAAATAAGTAATAAATAAATAAAAAGATAATATAGTAAATATGATTTATATTATAGTCTAGATTTATTACGAAATGTTCTAACTAAAACTTAAATATATTTACATACGTACACATATTTTGTCATTTAACTAATAAGCAATGTGAAAATAGAGATAAATCTTTTTTAAAACCACAAAAAAATGCTAATTTTCATTATCGTTTCATGTGTATACATAAATTTTGTAACATAGAACTTTTTTAATAACAATAATCGCTGAATTTATAGAGAAAATTTCCACACTGCGTTTCTCCAGCTGGCAGAAAGAAGCTTTAAGTCAAAGTGAAATTTACATTTATTATCTCTTTTTGTGTGCTGCCATTAAATATGATTTTTTTTTGTGTAAAAATTTCAACTCATGAATAAATTCTGAACTTAACTTTTTGATTCAGTCAACGAAAAGCATGAGTTGCATTAACTTTTATTTGAAGCTCTGTCTATCTGTGCGCTTTTATCACTATGCTTGATGCTTTTTATTTTCAAAAGCCCTTGGAACACATATACTACATACGCCAAGGCCTAAAAATAGATTTACTGGCAGACTTTTTAACAAATATTTACATATTTAAGCTGTTAATAATGGTAAAAGAGTTTTCTAAAATTAAAGCCATTAACAACAGCGTTTAAAGAAATGAAAAAAAGCTATTTATTAATTAATCTTGTTTGTCAACAAACTTTATGCGAGTGCTTTAATGTGCGACTTCTCGAAGTGGCAAGGTATAAAGTAAAAGCTGACAAAACTCTTTTAAGAATGACGACAGCAGAAGTTAAAATTTCTACGCTGGAATTTAAAAGTTAAGTTAAGTTATTTGTTGCTCGTCTGCTAAGAGTATTATTCCGACATTGTGTGGAGTTTGAGTAAAGATTAAAATCGATTTCATTTCATGCACACGAAAACAACCTTTTGTCTTTATATGAATCAGCATCAGGCCTGATTTGGTGAGTTGCAATCAATAGCAGCAGAAAGGACAACATATTTGAACAGTTGAAGGATTAAACATTTTAACGTAACAGAGAGTTGAACCTGATGCAATATTGTCAACCTTTTAGAACGAGAAAGAGGTTAATACAAATCAAATAAAAAGTTTAGGTTAATGCATGAAAATGTATTTACACTATTTTATTCATACAATGAATAATTATTAATAATCTTACTTCATTAGCTGAATGAATGTTTTTTCTCTAAGTGTATAAAAACATGTAAAGTTTGTCAATTTGGTTTTTAAAAGTCGAGAAACAGAATCTGTAATCACTGTAATAAACAAATATATATAATAAAAGAATTAATTGACAAATAGAAATTCAAAATAAATGGTAAAATGGTGCACTGAGAGGAAAAAAGATTAGATTAGTTTTACATTTTCCAACGAAAGCTAATAATTTTTATAACAGTTAAAATGCAACAATATATATTAGACAAAAATCGACAATGATAGTAAAGCAGATTATGAATTTTATTTAAAAAAAATAACGAGCGTAGTTAACTCAGTTCTTTCAAAAAACATTAACACAATAGCCCAATTCACAAACTTGTGCAAATAGTCTTGCAACTAGCGATGCCAATTTAGCACGTTTCGCGCTAGATTTAGCGCGTTTTGACTATGCCAAAAGCGTTTGTTTTTTGTTTAAGGTGCGTTTAATAAAAACGTGTTAAATTAGCGCATTTTGAATCAAGTCAATAGCATCATTTCATTTCAATACAAATTTGTTTAGTTTTTTTTTTTTTTGTATAAATTCAACAATTTCCTAGTATCCAAAACTATGATAAAATTTTTTAAATGGCTAATAATTCAGCTGTCGCAAATAAAATTCGCTTTGACTGTGGTTAGAATTAAAAACGCATTTTATTAATACTGTAAATGGCAAATATTATGAAACTTCGCAACTAAAAATATGTACTCGTACTCGTGACACAAAAAAATTTATATAACTTATTAAGCATATATTCTAGCTGAAGTACAAAAAGCATTTGAATCGCAAAACTATTCGACAAATTAAAAAGTTTGATATAGAAAATTAAAATAAAAACTAGGTATTTCGATCATTAGCAAGACGATTCTGATTCTGCATTAAATGATTTCAGTTATTTAGGATATAATTTGGAAGAAGCAATATTTCAATACAAACATCGAATTTTATTAAAATTCAATTTAGCGCGTAGGAAAATAGGGCGTTTTGGCTAGAAATATTTGACAATGCTGTAAATTAGCGTGTTCTAGCGCGTTTGAGTTATAAATAGTTGGCATCGCTGCTTGTATCGTAGCATGTGCAAAATGGTAGGGTATATTGATACTCACCACTTATCATTTCAAATACTCGCCACTTTAAAATACATTTGCGGCGAATTCATGCAGCTTATTATATTCACCATATCAATGCTGTTCAGCCAATTCCTAAACTTGTTAAATAATTATTTAGTTCAAACTCATGTTATACATTATTGTGATTTGTTGCAGGGTTCATGACTTTACTTAGTTACATTAGTTCACCACATGTGAGCTTAGCAATATTACGAACCAAATTCTTTTCATCTCTGCACAACCATGTTGAATTTCGAAATTCGCTTTAGTTTCTCTGAAGAACCCAGCAGAGAATGTTGTCTTCAAACAGTTTCGCCGTAAGTAGAAGAAAATTCGTACATGCAGTATTTTTGATATTTTTTATTTCAAACGTACAAACAATACTAAAAATGTTCTAGGTGCTCGAAATATTTTTTTATTATTATTTATTTATTAAAAATATGATAAATGTGCACATAATTATGATTAAAGGTCAAAGTGATATGTGTTTTTGCTTCAAAATATTAAATAAATCTTAAAAAAATATTACCATAAATATTAAACAAATTTATATTAATACAGGCGATTACAACTCTAATATAAAATGTTGCTTAATATAAAAATATTTTTGATTTATTCAATGTAATCTAGATCACTTTTCTAATTATGGACGCAAATCGTCGGGTGGTTGGCTACAGGTTCGCCGCACAGAATATTAAGAATACATTATTAGTGCGGCAAACCAATAACCACTGGAAGAAACAGGAAATGATTCCTTTTGGTCCAGTATTTTCAATTCCTGTTTTATTAGGAATGGAACTGTATTTTTTTAATTAATGTGGCTTATTAAAAAAAAGCAAGAATAGTTGATTAAGAAATGCTAAAACGCACTTCATCTCTTGGGCAGAGATCAATTACTCAGAGCAACTATTTTGTATTCAGTATTTCATATTTTAAGATACAGGCAAGTCCCAGTATAATGAACAACATAAATTCGGGCACATCGTGTAACAGTATGTTTGTTATATTATATATGTATGTATGACAGCTAAAATTCAAGGGGTATTCTAAAGCGAGCAACAAAATATTTTGAAAAATTAATGTAAAGTTAAGGTCAAAGTTAGTGTATTATTAACAATGAATTTTAAAAATCAAAATTGAAATGTATTCTATCAGTTAATGTAATTTTTACCATTTAACTTAGACAACTTACTGCATCTTGGTAAACGTAAGTGGCAAACTCTTGAAATTTTTAAAAACGCTAAAACTAAAAAATCTCAAATATTAAAAAAACTACCAAAACGGAAAAATCGCCAAAAACAAAAACAAAAAATTGCAAGAACGAAAAAAAGCGCCACACTAAAAAAAATCTCTAAAATTAAAATAAATCACTAAACACCGAACAAATCGCCAAAACGAAAAAAAGTCGCCAAAATGAAAAAACGCCACAAACCGAAAAAAATCGCCTTAACGAAAAAAAGCGCCACACTGAAAATAAAAATCGCTAAAACTAAAATAACTCGCCAAAAACCGAAAAAATCGCCAAAAAAAAAACAGAAAAAAATTTCTATATTTAAAATAAATCTTTAAAACACCAAAAAAATCGCCAAAACGAAATCAAAGTTCAAAACTAAAAAAAAATTAAAACCAAAATTGCAAAAAGCGTCAAACCTTATATTAGATTTTGGCTGCACTGAAAACAGGCTGCTAAAGCTTTTACACTCGAAATAAAAATAATCCTTGTATCGTCACCCAAAACCCAAAAAGCCGTAACTGAACTATTTATTTTTATTTATAGGAGAAGCGAACGAACAAATTTTTAAATTCAAGAGTTATTTATTTTTTATTAGCCAAATTTTAGAACTAAGTTTAGAAAACCCATGCGGATGGGATCCAATAAAAAAATTATGAAACAATCACTTTTTCCTAATGGTACTTACGCTCTCTTGGAATCGCTGTTTCTGAGACCAAAAAGGGGTAAATGCATTGATGTTTTTTTAATAAAATTAACAATAAGATGCATATTTAGTCAAATTATGTTTGATACTTTGTGTTTCCTTTAATTTTAATACAAATTGTACAACATTTATTAAAACTTTTTACAAAAAAAAATAGCGTAAAATTTATTTTATTAGCGAAAAAACACAAACCAAAAATTATTATTATTATAATGAGTTTAAAGCACAATTTTGGAATTTGTTTGAAAGAGAAAATAATTTAAAACACTTCTAATGACTTTCACGACTACCGTTTGAATCTCCCAAATATGTATTTGAAAGTACATAATTTCTAATTTTTAACCGACTTCAAAAAAGGAGGAAGTTATCAATTCGTCTATATTTTTTGGGGGTGGTGTTACTTCATAACTTGGTTCATATTAGACCGATTGTAAAATTTTGCTATTATCTAAGAGGGTATAGCTCCATTGGTCCCATTGGAACTAAAAAAAAATTGGGCGGAAACACGCCCACAAATTGTTTGATTTGATTTTATGACATTCTACTTATTTGATTGCTGCGAAACCTAGCAAACACCTTTGGTTCTTGTAATTAATCAATTTTAAAGTTGCAAAACTGGGCGCGGCTACGCCCATTAAAATCTTTTACTATATTTCACGTGGTTCTACTTAACCGATTTTTACGAAACTTCCCTCACACCTAGAGCTCAAAAATATACCCAATTTTTCATTTGAAAAAATGGGCCGAATAACGCCCATTTAAATTAATCGGCCATGTCACAGAGTTCAATTCCGTTCGGAAACGGAATTCTATCCACCTCATTTTTGTAGGAGATGGTGTCTAAAAAAGAAAACTAAAATACGGGAATTTGTAAGGTGTGTCCAGACTGTTAGGGGGCGCTGGTAAGCTGGGGTATGCTCCGGCTAGGGCTTGATATCTTGAGGTGGATTCAATTCCGTTTCGGAAGGGAATTGAACTCTGTGACATGGCCGAATATTTTATTTTCGGTGGTTCTACTGTGCCGATTTTTACAAAACTTCCCTCACACCCTAAACTCTGAAAACACACGAAATCTTGCATTTAAAAAATGAGCGGAGGCACGCCCATTAGAATCTAATTTTATATCTCACAAATTTTTTTCGAAAATGTTTACCATTGAAGTTGGTTTTTTTAGGCAGACTTATTTGTATAAAAGTGTAGTTAGTGCTTTTTAGCTGACACAAATGTAGTTTCGGCCTTTTGAATTCCGTTGATAAAATCATTATTTTTTGGCGCATCCTTGCAAAATGTTAAGGAAAGATGTATTTATGTTATTTACCTCATTATCAATAAATTTAGATTTTAGGTCAAGATATTTAAGTATTTTTGTATACTGCCATGTATAGGGTGCATAACCGATTCCCGAAATAGTGACATAATTACTATATATGAAAACTAACATGAGACTAGAGCAGGAGGCCCTCTTTGCGATTTAACTTAAGCTAACCACCCTCCTCAAACAAATTGATTAAATTGTGAACAACAATTTAATATTTAGTATATTTTTGGATGAGATGTATACAATCTTTGTATGCAATCGCTACTTAAAAATAAAATACAAAAAAATATGTATAAAATAAAAACGTTTTATTTATTTGCCGAGACATCTTCCAGCGACTACAGATACTATAATCTCAAATGGTTAGCCGGCAAATTTAAATGCCTATTTACATAATTATCAGTAATGTTCCGTTTTTTATTTTCATTTTAGATGATTAGTTCGGCCATGAAAGCTAAAAACTAAAAAAAAAATAAAAATATTGAGTAGGAGAATAAAAATCTTAAAATTCTTTTACTTTTTCGGTTCTTTAAACAAGCAAATGTTTTTGAAAAAAAAAACAAAAAACAAAATTAAAAGCCACATATTTCTCAATTTAAACAGCATACTCGGCGTTAATTTAAATTTTAAACAAACGAAAGAAACAATTTGTGAAAAAAAATAATGAAACCAAATTCTATGCAGTAAAATTATAACAAATATATTCAAACTCAAGCGGATTCATGGCAAACGTTTGAGCGATTGGCTGAGTGACTGACTGACTGCCAGTCGAACGGACTGAATAACTGAATCAATGAATGGTAACTAGAATATGATAATTTGCTATTCTTCCAGTTAAGCTATAGACAAATGCCTCTCTGGTACTGTTTTCAGCAGTTTTAGAATTATTTTAATATTCCAACAGTGTACATCGGTTTTAAGTATTGAATGTATGTATGTATGTGTGTACATCAGTCAGTCACTCAGTGTGACAGACAGTCAGACATCTGTAATTTGCACCATGCCTCATAAACAAAGCAACCTTTTTTTATCTTTAATATACAATAAATATAAATATATGTTTATTTTTGCTTTATTGAATATTTTTGAATTATAATCATGGATTGATTGTGTGTGATTGTGTGTGTAGTATCAAGACAATGCAAGGAGTTTCTCATATTGACAGGGAAAAGAACTGAAAAAGCATAAGAATATCGGAGTATTATTTGGAGTTTCTACTTAAAACTTAGATCAGAAAAACTTTTGATGGCCAAGCGCTTAAAGTAAATACAACTTTCAGAGCAGTCAATCGTCGTTATCGTGAATATTTTTTCGCTCTAAATATTTTCCAAACCTGAAAAAGTTTTCCCAATTGTTTTGATTCCCTTATCATCAATAATCACCCCTGTTCAATTATAATTATCACGTCTAATTTGGCTTACAAAGTGATATGAACTTTAGCCTAATCAAATCATAAATATAGAAACAAATGAAGTTCGAACAATAATAATAAACTAATGCCCTAATTCAGTAAAAAGACTTATGCCCTAATTCAGTAAGAAGATTTAGGACGTTTTTGTTTGAAAATGCTTTTGAGTTCTTGTCTTTGAAGTCTCTAAATTATTTTCTTAAAAAATGGTTGTTGTCTTTGATAATGAAAAATATAAATATTATTGTCATGTTTTTAAAACATAAAAATTCAATTAAATTATTATACAATAGTTTGAAAAATATATGAAAAAATATGTGTTGGATATAATGTGAACAAAATCATAAAGCAAATACACGAACCTTCTAGCATAGACAATATATAATAATCGTTTTAAAGAATCAAAACTGCTTCTAATTTTCGTCCATAGACAAGACGATACATTCGTCGAACAGAATTAGGCCATTAGAGTTCTTGTCTTTGAATTCTCTAAGTTATTTTCTTCAAACATGGTTGTTGTCTTTGATAATGAAAAATATAATATATGTTTTTAAAACATAAAAATTCAATTAAAGTATTATTATTTTTTTTTTTTTTTTTTTTTGAAAGAGAAGTAACACTCAGGCAATTAATGCCTACTACTATTACTAGGTGTTACCTTCTTCAGGAAAGGGATAGTGGTAGAGAAGACAGGTGGCGAAGGGAGAGATAGAGGAAAGCTTCATTCTTTTACAACTCTGCTTTTTGCACGTTTTTTAATAATGCAGTGTTGCAGCGCCTCTCTGATGTTAAATGAGGCGTATTAATTTTTTTTTTTTTTTGAAGCTGTGTTTTGTAGCCATTTCATTGATTATTTTACTTCGCCGATGATTCTGCTACACAACGAAGGAGAGAGCTCTGATGTTACATTAGGATTAGTATCTCCTGAAGTCGGTATAGTTCAGTGACCAGTGACTATGCCTTCATCACTTGAACTTTCCTACAACAACTGATACAAAGGAACACTAATGCACATCAGAAAAATGCGTGGTGTTGTTATTTTAATGACTATTCGATACAGGGATTGAACCCAGGACCTTCGGTTTTGTAGTCAACGTGCTAACTACTTCAGCCAACGCCACTCTCAAACAATTTTTTGAAGGATATATGAAAAAATATGTGTTGGATATAATCTTTGAAACAAAATCATAAAGCAAATACACGAACCTTCTAGCATAGACAATAAATAATAATTGCTTTAAAGAATCACAACTGCGGCTTTATTTCGTCCATAGACAAGACGATACAATCGTCGAACAGAATTAGGGCATAACTAAAATTAATAGCTATGGGCCTGTGGCAAAAAGAAATCAATAAAAAAATCTACTTAATTGTAACAAATCAAAAAAGTTTGTCTTAAGTATAAGCAAATTAATTAACGTGTGCATAATTAGTAAAAAAACAAATGACAATGGCAAGACTGTTGTAAATTTAGAGTTGGTAAAATTAAGCTTTCATTACAAAAAAAAGCTTTCAGCAAATTTTAATACCATGAACCAAAGCAATTCACATATTCCATTTGCAATAAAAGCTGAGTATATGAAAGCAAAAATCTACATCAACTGACATCACACACAGTGGATCAAACACAAAAGAAAGCTCATGATGAAGGTGTAGTAGTGACCTTCGAAAACAGCTAGTTGTTCCGTTCTACTAAAAGTTTTGTCAGAATATTTGAAATAAACTTTGGTGTTATTTCAACTTCCCCATTCCAAAACATGCTAAGTCAACATAGCATGTTATGCTGGGAATAGCATTTCTGAATTTATCGTTTATTAACTTAGATTCTGTAAAATTTTGATAGTTAGCGGACTATTTTATCAAAATTTATGAGCAAAAATGTACTAAGCATATTTTGTCAAGTTTAAAAAACCTCCCCCTCCCTTTTAAATATTTTAAGTACACTTAGCATGATTTAGTTTGCAATTAAATACTCAAAAAAATTAGTTTAATTTTTTCTCCAAACTAAAACATGCTATATGTACTTAGATGATCACTGTAGGTGAGCAAGGACCACCAGATAGATGCTAAGTCTACTTAGAGGACAATCTTAAGTATTTTAAGTCACTTTTAACTATGAGCTACAACAAATTTATAAAGTTCAAATAAACTAAAAAAAAAATATATTGCAATTATTATATGATTACAAAAAGTCTCAAGTTTCTATCTCATAACATTCCCGAAATAGTATCTATAAACTTTGAAGGCGTTTATCTCAAAACTAGCTTTTTTGACTTTGGAATGTTTTAGAATGGAGCCGTCGATTTGACATTAAGCTTCCTATACCCGCGCTAATTTTTATAACACATGAACCCGCGCACGGTCTCACAGACCGAAAGTTTGTACGAGATGAAATACTAGTTTTTTGAAACAAAGCTAAAAAACAAAAGATTCTTTTTTAATCTCAGTGATATAATAAAAAAATATAATCACGCAGTATTTTATTATTTTATTATTTATTTTATTGATTTTTAGTCCTTAACAAATAAGCCATCAAAATCGATAGTTTTAAAAAAATCGTTTTGTCGGTCTCACAGACCAACGCGCGGGTATAGGAAGGTTAATAATTATCGCATGTAATTTGGCTTATAAAGCGATACGAACTGTAGCATAATCAAATCATAAATATATAATTACCACTATTATCAATAAATATCTTTCCCTCGAAATATTTTCCCTTTTCCCAAACTTGCAATCGTGAATAATATTTTCCTAGAAATTTTTATTTTTTTTTTTCGATTACCTTTATCATGAATAATACTTTAATGGGCCTTTTTTCACTTTTCCCTTGGCTTTTTTCAGTTTATTTTTGAACGAGAACAATATATATTTTAATTTTAATATTTTTCTTTCCAATTAAATATTTTTATTTATTTATTGTTTTTCTATGGAATTATTTCTATATTAAATTACCATGTCACAACATTAAAAAAAATATAAAAAAATACGAAATTATGAGTTTAGAAAATTTACAATCGCATTTTTTACAGCATTAGCATTTAATGAAAAGTCTATAAATGTATACAATTGATTAAATTCGTAGCACATTCTTCTAAGAGGATCGACATCAGCCTAATTGGCTCTATAAACTTTTAACGTTAGAGGAATAAAAGTGCGGGATGTACTTTGCTGAATATTAAACGAAATTTCGTTGATCAAAAATCCAGAACAGAAATTGCCTTCAATAATATTGAAGACAAATGATACGTTCAGCATAGTTCCACGACTTTTTAGAGAAAGCTTCTTAATAGGGGCAAGTTGAGACGAGTAAGAAGGCAAGTTTACTGGATTAAATCGTAATCCTCGAAGACAAAATAACATGAATTGCTTTTGCAGCGATTCAATAGCATCAGTGTGAATTTGATAAATATAATCCCATACTACAATGCTTTCCCAATGTACGGGTCGTTGAACTCTTTTGCCCACACGCAAAGAAAAGATATGGTTGTAAAATGGTTGAGAAAACAATATTATGTTCTCTGAAACAAATGTGTGGTCGTTGAAAACTAGTTATTGTTATTTTAAACATTAATTTCGTTACGATAAACAGATTAAAGTTTCAATTTAATAATTACATTATTATATTCATAGAAAATGCGATATGGTAAGAGTGTAACAATATAGTTTTGTTAAAAATTTATGACTACAATATAATTTGTATTATTGTGTAAAAATAATATGATGTAAATAACAATATAATGTTATCCATACTATGTTAAGTTTTTAAAAAAATCTTTTTCAGAAACATCTTCTGTCAGTTCAGTGTTTCGTTTGTAAGCTATCGGTAGTGTACGCGTGGTGTTAAATAAATAAAAAAAGTATAAACAAGAGGGTAGATAAATAACAATAATATGTACATATTATGTATGTATATCTCTTTATACAGATGTGTCTGTATTTCGTGTATACACATACCTATGTATATGTAAGTATAAATTTCTATACATACATACATACATTTTATTTCAACAATATTAATTTATTTTTATTTCGGATTTACCGCACAGCTGTTTTAAACAAAAGATTTGCCAATAAAAATATTATTATTACATAAAATAATACTATGGTCGTATTTAACAATATTATTATAATATTAGAACATGGTATGGTAAGTGTCAATTATATTTTAGTCACATCTAACAATAGTGTTGTCTTATTTACAATAATAAGATTAGGTATAAAAAAATTAATTGTTTTTGTAGATAATATTATTATTGACTCAGAAAATAATATTATTTAATCTTTGCTTTTCCATTGACAATAATATGATTTGACTGCAACCATATAATTCAATCATAGTATGTTGCTATTTGATTATGGTTACCTCAACCATATTTTTTCTTTGCGTGCAGCTTTTAATATAGCCAAGTGTACTTCTAGCCTTGTTTATTGCAAATGTTATATGAGAGATGATATTCAGCTTAGGATTTAGTAAAATACCTAAGTCTAGAAAACGTTCTACCAAATCCAATTGATGATCACCGAGAAAATAGTTTGCAGTAATTTGATTAGATCTTACAAATCTTATTAATTGACATTATTCTATTTATTTATAATTTATTTATTTATTTATTAAGCTTCATTAAATTTAGGTTGCACCACTCATAAAGTGAATCCAGGTGCATTTGAAGAAGTTTATGATCCAAACATTTGTTATAACTTATAAAAATGTTTACGTCATCGGCATACATCAGGACAGATGATGTATGATGCATTGAGTACATACAAAAAAGTCATACTAAAATCTACGAAAACATGTTTAATTTCACATTTTGTTGGCAATAATTATGCTTCACATGTGTTTCATGTTAATTCAACATGATTTACAGCAACATTAAACGTAAATTTTTTTTTTAAATAACTTTATTTCAAAATGTTAAATCAAAATGAAGAATAATGTTGAATCAATATTATTTCAAGTTGAGACAACTTGAATTTGATATTGAATTATTTTTCCGCTACAGCTAAAATATTTAAAAATAAAACTTTTGCACTTAAAAATGTTTCATTTGAAAATTAAAATTAGTGTATTTTTTATTATTTACTAGCTGACCGCCCCGGCTTTGCTCGGATGTTTTTTAATAATGATTGCTCCCCTTTGTTAGTTTGTGCTTAGAAAAAATGAGAAGTGAATAGTAGGCATTTTTTAAATTTTTTTTTTTCTTTACAAACCATGTCCTGAAAATTTCTAATCGAATAAAAAAAAATCAGCCAAATCGCTCCAGCCGTTCTCATGTTATGCGATTTCATACATGGACCGTTTCATTTTTATATATATAGAAGATTATAGAAGGCATTTACAATGTCTTGAAATCTAGTACTTGCGAGATTTCGAGCTAGATCTAGCTGCTTTTTACTACACCTTTTCCAATTGTAATTCAGAAAGCGTCAATTGATTTTCAGAAAGCGTTAATTGTAATTCAGATTAGTCAGTCGTAATTCAGAAAATGTTAATTGTAATTCAGATTAGTCAATTATAATTCAGAAAGCGTTAGTTTATATTCAGAAGGCGTCAATTGTAATTCAGAAAATGTTAATTGTAATTCAGAAAGCGTCAATTGTAATTCAGAAATAAAATAAGTTTTATTCTTATTATTTTTCGTGTAAGGTGCAGAAATAATGGTCGAATACCAATATTGTTCCTCCCTCCAAATTAAGCCCGCTATTCCTCTGTGAAAATTTTTGTTTAGCTTAAATAAGCTACATAATACCCATAAAAATAAAATGTTCAAATTTTACGACGAACGGAGGTCTGTCTATCCTGTGCCCACCACCTTCCAGGAAAGACCCTGTTTAATACATAATTGATGAGTATTTAATATATAATACCACACTTACTCGTTCCAAAAGATTTTGATTAATTTTTTTATCAATGAATTCATTTTCTGAATTACAATTAACATTTTCTGAATTACATTTGACGCTTTCTAAATATTAACTAACGCTTTCTTAATTACAATTGACGCTTTCTGAATATGAACTAACACTTTCTGAATTACAGCTGACTAATCTGAATTACAATTTACATTTTCTGAAATTAAATTGACTAATCTGAATAACAATTAACGCTTTCTGAAATTAAATTGACGCTTTCTGAAAATCAATTGACGCTTTATGAATTACAATTGGAAAAGGTGTAGATTTCCCATACAAAATGAAACCTAATTTATTAGTAGAATTGCAGGAAATCTACTCAAAATCTAATATTTTTATTTATTTTTTATTACCATGTACAACATATTTATATAAAATGTGAGTGAATTAGCCATGTGTTGCTTAAAAGGGTGTATGAATTGGCTACATTGCAGTTGTTTGGTTGTAGTTTTGGAAAATTTTTATATAATGGGTTTTGTTTTGGATGAAAAATCTTGATAAACGTCAAAAAAGGTTGATTAAACGGTATAGGTTTTCATAAAGATTAAAGATTAATTAAAATCTGCTAGATTTTTTGCAGGTGTTAGTGCTCTATTACTTAAATTTGTTTGATTTTCAATTAATTTTTAAGTTGAATAAAATTTTCTTCCCATTTTTTAAACATTAAACGGAGGGGAAAAACTTGACGGAAGATTGACGATAACATTATTCGCTACGAGGGGAAAAAAATTGCATGGCAACAAAAATTCCTCGTGTTATCATGATAGGAATGAATAAGTTCCCAATCCAGATGTTAATCATTACCAATGATTTTAACATTTGTTTGCTCTAATCCTATTCATTGCGTACGTAGTCATTAGAAGTTAATTGCGATGGCCTAACAGTTTTCCTAACACTGCACAACACAAGAATATAGTAAGGTTTTGACGATGAATCCCGGGCTAGAAGGACCAAAATATATACAATGTATTTTATACATACATACATCGACATTTTGTAAATTTAAGTTTGAAGTTTAAAAATGACGTGAGTTCCCACAAGTTTCCTCAGCTCCACTGTTATGGTGAGTTGACATGGGAAATCATACAAACTTTGGATTTGAGGTAGAGCATGTGTTCAGCTGCTCTTATGGAACGAATAATTTAACGCCTGAAACAAATCCAAATTTTAAATGCGTTTAACGTTTAATTCCGTTGGCTACAAAACTGAAGGTCCTGGGTTCGACAACGGTCCTGACAATCATTATATAACAACACCACGAATTTTTGTGATGTGCATTAGTCTCCCCTTGTTTCAGTTGCTGTAGGAAAGTAATAGTAATGAAGGCATAGACACTGTTTACTGAACTACACCTGCTTCAGCGGATACTAGTTATAATGTAACATCAGAGCGTCCTTCTTTGTCGGTATTGTGTAGCAGTATCATCGACGAAGTAAAATAACCAATAAAATTTCTACTAAACACATCTTTAAAAATTTAATACGGCTCATTGACGTTGGAGGCGCTGCAACACTGCATTGTCAAAAATGTGCAAAAAGCAGGGTTGTAAAAGAATAAAGCTTTTCTCTATCTCTTCCTTCACCACCTATCTTCTCTATCACTATCCCTTCCCTAAAGAAGGTAACACCTAGTAACAGTAGTAGGCATTCATTGTCTGAGTGTTACTTCTCTTAAAAAAAAATATTTACAATTGGCGCTAAAAATAAAAAGCACAGAATCAGATTTTGCAACTTCTTAGGTCAACAATATGTACTTATTAGAATTTTGAGATCTTGCAAACTTACGAGTATTATAGAGAATTATTATCAAAGCTTTGTTTGTTATTTACATTTAAAGTAAATGACTAATAAATATAATTATTGAAATTACTGAATCAAAATCATGATTTATTAGCATTAAATTTAAATGGTGCAAATTGAAAACAAATTAGAAAGACTTACCGGAACAGAAACGGTTTCAGAAAGTAGTATTTGGAGTAACTGGAGATGATATCTTCCATTATCTGCCACTGATATGAAAAAAATTAACCTTAATATTCTCTTCGAGCACACTCATTCGCCAAATTTTTTTTTGTGCACATTTTCATAAACACTTTTAAGAGAGAAATACTTTTTTTTACAAAAAAAAACATAATGAACATTTTATGCACTCACACATCAAACTTGTTTTTCTATAGTTATACTCAGCTTTCTGAAGGATGCACACGAGAAAATTGCAGTAAGTTCGTAAGATTATTTTTTTATTTCGAAAATTGTTTGCGAGTTACCAATTAAAGCGCAAAAGAGTGAAGTTTTCGTTTATGCACGTTAACTGACGGCGAAATGTTTAATGTCTATTTCATGACACTAGTCCGAAATCCGCGTTCGCGAGAATTCACTCTTATAAAATATCCACGATGGCAATAAATTAATTTAAGGAAAACGCTTGATTATTACATTCACGTTACAATACACTTTCACATTTGACGAACTCTTTTATGCTCACGTTGTGCAGCAATGACTTCTATCTGAAAAGAAAATAAATGAAAAGCATAAGAATTTTTACCAGAAAAAGTGTATGTTTTCTGAGATATAAACAAGTACAAAGGGATAAGTCTAACATTTTCATTTGAGTGTTAGTCAGTCAACACCACTGTAACTTCTAAGCAGAGTGGGGAGAGTGCTCGAATTAAACTCGCACGCAAACGAATTCAATTCGAGCGAGTTTTATTTTTTGTATTGAAAAGAGCTACTCTTGTCTGCTAGAGAGTTAGAAAAATAAAACTCGCGAGCGCATTTAATTCTTGAGAATCGAAAATAGGACTCGCGAGAAGAATTCAAATTTTAAGAGTAAAAAATAAAACTCGACTCGCGAGTCGAACTAAAAAGAATTAATCGCGAGTTTTATTAATTTTGCTTGCTCAAATTCTGTTTTCTATAGATCGCAATGTTGAAATTATATTTTATTACTGACAGGTAAGCATTTGCATAACTTTTCATGAAGCAGAAGCCTTAAAACATTTGAAAAATACCTCATGACATGAAAGTAAGAACATATATTTTTATATATATATATATATATATATATATATATATATATATATATATATATATATATATATATATATTATAAATTCGCATATAAATAGATATCCTTTTTCGAATAAACAAAAAAAAAAACTCAAGAACTCAAGCCTGATTAAGAAATTATTTCTGATCAAAAAAATTTTTTTTTTGTAATAACTACTCGTTTTGAATTTGCTTATGCTCGTTTTGCAATCTTTTACAATTTGTGCTTACGAGCTTTAAAATAAAACTCGCGAGTACAAATTTTAAGGCGAGTCGAGCACAAAAGGAGTACGAGTCTTATAAAATTTGTGCTCGCGAGTTCAAAATTAGAACTCGCGAGTTAATAAAAATTGTTCTCGCGAGCAGAATTTTTCCTTACCCTGCTTCTAAGCGCTTGGCCTAACATGCGACCACTTAAAAAATTACTTAATTGGTTCTGTTCCTAACTTGGGGCGGGGACACGTTAAATTTTTTGCCATTCAATTCCACTTCATTTGCAATACACGCTTTTTTACTAACACACTCAAGCATTTTAAATCTGAGCTGCCCAAAGTAGCACCAGAGTGCCAAACATCAATCGGATTCTTATACAAATGAATACACATACACTCAGGGAAAAGCTGCAACTTAAAAATACAAACGCTTCACATTAATTTAATGATTTTCAATATAATAGAAAATGTATGGTGAGATACTTAAAAATAAATAAAATTAATCATCAAAACTGTAAATTAATATTTTTCGATATTGAAATAAGAAATTTCAACATGACTAGACTTTCGTTAATGTTTTTTTATTAATTCAATATGGTTTTTATAGATTTTAAGCTGTTTTTCCCTGGGTGTACGCGAATACATTTCTATCGTGTTTCTATCGGGGCCCAGCTCTGTTTTAAATTGACAACTATATTGCTTTCAAATTCACCTATCCATTTATCTAGCAAATTTAAAGTTCAATTTGAACAACTCCTTACAGCAGCATATTGAGTGAAGCTACCAATTTGAGTTATTTCTTCAGCGGCGGCATTTATAAAATGAAATTGACTTTCAATTTATGTCACAGCTATCAATTTTAAGGAATTTTTACACGAAGTATATGTGATGAAATTGAAAGCAATTTATTGAATTTTGCATTTAGCAATTAAATTTTTAACAAATATCTCTTAATTAAAAGTACTACACGTCGAGCACTCTTCGACATGTAGTGTCGAGGAGTTGTCCCCCTTGAATTATTAAAAATTGCATGTAATTATATATTTTTATATTACTCATGAAAATCAAGTCATAATCCTCCCCTAGAAAAAATTTCTAGCTACGCCAAAGTTTCTACTTGTGACCAACGATATACCCTTTACCATTTTTGGTGAAGGGTATATAAATACCATTATATATTGAAATTATAATACATTTGAAGGGTAATACAGTACATTTTCAATGACCAGTTTTTCCGCATGGCATAGTTTAGTATTAAAAAATAAAGTTAGTTTCAGGCTTAGAAAGCAATAAATAAAAAAATTCAATAAATTTGTCTAGACGTTCTTTGAATAAGATGGATAAAAAATTATGATGCTTTAGTAGTTTAATTGTATTGAAATTAAATATTTTTTACCACTTAACATTGGTTACTTTAACCAATTTCGCTGATGGGTGCAGCTTTAGAAATTCGCTAGGCTTTCCTATAGCTTTTTCTGTTTATATGTTTGGACACTATTTTTTGGATATTGTTATTATTATTTTTACCCGACTGCGCGACGTAAAGAAGGTTATTGGGTTTATAAGCCTATGTATGTACGTATGTATGTATATGCGTTCCATTGCGGCACTATATAAACCGAACGCGTGGACCGATTTTGTTGATAACATCAATCGATTTGTCTTAACCCTGGGAGTGTCAGCAAATATATGACAGTTGTCAAAATTCAATATGGCGGCTAACAGACCCCATTTTGTAAATACGAAAAAATAAAAATTCAGCGAACTATATCGGAATAGGTATCATTCGACAGGTATTTCAAAATCATCTCAGGTTTCTCTTATGATTTTTTCTTTCGAATGACCATTTAGGATATTTAACGGTTCAAAGACATTTTTTAGATTTAATTGAACTGCAGTGAATTTTAATCAGAAATAATTTCTTAATCAGGCTTAAGTTCAGTAATTTCAAAGTTTATATATTTTCTTCTCCGAAATCTGGTAACCTTATATAAATACACACGAGTATGTAAGTACCTACATATCGTCCCTACTATATCAAACTATCCAATATGCAAAATTCGTTTTTCAGATTTGTTATGTTGGTACCCTAATTAATACGATATGCCTCGTTTCAAAATGCTGAAATTCTCATAGACGATAGATAATATTTTAAGCATGGCAGTTTTAGGAATACGCCGACCTTAAATTCACAATTGACCGGTCTTTGCGTTCCTCTGAAAAGTACAAATTTGCATATTGGGTAGCTTGGCATGGTAGGGACGATATACGAGTATGTATATGTATGTAATAAAATTTTTTAATTCAAGTCTTTTTCAGGCTATTCAGAATATTTATTTAAAATTATTACATTTGGAAACAGTGTTGTATTGTATTGGCGTGTCGTGTTGTATTGAATTCATTTACACAATTACAAACACAAATACCAAAATCAATCAGAATTTATCTAAGGAATGCGGGGCCACATAAATGTCAGATAGATTTTTTTTCCATTGTTTTTTGTTATTCGGTATTCCCTTTCGTACGGTTCCTATTTTTGTTGCTTTTTTTAATGCTGATGGGTTTGTTTACACAAAATATACTTTTTGGGCTTCTGTTTCTTATTTTGGTGCGGTTTATGGCCCAGCGTTGACTGGTTAACAGAAATATTTATTTATTCTCTTGAAATCGCTTTATATACATATACATATGTATGTATATATTGTGTGTGTGTGTATTAAGTGTAGCCAGATGAATAGATTTGTCGCCACATTGATGATTTCAACTTTTTTCACATTAAGAAATTCAAGAGTTTTCAAAACAAAACCCTCCATTTTAAGATTTAATTTTAGAATGCAATAATGCAAGCCTAACCTAAAAATTTAACTTCATATAATATTTAACTTCTTGTAATCATTACATAATTTTTACATCACTAAGGCCCAATAATTGACTTCTCACTTAAGTGTGATTTATCTTTAAATGCCATTTGAGTACCGAACTAATTTTTTCAGTACAAAGTTGAGAGACATTTAAATGAAACTTAAATGTCCAACCTTGTGTATTTAAATTCTACTTAAGTTTTACAAGCATGCGATATGTTCTTGTGCTTGTGTGTGTTTCTTTGTTTGTTCGTATTAAAAAGAATTTCGTTTAATTTTCATAAATATATAATAACATATACAATATATAGTTTCATATCATGGAAAAATAAAATTATTGCAAATAATTGTATCATAAAATGTGTTTTATGCAATTTTAATTTTCTACACATGTGTAACCTGACTTTTTTTATTTATATTAAACAGCTGTTGTTTGGAAAGGTTTCCATAATGTTTGGAATTTGCTTAGTGCTGCCGGACTTTCAACGCAATTTAATAAGAACTTTAATTAATCACTAGAAAAATTAAACTACATTTGAGTGCAACTTTAATTTAAGTAGCAATTAGCTAAATGACATTTAATTGAGAGGTCAATTATTGGGCCTATGAGCATATTTCACCATTGCTATTTAAATACGAGGGCGGATCAATATGTCCGTGACTTTTTGAATAAAACAATGTTTTTTTTTTTTGCAAAACAAAAATTTATTTTTCAACATAGTCTTCTTTTAAGTCAATACACTTAGTCAAACGTTTCTCCAGTTTTTGTATCCCTTCCAAAAAATAGAATTTTCGAGGTCCTTAAAATAGGCATTTGTTTGGTCGTTGGAGCTAAATCTCTTTCCACCGAGCCATTTCTTTAGGTTTGAAAATAGAAAGAAGGGACCAGGGGCTAAGTCTGGAGAATATGGCGGATGGGGTACCAATTCATAGCACAATTCATAGAGTTTTGCCAGTGTGCACTCGTGCATTATCTTGATGAAAAAGAAATTTTTTCTTTGCCATATGGGGTCGTTTGCTTTTTAAATCCTGATCACCCGAAGAAACCCATTGTTAAGACTGCTGCTTGGTCTCCGGTGTACAGTGATGGACCCATGTTTCATCTACAGGTTACAAAACGCCGCAAAACCTCATTCGGATAGCGGTTAAACAACTCCAAGCAATCCTTAGAAGTTGTCACACGTTTACGTTTATGGTCAACTGAGAGCAAACGCGGCACCCATCTAGCAGACAACTTTCTTAAGCGTAGCTGATCATTTAAAATCGAAACCACACTGCCATATGAAATGCCTATGCCATCAAGAGTCTCACGCACTTTTACTATTCGATCGGCCAAAACCGTATCGTGGATTTTTTTTCGACATTTTCAGGTGTACTGACCTCAATTGGCCGTTCAGAACGTTCAGCGTCATTTGTACTTGTGCGACCACAACGAAAGTCAATAAACCACTTTTTACCATTGAAATCGATGGTGCAGAGTCCCCATAGTATTTATCGAGCTTTTTCTTGGTTTGATTGACGGTTTTTTCCGCACAAAATAATGTTTAATGAGCACACGAAATTTACTTTTTTCCATTTTCTTCTCAAAAGGCGAGGTAGTCTGTTATCAACGGCTGTCAATCACAAACTAAAGCTTAGATTTTGATTAAACTTTTATTTCATTGTGATGCTATCAATGTCATTTAAATGACTGCCTCTAGAATGGTTGCAGTAATCTATCCTTCTGAAGAAGTTATCGACCAGTATTTCACACATTACGAATTACTTTTGAAATTGTATGTGATCTTAAGGGGTTTTCTTTTCTAAGAACAAGGTTCAATTTCAAAGTAAAATTTTAGATGGAGGGATTAACCAAAAATGTAAGGCCAAATTATTTTTTAATTATATTGTTAAAGCGCTACTCAGACTTTTATACAACTATAAGGACTTTCAACATATTTTACCAGAAAAAAAATCTAGCATAAAATGACATTTTGTGTTTACACCATTACACCTCAAATAAAATTAAAAACACAAGTAGAAAGCAAACAGCTGCTCAGAATTAACATCCCTACATATGGACGTGGCGGCCTTTGAAAATATTCGGCGGTTTTGATTACTTTAATTTATATAAGAGAAAGAAAAGAAAAATAAAAACTATTTTTTTACTTCTAAATATGGCTTACACCAAATATATATTAATACCATAAACATATTAGAAATTCAAAGCCGTCTTAAGGCGACGTAAAATACCATAAGCAACGGCAGGAAATCGGCGTCAAAACAGATGATTTGTCAGTTTGTGTATTATTTGATTTTGTAAAAATGCAACCCCGATCAAATGAAAAAAGGTCTTATTGTTTAGAAAATTTTCAAAAAATTTATCAAGTCAAATTTTTATCGTATTTTTTGCGTTATTCGTCATGACATTTTGCATTCATACTGTTGCACTTGCACCATTGGCGTAGCTATAAATTTTTAATAATTATTGGGGGGAGGGGGCAATGAACCCTCATGACCTTTCTAAGCATATGGCTTGCACATATTATTTTGATTTTTGACACGTATTTATACAAAGTATAATAGAACTTAAGAATATTTTTTAACTTGAAAAAAATATGTTACACTTTTTTTAGAAAAGAAAATGCCATTAGTTCATCATTCTGATTTTTGAGTTGTAGTTTTTACATAAATTGCTATTGGGCATTTTTTTCTGGAGTCGTGAAAAAACCCTGGGAAAACTATTTTCTGGTAGCATTGTAAGTGACTATGTGCACACACGTTCACTTGCTATGCAGCTGCCAACAAAAATGTATTTGACATGCTAGATTTGTATGGAGAAGTAGTAGAGGATAGAAGAATAATAAAAACACATAAATATTTATGTGTGTATAAAAGTACAATGGCAGACCAGTGATGAGCAGTAAAGTGTAGTACGAAATAGCACAAAAGTAATAGGAGTGATCGGTTGCACTTACATAAATGTTTCCATCATTGCCGAGTTCTAACACTTCTAACACTTTTACATGGGGATGGCCTAGGATGGGCTTAACTAATACTTTATATGCACCATGTCAGTAAAGTATCAATTAATCTCATCCTTAGCCATCCATATGTAAAAGTGGTGGTGGTGGTGGTGGTGGTGGAGTGGTCTGCTTCATATGAAGTGTCCCTATCACTTGGGCACCGGTCATGGAACTAGTCTTGTGTCAGTTCCAATTCCCACAAGGCAATTAATAGCCTAATTCACAATTTTGTGCAAAAGTTCTTCACATCGTAGCATGTGCCAAATGGTATGGTATGTATATTGATACTCACCACTTAACAATTAATAGTGGTGAGTATCAACATGCTATACCATTTTGGACGTACAACGATGCAAGACCATTTGCACAGGATTGTGAATTGGACTAATGTTTTCCAATTGCAAAAAGTTGGTGAAAATTTAAAAAAGTATTTAGAAACAAATAGCTATAGATGTTGTGAAATGTTTTTGTTTGAGGCCTTTTCTATTTCACTCAATTTCTTATAGGGCGTTTTAATTAGTCATAATATTTATAGGTAAATTTTTATAAAAACGTTGCGGAAAGTACCTTTTCGATAACAATAAATGTACAGAAGTACCTGCAACGGGCAGACCTAAGCATTTTCAAGTTACAAACTTGCATACATACATGCAAACATATTTATGCACAATAAACAATCAAACACACGAGATACATACAGCTTTGTAAACAAGATACATATATACATACATACATATGCACGCTCATTAAAATTAATACTTTTGTTGTTGTCCAAAGGAATTTAAAATTAATTAAATAGAAAATATATCCCTGAAATACATACGAATTCACAACAAGATACTGAGAAAAACTAGTCTCACCAACAATTGCAGAGAAGACACAATAATAAAATATATGAGAGAGACAGTGTGACCACATAGCATTGTTGCCGTTTTAGCATTTTCACTGCTAGACTTATACCGGCCATACACTACACAAGTTCAGTGCTCAAGTCTGGCACTGCGTAAACTAAGCTAGTGACACACACTATACAAGTAAACTGTGCAGTTTTTATTTTAATGTGCCATAATGCAGGTGATTCTTTGTATAATTTTAGGAACTCCGTCCAGAATATTTTTTCTGCGCTCATTTCTTGTTTTGAACTCTTAAGAAATCACGAGACAACTGAGCGTTTGCAACATATATGACACAAGTTCACTGTACAGTTTTCAAACTTGAGCAAATATCAAAATCGTCTTGATATTTACTCCGTTCAATGCGTAAATACCACAACCACCCCCATACAACACAAACGCACTGTACAGTGCCAGACTTGTGCAATAAGCTTGTGTATTTTATGGCCGGTATTAGCATAGTCTTGCGTAAAAAAGGCGTTTAGTTTTTAAAAAACTCTTTATACCTATAACCTATGTAAATTTAAAATTTAACATTCTCATTTTATTTCTCTAGAACATATTAGCAAAAATTTTTGACCGATGGCAACACTTACATATAGGGATTATATCAGCTGTTTTTATTTATGAGAATTTCGATTTAAAGTTTACGTAATACATATCGCTCATTTTTTGAATTACTAATGAAGAATTAATCCTAATATCGTACTATTCTTCATATTGTATAAAAATTTCATAAAAATATTTTGTATACTCAACTCTTGAAAGAAATATAATATTTTCTTTTTCCATTAAGTTGTGTGTAAATCAATGATCATCAAAAGGCCGCCCGTGGGCACTTTGTCAATGAGCGATATGCACAAGTTTATTCCGAAACCTCAAACTTGACAAAGAAAACAAAATATATGTACCATTGCATATTTAAGAACGCAGTTTTCAACTTGGACGTTGTGTTGCTAGTAACAAGGCCTTAATGTAGAATAGCCTAGAAAACATTCGGATGATTAAGGTGCTGTAAAGAAATTGGGGAAGAAGATCCAAATTTATCGATTCATCGGCGCTTGAAAGAATTACGTCTACATACAGGAAAATTTTTCGCAAAGATACTGGATGTACATTCATTTAAGATCTAGTTGGTTCAGGAATTAAAGGCCATGAATCCATCATATGCGTCGCCCTTTCGCCGATGGACCTCTAGAGTAGTTGGAAACTGATCCAACGTTTTATCTTAAAATTGTATTTAGCGAAGAGGCAAATTTGTTTCTTAACGGGGTATTTAATAAGCGAAATTGCCGCATATAGGGTGAAGCCAATCCGCAACAGACCCTACAGACATTATTACATCCAGAAAAATTGCGCACTTTGGTGCTGGCATTATTGGCACTTAATTCTTCAAAAATCAACTTAAAGCTCGAGTTGTGGTCAATGGAGATACTTGATCCGCGCGACATGTGGTTTCTACAGGAAGGCGGTACGTGCCATACGATTACCGCAACCATCTACTTATTAATATCAATATTTGGCAATAAGTTAATTTCGGGAGTGGACCTGGCAATTGGCCTCCAAGGTCATGTGATTTCACATCTCTAGACTATTTCATGTAGTCACGTGAAGCCACCAGCAAGAATTGACGCCTTGGACGCCAATATTCGTTCATGTTATTTGTGACGTATGTATTTCCAGCCACAATCAAAAGGATGCGCTTGATCAAGATCAGCGGCAGTGGCCAAAATAATTTTCATACACTAATGCCATGGTTGATTTTTCGAATACAAAAAACCCTTAGCTTAAAATTTAATCTTTTGTGTTATTTTTTACAATTTAAAGTTCTACGAGTATCGGGATAAAAAAAATCCGTAATGTACTATGTATGTACATTTATGTGTATTTTATTATTAAATTTTATTATAAGTATGTATCATACGAGTACGTGTATGAATTACTATTATTTGTGTAATCTGAGACACAGTCATGTGTAATTTCCAAATTCAACAATGGCAACACTACCTTCGATACGGAAAAGAATTGAGTGTGAAAAAACCGAATATTTTCCAATTTTATTTACAATAGTAGACTATTGGTGGGCGAGCGAGTACACGACTAGCTCTTTGTATCTTTCAGATACATTTCTCGTTTAGTGCACCTCAATGCTGCCAGATTTTTTCGGCTCAATTTCCCTAATCGTCAGGTAGACTCTGTGTAATATCACCAATTTCGTGATGATTATTTTCTTTAAAAAGCATAGGAAAAAGTTTATAAGGATTAAATCAGAACTGGCAATTTATGTATCTAGAGAACTATTTTCCAGGAAAATTTTCATGACCTCGTAACAGAGACGTATTGTACGTGTAACGTTGTTCCGTGCGGCTGTAGCCATATTCGTTTGTTAAAGCCAGTAGGATGTAATGATGATATATGCAGACATAAAGGATGCTCACGCTTCCTAATTGAAAGTTTAGAATTGTTGCAAACAGAGTGATGAGCACTTCCCTGGTTTCCTACCGTTGCGGATGATCTTGCTCGGCCCTGATTATGGGTTTTCCAATATTGTGCTGGCCTCTTTTTTAAACTTTTTGTTCCGTTTTTTATTGAGAGGTATCTTTAAATGGCGCGAGCCTCTAATATCGAACAATCTTTTGAGAGCAGAAGACATGTTAAAACGCAGAGTGCAAATCGAAATTATCAGTTCCTAAACCATTTGATTCCTAGTTACCAGAAAAAATTATACAATTGGGGATTAATTCCATAATCTGGCAGCTTTGGTGTACCTCTCAATTACGCATTCGCTCTTGCGCTCCGTTTCTATCTCAGTATCTTTTGATGTTCCTCAGTTTGTGAATTGTGTGCATGGATTAATTCAACGAACGAAGTGGCGGCAGCAGCGCCCTCATATCATAACGGCCACATTGAGAACTATTTATGGAATGCTGAAGTGAGTTAATGCGCTCGTTATAATAATATATTTTATGACTGTTTATTTGTATTCGAATTTAAGCGATGGGCTTATGAGAATGATTGGCGGGCAAGAGGGAGAATCAAAGAATTATGACAAAACAAAAGAATTTTACACATATTTCTATGTACGTATGAATGTATGTACATATGTACATATGTACGTCTACTATAATTTTTGTTTTTAATTTAAAAAAAATTATATACATAGTACATACATACATACATACATATATGTATGTATGTAAACAGTCTAGAAAAGCCGTTGTAGCTCTACACAAGTACATACATACATACATATGTATGAATGTACATACATAATAATAAATGGAATACCTTTTATTCCTTTTAAAAGCGAAAATCCAACATTTTTATTTTTTAATTGAGTTATTCGCTGAATATCTTCACTACTCATTTGTATTCGTTGTATGTTGTTTTAATAGCAGAAATTAATTTTTTCAGGGCTTTATATAGTACATACATATGTACGTGTACATAAATACTATGTATGTATGTATGTATGAGATATGTAAGTACAAGTATGTATGCATCTACGTATAGATGAATACATACATATATACATACATATGTATATCACAAGAAAACCAAAAAGTTAGGTTAGGTTAGGTTGAGGGGCAGTAATAATTGACCCAATCCGTTTCCGACCATACCTCTGCTATTATAGCTTGTTGTGTGCTCTTGATAAGAAATATTGGATAAAAAAAATAAAAACCATGAAAACCTATTAAACTTAGTCTCCTCAATATAATTTCTCCAGTTTGAATCCTAAGGTGTTCTGAAGGGTGATTTTTTAGCTACTTTCTCTTTGGCAACACGGTTTTTGACAACTCAGCTATTTTCATGTATCATGTTACTGTTAAACATGTCCAGTTTGGTCTATACTTTAACCATGAATCGACTTACCAAGAACTTTTGACTACCTTCAGAGGCGACTATTCGGAATCTTATAACTAAATTTCGCACCAAAATTACATTATTGAACATTGAACCACCAACGCGCATACCTAGAGTGCAGACAGAGGAAAATATCGCAGCTGTATCCGCAAGTGTCATTGATGACCGTGAATAATTGTCTCGGCGGTCGGTGCCACATGCCACACACCACACGAAACATCGACCCAATTGAGAGACGAGTTCGGTGAACAATTTATTTCACGTTTGAGGCCGATCAGTCGGCACCAGTGTTGGGATTTGGCTATTCTTAAATTGTACCATAAAAATGGTAAAATGGTACCAAATTAACATCAATTGCACCAAAAGGTAGCCAACTGCTAAATAAGCATAAACAGCAAAAGAATTCTTAACAATATTTCATTTATTAAAAACAAAAACATAAAGAAATCAACTTATACATCTATGTAAGTTAGGGCGGGTCGATTTAAAAATCGCACAAATTACAAGGAATATCGTATTCTAGGGACTAACATACGAAGCTTTGCCGAAGGAACCATACCTCTAAAATGTATTTTGATGTCCCGACTTTTGATCCGAAGGGTAAAATTTTCTTGAAGGGTTAAATTTTGAAAAATCTCACTTTGACCCATTTAGAGTTCCTCAATCGAGTCAAAATGTATGACTGACCCCCACTAATTTTGGAGGGCCAACCCACCTACGCCAGTGGCACACCCCCTGGAACCACTTCTGGGGGGTTCCCCATACAAATATTTCAAAAAATCACAAATGTTTGTATGGGGAACCCCAGGGGGTGTGCCACTGGCATAGGTGGGTCGGCCCTCCAAAATTAGTGGGGGTTGGTCATACATTTTGACTCGATTGAGGAACTCTAAATGGATCAAAGTGAGATTTTTCAAAATTTGACTTTTCGCATCAAAAGTCGGGACATCAAAATACATTTTAGAGGTATGGTTTCTTCGGCAAAGTTTCTTATTTTGATCACTAGAATACAATTTTCCTTGTAATTTGAGCGATTTTTTTGCCTCCATACAAATCGACCCGCCCAATGTAAGGGCTACCAAACCAAATCCAATTACCAATGTTGCAAATTTTGGTACTTATGATCAGTGTTGGGTAACCATGTTATTATTGTATGGCAAAGTAAAATTTTTTTCAAATTGTACCACGGTAATATAAAGTGTACCACTGTACCAATGCATATACACTTGTACCAAATTTGGTACAATTGTACCACAAATCCCAACAGTGGTCGGCACCCTATAACTTGTGAGTTAACCGCTTCACACTATTTCTTGTGGGGCTATGCTAAAGCTTAAATTAGACGTGAGAGCGAGAGATACTCGCCATAACTCTCACCATAGAAACCAATTGAATTTTGGTTTGGTTATGGCTATGGCGTTATGTCTATGTCACGTCTAATTTAAGCTTAAGGCTAATGTCTATAACAGTACGAATAGACGAGCAATTTTTATTTCTGAACATAAGAAATAACGTCGGCAGAATGACGTCACAAAAAAGTTTGTGTTCAAACTTATTTTAAGGAGTGGCTAGACGTATAATATTAAAAATCAAAATTTACGGCCTGGCCCACGATGTCACGAGAAATCGTTCGATCGACAACTTGTATTGGAAACAAAAACAAATTTTCTAAAGTTATTGTTGTTTGCAATACAAGTTGTCGATCGAACTATATCTGGTGACATCGTGGGCCAGGCCGTTAAGTTCTCGTTTGCATACAAAGTGTGCGTTTTAAGTTTTGATTTTTTAATACTTCTGCCATAGAGCATATATTTAGTGCTTCTGCTTGATTTTTTTTTTTTTTTGTAATAAACTTATTATTTCCAGTTCCCCGCAATTATTTTCTATGAAAAAGGTGAATTTGACAGCTTGTGTCCTAACATAATTGCTCAGACTTGTGTTTGAGCAATTATTTCCAAACATGTGTTCGAACACTAACATTTACGGTTTACACAGTAATTTTTTGTGTTGGCAGCAGATTTTGACAATTGCCAACACAAATATTTCCAAACTTATGTCTCGTGTAATCTCACTGTAAGGACAAGCCAGCAACGGTTGATGCACTGGAAGACAATATTGCAGAATTTATTCCTGAGATACCGCACGGTATGTTGGAGAGAGTGTGCCAACAAAATTGGACCCATCCTATAAAACATTTCATGGAATCGTCTTTATACATTGGATTATATAGATTGCTTTAGAGACTCAAATAAACATTTCATACATTTATCTAAATTTTGTTTTTTTTTAAATCAAATCCGAAAGCTCTTAAAAAATCACATATTATATCTGGTATATTTTCCAGATATAATACATGTCGTATCGTCAACAACACCCATACGCGCCAGATGAGTTTTTAACTCTGTATGTCCCGTTATTGTGCTAACCAAGTTCCGAAGTGTTGAACCTTTGTGCAAGCTGGCCTATGAGACAGTGTCCGGACAATGTTGCCTCACTGTATATAACTAGCGGTCTTTGCACTACTTCTACGGATGCATTAATTACAATTCTACACCTGCTACCATTGGATTTAGTTAGCAAGGAGATAGTAACAGTATCTGCAATCCGCCTTCGTTGCAATTCTCTGTGGATCGGAAATAGCATCGGCCACTGTAGAATAGTGAAACCTGAAGCTTTGGGGATAAAGAATTGACGAAAGCTCCTCTCTTTTGCTTTATGAACGTATCCATAGTACCTGGATGTCATGCCAAGAAGAGTGGAGGAATGGTACTTCAGCTAGAGGAAGGTGTGTTGAATTTTATAAGGATGTCTCCAAAACTCAACTAATTATGGGTTATGGAGTTTACTCAGGGACATTAGGTCTTCATATTGCAAAGCAATATTTGGATCACTGCAGTGTTTAACAGGCAGAAATCCCTACTGTCAAGGAAGTTGCCGATTGGTTGAGAGTGTACCGTAATTAACATATAGATTTTTAGTCAAGCCGTTATCGTGGCCCTAGAATATTTGCTTATAAGAGCAAAAACAGCAACAACGGTTTCTTGGACTTCAAGAAATAGAAAACATATTTAAATTTTAGTGTACAAGTACACCCGACACTGTCTCATAAGCAAGCTTGCACAAAGGTTAAGGGTTGAATACAACAGTGTACAAGGTATTGATTGTTCTGAATTAGCAAAAAGAGAATGTTGGCTCTTGAACTTTTTGGCGTTGCTAGGGTTCAACTGCAACGTATTAGTAGCTTTATATCAATGCTGAGAGAAATGTATGTATCTGTACTTATTTAAATAAGAAGCCGCTTGCTGTTCGGCACAAAGGTGCCGCTTTGGTCCACTACGCTTTATATAGAGCTCTCGTTTGTCCGACGGCGGATGCTTCGCTTCGCAGAGTCTTCGTAGTATCACAATGGACTTTAAGGGTCTAAGTAAGCCTGGGATTCCGTGCCACCCCTTACCTAGCCATCATTGTATTGTTTTTATTCAGAAAAGATATGAAAAATATTTCATTATTGTAAAGAATTCATCCACAATATGTTTATAGTGAACTAAAATAAATTCATAACGTTTATACATACGTACATATGGGAAACTTTGTAAAACACATTATTCATTAAATTAATGAAGTGCTTCGTTGTCGATAAAAAACACCTTTCGGAATTCAAAGAAAACTTGAATATATATCCAAATTTAGAAGATTAAAATTTTTCTCTTAGCACTACTAATTATTCTATTATCTTAATATTTACCAAAAACCGAAAAATGCATTAAAGCAAAGAAAAAAAAAAATTTTAATTCTCCTGAAAGCCAAATTTTTGGTAGGAAGATATTTTAAGAATGCTGTTCTTATTTTATATCAGAAAAAAAAGAACATTTTATTTGTTTGCTCTCATGTATGCTACCCAGTTGGCCATGTCTTTCAGACATTTTGTGCACGAAGGATGCAGAACCTGTAGGCGACATCTCAAACAGATCATTGAGGAAATTTTCCAACAAATTGCCGCTAAGTTGAAACATGACAACAAGAGCGACACTTTCGCTCATATTTTGCTTGCCCCTGTCCCTGTAAAACTGAAAATTTCTATAATATTTTCATTAATGAAACAATAAACAATTTTACATTGAACGTTGCTAGACAATATCCACCAGATGTTTTGGTGCATGACCAGTTGAGTAGTTTTTCTTTTAACGAGTCTTTGAGTACCGTTTCTTTAAAATTCTTTTAAACGAAACTTTAATCGACAAAACATCGTGCATGACAAATTCCTTGAATAGTCATTGATAAAGTGTCCTCTGTGACAAGTTGGCCAACTGGGTATGTACATACATATTTGTGGCAATAAGCAAGAAGTGCTTAAGTCATATTTTACTGTTTTGCAGTAGAGCACTTTTAAGCTTTAAAGTCGATTTTCAGAAATTTATTTCTTTTACAGTTAAATTGGAAAATTCGGTATTCCCTTAAATTTTTTTAGAAAAACATCGTCCTACACACTATAAATAATAAATTAATTTTTTTTTATAAAGGGAAGTAACACTCAGCCTACTACTATTACTACACTCAGGGAAAAGCTGCAACTTAAAAATACGAACGCGTCACATTAATTCAATGATTTTCAATATAATAGAAAATGTATGGTGAGATACTTAAAAATAAATAAAATTAATAAATTAAGACTGTAAATTAATATTTTTCGATATTGAAATCAGAAATTTCAACATGACTAGACTTTCGTTAATGTTTTTTATTAATTCAATACGGTTTTTATAGATTTTAAGCTGTTTTTTCCCTGGGTGTAGGTGTTACCTTCTTGAGGAAAGGGATAGTGATGGAGAAGACAGGTGGTGAAGGAAGAGATAGAGGAAAGCTTCATTCTTTTACAACTCTGCTTTTTTGCACGTTTTTTTTTTAATAATGCAGTGTTGCAGCGCCTCTGCTGTTATATTAGGGGTATTCAATTTTTTTTTCTTGAAGCTGTGTTTAGTAGCCATTTTATTAGTGATTTTACTTCGTCAATTATTCTGCTACACAACGAAGGAGGGTGCTCTGATGTAACATTAGGATTAGTATCTGCTGAAGTCGGTATAGTTCAGTGATTAGTGACTATGCCTTCATCACTTGAACTTTCCTACAACAGCTGATACAAAGGGACACTAATACACATCATAAAAATTCATGTTGTTGTTATTTTAATGACTGTCGGATACCGGGGTCGAACCCAGGACCAGCGGTTTTGTATTCAATGTGCTAACTACTTCAGCCAACGCCTCCCATATTCCATAGGAGAATAGGGGGGTAATTATGAATACAATTCCGCGAAAAATTTTTCCCGGGAAACAATTCCAACTAATAGCAAGTAATAGGGAAAACAAAATATTCTAATTGGAAAAAGGAGAAATTTCTCGCGGAATTTCATTCATAATTGCCCTGTATAAGTCGAAAATATATAAGCAACAATTTATATTATATATGTAAGTAACATCCTGAAAAATCGGCTAAAGTTATTGTGATTTTACCCAGAGGTACAATTGAATTTGAAGATTACAGGGGAGCCATTAACTCAAAATGTAGCTTATGTCGACTTAAGCAGTTTTTCCTTTTGGCCGCAGATATATTTATGTATATACATAGTTTTTACGGTATATATATATATATATGAACATATTTATTGAAAGAAAAAAATATTTCTTCAAAGTTTCCACTAAATTTAAGGCAATTTTTTACAATTTATTTTTTTCCCCCCTATAGTTAGAATCGGAAAAGAAATATTTGAAAAATAAAAAACTTGCCCTTGACCTACTTTACTTAATACTCTTAAACAGCAAAAAGTAACAACAAAAAATAAAATAAAGCCAAAAAAGTTCTTTCGTAAAAAATTTCGGCATATCATTTTAGTATTGAGTGAGTGTAATACTCACTCACTTACCATTAAATTTCCAATCAGATTTAATCCCATTTATAAGCAAATGAATTCGAGTGTGTGTTTATATACATATTTACGCAAACACTTTCTTAATATACATAGGTACCCTGCAGGAAATGCGAAAAGTGAAATTGTAGTGGTTTACTAGTGACATTGTCAGTAGTACTAGTGACCAGGTGTACCCCAGACAATGTAATCATCTATTGACATTTAATATTAGCTTGTCATTGAAAATCTACCACTTGAGTGTAGCACTACTGACTAATTAGTTCTTTTGGGACCACATGGAGACATTGGCACCAAAGATTCACTAGTAAATTTTAGTTGCTCTAGTCTACAATATCGATATATTCTCGCTCGATGTCAATAGTAAAATTGTAGTGATTTGCTAGTGACATCGTAAATAGTACTACTGACTAGGTGTACCCCAGCCAATGTAATCGCCTATTGACATATAACATAGGGTTGTCATTGAAAATCTACCAGTATACTTAGCACTATTCTCCTACAACCACATGGAGACATTTGAACTAAAGATTCACTAATAGATTTTAGTGACGCTCGTCTACAATCTTATCAGGGGTGGGGCAACAAACTTAAATACATATGTACGTAACTTTTTAACATTATTGCATAGCATAATAAAAAAAATCAAACTATTGACGCGTTCATTGACAATGTCACCAGAAATACACTAGAACCAGCGTGACCGTTTGACCGACTAAAGTGGCAAATTGCCACTTTTTCTACTGCCTTTCCACTTTATCGACAGCCTTGCCACTTTTTGTCCCCTCCTTTTTTAGGGTTAGAAATAAAAAGTTTAGTGTAGTTTTCTCGCTTTTTTTTAATTACGCCCCTTTTTTTTTGATAAATCCCCTATTTGGTGCCACTTTTTGAAGAATGTCATCGGTCACCCTGACTAGAACTGTTGTCTCTAACGTATCTCTCTCTACTCGCGCATAAAAGGAAATTTGTCGACATTTTAACTAGTGCAATAGTGTTGATATAGAGACATATGGTTCTAGGCTGACTGGAGGGTAAATACATACTTACATTTGTACTTATATATTTTTTCTTTGAAATACCTGAATTAGTGCGTGAATGCCCGGTAACTACGTTAATAACCATAAAACACTTATTTATTTTATACAGACAGGTGGAGTTCTTGACTGACAGACATAGATACAGGCAATGCAAATATAACACCTAATTTAGCAAAAAAAAAATGTAGTAGGTATTATAAAAAATATTAATATAAAATAACAAGTGAATAGATACATACATACATACATATATATGTACTTATGTATATGTCTACATACGCATCCTTCATCTAAATCTAAAGTAATATTTGGCATGTTATTAATTTATATATTTACATATGTATGAATATATATATTTTTTGTAACAATTACTTCTTAGAAAATATAGTGTTTTTATCCCTTTTTGTAATAAAAAAAAACATTCTAAAATTTAAAAAAATTTTGTTAAAAGATACATTTTTGTGCTAATTAAAATTTAGAAAACTTTTTCTACTATATAGGACATATTTCCATTTAAATTTCCATCAAAGTTTACACCAAGTTTTTTTACATTTATCTAGATGTCGTATCCAAAACAAAAACCACTGACTTTAATATTTTCTAATCTACAATGAAACAACTGTAATATAGCTAATTCGCACACCTTTGAAAGAATATAGGCTTATACATACATAGTTGCATCACTCAGTATTATCAGATTTTAGGTGGATTTCGACAAAATCTACTAACGAATTATATTCTACTTTATGTGGGATATCTACTCGAAATCGATTAGATTGTTATCGAATTCTCTAGATTTTTCCCAAATCTAAATGCACTATAAAGGAATTTCTTTCTTCTTAAGCGACTTCTTCAAAAAAAAAATAGGGAGGTTAACAATTCGTCTGTATTTTTTGCTCTGTTACTTCATAAAATTACAGGGACTATTGGGTCAAATCCAATAAGCTTTATGAGAGTAGAGTGGTATTTACAGACTGGCCAAAAATGAGGGAAGTTACAGGGGCTGGTGTAGATATATCTTGGGAACGAACATTTCGTAGTTCTACATTCTGGCCACCAGCTCCGTGGCCCTGAACTGGTGGCCAGGAATGTAGCTGAAGGTTAGAAGGTCGACAGCCAGGCAGCGCTAAAAGCTTTGAAAGGACTTGTTAGTGACTGTAAAAGTATGTTAGGTTCCTGGCCACAGCAGTGTTGAGGGAAATGAAATTGCCGATGAGCCGGCAAGAATAGGGTAGGAATGAGATAAGGGAATGTGTAACAGATTGGTGAAATTACCGATATATGATTAGGGATCTCAGTAATTGGGTAAAGAGCAGGACCAACAGTTCATGGCAAAGTAGGGAGGATTGTAGAGTCTCGAGGGCTATGTGGCCAAAGCTTAACTCAAGAAGATCCAAACTGCTACTGGATATAAATAGGAAAGCGATGCGAATCGTAATAGGCGCGTTGACTGGTCACTGCTCGGTCAGAGCAAGAACCAGCATTTGGGAAACTGACACTCCAGATTTCTGTAGGATATGCGAGGATGAAGAGGAGGCGGAAACCATTGAACATATTATGTCACTGCCTGAAGCTGCAACGTCATAGGTGAGCAAACCTATGCATGAGAGCAGTACTGATATCGGTAAGTGTAAGCTGGAGGATATAAGGGGCTTCATCATGGGAATTCATTGACTTCTGGGTACAAATGGGTGTAAATATTATTTTTAATGGGCAAAAGAAAAAAATCACAATGGACCCAAATGGGTCTCCGAGTGGAAATGAGGTATAGCACTACCCTTCCTAACCTAACCTGCTTCATAGCACGGTACATTTTAGATTGACTGTAAAAATTATTTTTATGTTTGAGAGGGCATAGCTTCCATTTGGTCCAATTGTAAAAAAGTGGATGGGGACAACCCTACTATTTTTATGCCCTTTACCAAAAATGGAAAAAGGTATATATATGTAGGTTTGTCATTCCGTATGTAATTTCCATAATATTCATATGCGACCCAAAAAATATATATATTATAGGTCCTTATGAATAGGGAAGACGAATAAAAGATGTCCGTCTGTCCGTCCGTCCGTCTGGTGTACGTGAAATCGGTTTTCCGAAGCTCCCAGAAAAGCTAGAGACTTAGTTCTTGGACTAGTGGATCAGAAATAGTCCAAAATAGATTGGTATTGAAAATCAGCGAAATCATCTGGACGGTTTCAGAGCTGGAAAACTTAAACTTGATTTTGCCATATAAAAGTAACTAGATAACACAATTTTTTTATTTTTTTGTTAAATAAACTTATTTTATATTTCATTTATTTTATGTTTCTGGAACGCAAACGGCATTCGCCAACATAAAAATGAACTTGAGCACTTCCTCACGGAAAAAAATATTGATATAATGTTGGTCTCTGAGACTCATTTGACTTCGAGAAGCCTTTTTAAAATTTATGGCTACACCTTATATGATTCAAAGGACCCGAGAGGAAGAGCATGCGGTGGATCAGCAATTTTAATAAAGTCAAGACTCAAGCATTATTTTATTGACAACATTTGTGAAGAACATTTACAAGCAACGAATATTTGTATTGAAAATTTTTCCAATAATTTTGTCATATCATCAATTTACTCTCCTCCTAGATTCGCAATTACTGAGCATCAATACGAGGATTTTTACAAATCTCTGGGTCCTTGTTTCGTAGCAGCTGGCGACTATAATGCTAAACACACGTTCTGGGGTTCGCGTCTTATTACACCCAGAGGTCGAGCGTTGTTCAATACAATTTCCAAAATGGGCTTGGATGTCATTTCAAGTGGGGAGCCCACTTATTGGCCTACTGACATACATAAAATTCCGGATGTAATAGACTTTGGCGTTATGAAAAATATCTCTCGGGATTTAATTCAAATTGAAGCTTCTCTAGATCTCTCGTCCGATCACTCTCCCACGATCGTTACAATTTGTAGCCCATTAAGAAGTGATTTACCTCACCCATATGCCAATTTGATAAATCGTGTAAATTGGCTGCGATTCAAAAAATATCTTAGTAGTCATTGCACGGAAAACATTACACTAAGAACACCTGATGATGTTGAATCTAACATTGCCAATCTTAACGAAAATATTAAGCAGGCTGCTAAACATGCCACTACCTCCTATCCGCAGACTGGGTTTAATAGACTATATTCTACAGATATTGAACGTCTCGTATGTGAAAAAAGAAGAGCTAGAAGGGAATGGCAACAGCACAGATCACCCCAGAATAAAATTAGATTTAAAGAGTGCACTAAACGACTCCAAGAGCTGCTTGCACATGAAAAAAGTGCATCTCTTAAAAACTATCTGGAAAATCTTGATGTCACACCAGCATCTGATTACTCTTTATGGCGTGCTGCTAGAAAGCTTAAAACACCCGTTGAGTTTAAACCTCCTCTGCGCACATCTACCGGAGGTTGGGCAAGAAGCGATACTGAAAAAGGTAACATATTTGCTGCCCATTTAAAATACGTATTTACCCCAAACACATGTACTGGTGTAATTGATTTGCCAAATGTAGTCGCTCTACCCCCTCAACAAATAAAGTTTAAGACGCGTGATGTGCAAAAACTAATTTCTGAACTCAACCCAAAGAAAGCTCCGGGTTTTGATGGAATTAGTAACCAGATGCTAATAAAGTTGCCTCGTATTGCAATTAGAATACTGTTATTTATTTTTAACGCCATTTTACGACTGCAGTATTATCCAAATAGCTGGAAGCTTGCCAAAGTTAAAATGATTCCAAAGCCGGGCAAAGACCTTACCAAGGCTGAGTCATACAGGCCAATAAGTCAAAGCTTTTCGAAAAACTGCTCATGACAAAATTGTCCCCAATTCTAGTTAATAGTGGGTGCATACCGGACCATCAATTTGGTTTTAGAAGTCAGCATAGCACCATTGAACAAACTCATAGATTGGTCCAATTTATAAGAAGAACATTTGAAGAAAAGAAGTATTGTTCTGCGCTGTTTATCGACGTTTCTCAGGCATTTGATAAAGTGTGGCATGAAGGCCTAATTTTAAAATTAGAAACATACCTGCCAATAAACGTTGTAAGTCTTTTGAAAAGTTACATTACTGCCCGGAAGTTCACTGTTGTGGAAGGAGACTTTATGAGCATGCCTGAAACTATCTCATCCGGTGTGCCACAGGGGAGTATACTGGGGCCAGTTTTGTATTTGATTTATACTTGTGATATGCCTCTGAGCAGCAATATCCACACTTCCACATTTGCTGATGATACAGCCTGCCTTAGTATGCATGAAAATCCTTACGAGGCATCCCGATATCTTCAAGAACACATTGCCCAGCTGGAACTATGGTTAAACTTATGGAGAATTAAGGTAAACGAACAAAAGTGTGTTCAAGTAACATATACATTACGAAGAGATACGTGTTTACCCATTCGGATTAACAATCAAGTTGTCCCTCAACATACTCATGTGAAATATCTTGGTATACACCTTGATCGACGGCTTACTTGGAAACACCACATTGACTCTAAGTTAACCCAAATGAAATTAAAATTAACTCAGGTACATTGGCTGATTGGTAGAAATTCAACCCTCAGTCTAGATTGCAAACTTTTGATATACAAGTCACTTTTGAAACCGATATGGTGCTACGGAATTCAACTATGGGGCACTGCTTCAGCTTCCAATGTCGAGAGAATCCAACGAAGGCAAAATAAAATTTTGCGATTAATAACATCGGCTCCATGGTATATAAAAAACTCAAATATACATCGTGACTTAAATATGCCACTAGTGACTGAAGAAATTGCAAAAAACGCTGGCAAATATTTAACAAAACTCGAGTCACATCCTAATCCGCTTGCTCGTAATATTTTGAACTTTACTGGACACATCCGCCTAAAAAAGAGGGATACAAGGGCTCTTATACTCAACACTCCAGATGGGACTAACTGAAAAATAATTTTTATTTTTTATTTATTTTTTCTTCCTTTTGTTTATCACTACTTAAATATGTATTATTTATAACTATCTCTAAATTTATGTCCGACAGTGGTCGGGCCTAATAATTATATTTTAGATTTAAGATTTGAATACTTATTGTTAGTTCATATAGGAAGATACAATAAATAAATATCATGTAAAAAAAAAAAAAAAAAAAAAAAATATTTCAGTACGAATAAAATTTGTATTAAAAATACAAAAAAAAATTAAAAAAATCAAAAAGACGTTTCTAGGGTTGGCAACATTAACTTTTTTGTTATATAAAAATAACCTACTAAAACTAATTTTTCCTTTTATCTATAAATTTAAAATATCTTAAATTCTTAAAAGAAAAAGATTAGTGTAAGAAATGACTAAAATTTTAAATTATGATTCCAGCGTTGGGAAACGTACACTTTTTGTGATATATAAAATTAACTAGGTCTAATAAAACCAAGAGGTCACTTACTAAAAATTGCACTGTAACAAAAAATTATAAATTTGATCACAAAACAAATATATATATATGTATGTACTTATGTATACATCTGTATACTACATGTAAATACGGTGGTAAAGGGTATTTAAGATTCGGCACAGCCGAATATATCACTCTTTCTTGTTTTAATTTGATTTTATGATATTTCACTAACCATATATTTTATTATTATTACATTAAGCTCAAGTAATGACACAGTCTCGAAGTTGAAAATGGGCGCAATCACGCCCAATAAAATTTATTAATATATTCCACATATTGACCACAAAACCGAAGGTCCTGGGTTCGAGCCCGGTCTCCGACAGTCATTAAAAATAACAACAACACGCATGTTTCTGATGTGCATTAGTGTCCTTTGTATCAGTTGTTGTGGGAAAAGTTCTAGTGATGCAGGCATAAAGCACTGGTCACTAAAAACTATACCGACTTCATCAGATAATAATCCTAATGTACATCAGAGCGCCCTCCTACGTTGTTTAGCAGAATCATCGGCAAAGTAAAGTAACCAATGAAATGGCTACTAAGCACAGCTTCAAAATTTAATACACTTCTTACACCAGATGGCGCTGCAACCCTGCATTATCAAAAAATGAGCAAAGAGCAGAGTTGTAAAATAATGAAGCTTTCCTCTCAGCGTGACCGTTTGACCGACAAAAGTGGCAAATTGCCACTTTTTTGACTACCTATCCACTTTTTCGACTGCCTTGCGACTTTTCTCCCCCTTTTTTATGGGTGAGTGTTATATAAAAATGCATTAAAAATTAAAAGTTCACTATAGTTTTCTCGCTTTTTTTTAATTTTGCCCCTTTTTTATAAATTCCCTATTTGGTGCCACTTTTTGAAAAATGTCATCGGTCACACTGTTTCCTCTATCTCTTCCTTCACCACCTGTCTTCACTATCACTATCATTTCCCTATCACCCTCTCTCACCATCATCTCTTCAACTAACAGGTAGCACAAAAGGATCATTGTATTGGACCCAAGTGAGCTGGGCTCTAAATTTTACAATTCCTTACCAGCAGCCTACTGATCTGACCTAACCTAAGTTTCCACATGCTTGTATTTGACCGATGTTTAAAAAACTTGTCACACATCCTGAGCTCAAAAAAACACAATATTCTATTAAAAAAAAGCAATGTGAGTCCGATAACAGGGGAGATGTGTAAACATCTAGTAATGAACTTTTTTTTTTAATATTGGCTTATGGTAACTAAAATAAGATAAGTATATAAATTTTTGACTCTACTGTATGGAAAACTGCATGTATAGTAGTGGAATTATTAGTTGTGGGGATGTGTGGAGAATTGCTCATATGCTTTGTTTGTTACCCAATTGTCGTGCACCAGCTTCTGGTGTAAGGCAACAGTACGTAATGAAGATGTGTTATAATATAATATTATAAATTCTTTATAAATACTGCTATATATCTTATAAGCAAATATTTGACATTTAAAACGTTCTTTTATTTAAAAGTTTATATTGATTTTATTTATTTTATATTTTTCAACTTTTTAACCAAATTATCCCCACTGGCAACACTATTACACTTCACAAGCAATTTCTATTAAAATTAATTAATAATTGCTCCTGAAGGTATGCTTTAAAATTCGCTCACACAGATTTGATAATATCTTACACAAAATTTGTGATTGTATTGTGAAATAGATTTTTACCCCCTAGCGTATGGATGTTTACACATCAAAAAGTGGGCGGGGCCTCGCCACTTAAATATTAATATGATATTTCACGTGCTTGTACTTAACCAATTTTTACGAAACCTGGCAGATATCTTGAGCTTTTAATAAGACACAATCTTGCATTTAAAAAAGTGAGCAGGGACACGCCCATTCAAATTTAATCTTATATTGCACGTGCTTTTACTTATACTCTGAAAAATACTTAATCTTGTGTTAAAGAACTTGGCAAAGCGTTTCGGCTTAAAGAAGTGGGCGCTGCCATGCCAGTTAAAGATTAATATTATATTTCACGTGTTTCTATGTGAGCCATTTTTTCGAAACTTTGCACACACCTTGACCTCTAAAAATGATGCTATGTGAAATTTAAAAAAGTGGGCTGACGCTTATTTGTTTGCCCAACTAGGAGTGATGACGCTCCATATGACCATAAGCTTTGACATTGTAGAGATGTCAGAGTATAATGCCTTTTCTTTTCTCGAAAATATTCAATATTTTTTAAGTCAAAATTTTATTTAAAAATGAAATTTACGCTCGCAAGTGGTGATACATTAATTTCTAATAGATACTTACGCTCGCAAGTGGTGATACATTAATTTCTAATAGAACCTCTATGTCAAAAAACCATTTCATTGCGAATTTTCATTGAAAAGTGCAATAAATGTAACATTTTTTTTTCTTAGAAAGGGAAACTCATTTTCAATAGGTATAAGCATTTAGACATAATTTTTGCAGCTTCGCAAATATGTCCACTAGTTTTCAATAATCGTAGTAAACGATTTGAAAACCCATAACATTTAAATTTTTTCGGGGGCAAATCAAAGAAATTTCTAAAATTTTTTCTGGCAACCCTTCACAATAATTAAATATTTAAAAGAAGGAAAGAGAAACAAAAAACAAAGTTTTAATCCATGAGAGAAATAAAAAGAATTTATTTTGAACTGAGAGCAATTAATTTAATGGTTCATAAAACAACGAATGAGCGAGCAAAGAAAAAAATGCAAGATCTTTAGATACATTTTTCATAAAGTTCGTTTATTTAACAGATACATTTGTGGTTTTGCTCGCCTAACTCATCAGTTCATTTTGTAAACGGCTACGCGACCGAACGTAATGCACAACGGATTGATGTAAAAGAAAAGAAAAACAAAACGTGTAACTTTTCATTTAAAAAAATTGGAAATTTATTACAAATAATTAAGAAAATAACTGAATTGCTCAAGAGCTTTAACAAATGAGGAAAAGTGTTTTAATAATATAATAAATAAGCAAAAATGCTAGTGAAAAGTTTTAAATAAAAAATTAAAACATAAGATAAAAAAATATATTTAAAGCAAAATTGTATATGGCATACACATTTTACATTAAAATTATACATACATACATACATACATACAGAGCCATATGAAAAAAATCTTTCAAACAAGCTCTTTGTGGAAATAAAAAAAATTAAACATTTTTTATGGAATGGAATGCAGCAAAAGAGATAGCGAGCGTTGTATGCCGCCGTTTTAATTGTGCTAAAACGCCGTGTAACAGAAAGAGAGGCCGATAGAAATTTCATTATTGTATGTGTAAAATATCTCCTCAGATTTATTAAGAGCACATAACATACAAGTCGTCGCCCGTTTTTTTTTTTTGTTTTTTTTTTGTAGAAAAATTTATGTTCGTTTCAAAGTAAATGTTGAGATACACTACGTAATCAGCATAAATAGTGAAAATGGGGAGATTATCAAAGTAATAGAGGTGTTTGTTGAAAAATATCGAAATAGTAATAAATAAAATCCAGTTTAAAAGAAAAAAAAACACCAAACTTGAATTCAGTCTTAAGGAATTTCTGTGTATTTATTTATGAGAAAATGAAGAATGTATTAAAAAAATGAGAATTTATCTATTTGTGTGACAAGTGATTGCTGCTGTATTTCTCTAAGTGTATGAAAAAATAGATACCTACATAATTAAAGAATGAATCTTAAAGATATAATTTAATCGTAAAAGATAAATTCATCGAAGTATAACTAACTACCCACTGTTTTATATATATTTATGCAAGAATACGGTCGTTTTTATAAAAATAGATATAAATTTTTTAAGCAACAATATCTAATGAGCAAAGAATGTGAACACAATTAATACCAACAATTAATAAATTGTATGATAAATACTTTTTTTTGAAGCCATAAATAAATAATAAAATGGAGAAATTATTATAACTATTCAGAAAAAAATAACGATATTTTTAAATTAAAAAAATAACCTCAATACGCATCAAAAAACGGCCAAAAAAAGCCAAATAACTAAATTTATGTAAATGTATTTCAAAATTCAAATAACGTTCCCCATGGCCTAAAGCAACAACAGCAACAACAGCAACAACAACAGCAGAAATTGCTAACACAAACAATAACAACAAAACAAAATAAACAACAAGTGGACAAAAATGTGGTTGTAAATATATACATATACATATATATATATGTATATATGAAAAAAAAAACGCACCAACAAAACAAATGATTTTTTGACAATTTTAAACACGTTTTTTGAAACCAAAACAACACAACCAGCCATTGAATATTTGTGGCTAAAAGAGAAATAAAAAGAGTAAAACCAAACGAAAAAAAAACCGAACAACACTGTCATTAAACTCATCTTTGTTATCCACAGCTATTTTTATTACTTAAACGAAACGAAAAATTGCACAAAAAATTCCACATTTTTAAACAAAAAATTTGGAAAACGGTTTATGTGTTTAAATATAATTTTTTTCACTGCCTGCTATTTTCATTCAAGCAGCAACAACAAAAGAGTGTTGTTGTTAATAGCAAAACCTTAAAATTTTAATTATCGACACGTGCAATTATTTCAAATTGAAATTATGCCAAAATTACAGCAACAACAGCAAATAGCACACCAGCAACATCAGCCGCAAACTCAAAACCACTACCAGCAACATTATCAACAGCAACAGCAATATCAACACCACCAGCAACAGCAGCAGCAGCATCACAACAATCAAGTGCATCATCAAAGTTCAATAACGAATGTAGCCGTTAACAATACAGCAGCACCGAACCCAGCCCCCACCCCCACCCTGCTGACCACATCCACCACCTCCATACAGCACATTTCGCCGCATCCCTATCAACAACCGCCGCAACATTATCACCCACACAATTATCAGCAACAAGGTCAACATCAGTCCCAACATTTGCATCATGGCGAATTTCCTCTGCCCGAGGGCTGGGATATAGCAAAGGACTTTGATGGAAAAATATATTATATAGATCACAATACGAAAAAGACAACATGGCTGGATCCCAGAGACCAGTAAGTATAAAAATATATGCACTTTTGTTTAGTCTTTGGCGGTGTTTTGAACATGTGAAGAGTAGCATAAGAATTTTGAATTTCTTTAAAACCACACGATATATGGCTTACTCGCTTGGCTCACAGAAGTCAAATTTCTTTATTACTTTTTCCAGCGTTAGAGGCCGTACGTCAGTTATATGGCTTAGTTTAGTACTGCTAAATCGCATTATCTTAGAATCCATTTTTAAGGACCCATTAAACGAAGTTTTTCATTCCCCAAACGAATATTTCAATAAATCAATTATGTCGCGGCAGTTGTGTCACTTACACAGTTTTATTGAAACCATACCTAAATAAAGTAGAAGATATAGAGGGTGATTTTTAAGAGCTTTCGGATTTGATTTAAAAAATATACATAAAATTTAGAGCAGCTACGTCGAAGCTATATCCACAATGTGCAAACTTTTAGTGCTTTTGTGCTTTCATACCGACGAAAGAACAAGAACAAATTAAAGAGCTTTCAAAGCTTTTTTTTTACCTCAAGTGCAAATATCACAGTATGGGTGTTTGGAGGTAGATGATTTAGAGAAATGTATGAAATCTTTATTGGAGTCTCTCGAACGATCTATATAATTTAATGCTTAAAATTGATTTCGTACAAATATTGACCGCGACTATACCCCAAATGATTCATACACTGGGTCCAATGAATTGGCATACTATCTCCAACATACCGGCCGGTATCTCACAATTAAATTCTTCAATGTTGGCTTCCAATGTGCTTGTCTCTATAGACGAGCGTAAACATAGTCCCACAGAAAATAGTGTAAAGGTGTTAAATCGGACGATCTAGGCGGTCAATTGGCCTTCCCCAAACTTAAAATAAACTGTTCACCGAACTCACCTCTCAATTCGGCAATTGTTTCGCGTGCCGTGTGGTATTTGGCACCGTCTTGCTGAAACCACATGTCAGCCAAGTACAGCTGATCCATTTTGAGCAAGAAAATTTGTAATCATCGCACGGTAGTGCCGCGAACGGCGCCGTATCAATAGTTCACGGTCATCATCAACACTGCGATATTTTCCTTTGTCCACACTCTACGTATAGGTATTTTTGGTTTAATGTTCAATAATATAATTTTGGAGCGAAATGTCGCCCAAACTAACCATAAAACGGAATGGATTCACCCAGGTTGAATTTTGATAATAAAATTTAATAATCTGCAATCGATGTTCGTTTTTAAGTCGATTCATTAACATGTTGACAGTTGCGAAAAAAATCACCCTTTAGTAACAATTGTTGAGCACGACACCGAATGGGCTCATTTGGGTCTTCTTCGATACTACACGCTACAGCATTTAAATCTTTTTCTTAACCGATATATAGTACATTACTTTTACAGCAAAAGTGGGTACTTGACCAATCAACTTAAGTTTACAATGCGGTTAGATTTTTCCTTATCTTTTAACAAATGTAGAGCTGCTTAAGCAAAAGTACATAAAGAAATAAAGAAAAATTTTAATTTTCTTTAAAATACAATCTTAATTGATTGGTCATCGTACGCGACATTCTGTGGAATTTCCCATATGCCATAGGATAATGGAAACTAGAGCGTTGCACGAGCAACACCATGAGCATGTCCATCCATGCGTTTCGATTTTAGTAAAATTCATATAGGCAAAAGTAGCATATTTATCAGATATTTCCAGTTCTTTGTACTAGATATTGCTAATTTCGATATTTAATATTTCGTGACATATCCCCATACCCCGCTTCTGTAACACTATGCAACAAAATGGAAACTTTTTCAAAATAACAACGATTCTTGTATAGGGAACTAAAAAAGATATACATAGGTGTATGAGCGTTTAAAAGTTTACGTCCGAAATTCATTATATGGCCTATTTAAAGTTAAAACCTTGTGCAGTAAAACCATGTAGAAAATTGTCTGATAGACGTCTGGTAGATTAGGGGGGAAGATCTGGTCCAAAGACCGGCACTGGGTTTTTGATATATAGATAGTGTCTTTAGAACGTTTATTCAGTATATTACAAGTAACATTTTGCTGGAATGCATTAACATTCTTAAGGTTTGGTCACACTTGGCAAACATTTGCCCCAAAAAGCGTAAAATCGCTTCCAATTCGGTGACTAGGCATCGAAAAAGAGAACTTCTCGAAATGACAACTCTATGCAAAAATCATTAAAAGTTATCTAAATTTGCACTACTTTCGGATCGCAAACTCTACATTTTCATGACTTATTTGGATTTAAATCAGGAATAATTCAGGTTCAGTAGTTTCAATATTTCTTATAGTATGAATTATTTTATAACTTAATATGTTTTGAAAAAGAAAGCAAAAAGAAGTTAAACTAGACTTTGGGGCTGGGAAAAATTCAGCATTTTTCTGTGCCACCACGCAGCACTCATCAGCATCCATGCTTACCCACTAGGGCAGATTTGTCGAGTTCATCAAAATATGTATTTTCTTGTAAGAATCGTTGGAACCAAGTCTCTTTCTCCCAAGCCATTCCTTCAGGTTACAGAATAAAAAATAGTCACTCGGTGCTAATGCCGGAGAGCAAAGCGGATGAGGTAGCAATTAGTTACCATCTGTCATGTGCCATTGAAACTTCACATTTGTGCACGCTTGTCGTGGTGGAAAAGAAATTTTTTCTTGGCCAAATGCGGTCGTTTTTTTGCAACTCCCTATTAAATTTACCAAATAAGTTGGCATAAGATTCATTATTGCTTACCCTCTTGAAGGTAGTCAATGTGGATTATACCGCGTGCATCTCAAAAAATGGTCGTCATGACTTTATTGACTGACAAACCCATCTTGGTCTTCTTAGACGCCGATTCATGCCGATAAACGAAATTCAGTGAACCACTTTTTTACCATTGAAATTGATGTCGATGAGTTTCTGTAGTATTTATCAAGTTTAGCTTTTAGTATAAAATAATGCTTAAGCATTAAACACAATCAACACAGCAAGCTACCGACTTCAAAATATTAAGGATAGAATACACACGTTTATATGAGAATGATTTCTTTTTTGCAGGTTGTGTTCCATTCTGATTTTGTGGTTATAGTTCGATGAACTTGGCTTAATTTTTTTTTTTTTTTTGACGACAGTGAGCAAATATGCTATATAATATAAAATTTTCAATGCATGATACCTTACAATTACCTTATATTATTTAAGAGAAAGAACATACCGAAACAGGTGTAGAGAAATAAATTGATTAATTTTTATACTTTTACGTGATATAAGCATTTTAAAGGTGTAATTTTATTTATATAAATTGTGAAATATTTGACGGTAGCACCACTGAATATGTATTTATGCTTGCTTATGATTTCGCTGCCGTCCCCAAAAGAATTAAGTAGCTGGCTAAAAGGCGACAAATGCAGCTAGCGGAATTTGAAGTCGTGTGTTCCTGTAGTCTGCTGTGGTGAATTTGTTTAATGCATAAAGCCTGGTACTCTGTTCAACATTTCACACGAAATGCTGCCAAAGAACATATAAAAAAAAATGTGTACGAATTGTTTATGAAAAAATGTAGCAGAAATAGTAACTGTTTATCTTGGGTAAAACATTTTAAATATGTATATCTTCAACATTTTCATGCGAAATAGTCGGCCTGTCCCACGATGTCACCAGAAATCTTTCGATCGACAACTTATATTGCAAACAACAATAACATTAGAAAATTTGTTGTTGTTTTCAATATAAGTATTCGATCGAATGATTTCTGGTGACATCGTTTGATAGGCCGAATATGAGTGGCACTTGTTTCGCATAGAATTTACAACAAACACATGGGGTGTTTCTACAAACATAAGAAATTTTAGCATAGTTTCAAGCAGCAGTTAATATTGTTTATGTGTCAAATTTTTCGTGCGAATTAATCAATGTTGATAAACATTTTTCACAAATTTGAACAGAGTACTATGCTTTCGGTTCAAAACACGCGGTATGTACATACATATATGTATTTCTACCGGCAGCTATCAAACACACAAACACAATCCAAATGACGCAGCTTGTTAAAGTTTTCACAAGAGTCAACTGACAGTTAGTTGCCTGTTGATAGGAGCAGTGTTAACCAGGGACCGTAACTGTTATAACTTTTATCGTAAAAGTCAGAAAATAAAAGTTATTTTTTGACTTTTATTTTTTCGAGCAGAAATAAAAGTTATTTTTTGACTTTTATTTTTTTGAGCAAAAATAACAGTTATTTTTGACTTTTATTTTTTCGAGCAGAAATAAAAGTTATTTTTTGACTTTTATTTTTTTGAGCAAAAATAACAGTTATTTTTGACTTTTATTTTTTCGAGCAGAAATAAAAGTTATTTTTTGACTTTTATTTTTTCGAGTAGAAATAAAAGTTATTTTTTGACTTTTTTTTTTTTTGAGCAGAAATAAAAGTTATTTTGTGATAAATTCATTATATTTATTATAAATTTTGGCGCTTTTGCAATAGTGAATCGTTAAATTTACTTATTTAGAAAAGAATATTTGGAATATTAAATAATAATTTCTTTGTCAAAGGGGTTGAAAACACAAAAATAACTTTTATTTCTGCTCAAAAAAATAAAAGTCAAAAAATAACTTTTATTTCTACTCGAAAAAATAAAAGTCAAAAAATAACTTTTATTTCTGCTCGAAAAAATAAAAGTCAAAAATAACTGTTATTTTTGCTAGAAAAAATAAAAGTCAAAAAATAACTTTTATTTCTGCTCGAAAAAATAAAAGTCAAAAATAACTGTTATTTTTGCTCAAAAAAATAAAAGTCAAAAAATAACTTTTATTTTTGCTTGAAAAAATAAAAGTCAGATATTTAAAAAGCATCGTATTTTCTGACAATTTGGTCCAATACTTGCAAAATGGTATACTTGGTTTCATTCTCCGACATTTCCTTGAGGTTGCTTTTTTTAATCAAAAATTCAAAAATAACAGTTATTTTCGGTCCCTGGTGTTAACCATTCAGTTAAGGAGCAACAAATTCAAATGCATATTTCAAGTACATATGGGCAATTCCTAGGCGACGAACGCGACATTCGTACACTTTTATTTGAGCAAAAAACAAGAAAGGAATGGAAAGGTGCAATATATATCTTAAGTGTTTTAAAGCTATGGAGGAGTAGTATATTTAAGAAAAATTTTTTGGCGATATCAATAATATAGTAAAAAGATATAAGCAAATGTCAGCAAGAAATGGACCCGACAAAAATAGAAGTTATTTTTGAGCACTTATAGAAATATAAATAAATCAGCGAAATTTTAGGAAGAATTTTTTTTTTGTAAATGTGGAAATGAAGTTGAAAGATGATCGTTTATGTGTAGATTAATGAAATATGAAAATTTTGTTTTAATTTTTTTTAAATGGTTAAAGTAAAAATACGGACGCGACAAGGCGGATGCGACATTTTTTCCCAAGTGAACTAAACGCAGTAACTTTGCTAATATTGATTGAACTTTAATTGAAAAATAATTAAACAATAACAAATGCTTATTTACTGCTGAAGAAAATTAATAAATATTGATTTTATACGACGTGTGTGGCAAGTGGAAGTGGAAGCAAACTCAAACAACTTTCCTTATTAGAACTCCATTATCTTTTCTCCTAATGCGTAAGTTGTTAATATTAGAAAAGTTGCAAATTACAAAAAAAAAATTATACAAATTACTTTAAATAATCGCTAAAAAAAGGCTCAGCAAAGAACATATTTCTTTGAAAAGTCCCATATTTCGGTTAAAAAATTTCAAAAATTAAAAATGCTTTTACAAAAAAAAAAACAAAAATTTTTGAGCAAAACAATTTTTCTTTTTGTTGACCTTTTTCTGGAATTACCCATATGCATTCATTATTGGCTTGTTTCAAACACGCTTTCAAAAATATTATTTTCTTCCCTAATTTAAATCACAAATATTCCGCATTTAATATACATACAGATGTACATACATACATACATATGCATGTATAGAGCTAAATTTTTTAAAGTTATTTACCGTGAAAATAAATTGTTAATAAAAATTTTTATGCGTCTATATATAGCTATGCATACATACTTTTGTATGTACATATGTACATATGTACACATAATTCATTTTTTTTTTTAACATGCACATTCTAACAACAAAAATAGGCTGATATTTTCAATTGAGGAATATTTTTTCGCTACAAGCTCTCACATATGTAGATACATTAACAAACGCAAACATAGATACAAATATAATTGAGCACTAGCCAACAACAACAACAACAAAAAACAAACAAGAAAATTATTAAATAAATATGTATTTTAGCAAATACTTGCACACCAAACAATGAAGTATAACTACAGCCGCAATATACAATAAAAATAAAAAAAATTTATATAAGTACGTTTATCTATGTACACATGTATGTATGTATGGATGTATGTAGAAGAAAAAAATACACAAATGGAAATATAAAAAAAATAAACAAACAATAAAATAAAACAACTTTAAAGCGAAAACATTCCAAAGTGATGATTAAGACTAAAATAGAGCTAAAATTAAATTAAAAATAAAAAACAGGCAAAAACACACACACACACACATGCACACGCGCACACACATACTCATGCATTGGCAATCAAAATTAAACTCACCAAAATTGCAATTACAAGAGAGTACGTATTACAATTAAATGAGTGTAATAAAAATGCACCGAATGCTTGTAAACGCTGTGTTTGCATGTGTAAGAGTGTGTCTGTGTGTGTGTGTCTGAAGAATTGTAAGCAGTAAAATAACAAATCTAACAAATTTTGAAAGTAAAAAAGTTGTAATTTATCAAAAAAAAAATTTTTGTTTGTTTTTAGTTTTTGAATTCAACATGTGGTAGAAGAAAAACGAAGGGATATTTTCAAGTTATACATATCTGTGGCAATAAGGAAAAAGTGCTTAAGCCATATTTTAGTCCTAATTTACACTATGCAACTCTTATTGCTAAGCTGATTAGTTTGTGGGAGAGAGAGACAAGGGGAGCAGAAACGTTTCTTTTAAGTCGACCGTCTGGGATTAAATGTCTGAAATTAATAAAAATATGTATTTATTTGAATATGTATAAGAAAATGAGGTTTGCTACTGAATTTGATTTCGTGCATATTGTGCATAGTGGTTTTCACGTGAATTCCCGGGACAGGAAATTTCCAATCCCTTAATCCCGTGAATATATCGCGGGAATCCCCACGAATTCTTGGGCTAAAAAGTCTACTGTTTGGAAATTATTTTTTATTTTTTATTTGTTTTTAGCTTAACTTAAACATTCTTCGGGTAAATATATAAAATAAATACTTTTTATGCATATAATTTATATGTAAGATAACAAATTTTATTTGTGGGACTTTTTTTAAAAAGAAAACATCAGATCCTGCAGTTTGTTCGTTGTGTTGCAAAAGAATTACTTGCAAAGGAAGGAGCACAAGTGGTATAATTCTACATTTAAAGGGAATACATAATAAGCAATTAAAAGGTGTTGATCCAAATGAAAACGATAATTTTACAATATTTTGATAACAAAAAAAGAAGATACTCGTATGTATAAATGAATTTATTTGTTAACTAACAACTGTTGATGGCTTTTCTATCAGAGATCGATAACAAAAAGTTTATTTTTAAGAGAATCTCTTTTACTTAAATATTTTCATCTACCAAAAACTGAGCACGATGTACTAAAACTTATTTTAGAAAACTTTTATAATATCAAAAATGAAATAAAACAAAATATCGCGCCCCAGTTAGTATAAAAATAGGAGTTACTTAAACAATTGCATGCATGGAAAAGTGGACTGATGATCGAAGGATGTGCAATGAATCAGTTAAACATTGTCTAATTATAATCAAACTGAAATATCTTAATTTTTTCGTTTGACAATAGTACGTAAACGAATGTACCTTTTTATATATTATTTACTTTTTATTCGTTTTTGTTAATAATTTTTTGATTTTTTAGTTTTGTAAGTTCGATCTTGTTAAAGGGAATTTCAAATAATATGTATGTAAATTTTAAATTAAAAAACAACTTCTAATTAGTTGTTTCAAACGGGAATCCCGGGAAATTTAAAAACTAATCCCGATTTCCCGGGAAATAAAAAAGTGCGGGAAGAGGAAAACTCTAGTTGTGCAGTATCGTGTTGAACATCTTACTATTAGTACCGAGCACGGGTCATGTTGGAAAAATTCGACACCAGCCCATCTCTAATCGAAACTATACAGACGTTAAAAAATATTAAAATAAAATTGTTAAATAATAATAACAACTATTAGTGCTACCATAACCATAAACAGCTGTTTATGTTTTAATTTAATTATTCATTTTAAAAGTGAAAGTATAAAAAAACAAATATATCTGATCAGCAAACAGCTGTTTATGGTTAAGGCGACAAACCAAAATAATGTTGCTTTTTATGGCGTGTTGCCCAATATTATGGTTCGGACAGCTGTTTTGTATGGCTGTGGCATATATAATATTATATTATATTATTTATATACATAAATTGGTTGCAGAAATCATGAAAACATCGAGTTTATGTTCGAAATGTATTTACCACGAAATTTTTATAACTGTTTTTTTCTTTTGAAGTGATTAATAAATGTTTGCTGTGTAGCTGCATAATAAATATTTATATGAATACAATAAGAAAAAAAATTATGTTAACAAAATAACTTGTTTTTTGTGGCGCGTTTTGACGAAAAAAACTAAAGACAAAGTTGAAATAGTAGCAGCAACATAATAAAAAAAATTCTAAAAAACAAGTATTCGGATGGAGCAGACACACAGATATATTTACATACTTATAAATAAATAAATAATAAGTACTTTTAATAAATAAGAATTTTTATGATTTATTCCCCCTTCCACCCAAACGTTTGTCCACTAATAAACGTTTATTTAACTATTAGGACGGCTTAGTTAAGCGCACATTAAGATTTTCAATTCAACTGCACATTATTTAATTTAACTGTAGTGAAATGCAAGAAAAAACATCATAAATTTCAATTAAATTAAGGTGAATTTTTATTGTATGCCACATGGTTGTTTAAGATATTTAACACAAAAAAAATGTCTTGAAAGCCGGCTTTTTATTAATAAATTGCAAAATAAAATAAAAATGAGGAACAAGACCAACAAAAAAAGTAAATAAAGATCATATAAAATGTATTAATATAAATTTGGCATTCACATGCCAAATAAGTGAAATTAAATGAGACTTTACAAAAATAAAATGAAAAAAATAAAAATAAAAATGAACTTTTTTTAATTTAAAAATTTATTAAATAAATGCCCACAATTTTAAATTTTATTTCATTTCAACATCAGCAACAACAATCAATAAGATTTTTTTTATTTTTGTTTAAATTAACGTCAGCATTAGCCTCGTGCTGGTATGTGTTACGTTTTTCGTTGCTTCTTTGTAAATGTGAAAACTGTGAAAAATATTTAGCGAAAAATTCAAAAATGTATTTTATATAAAAATTAACAAATAAAAAAAATATTTTGTTTATGTATTTGTAAAGGAATGTCTTTAATGATACAAGACAGAGTTTTCCAATAAGAGCGAGTAGTTGTTAAAACATAAAATAATATAAGAGAAAAATTGCATTTCCTTAAGTGCCTTAAGTAAGTAAATATAGCGTGTGTTTTTTTAAGCGCGCTAGAACTTTCAATTGTAAAAAAAACGCACAAAATTAAAATTTAAAGCAAAAGCAAGAATTTTTTAATCCAAAAATCAAAACATGGCATTAACATTGGCAAATGATTTCGGGCATACAGCCACCCCACCCCAGCAGTTCAATTTTGGGTCACTTTATCGAGTAGATATTGCTAGCGGTCTCATGCATCACACGAACTATGTCGGCTTCCGTGGAGTCAAAGCTCTATGAACTAAGGCCCTAGAAAATAACGCCCAAATAAGTAATTAAATTAGCCCCAATAAAATAAAACCAAAAAAAAAAATTAAATAAGGACCAGGAGTAAATTTATGCAAAAAAAGCCAATATATATGAAATAAAGCCTAATTAAAAAAGCTCAATGAAACCAAACTCAAGATCAAATCAAGGTAAAAAAAAATTAAATAATAACCAACCAAACTCTAGATGAAATAAAGCCCAATTAAAAATTCTTTAATTTTATTGGGCCTTATTTAATTTTCTTATTTGGGTGTTATTTCCTTGGGCCTTATTATTTCATAGCGCCTGGAGTCATTTGTTGCTGCCTCACGATCACAAACCAGTGACTTCACGTATCCCCACATGAAATAATCGAGAGGTGTCAAATCGCACGATCTTGGAGGCCTATTGACAGATGCGTTTCTCGAAATGTAGCCAAATTTTGACACATCTTGTTGAAACCACAATAACGATTAAACAAGAAAATAAAATAAGGCCCAATAAAATTAAGGAATTTTTAGTTGAGCTTTATTGCATCTTGAGTTTGGTTGGTTATTATTTCATTTTTGCTTTTTTAACTGGATTTTATTTAATTTTTATTGGGTGTTCTTTCATACATTTTTTCTTTGGCCTTATTTAATATTTTTTTTAATTCATTGGGGCTTATTTCATTTATTTGGGCTTTGTTTCCTTCGCCCCTGTCATCCATATATAAAAAAAAATTATTAATCATGGTTCAGAAACTATCTCTACTGACCATGACGCGAGAACCAGGTTAATTTTTGAAGAAATAAGTTCCAATGATATTTCTGGATGTAATGGAGTATATGGGGTTATTGTGGATTGGTTTTACCCCATATCGAAATATTTTTAAATAAAACTGCGATGCTATTTTGGCTTGTTTGCGAAAATACTCAGAGTCCTCGTCACTGAACAATATTTCGCTATAAAATATCGAATCAGTTTCCATTTGCTCTGGAGCTTAATCGGCGAAATAACGACGCATATGATCATATCATGGCTTTATATCCTGCTCTAAATGGATCTTAAATGCGTGTAGAGCAAGATCTTTAAGTAAAATTTAAGACGTAGTGGAAGGACAGATCCCCAATTCGATAAATGTAGATATTTTTCCACACTTTCGTTTATAGCGGCGATAATGTCTTCAGTATACACTTTCCTTCAACGTGTTGGTGTCATTTTTCTATTTAGAGACTATGTGGTAAGAAATCCATCCACAGTTCGACGGATGACGTGATCAAGCGTAGACGATTAGGTGCGCCTTAAAAATTACGAAATCGTCTATAAGCTGCTCGAATTAATAACTAATCGTAAATGCATCACTGCGCTGCAAATGGAAATTCAAATGCTCTAAACTGGTTCACTGGAGTAGATAACGCACAAATAAATGTCAAATATGGTGTACAAACATGATTACTACTAAAACAGATTATCAGCGGCACTTGTATTGCATTTTAAATAAAAGTTTGCACGTATGATGCAGAGCAGTGATGCATTTACGAACACACCCTGATTTTCAAAGTCAATCTAGATAATTTGAAAGCGTCATTCAATTCATAGTATATATCATCGATCTTGCCGTCGTCACGTTTCCAGTTGTTCAAAAGATTGAAATCGTCACGTATGGCGAAATTTTACTACCTTTTTACGAGTAGTTAAAGCTGGTACTCACTATCCTACACAATCGTGCGACTTTTGAGTAAAAACACAACCCTGGCATGATGGAGATTATAAAAATTTCAAAAATGCAATAACGATTCACTAGTTCAGAGTTGTATTTTTTGTAAGTCGAGAGTTGTGTAGAAAAGTCAGTAATAACAAACAACACAGACCTTTTATATTTATGTATCGATTAGGCTAAAAAGTTCGTATCGCTTTGTAAACCAAATTAAATATGATAATTATTAATGAACAAATAACACCAAAGTTAATTGTAAATATTCTGACAAACACGTAGTAGAACGAAACAACTACCTGTTTTCGAAGGTCACTACACCTTCATCGTCAGCGTTCTTTGTGTTTGGTCCACTGTGTGTGGCGTCAGTTGATGTAGATTTCTGCTTTCATATACTCAGCTTTTATTGCAAATGGAATATGTGAATTGCTTTGATTCATAGTATTACAATTTGCTGAAAGCTTTTTTTGTAATGAAAGCTCAATTTTACCATCTCTAGATTTACAACAGTCTTGCCATTGTCGTTTGTTCTTTTGGCTTATTTTTGTACTACTTAAGACAAACTTTTTACGTATATTTTTTTATTTAATTTTTGCCATAGGACCATAGCTGTTAATTTTAGTTAGTTTTATTATTATTGTTCGAACTTCATTTGTTTCCATATTTATGATTTGATTAGACTACATAAAGTTCTTATCGCTTTGTAAGCCAAATTACATGCGATAATTATTAACGAACAAATAACACCGCAGTTAATTGTAAATACTCTGACCTTCTTTGTTGGAAAACTCTTTACATAGATAATGCAGGGTACTTAACGACTGTAAAATAATAACACAAAAATATTTTTGATAAATTAGCAAATATTTCTGCTGTATGTATATACATATACATAAATATATATTTATACAGATATATACATATATATATTTATATACGAGTATATATTGCAATAATAGTTTAAAGTCAAAGATAAAAAGAGACTTTTCCACAGTAAAATGCTGTTTGGGCAATTAGGTTCCTTATTTTTAATTTCTTAGCTAAGCAATTATCCATTATTCAGACAAGTAAAAAATAATTATGCACACGTTTAAAATATTACCACAATGTATGTATCTCTATTTCTGAATACCCATTATAGCAGATTGTGATATCGCTTTAGTGCGAACTAGTGGAAACGTTTGCTATTTCCGATATTTTTCACTGTGTGACATTCTGATGCATTTGGAAAATGACACCACAAAATGACAACAAAATAGATGCGAAATGTGTCTGCTGAATATATTAAATAAAAATTTACCTTTTCTTAACATTTTGAATGAATACTATAAAAATTTTTTTAATCAAAAACGGAAGGAAGTAATTATTTGATAGTTATCGCTTCTTTAAAGAAGAAAAAACCGCATAAGAAAACCTCAATGTAACATGATGTAGAAAAGTACAAGTAATGAAAAGTACTTAGCAAAGAATAAAAATGATGGTAGGGTGCAATTGAGAGTTAAGAGATTGTTTAATTAATTAAAGAAAAAAATTCTTGAGATTTTATTTGAGAGCAATTTTATGCCTAATCGTAAATGCATCACTGCGCTGCAAATGGAAATTCAAATGCTCTAAACTGGTTCACTGGAGTAGATAACGCACAAATAAATGTCAAATATGGTGTACAAACATGATTACTACTAAAACAGATTATCAGCGGCACTTGTATTGCATTTTAAATAAAAGTTTGCACGTATGATGCAGAGCAGTGATGCATTTACGAACACACCCTGATTTTCAAAGTCAATCTAGATAATTTGAAAGCGTCATTCAATTCATAGTATATATCATCGATCTTGCCGTCGTCACGTTTCCAGTTGTTCAAAAGATTGAAATCGTCACGTATGGCGAAATTTTACTACCTTTTTACGAGTAGTTAAAGCTGGTACTCACTATCCTACACAATCGTGCGACTTTTGAGTAAAAACACAACCCTGGCATGATGGAGATTATAAAAATTTCAAAAATGCAATAACGATTCACTAGTTCAGAGTTGTATTTTTTGTAAGTCGAGAGTTGTGTAGAAAAGTCAGTAATAACAAACAACACAGACCTTTTATATTTATGTATCGATTAGGCTAAAAAGTTCGTATCGCTTTGTAAACCAAATTAAATATGATAATTATTAATGAACAAATAACACCAAAGTTAATTGTAAATATTCTGACAAACACGTAGTAGAACGAAACAACTACCTGTTTTCGAAGGTCACTACACCTTCATCGTCAGCGTTCTTTGTGTTTGGTCCACTGTGTGTGGCGTCAGTTGATGTAGATTTCTGCTTTCATATACTCAGCTTTTATTGCAAATGGAATATGTGAATTGCTTTGATTCATAGTATTACAATTTGCTGAAAGCTTTTTTTGTAATGAAAGCTCAATTTTACCATCTCTAGATTTACAACAGTCTTGCCATTGTCGTTTGTTCTTTTGGCTTATTTTTGTACTACTTAAGACAAACTTTTTACGTATATTTTTTTATTTAATTTTTGCCATAGGGCCATAGCTGTTAATTTTAGTTAGTTTTATTATTATTGTTCGAACTTCATTTGTTTCCATATTTATGATTTGATTAGACTACATAAAGTTCTTATCGCTTTGTAAGCCAAATTACATGCGATAATTATTAACGAACAAATAACACCGCAGTTAATTGTAAATACTCTGACCTTCTTTGTTGGAAAACTCTTTACATAGATAATGCAGGGTACTTAACGACTGTAAAATAATAACACAAAAAATATTTTTGATAAATTAGCAAATATTTCTGCTGTATGTATATACATATACATAAATATATATTTATACAGATATATACATATATATATTTATATACGAGTATATATTGCAGTAATAGTTTAAAGTCAAAGATAAAAAGAGACTTTTCCACAGTAAAATGCTGTTTGGGCAATTAGGTTCCTTATTTTTAATTTCTTAGCTAAGCAATTATCCATTATTCAGACAAGTAAAAAATAATTATGCACACGTTTAAAATATTACCACAATGTATGTATCTCTATTTCTGAATACCCATTATAGCAGATTGTGATATCGCTTTAGTGCGAACTAGTGGAAACGTTTGCTATTTCCGATATTTTTCACTGTGTGACATTCTGATGCATTTGGAAAATGACACCACAAAATGACAACAAAATAGATGCGAAATGTGTCTGCTGAATATATTAAATAAAAATTTACCTTTTCTTAACATTTTGAATGAATACTATAAAAATTTTTTTAATCAAAAACGGAAGGAAGTAATTATTTGATAGTTATCGCTTCTTTAAAGAAGAAAAAACCGCATAAGAAAACCTCAATGTAACATGATGTAGAAAAGTACAAGTAATGAAAAGTACTTAGCAAAGAATAAAAATGATGGTAGGGTGCAATTGAGAGTTAAGAGATTGTTTAATTAATTAAAGAAAAAAATTCTTGAGATTTTATTTGAGAGCAATTTTTATTCCTAATTATGCCTGATTCCATGGGAATTTAATAATTGTTTCAATATATTTTTTTATTCATTGTTTAAATAATGCAAAAGATATAAAACATCTGGGTATTTTCCAACAGACAAACAATTTTTGTTTAAATTAAAAATTCCAGGAAATTTTGTTTCTGAATTGAGGCATTATCTCTGTATATATTTTAAGTGTAGAAGCTACAGGGCATTAGGTTGTTGAAAAATAATTTTAAAAAATCTATTCGAAAAAAATAAACTTTTTAAATGCCAAAATTAAATTAAATAATTTGGTGTTTTTTATTGCATGAGAAAGAAATACATTTTCTTTGAAAAATTATGTATATTATATATACACATTTTATCTATAAAATTATTTCAAAGCGAAAAAAGCTGCAATATTATACTTCAGAGATGGATAGTTGAGCTTTGATAATACCAAAAAAATTAAATTAAAAAAATTCTAAATTCTAATTAAAATTAAAATAATATAAAATAAAATAAATTGTAAAATCAAATAAATTGTTTAATAAAATAAGCCCAAATAGAATAAAATGTAATAAACTTATATAAAATAAAATAAAATAAAATAAAATAAAATACAATAAAATAAAACAAAATACAATAAAATAAAATAAAATAAAATAAAATAAAATAAAATAAAATAAAACAAAATATTATATAATATAATAGAATAAAATAAAATAAAATAATATACAATAAAATAAAATGAAACACAATAAAATATAAAATAAAAAAAAAATAAAATAAAACAAAATAAAAAAAAAATAAAATAAAATAAATTAAAATAAAATAAAATAAAATAAAATAAAATGAGATACAATAAAATATAAAATTAAATGAAATAAAAAATAAAATATAAAATTAAATGAAATAAAAAATAAAATAAAATAAAATAAAATAAAATAAAATAAAATAAAATAAAATTAAATAAAATAAAATTAAATAAAATAAAATAAAATAAAATAAAATAAAATGAAATACAATAAAATATAAAATAAAATGAAATAAAAAATAAAATAAAATAAAATAAAATAAAATAAAATAAAATAAAATAAAATAAAATAAAATAAAATTAAATTAAATTAAATTACATTAAATTAAATTAAATTAAATAAAATAAAATAAAATAAAATAAAATAAAATGAGATACAATAAAAATATAAAATTAAATGAAATAAAAAATAAAATAAAATAAAATAAAATAAAATAAAATAAAATTAAATTAAATAAAATAAAATAAAATAAAATAAAATGAAATACAATAAAATATAAAATAAAATGAAATAAAAAATAAAATAAAATAAAATAAAATAAAATAAAATAAAAAAATAAAATAAAGTAAAATGAAATAAAATAATATAAAATAAAATAAAATAAGATAAAATAAAATAAAATAGAATAAAATAAAATAAAATAAAATAAAATAAAATAAAATAAAATAAAATAAAATAAAATAAAATTAATTAAAAAAATAAATTAAAATTAAATTAAATTAAATTAAATTAAATTAAATTATATTAAATTAAATTAAATTAAATTAAATTAATTTAAATTAAATTAAATTATTTTAATTAAAATTAAATTAAATTAAACTGAATTAAATTAAATTATATTATATTAAATAAAATTAAATACATATAGACAATTGCTTAACCATAAAAACAAGCAAAATGATCAAATTAAGTAAATAAAGACTTTAAGCCAAATAAATATACTTGGGTATTTCATGTATTTAATAAAATTAAAGTATATGAAATTTAGTTAAATTAAATAAAGTAAAATAAACTAAAACTTATAAAACTCATAAAATTAAATAATGTAAATAAGACTTGTATCAAAAAGTTTAAAATGAAATGAAGCCAAATGTGAAATACCTTTATACCAATGTTCTTTTTAAGTAACATATTACCAAATTAAATATGTATTTATAAAATAGAACAATACTCACATTATACAATATATCAAATTTCTTTTCAATAGAAAGATAAATTTTTCTTTTAACTTTACAGTTTTTGAATTATGTAAATTTCATCACAGTTTTACCTTACTTTACAAAAAAAAAGGTTTAATGCTGTTAAAAAAAACTTGTCCATTCCCATTTCTCTAGAGAGCTAAAACAGAAAAGTGTGGGCGCTACTTCATACCTATGTATGTATATACATTAGACTATCACTTTTTCCCTGTAGTAAAACTCTTCGTAGAGTAATAATATGCTTAGACTGCAGTTTGTTCTCTTAATGCCGTAAATACTATTTAAAGAAATAAAAAAGAAAATAAATAAAAAAAAAAAAAAATTAGAAAGAAACCTGAACCAATTTATTCTAAAGTTAAAATTTTTTCTTAAAGAATTAAAAAACTTTTTACATGCTTGCAAACAATTTTGTAAGAAAATAATATAAAGTAGCAAAGAAAATACTGAAAAATAAAACTAAAGAACATTACACAAATACAGTATGTATGTATATAAATTAAATAAAGCATAAAGTATCTATGTATAGTTATGTATGTATCTAAAACTAAGTATGTATGTATACTCGTACTAAAAGTATAGTACGTATGTATGTGTACTCGTATAAAAAAGTAATATGTATGTACAAGCTAAAAAATACTGATATGGTAGTCAATAAAATATGTAGAGTACAATGTAAAATAATAGCGTTAACTGCAGTGCAACAACATGAATTGCAGAGCAGCAGCAACAGCAACAACAACAACAAAAAAGCAATAGCAACTCATACTATGTGTATTACTAACAACTTCTAGATAAAAGATAAAAACTTTTAAAGTTGATTGTATTTAGTAGTCAGTTTTATGAGGAGTAGAATCAGATAACTAGTAATGAAATGCATATATGTATGTATGTTTATACATCCATACATACATATGTATCTATGCTCGTATATGTACATATATGTAGGAATTAGAAAAAAAATGCACAGACTTAAACACTTAGGAAAAGCTAGTAACAAGAGCCAACAGGTGCAATTTGTAGCAACAACAACAGCAGCAAACATAAATGTACGAGTAAAATAGACTTGAGAGAGACGAATAAAAACAGGGTGCTTAGCAATAAGTCTTAGATACTCGTATTTGGTTAAAAGAAAGCATGGTACTTTTTTTTAACTTAAAATTTTTATACTTTATGGAAAGACAAAATAACTTTGTTCATTTCTGTTATTAAAGAAAAATAGTACACTGAAAAAAATTTTAAAAATGTTTCTCATCATGAAATTGTTCCATTTGGCAGGTACATATTTCGAAAAGAAAAACACTTCTTTCAATTAGTGGCATTTTTATTTTTAATTAAATAATGATTTAAAATATATTAAAGTGTTTGTACTTCTCTTGTTTTCAATTAAAAAAATAATTGAATCAATCAATGATTTAATTAAAGTTAGATACTGGATCAAACAACGGCGCGGTAGGTATAACAATATATTTCTGTGCTTCATAGCTTAATAGGGTAAATAAAACAAATCAAGTTATTCAGGAATGCGAGGGAAATCGGTTCCATTTGCTAAGAAATCATTAGCTTAAGAAGTTGAAGATGGTATTAGGTAGGACAAAAAAAATATCCATTTCGTATTTCATGTTTGTTTCATTTTTAGCTAATTTCAAAAAAATCCACCAGATTTTTTTCTTTTTATTTGCTACAAAACAGAAGTGGAAGCCAATAATGCTGAAGTCGCCTGCAGCTTGCGAAAAGAAATTCGTCGGATGGTGGTCAGCTAGAGGGATGATTTTAGCCAATCGGTTTCAGCCCAGCTACAGTTAACTTTTAAAGTTTTAATTGTTTCAAGCAAAAATAAATTTGAAAGACTACTTTTTTTAAGGTATCATCAGTAATGCTCATTAATAAAGATAATAAATAGGAAAATATTAAACGGAGAAAGTTGCGCGGAACTCATCGAATTGATTAAATTTACCAGATAAAATTTTATTCGAATTGAGAAACTTATGATGTGGTAAAAATTTTATTATTTACAACGGTCTTCGAAAATCTATTTTCTAAGGTTGGAAATTGTATCATTACATATCGTCGGCTGGTTATTGGTTTGCCGCAGTAATAATGTATTTTTAATATACTGTGCGGCAAACCAGTAACCACCCATCGATATTTCTTTCCCATACATTAAAAAAACAGAAATAATCTTTCGTTAATCTAATTATCTGGTACGAAAGCAAATGTTTAATACTTTTATTCGAATGATTTGCTGTTGCCGAAAGGAGCAAAAACTACATAATAACTTAATGTAACATTTAAAAGATTGAATAAATTTTAATTTTCATCAAACATAAAACATAAAAAACTTGAATCAAAAATTAAACGAACTTTTAAGCTCAATCGCAACAACAGTGACTACACTTATGTAGAAATCTTGGCTGCTCTTTTTATTCTGTGAATATTAAACAATTTTTATATTTAAAGCTAAACATATTATGGTATATGTTTTTATTAAACTTTGAAGCTTATGCGCAACTGCTGGCAACATCTTCATTAAAACTTCAGTAATACCAAGTTTTTTGTATACATGTAAATATGTACTCGTAAGATTTGGCATCACTTGGTTATAAACGTTTCTTAACATGTATGTCATGTAGGAACGAATAAGACCATTTTACCATTTTACGAAGACTACTATTTATATTTCGGGAACTGGCAGCACTAAACACTAAAATCTGGCAACACCATAATAAAGTTTGGCATTTTTTAGCATAAACGTACTCACAACGTTTTGATGTACAAGTGCTATTTGTTTTGTGTACAGTGAGTTCAGAAAATCACTTTGACAAAAAAAAAGTGTAAATTTCAAGATAAGGCTTTCGTTGGATTATTTTTCACAACTTTCGACGTGGATTATCTCAACAAGAATGTGTCGATGAACTCAGTTCTCAATAATGTCCTGCACAACACCATTTATAAGACCTTTCAAGACATGAGAGATTTTTCAACTTCTTTACTACAGCGAAATATTCTAAAACAAACCCTAAACAACACTGTTGGTAAGGCAATTGTTTCAATTATTTGTCTTGCCAACAGTGTTGTGTAGCGTTTGTTTTAGAATATTTCGCTGTAGTAAAGCAGTTGAAAGATCGCTCATGTCTTGAAAGATCTTATAAATGGCCTTGTGCAGGATTTTAGTTCTCAAAATACGCAGTATATCGCTGGTAAAGTGAATTCAATCGTGGTCATACTTCCCTTGCCGACGAATTCCGTGCAGGTCGTCAAAAGTCGTTTGTTGTGTCACAAAACATCGATGCAGTGCGATAACTGATAATACAAGTTTGTCATGTGGCATATTGTGAGATAGAGGCATCCTTGCACATTAGTTCCACTTCAATACATCCAATTTTGCACGAAGACTCAGTTGTAAAATAATTTGTTGTCGTTAGATATCCAATAATTTATGAATCCTTCAAAAAAAAAAAGGATGGCGTCAAGTGGTGTAAGGAAATTATTAAAAATTTCAACCGTGGTGCTTCAAAAGACCTGTATAAAATAGTGACAGGTGACGAATCATGGATGTATGCCTATGAGACGGAAACAAAACTGCAATCGACCGTGTGGGTATTCCAAGACGAGCCAAATCCAACAAAAGTTATTCGTGGAAGAAGCACAGCGACGCAAATGATCGCCTGTTTCTTCGGCCGAATGGGTCATGTGGCCACTGTTCCGTTTGAGCAATGTAGAACTGTCAATTCTGAGTACTGCATGTGACCATTTGCTTGCCTGAAGTCTTCGAAGAAATTCGTAAAACTAACACCCGAAGACGAATCATTCTTCATCATAATAATGCGAGCTCTCACACATCTCGTCAAAAAAGTGAATTTTTGAGCCGTAAAAAGATCGAATTGACTCATCTTCCCGTACAGTGCTGACTTGGCACCCAATGACTTCTCCTGGTTCCCGAATAACAAAGGTAAACTACGTTGCCAGCTATTTACGAGCTCCGAAAGAGCAGTTGAAGCGTTTTGGAGGTGTCGCCAGAGGAATAGAAAACCTGCTATGACAAATGCTTTGAACGAATGCAAAAGTGTATTGAGCATTAAGGGGAATATTTCGAAAAACAATAAAGCCATTTTCATTTAAAAATGTTTCGTTATTATTTGCTATTCCCTAAATTGAATCGGAAATTGCTTTCGAAAGGTTTTGCTTTTCGAATCAAGCATCATTGCCCTTCACCCACATTTTAATTGTACAATCTTTTTTTTACTTCCTGAAATATTTGCGGCTTAAAAGCCCATGCATATGTATGTATGTAACTCCTAAGTATTAAAAATTTCAACTGAAAAAATTCAACAACAAAAATTAACTAAAATAACTTCCCAGGCCAATAATATATTTTTTTTCTGGCTTTCGAGTTAAGCTTCATTTAAAATACATATTGCGAAATTTTCAATTAACTATGAATTTCGTTTCTATATGTACATACATACATACATATGTAAGTAAGTCCGAATGCTTACAGTTTAAATTTTTACATTTACAAAAGCGTCAATATGAAATGCAGTACAACGACATTCCTACTTTTATTTTCCTAGCAAACTTTGCTCGTTGTACATAGCGAAAAAACAAACGCTAAATACTCGTGTTTGTATGTTTGCGTTCAGTACATACCCTGCAGAAAATGCGAATAGTGAAATTGTAGTGAATTACTAGTGACATTGACAGTAGTACTACTGACCAAGTGTACCCCAGCCAATGTAATTATCTATTGACATTTAACATTAGCTTGTCATTGAAAATCCACCACTAGACTGTAGCAATACTGACAAAGTAGTTCTTTTGGGACCACATGGAGACATTGGCACCAAAGATTCACTAGTAAATTTTAGGGGCTCTAGTCTACAATATCGATATTTCCTCGCTCGATGTCAATAGTAAAATAGTAGTGAGTTACTAGTGACATTGTCAATAGTAGGACTGAATAGGTGTACCGCAGCCAATGTAATCGACCATATGCAGACATTTGAACTAAGGACTTACTAGTACATTTTAGTGACCCTCGTCTAAAATTTTATAAGGGTTGGGCAACAAACTTAAATACATTAAATACATACATACATACATACATAAGTACGTAAGTTTTTAACATAATTCCATAGCATAATAAAAAAGAAAAACGAACTATTGACGCGTTCATTGACAATGTCACCAGAAATACACTAGAACTGTTGTCTCTAACGTATCTCTACTCGCGCATAAAAAGAAAGTTGTCGACATTTCAACTAGTGCAATTGTCGCTAGAGAAAAGAGTGTTGACATAGCGACATATGGTTCTAGGTTGACTAGAGGGTAGTCAGTATGTGGATGGTTCAGTTGGTTGTACTGCAAACATACATGGTTACAAAAATATATGTATGTATACGAGTATGTATGTAGTATATACATTGGAATGCCATGGATACATAAATGGTATGTTATTGCAATAACATCAAATGCAGCAGCATGCAATGCAACAGTTTGCAACAAGTATTTCCACTTTATTGTACAAACGAAAAACGAATGAAAATAAAGTAAAATAAATATAAACAGCTACGAGTACGTACTATCATCAACCATTTCAAGTAGGAAAAAAGAATTGTACATACATATACATATGCACATATCTATGTATGTATGGATATGTACAGTGCATATTAAAAAGGAATAGTTTTGTCTCTACTGCACATGCACACACACACACACACACACACAGACGCTTAAGAGCTTTCACACATACATACATACTTAGTTACAATACTTGAATATGGTCACAGCGTAAATTTGTAAATTTTAGGAATTCTGCTTCTCAATATACACAAACAATTTGTTTGAAAAATATTGGGAAAGAAAAAAATATTTATTTCTTTTATTCTGCAGAACACAATCTAAAAAATAAAAGCATATATGCAAACAATGTAGCAAATACGAGGGCGGATCAATAAGTACGGCACTTTTCGAATTTGCTGCCTCTTAGCTGAAAGTAAAGCAGACAACTGCCGAAGTCAAATTTATAACAAATAAAAATAATACTACAACAAAGTACAAAGAACAAAAACTATTGTACAGAGAAAAAACTGCCTCATAGACTCAATAAGATTTTCTCTATGAAACGTCTTTAGGCTAAGGAGTATCCCAGCAGAAAGAAGCGAAGATTTTTTCATAGAGATTCCTTATTGTTTTTATGTGGTAAATCTTATTAATTTTATCAAGAAGAAAACCACATAAAATGAAGAAGAAATCTTATTATTCACAACTTTTTTTACTCAATTTCCGTTATTTTTGACACCAAAAACACAATCCATATAGAAAAACTTCTTGATTCTATTAGGTTTTCTTATAAATTGTAAACTATAGGGATTTCTTATTGATTTTATTAGGTTGCCTTATTGATTTTTTTCAATAAGGTTTTCTTCTTGATTTTAGAAGGTTTCTATTTGATTATATCTTATTGATTTTTTTAATACGGAAATCTTCTTGATTTTAAGAGGTGTCTTGTTATTTCGTTTCTATAAATAGACATAGAGATAATTTTTTTCATGATCTTTTTCATTTTTGTATAAGCATGTTTGTACAATTATTTCAATGGTTGTTCGGGCTGCTTGTTAGCATATTGGTTAGAGTGATTGTCTATCAGGTAGAAGTTTGCTGGTTCAATACTTGGTGAGCAAGTTAGTTAAGAATATAACATAATGTGTATGTACGTATGTATGTATAAATAAATAACATCTACAATATACTAAATACATACATACATATATATATGGTATAGAATTTAAATATAGTGTAGAGAAAAAGACGCAATTTTTTTTATTGAAAAAATCAATAAGATAACCTAATAAAAACTAGAAGATTTCTTCTTGATTTTTTTCAAAAAGGTTTTCCCTATGAAATTAATAATATTTCCTTATTGAAAAAAAAACCATAGAGATTTCTTATTAATTTTGTTCTATTTTATGAGGTATTTAGTAGGCACTGTTTTCTCTGTGTAAATTCAAAATACATTATGTCTGCAGCAAACCAGAAACCAACCGACGAACTGCCGAAGGCAACAAAAACTAATGGTATTTTGTTGTTGCTTTGGATGGCTCGTATGTCAAAAGCAGCTGATTGAAGATACTAAGCAGAAACCTATACCGTGATGGCTCACAGCCGGCGAACCAAATCGACGATAATTTTAGGCAGCCGCGCCGCCACCGAAAAAAGTTTGGCTTATTTCGCCTGAAAACAAGATAAAATGTACAAGATAAAATAATATTATTTTTATTATATGATATATACGAGTATGTTCTGTATTCTACGTGAAATTAAAACGTGCGGAATTGCCAATATAATTTTTGTTGGAAATATGTATTAATAACAACAATGCTATATCAATTGCTCAAGTTTTTGTTTCACGTGGAATACAGAACATACCGGGTAATATATTTTTTATCTTAAATTTGATTTTCATGTTATTTGTTATCAGCTGGCTAAAGTCGGTGATTTCCTCAAGGGTGAAAGGTTTTTCTGATGTACATTAGAGTGTCCTTTGTATCAGTTGTTGTGCGAAAACTTTTAGTGATGCATACATAAGGCACTGGTCACTAAAACTACACCGACTTCAGCGGATGCAAATCCTAATGCAACATCAGAGCGCTTTCCTTCGTCGAAATTGTGTAGCAGAATCATCGGCGAAATAAAATAGCCAGAGGCGGTGCAACACTGCATATAAGCGTGGCAAAAAGCAGAATTGTAAAAAAAGAATGGAGCTTTCCTTTATCTCTTCCCTATCACTCTATCTCAATATCTTCTCTTCACCACACAGGTAGCACAAAGGGGTCATTGTATTGGACTCTAAACCGAACCTTACCTAACCTAGGTATCTCACATTGTTTAATGGTTTCAATATTGAATGGTCAGTTGGATAGGAGAATGCTTTGCGCAAGATGGGTGCGGCTTTTACTCACAATCGGCCACAAACACAATCGTGTGACAGCCTCGCAGGAGTGTTAGGCGTTGTTCAACAGAAATATCGAGGACTTTTTGCGCCGTTTCATAACCGTGAACGCAAAGTGTGGTGAAACACACCAGAGAGCAAACATCAGTCCAAACAGTGGGTTTCTCGCATTACATGCAGTATAATCCACCTAGAATTTGTTCAAATAGGTAAACAGACAATGACGAATGTTTTGCCAAATTATTGGCTAAATTTAATAAGAATTTGAAAAAAAACGATCGCTCTAGGCCACGAAAAATTTTAGTTTCACTACACCAATGCCAGGGTATGCACAAGTACATTTTCCATGCCAAAAATCCAAGAATGGATCAACAAACTGCTCCCTTATCCCCCTTTTCGCCAGATTTAGCCAGTAAGAGTAACTATTTATTGTTCCCAAACCTGCAGAAATGGCTCAGGGGAAAGAGATTTGATTTCAATGAACAATTAAATCATCTCACAAATAAATAACTATTTAGATGACCTCGAAAAATTTTTTATTTTGGAAGCGATAAACCAATTGTAGAGACGTTAGACAAAGTGTATAGAGCTCAAAGAAGACTATGTTGGAAAATAAAATGATTTTTTCGTTTATGATTTCATTTGGCTAAAGTTCGTTTCGTCCTGTACGCCAAATTACCCTAAAGCATCATCAGAAGCATTGAAAATTCCTCAATAATTGTATAACAAAAACATATAGTCAAATGTAGGACTGTATATTTTGGTTCAACATTTTATTCATAACTTGTTAATAACAGAGCACATCCAAGGAACTCTGTATCTTAGTAATGAAGCACCCATTATTATTATAAGTTAGTTCAGATTATGTGTGCTTTAAGGGGTTAATGCAATATTATAATCATTTTATATCATATTGCAAGCGTTTATTTGTATGGATGTACTAATGTGTATACGGAATGTGTGCATATCCATCTACACATAGTTGCATTTCCATGCATGTACAGTGCTTCTCATAATTTTAACGACACTGCAAGATGCGGTTTGTTGTAAGCAACAACAGCGTGATCAAAATGACTTGGGGGTCGATTATGGCTCATGGTGGGCAATCAGAATGTCTTGATTACTAGAAAGCAGTAATTATCTGTGGCAGCTATGTCCAAGCCATATACATAATGTGCAAACTTTTATAAAAGAGCTTTAGTGCTTTCACACCGACGAGAACACAAAATAAAACAAAAGCCAATCAGATATCGGTGACAACAATGCTTGCTCTTACTTCGCAAAAAAAAAACAAGAATAAATTTAAAAGCTTTCAAAGCTTTGATCTGGATAGTTAAGCTTAAAATATTTTGATATAATTTAAAGCAGTATTTAAAGTAAACAGCTTTGAAAGCTCTTAAATTTGTTCTAGTTTCTTTGCAAAGTAACAGCAAGCATTGCTGTATATTGTGTTTTTGTTGTGGATGTTGTACTCTCGTCGGTGTGAAAGCACAAAAAAAGCTGTTTTGTGCATATGACTTGGACCAAAGACTATAAATATATAAAGATGTTCCACGTAGAACATTAAATGAAAACTAAAATTGTTTGCGTTTATAGATGCTGTGGGGGAAGTAACAAGGGAACGAAACCACAAAGAGAGCACAAAATTTTTGAGCATTCACACTTATATAAATATGTATGTAGTAATGTTGTATGGCATACAATGTATGCACACACATAATTGAAGCTTATAGAGAAATTTAGTTGTGTGTGTGTTATATTTCTTGTTTAAAGCGCAGTCAAGTAGGAGCAAAAATATGAAATAACTAAAAGAAGTTTCTTGTTTTGATACATTCATGTGCAAATAAATCATGAAAATCAAATGCGACCGATTGTGTTATTGTAGGGTAAAAATACGTGTTTTATTGTTGTAAAATTAAAAATAAGTTGATTCGCACCGAACTATAATTATTTTATTTAGAAATTTCAATTATATGTACTATATCAATTATATATTTCAATTACAGTGGAATCTCTATTGAGCGGACACTGAAGGGACCATTGAAATGTGTCCGTACAAGGGAACTGTCCGGTCAAGAGAAAACTAAACATTTAAATAAAGCGCTGCTGGGACCTGTCAAAAGTGTCCGTCTACAGGGGGTGTCCGCCTATAGGAAGTGTCCGTTAAGGGAGATTCCACTGTATTATCTGTTTCTTTATCATAATTTTTAGCGTGAACAAACATTTCTGAAGGATATTACAAAACTTGTGCTGGTTTAATTATATCCACACGACATTTAGCGCAAGTAATTCGTTGAGCTACATATATAACCAACAAAATATCGGCTTGATGTTAACTCTATTGGAACATTATTAGAGTTAAAACAATCTGCATCTTCATTAAAATAATCTTCATTTTCATCGAATATGTTTGTTACATTAACGTCAGGTGTGCGACTACTTTCTGCTGTACTTCGACTTCTTTGAGTATCTTCTAAAATTGTTTGGAACTCAATAGGTAAAAATATCGCATCGTCGTTTGCACAATTTGAAGAGGTACTAAATTGCGTTATTTTAAGAGATAGCAGTTTAGCTACTGCGACATTTAATTCATAGACCGAAGGATTTTTGCAGTGTCCGCCCTTGGGACGTAGGTATATATGAAAACAAGTTTTCCAATGGATCTTGATTAAAATGGCTCGTTAAAATGCATATCAAATTTGAGTTTTCCGCAAACAATTCACGATAACGATAAAATAGCTCTCGTAGTTTGAATTAGGCCATCAATTGAAAATATTTTATTTCCTGCGTATTCAACCTGTTTCATATAGGTAATTAGCTCTTCGAGTAATTACCAAGTTGTGCTTTTCGGCTTCAGGGGCTTTGCATCGTTAAAATACATGCTGTTTAAGCAATCAAAATAGCTATCGAGTTTTTTTATAAAAGAGCACGTTGAAGTGGCTATTGTTGCGGAACTTCGTGTAAACTGGCGATTTTCATTTACAGATTGGATTGCAGCAGCAACTGAATTGCTTAAAGTTTGGACAGCTAGGCCAACACGCATCTTCTGAAAATTATTTGGGTTTATGTGCACCGTTGTTAATTTTGTCATTTTGGTTACTTTTCCATACTCCAACTCGAATATTTCTCTAACAACGTCGAATCGCGCTACGCCATGCAGTGTTTTAAAATCGCCTTTGATGAAAGCATTTGTTATGGATTTGAAAATATGGGGTACGTCGTACATCAGGTAAATTTTTGCATTTTTATAAATAAAATAAGGTTTTTCACAAGATCCGCCTAGCATATCATAGCATTTTCTATTATTGGGTCCTTGATCACACGTAAGCCCACGCACATTTAGTCCCATTTCTCTTAAAATGTCAAAGTTTGACTCCACAAGTTTTTTTAGTACATCACCTTTTATTGAACTGGAAGTAACAAAATAGTTTAAAACGAACTTCCAACTTTTTACAACTCCTCTTATCATAAAAACGCAAACTTGGGACCCCATTTGATTCACTCGTTCATATCCTAAATCGACAACTCCATCTATAACATCTGCACATTTATTATAAGTAAATTTTTTTCTTATAGATACTTCATCAAAAATTAAAATGCATTCTTTTTCAAAAGGTTGCATCTTTTTCACAGTTTCTGTGAGCGCATTGTATATACATGAATTGTTACCTGGCTGCAAATTTTTAATGCTACTCCATCCACTAAAGGATGAAGGACTCTGAAGGTTCAATTTCAATATATTTCTTAAGAACAAGTATGTGGAGGTTGATCTTTAAAATATACTTTGAGAAAAGCTTATCTCATGCTCTTCCCAACGCGCATTTGTCCCTCTATTTATCTTTAGGAGCATTTTGCAAAATGTTTTTCGTTTGGACTTATATTTAAATTAAATAAGTAAATTTATATTCGGTGCGAATCCATGTATTTGCAAAAGTACAACAATAAAATACATATTTTTGCCCTATAAATAGACAATCGGTAACATTAAATTTTATGTAGCTTATGTCCATACACTTATGCATATGTGCGAAAACACAAGTTCTTTTTGTTTGTGTAAATTTTTTCTTTGCTTTAAATTAAATACACACATCCATTCATACTTACGCATGCAAAGGCACACACACATGCATGCGTATGCAGATGAATAGCGAAGACTTGAGAATAATAAGTGCTCTGAGAAAATAAATTACTCTCTTTGAAACAAATGGATTTAGTAGTAAATCCACCAGCAAATTAAGCACTGACAGTACAATGTATGGACGTAGAACATCTTTATATATTTATAGTCTTTGCTTGGACGTATGTACCCACTCTGATGTTTTAGATTTCACTAATCATTCGTTTTCATATCATGCGATTTACTGAACACAACTGATACTTAACTGTCAAAGTTGTGTTAGCAACATCATTTTTTTAGCCAGTAAGCTTTCAATTTCCAAAACTTTTTTTCGATAAAGCCAGACAGACCAGTGTTGAAATACATTGTTTACTTATATAAACCTGTGAATCACTATGGACATTTGGCAATTTCTAAATCTTTCAACAAAGTAGTCATGCAGTTTCTTCCTTCCTTCAACGAAAGACAGTATTAAAACAAATCAGCTGTTTGCTGGAAATTTGAACGAAGTTCCAATAACATGAAATATTACAACAACAACAAAAAAACACATTATAGAAAGTAAATTTAAGGAAAATATTAAGCTGTAGCTGTAGTTGTGTTAAGTACTGTATAATGCAACTGGTGTTTCAGTTTCATTCTTATTCGTGTTATGTATTTCCTTTTTGTAATGATAATACAATGTGTGTGAATTTTACAATCCCAGTCTTAATTTATAAACGCGTAATTATACAATAGATACGAATAATGGTTTGCATAAAAAAAAGTTATAAGACTGCAAAAAAAAGAACGAACTACTACTTAAATATGCACTTATCGGGAATGAGAAAAAATGCAAGTTTATTTATTTATTTTTTTTTTTTTTGAGACATACAACATTAGGATCGTTGCATATAAGTGGTAAAAATAGTAATTCCACTTTAAAAAGGCACTTGGTAAATCATGATAAGAAGATGAATTTAAAAAATGTACTTAACAAGCAAATCATATGAAAAATATACGAGTATGCATGTACTCGTATATAAATAGATTAAAGCAGATGCAAGATTAGAAGAACAAAGGCAACGGTGTACAGTGGAGCCTTTTGTAACAGCTAATTTTATGTAGGCTTCCTAAATGTTTGCATGTAACTGTACAGCGATTGAGCAAGATTAGAAGAACAAACGTAACATTGCACAATACTCCTTTTTTTCGGAATATTATTAAAAATCCGGCTCATTGAACGATCATATACCGCTTTTTGCAAAAAAAGCTATGTATAACTATTGATAGATTATGGATGGCAAGCGAACTTTAGTTGCGTTGCCAGTTGCCAAATATAATTACATAGTTAGTTGACTGGCAGCTAACAGCTGTTTATTTGAGTTGCCAAACATCAATAACATTGGCAACCACAAGTTTTTAGTTGCTGCATAGTCTTTAAAGCAACAAAATTGGTCAAATCAAACTCAAAAATTAGATTAAACTAAATTAAATTAAATTAAATTACATAAACTAGCTTTTTTCTTAAGTTAAAAAAGAAATTGTGGATTATAAATTATATTATGCAATAACATTTACTTAGAGCATAGATGTTCAAGCATCTCTTTCCCTATCACGCGTTATAGGAAAGCAAGAAAAAAACAAATTCTGCTTACGCAGCAAACAAATACGTACACGAAAAAAAATGTTGCTCTCTTTAGGTTTTCGCTTCTCTTTAGCATAGAGCAGGGATGGATAACAAATATTTTTAAGTTTTATCTATATTTTGATGTCTTTTTATTAAAAAAAAATGGCTAGGTAAATGTAAAACACAGTAAAATATAACGAATTGTGCATTACCATCAACATTTTCTTTAAAGAAGAATTCGCTTTCGTAATTTTCCTTTAACATTTTACGCGTGTGTTGTTGTCTCAACAAGTAATAAACAGAATGTGATTCACAAAACATTTCCACCTCTGTTAAAAGTAAGCAGAGGTTTTGCTCTGCTCCACACACAAACGCAAGTGTGTTTATGTGTTAGTGCTCATCCCTGACTTAGAGTAATTCGGTGGTAAGTCTAAACGATTTGAATTTTCCCTTAAGTGCCGTCTAATAAATTCTTCATTTTATGCTGCATTCTCTTCATCGTAAAATAATGTCACTGAACTAATCATTTATATTATAAATAATTTTTTGCTCAAGAATTTGTTTATGTTTCTTATACTAAGATGCTTTGTTTACATAATTTTCAGTTGCCAATCTGTCGTAATCATATTTTCGAAAAGTTTTTGACAACCGGAGATAGTTGCCATACATTATTATGTACAAATTTTAATTTCAGTTGCGTTGCCAGTTGACATGACAACTGAAATTCGGTTGCCATCCATAATCGAGCCATTATACAAGGTAGCATTAGTGGAGAGTTCAATTCGTTCTGTTTTTTTTTACCAACTTAGATAAATCACCGGGATGGACAGGTAGACTAAAGCTTAAATTAGACGTGACATAGACATAATGCCATAGCCATAACCAAACCAAAATTCAATTGGTTTCTATGGTGAGAGTTATGGCGTTATGGCGAGTCACCTATAATCAAATGTAGTGTTGTTCATTAGTTTGGTTCGAACGGCTATTTTCTATGGCTATGGTTATGTCACGTCTGATTGAGCCTTTAAAGTCCATTGCTGATGTCCATGCTTAAAACAAGTTAAGGTTTATCTAAAATTATCAGACTGCAGTCCAATCTATAGCAATGTTAATATATACATACATATGTATGTATGTATGAACAGCATTCTTTATTTCGCTAATAGCCCACAGTGCAGACAGAATGCTATAAGAAAACAAAAAATCCTTTTAAAAACATCTACAATGCATTTCCAATACATGCACATACATATTTTTCACAACATACAACTCAATTTTTCATTGTCATATTTATAACAAAAGGTGCTTATTAACTCAACTCAAATGCAGCACAAGCCTTTTCTTAAAACCCCTCTATGAAAAATAATTGGATTGAAAAGAAAAAATAAATAATAATAGAGAAGTTAAAAGAAAATACATATAAAAAAGTAACAACAACAAAAATATTTATAACAACATAAAACATTAAATTCCACCATTTGGTTGTATGCAACCTTAAGTTCAGTTCAAATATCGATTAGTAATAATTCAGCTGTCATTCTCCTTACAAAAAACAAGTAAGAGTGCTATATTCGGCTGTGCCGAATCTTATATACCCTTTACCAACGTACGTACATATATATAGTATACAGACACATACATACATATTTGTTTTGTGAAAAAATTTATCATTTTTTTAAAGTTTCCATCTTTGGAGCTGTAATTTTCATTTTTCAAATTTTATACAAAAAGAAAAAAAAATTTAGACCTATTTAATTTTACATAACACAAAAAGTGTAAGTTTTCCAACCCTGGAATCATAATTTAGGATTTTTCTAATTCCTTGTACCAATCTAGTTCTTTAAAAAATACATAAAATATGTTAAGAGAACGAAGCAAAAACGAAATAAGAAAAAACTTAGTTTCATTTAATTCCTTTAATATTAAAAAATTCAGTAAAGTGCGACTTTGACTCGCGCACGAAGGGTTCCGTACATTCGGTTCTGAGCACTTTTTAATGTGGCTTTTTTTGCTTTTTTGAAGTTTTTTTCAGTTTAAACGATTTTTTCAGTTTTGTCGCTTTTTTCTCATTTTGGCGATTTTTTCTGTTTTTCTCGGTTTTTTTCATTTTTGGCGATTTTTTCTGTTTTTGGGGCTTATTTTCATTTTGAAGTTTTTTTTCATTTTGGCGATTCTTTTTCCATTTTGGCGATTTTTTCCTATTTTGGGGGTTTTTTCATTTTGGCGATTTTTTTCCTGTTTTTGGGCTTTTTTTTCATTTTGGCGATTTTTTTCTGTTTTTTGGGTTTTTTCGTTTTGGCGATTTTTTTTTCCTTCTGGCGATTTTTTTTTCATCTTGGCGATTTTTTTCTGTTTTGGGGTTTTTTTTTATTTTGGAGATTTTTTTCTGTTTTTTAAGGTTTTTTTCAGTTTTGTCGCTTTTTTCTCATTTTGGCGATTTTTTCTGTTTTTCTCGGTTTTTTTCATTTTGGCGATTTTTTCTGTTTTTCTCGGTTTTTCCATTTTGGCGATTTTTTTCCTATTTTGGGGGTTTTTTCATTTTGGCGATTTTTTTTTTCATTTTGGCGATTTTTTTCCTGTTTTTGGGCTTTTTTTTCATTTTGGCGATTTTTTTCTGTTTTTTGGGGTTTTTTCGTTTTGGCGATTTTTTTCCATTCTGGCGATTTTTTTTCATCTTGGCGATTTTTTTCTGTTTTGGGGTTTTTTTTTTGGAGATTTTTTTTCTGTTTTTTAAGGTTTTTTTCAGTTTTGTCGCTTTTTTCTCATTTTGGCGATTTTTTCTGTTTTTCTCGGTTTTTTTCATTTTGGCGATTTTTTCTGTTTTTCTCGGTTTTTTCCATTTTGGCGATTTTTTCCTATTTTGGGGGTTTTTTCATTTTGGCGATTTTTTTTCATTTTGGCGATTTTTTTCCTGTTTTTGGGCTTTTTTTTCATTTTGGCGATTTTTTTCTGTTTTTTGGGGTTTATTTTCGTTTTGGCTTTTTTTTTCCATTCTGGCGATTTTTTTTTCATCTTGGCGATTTTTTTCTGTTTTGGGGGTTTTTTTTTATTTTGGAGATTTTTTTCTGTTTTTTAAGGTTTTTTTTCGTTTTGGCGATTTTTTTTAATTTTGGCGATTTTTTTTCATTTTGGCGATTTTTTTTCATTTTGGAGATTTTTTTCATTTTGGCGATTTTTTTCATTTTGGCGATTTTTTTCATTTTGGCGATTTTTGCCTGTTTTGGGGTTTTTTTCATTTTGGCTATTTTTTCTGTTTTTGGGGCTTTTTTTCATTTTGGATTTTTTCTGTTTTTGTGGGATTTTTTTCGTTTTGGCGATTTTTTTTAATTTTGGAGATTTTTTTCTGTTTTTGGGGGTTTATTTTCATTTTGGAGTTTTTTTTTCAATTTGGCGACTTTTTTTTTCATTTTGGCGTTTTTTTTCATTTTGGCGATTTTTTTTTCTGTTTTTGGAGATTTTTTTTTCATTTTGGCGATTTTTTTTTATTTTGGCAATTTTTTCCTGTTTTGGAAATTTTTTTAATTTTGGCGATTTTTTTCTGTTTTTGGTGCTTTTTTTTCATTTTGGATTTTTTTCTGTTTTTGTGGGGTTTTTTTCGTTTTGGCGATTGTTTTTCATTTTAGCAATTTTTCCGGTTATTCGCCATTTATTTTAGTCTTAGAATTTTTTTTTTGTAATTTGGTGCTTTTTTTCGCTTTGGCGATTTTTTTTGTTTTTGGCGATTTTTTTCGGTTTGGCGATTTTATAATTTTTTGATTTTTTAGTTTTACCGTTTTTGAAAATTTCAAGAGTTTTGCTCTTACTGTTTCCAAGATACAGCAAGTTGTCAAAATTGCATAGTCAAAATTGCATTAACTGATGGAACACCCTTTAATTTAAATGTTTTGAAATTTTAGTGTTAATTTTTGTAGTCTGTATAAAAATACATTAACCTTACAAATTTCAAGTGTATATACATACATACATACAATTGTATGTATATTACATGGGATTTTAAAATTTTTCGTTGCTCGTTTTGGAACACCCTTTAATTTCCAATTCTCATGTATTTGTTGTTGTAGCGGCCAAAGGTCTACACACTGTGTCCAAATTTCAGGTCTGTAGCTCTTACGGTTCTCGAGAAAATACTAATATAGGTTTAGACATAGTTAATTTTACATAACACAAAAAGTTAAAGTTTTCCAACCCTGGAAACGACTTTTTAATTTTTTTATATTTTTTTAATTTAAAATTCCAATTTTAGTCGTACTGAAGTGTAAAATATGTTCATTTATTAAAAAAAAAATAAAAATTTGTTTTTGGTAGTTACTTTTATATGGCAAAATGAAGTTTAAGTTTTCCAGCTCTGCAATCGTCTGCCCGATTTTGCTGAATTTCAATACCAATCTATTTTGGAAAATTTCTGACACACCAGTCCAAGAACGAAGTCTCTAGCTCTTCTGGGAGCTTCGGAAAACCGATTTCACGTACAGACAGACGGACAGACGGACAGACGGACAGACGGACAGACGGACAGACGGACAGACGGACAGACGGACAGACGGACAGACGGACAGACGGACATCGCTTATTCGTCTTCCCTATGCATAAGGATCCAGAATATATATATTTTATGGGTCGCTTATTGATATTATAGAAATTACAAACGGAATGACAAACCTATATATACCCTTTTACCATTTTTGTTGGTAAAGGGTATAAAAAGATCAAGAATAAACACAGCACATCATCATGGCAGTTGTTGTATTATTATTGTTGCAAGTATGTAGTTACATGTTGTTGTTGCAGTTAAGGAATTTTTGTAGTTTTGTTTTGCTTTTTTATTTTTATTTTAATTTGTTAAAGTTTAATAAACGTGAGTAGAAAATTAAGGTTTTTTGTCTTCTTATTCGTTACTCGTTCCTCATGGCCAGAAGATACAATCGCACACAAACATACACACACATACTCACACATACATCCCACTTGACCTGAGATTCGATAAAAACGAATGCTCACTAAAGCGAAGAAATTTCGAAACAAAATTGTTCGATATTTGGTCGCCAATTTAAAAAAATTCGAAAGTTCGCTAAAGCGCCGAAGTTCGAACTTCTCTAGATAGTTTGTCGAATGTGTGATGGTAGCTGCGTGGAAGTGTGCCAGCCTGTTAGTATAGACTCTAGAGGTACCAAGTTCCCTGCAAATAACGCGACTAGTCCATATGTACGTGCATGTAAGGACTACTCCATAAAAGACCAGGACTATTACAAAACTAGTCCAAATGTATGGATAAAATATGGTCGATTTAACATTGCGATGTCCTACGGATGGACCACATGGTCCAAATTTGCACTACATCGGACCACACCCAAAACTACCCCATATGGAATAGTTATAGACTACTCGCATACAATTTTTAAGTGCCTAAGAAGAACGATCATAATCGTTTGAAGACGAACACATATCGTACAGCATAGAATGCTTGTGTGAAAACGACATGATCCATGGCTACATTACATTGAACCATGATGTAACTAGTCTGTTTCATCTAGATTGGACCACGTAGTCCAATATTATTTGCAGGGTTCAAGGTATGACAGCACTATAAGTTAAAAAACAAAATAAGAACACATACCTACATAGCGCACACTAAATCATAAAGAGTCACAACTCAAAATTATAAATTCCTTTTGCTTTTTTTTAAACCAATTAATTGAAGAAATCTATAACGACCTCAACAATTTCTTTTGCAATACAGCCTTCTTGAAAAATATAAAATACCGTTATGGTTGTTTTTATGTCACATACTTGCCTCATTTGTACAGTAGCAACCAGGGACCGTAACGGTTATAATTTTTATTTTAAAAATCACTTTTTAATCATTATTTCTTGATTTTTATTTATCCCTCACAAAATAACTCTTATTTTGTGACTTTTATTTATTCCTCAGAAAATAACAGTTATTTCTTGATTTTTATTTATCCCTCACAAAATAAGAGTTATTTTGTGACTTTTATTTATTCCTCACAAAATAACAGTTACTGTTTGATTTTTATTTTTTTGCTTAACTTTTAAAATGTAGAAAGCGTAATTTTTGCGTTAAAATGAATATTAACCGATTTAAAATTTAATTTATCGCCAGAGTCTTTAAAAAAAACTCTTATATGTTAAATTAAATTTACTTTTTTATTATTTATTAATTTTAAAAGTTAAAATTGTTTTGAGCAAAAAAATAAAAATCAAAAATTAACTGTTATTTTGTGAGGAATAAATAAAAGTCACAAAATAACTCTTATTTTGTGAGGGATAAATAAAAATCAATAAATAACTGTTATTTTCTGAGGAATAAATAAAAGTCACAAAATAAGAGTTATTTTGTGAGGAATAAATAAAAATCAAAAAAATAAAAATCATTGCATCTATCGGTAGTCCATGTAACATGGAGTATCTTGGTATATTCCTTGTGCATGTAGCACTTCTCTATTATTGTGATTTTTTTACTTTAAATTTGGAAAATAATCGTTATTTGCGATCCCTGGTAGCAACAGTTGTTTGCAACTACTCAGCATCTGAAATTTTTTGAGTTGTGACTCTTTATGAATTAGTTTGCGATATGTGCAATAATTGAACAGAAACAAATTTGCCACGATAGCTTAGTGAATGTGTGCTAGGCTGTTAGAATGGAAGGTACCATGTTCAAATCCTGCAGCATATGTTAAGGTTTAAGAAACAATAAATAAAATAAGTAAAGTTAAAATAAATAAATTAAAAGATAAAATAACTTTTTGCATTTTTGCGATATCGAAATTAATTCGATAATATCTCACTTTTGCTATTGCTAGCGAAACTTCGATAACGAATGTTTTTTGGATCAAAACTGAGCTACAGGTGAACTTTTTTCGATTAATTTTTTAGTTTCACCCTCGATAGTTTTACACCATAAATGTTCGAGATACATACATACATATATTCGAAATCGATATCAATAACGAAAGTCTTGGTCAACTGGGTTTTATAAAAATAAATGCATACAATATTACAATGTGTACGCTAAGGAATTTTTATGATAATATTTTGTGTACTATTATGTTGAGTTGTTTTATTTGATGGTTGTTGATAATAGAAATAATTACATAAACAGGCTTAAAGCCCTACAGGTAGAGGAGGACAGTCGCTCAACTTGTAATATTTCCAGGCACATACATACATTACATACGTACATATGTACATAATTGGAAAAATTCGACATGACGAGGGAGGAAAACATGATGGATTCCCTAGCCATCATCTGAAAATTCCCTCAAATAAAATTGCCATGTGTGAACCCGGTCTAGTTGTGCGACTGCAAATCCTCTTAACACTAAAATAAATGAAACATTTAACCAACGACAATGTGATTTAAGAGCGATAGTAAATTATTTAGCAGTTACAAATAAATGTTTCACAACAACATAAAATTTTTTATCGATCATGATATACATATGTATGATGTTATGTGCTATGACTTAACAAACAAAAGGTAGCAATTTATTTAACTTTAAATCTAAAAAAAAAAAATTTAAATAAAAAAATTCTAAATCCTTGTGTTATGAACATGAATTTATAGAATGCCCAGCAGTTACAGCGCTCGCTATTGTATGGACGGACACACACACACACATACATACATACATATAAACAAAAGTATATTTGCCTTGAATATTTTACTGGTAGGCTGGCAAATGCAATTTCGTCTCTACAGCTGTGTACGTGTATGTATGTATGTATATATGTGTATGTGTGTATGTGCCTGTCTGTCCTTATTCTTAACATTCTGTTAGCCAGATCACAGTCTGTCTTCTCTAAAAGACCTTTTGGCTGACTATTTGGCATTTATTGCGTTTATTTTTCTGTTTTATTTTTTTTTTTTGTTAAATTTTTTTTTCTTGTTTTGCGGTTTGATAAATTACTTTAAGATACAACACGCAGATGTGCAATAATTTTTATTCATTTTATTTCTTTTATTTTTTAATTTTTTTGCGGTAAGCAAAAAAAAATTGAATTTGTTGTACATTTTTGGTTGCTTTTGTTTTAAAACTTGCGTGTACGCTTTATTTTGATTATACTGTATGTATTGTATGAATATCATGATTGAAGTCTTCTTTTCTTCTTTTTTTTTTGTTGTTGTTGAGGCTGCCGGCCAGTCATTCAATATATGGGCAGACGGACAGACGGACAAACACAGAAATTGAAGATAACTTGAAAAAAAGAAAGAAAGAAAAATACCTAAAAACCTGCAGCATATTTTTAAGATTATATCGTTTGTTTGGTTGTTGTTGCTTGTTACTGGCTTAAAATTATGTTTAATCCTTTTATTTAACAAATATTTGTACAGTGGGCAAAAGAGAAGAAAATAAAGCAGCAGATTAAAATGAATTTAAGTGATAATGTATTTCTCTATATTTGTATTTGATTGTATCGGTTTGTAAGCCAAATCACATGTAACAAATAACACCAAAGTTAGTTGTAAATATTCTGACAAAGACATAGTTGAACGGAACAACTAGCTGTTTTCGAAGGCCACTAAAAATCTTCATCATCAGAATGATGTATTAAATCTGTTACCAGAAGGCGCTTTAATTTTTTTTTTAAAGAGCATTAGCACTCAGGCAATGAATGACTACCACTAGTACAAGGTTTTACCTTCTGTAGGACAGGGATAGTGAAAGAGAAGACAGGTGCGGAAGATAGAGATAGAGGAAAGCTTCATTCTTTTACAACTCTGGATTTTTGCACGTTTCAAGTGATGCAGCGCCTCTGGTGTCAATGATGCTCATTAAATTTTTTTAAGCTGCTCTTAGTAGCCTGTTTATTGGTAATTTTACTTCGCCGATGATTCTGCTATACAATGCCGACGAAGGAGGGCGCTGTGATGTTACATTAGGATTAGTATCCGTTGAAGCCGGTGTAGCACAGTGACCAGAGTCTATGCATTCATCATATGAACTTTTCTACAACAACTGATACAAATGAACACTAATGCACATTAGAAAAATGCGTTGGGTTGTTATTTAATGACTGTCGGAGACCGGATTTTGTATTCAACATGCTAAATACTTCAGCCAATGCCATTCTAATTTCGTGGTGCGCCCTCTGATGGCAGATTGTCTATTTTTAAATTTTTTTTTTCTTCTCAATTGGGATGTTAGAACACATAATATTAATTTGTAATTTCTGAAACTTCAGCTTAAGCAGGTGTAGAATGTGTTTTAACAGCGGAGCTCACAGGAAAACACGTGAAAACTCGACTCGAATGCCAGAATTAATATTACTGATTTTAAGTTAATTTTAATTATTATTCAAACTTCATTTGTTTCTATATTTATGATTTGAACTGGAAAATTTGATTTTTTTCTATCATTTACCCTTATTCTAGTTGTCAACATCAACATCACGTCAATAACACAACAAAATAAAAAATGGGGCCGGTGTACGCGTTATCGAAAACTACCGACTGCTTTTGAGAGGTTCATTCTATTTTCTAGACCTTAGGGAAGAGAAATAGACTGTCAATAGCACAAAATTGTTCCCGAGAGCGGATAGAGAAGTCCCCATGTTTTGGTATTATATTAGCGTAACGTCGATGGTGACAACTGCCATAAGGGTGACTAATTCCTTTGAAACCGTTAGTCTCAAGTTCACAGTCTTTGGTTAACTAATGAAGGTGGTTTAAGCAATGAAATTGATAAGAAAAATCGTTAGTTAAACCACGGGCGTTAGTGAACTATAGACTGTGAATTTGGAACTTAATGTCGTATTGACTAAAAATAATTTTACTTCACGAAAGGTTAACAAAACCAATTTAGTATGAAAATGTTGCACTTTTTTTATGGGCCCCCAAAGATTTGTGGCCTCGGCAGCATTTTTGCATTTTCTCAGGCTTATATCTTGCAAATCGTTCAGAATTTTGATTTACTCTCTGAGGCTAAGTTGTAGCTCTTGTCATATAGAACAAAAACTGTGAACATATTAAATCAAAAAAACTTCATCTTCAAGATAAAAATCGCAAAAAAAAATTTACAAAATTCTATTTTTTTACGTTTTTCCCCTGTTCTGGTCCATAGGTAGCAAACCGTTCAAAATTCAACTAAACAATTAACTACAAAAATGTACCTAAGATTTCAATAAACAACTTTCTAGAACAAATGAACTTCTTAGGAATGATTCTTAAGATGCTACATATGTACGTGCAGCAAAAGTGAAAATATTCCAAACAAATAAAATTACAGCATTTTCACTTTTGCGGCTACATAAACGGTGTTAAGTACCATTCCTAGGAAGTTCATATGTTCTAGAAAGTTGTTTATTCAGATTTTAGATACATTTTAGCAGTTAATTGTTTCCTTCAATTTTGAACGCTTTGCTACCTATGGACCTGAACAGGGGAAAAAAGGTAAAACAAAATCGAATTTCTAAAAATTTTTTGCGATTTGATCTTGAAGATGAAGTTTTTTTAATTTTATATGTTCACAATTTTTGTTTTTCATGACAAGAGCTACAACTTAGTTAGAGCCTCAGCACTAAAACCAGTCTTGTAACCCATTCTTTGCTCCACCGTGCGTTCCTCTTTTGTCTGAGTTAAATGCCTAAGAATTTCCTTTTGTAAAAAAAAAACACAGCAAAAACTTCATCATTTGATTTTATATAATAAAACTTCAGATAAGGAATGAATAAACATTTACGTCACATACCAACATTAAAAAAACAGAAAAAACGACACAATAAAATTGTTCCAAGTGTGTACACTTTTTTCCAGTAGCACATTAAGCCTCTTTTTTACATTCTTTCGAAGGTATTTTTTGTTTAAGTTTAATTTTATTTTTTTTTTTTTTGTAGCTCAAAGTATGTGGAGTTGTTGTTTTAATTCCATAGCTTTGGGTGTTATGTGGCCTTAAAAAAATTTAAAAATTTATGCTTTTAACATAATTTTGGTTTCGATTTTTATTTGGTATTTTTTTTTCTCGGGCTGGTTGTTTTTTTTTTTTTTTTGTTTGCTATATCTTATGGCTACTTATATTTTTTTATATAAATATGTTCATACATACATAACTACATACATATGTATCAGTATTTGTTTTCTTAAAGCCAAAGGCTTAACTTGAAATACTTTTTTTTTGCCGTGTACTCTTGTCGCTGCTTAATTCTACTTCATTTGATAATTTCAACAGATATTTAAAGTTTAACATAAACATTAAGCTTAATGCGTAAAATTTACGTTAAATATTAGTTAACAGTAAAAATAAAATAAAAGAAGAGTTATGGGCTTTTTTCAGTCGTTATTAAATTTATGAACGAAAAAAAAATGTGATAAGCTTAATTTTTTTTCTCATTTTTATTTTGTGGAATTTAGGTTGTTTATTGTCACTGTTGTTGAGCCCCCACTCTGCTGGTGGAATGATTAAAACTGTATACTTGAGATTTTTTCAGACAAAAAAAAATAACATTTGTAAACAAACAAATTTCTTCTTATTAATCATTTAAGATGATGATTTAATAGCATGGCTGCTTTTATATGTATTGTTTAAGTAACCATAAACCAGCTTATATACAGTTGTGTTCAAAAAAATAGTAGGTATTGTTCTATAAGATTTAATTTTTTAGAGAAATAAAATAAGTAGCATTGACATTATTTGACATTTAATATTTAATGTAATGTAAACATCTATACGCTAGTGGGTAAAAATCTTTTTCACAATACAATCACAAATTTTGAGTAAGATCGTAAAGAGTTTTCAAATCGGTGTGAGCTATGTATGAGTGTATTAGTGTAATCATACGGACAACAAAAAGTACAGAGAAACTTAACAGTTGCATAGAAATACACTCAACCGAATTTTAAAGCATACCTTCAGGAGCAATGTTAATTGTAATAGAAATTGCTTGTGAAGTATAATGGTGTTGCTAGTGGGGATAATTTTGTAAGTTGAAAAATATAAAATAAATATAAACTTTCAAATAAAAGAGCGTTTTAAATAAAGAATTTATTACATTATATTATAACATATCTTCATTACGTGCTGTTGCCTTACACTGAAGCTGGTGCACAACAATTCGGTAACAATCTCCATCTCATGCCAATTATTATGGGTGGAGATTTTAATACAAATTTTGCAAACCCACAGTAGCAAGCTTTATCAAAATTTTTATTTGACGTTTTCCACATGCATATGAGCAAACCCCCACAGCTAATAATTCCACTACTATAGATGCAGTTTTCCATAGATTTTTTTTAAAAAGTAGACAGTAGAGCAGCTACGTCCAAACACACATACACTGATATTTACATTTGAGGTAAACAGCTTTGAAAGCTCTTAAATTTGTTCTTTTTTCTTTGTAAAGTAAGAGCAGGCATTGGTGCCTGCTGTGTTGTTGTTGTGGATTTTATATTCTCGTCGGTGTGAAAGCACAAAAAGCTCTTTATAAAACTTTGCACATTGTGCATATGGGTTGGACGTAGCTGCAGTAGAGTCAAACATGTATATAACTTATTTTAGTTACCATAAGCCAATATTAAAAAAAAATTTCATTACTAGATGTTTACACATCTCCATTGTGATCGGACTCACATTGCTTTTTTTTTTTGTTAAGCAACGTCTATACAGTAAAGCCCGGTTAATTATCTCAACAAAAATTTCATAATTTTTGGGGTAATTATCCGGGAAAGGTATTAAAGCGAAGACGTTTAATTACATAATATAGGTAATTATGAGAATACTAGGGTGATCTACTCGGTTTTTTCATACCATTTGTAAAAAGTATTTTTTTAATATGAAGCAAAATATAGATGTATTTCATATATATATGTATGTACTATACATAAGTATATGAAGTTAATTTTTATGTTTTATTTTCATTTTTGTATTTTTTTTATAGTATTTACCAAGGTTGGCAAACGGTATCGTAAAAATACCGATACCGATTTAAATACCGCTAAAATTAGATACCGGTATCGTTATCGATACCGAAATCCATTTCGGTTAGAAAATACCGGTATCCAGATTACCGTTTACGTCTATACCGGTACGTACCGGTATACCGATTCCGGCCAAAAAATAAATGATAGTTGAGTTTTAGTTGCCAAATTTTTATTATGTATTACAACTTTTTTCACCATGAGACAACTGCTTTTCATCAGTTGTATTTTGGTTTTTATTTCGACCATTGTGTTCGTTTTGCTTTACTATTCCAGACGCCAACCAATACCATTTGTCAACCAATATTATTGCCATGTTCATAAAACATAGAATCTCAAGAAAAAATAGCAAGGCCAAAACTAAAAATATTTAAAATGTTTTTTAATGGATACTATGGTGTCAAAAAATATAGCATAGATAAGAACCTTTGTTTTTCGTGCATTATTTCGAAATCAACTAAAATTAGTTGTTATTCAGAATACAAAAAAAAACAGTTTTTTAAAAGTTAAGTTGTTTCAGTTTCAATCCAACTTAGTTGAGCTGTAAAACGTAATAAGTGCAAAAATTGCAAAAATATATTTCAATTATCTTTCTTTCTTTGGTGTTGGTCTTGTTTACACACTTCACCGTAATATATAAGGTTGGTAGAGAAAAAACTTCTAAGCTTTTATATTTGAAGTTAAAGATTCCTCTTGAGGTGAAGAAAAGTACTTTTAAAATGAAGGAAGACATTTTGGCGCCCACTGTTGTACCAATTTTGTACTCTGTGTTTATATACTACATCCATTAAATTGTACTTTCATCATCCTGGAACCTTAAATACACCGAAAGCGTATAAATAGAACGCGAAATACATCATACAGGAAGTTTCTTAACAAAAAGTCTTCTAACAAAATATTTAAAACAGTCCTGTGAATTACTCTTATTCAATTATGTTTTATAAACAAAGTTATAAACAAAAATATTGCCTAAGAACGTGTCCAAAGTAGAAAAATTTCGGAAAAACCGAAGAAATCATATTTGGTGAAAAAATAAAGACTTATTTGAAATTTACTGAAACAAGATCTATCTATATGGTTCAAAAGGTCTTAGTCTCTTCTTTCTGTATCCGTTTATAAATTTAAAATCGTTTGATATTTAACTTAGTTGGAGGTTTATAAGTGTCTACGGTTACGAAAAACCGGTTTTTACCCGTAACTCAAGATTTTGGAGGTGTCTGGAAAATTTCAAATACAATTTCTATTGTTATACGCGACAATACCTAGCAGAAAAATAGTAACATGTCCCAGGTATTTCGATTTCATCAAAATTTGTCACACAGTGTAATATATCAGTATAGACAAAACTTTTATTTTTACTATTTTGTTTAATTAACCAAAATGTATACTTTATATGTATATGCAAAGTTTGGACTGCAGTCTACTTGTTTGACTTTTTTAATAAATTATTTTTTAATAATAGTATAAAAACATATATAGAAACAAATAAGTTTATATGCTTTTATACGAGAACATATGTATGTTAATGTAAATATACTCCCTTTTTGAAGTAATTTAATAAAAAAAGATTTTTTGTTATGTCCACTGCCTGAAATAATAAATTTATCAGTAATATCGGTATACCGGTATTATAAACTCGATAACGGTATGTACCGGTAATACCGATACCGAAATAAAAAAAATACCGATACCGCTACCGATACCGAAATTTAAAAAATAATTGTACCGGTATCAATACCGATACCGTTATTTTTTTCGGTTTCCAACCTTGGTATTTACTAACGAACTGTTAACTCTTTCTTTTTAATAAAGTAATTTAAAATCAAAACTTTTGTATAATAATGTTCTTGCTTAAAAAACCGGATGACCGGGTTTTTCATAATTTTAAATATTCGAACTATTCGAAAACCGGTTTCTGGAAAAATCGAATAATCGATCACCCTAGAGAATACGCTTAAATGCCTTTAGAAATGCATTCATCCGAACTTTTTGTGGTATGTAGTACAATAAAATGGGTATAAATCGAGGTTTTTGTTTCATTTCGATCGAAGAAGATCTTATGCTACGAAAAATGCATAAACTGCGATTCCAAAAAAATAATGAGTTCGGGCCTTTCTATATTAAAGTAACGATATGTATTTCTTCAAGTAAAATATTTTATTATATAACAAAAACATATGATATTACAAGAAATAAATACTTAAGGTGCAGAGTTGCATAAATGTGTACTTGAGTAGTTTTGGGCAAATAAAGAGGAGTTTTTACGGAAAATTTAATTTTAATGGATAATTAAACGGAAGTTAATTAAGCGCGTGGACTTTTGTGTGAATATATGTAAGTGTAAGAAAACGGGGATTCAATATTTGGGGTTAATAAGCGATAAAGCTATTTAAACGATGGGTAATTAAACGAGGTATACTATATAGATTTCGTTCCTGCTTATGAAACTCATGAGGGGACTTCAACCCAAAAGTTTTTGAAATAAGTTAAAAAGAAAATGCATATGTTTATAATAAGACTCGTTAACATATTATTGAGAATTACAATATACAAACATAATAAGTTTTAAGGCCTCAAACAAAAATCTCTACAAAATAAGCAACTTTATTCGGTTTTGCATACATTTGTTAAATTATATTACCTTTTAACAAATAAAAACAAAATATTTTATATATTTGTGATTTGAACTGGCTTTTTCTAAAGGATTACAGCCGATCGGCTGTGTTCTCTGGTTTTAGCTCATGTGCAAAAACAATACAAAAACAAATTTAGCAATCGTTCTCATTGTTTTTGTTTCACTCACTTCATAGAACAAAACAAAATCAAACAATTTGTTTCGTTTATTTTCGTACTCTGCCTTTAAGTACAAAAAAATCAAAACAAAAATTTATTTATAACTGAAATAGTGTCGATTATTTTCGTTACGAAAATCACGTGCTAACGCCTGTATCGCGTCATAGATAGCATAGCTATAAAAAAATTCATCCTCCTAGTTCTTTTGAACAACTTAAATGCATGGAACAAGTCGAATTCATACCAGATGGTGTCGATTTACAACGCTGCATTAAATGCATGTACATATATTTCTTAGAGCAAAATTTCCTGCTGCCAGAAAATTAACGAACGTTTTTGCTTGATTTGACACAAGAGAAATTAACAGCTGATCAACATTTCCTGAATCGAGACCACCTGGTGTCAATTCGCCTTGAAATGGAATATGTAGAAATTAATAATGTAAGTAGTCAGGCTAAGAAACTTTATCTCCAAAAATATTGTTTATTACCACCGCCCCTATTATTTTAAGCACAGCTGTACGTTTACTTCAGCAAGTGGATAAGGGGGTGGCGTATATGCAATATATATTTAAAATATTTGGAATTTTTTCAGCTTTATCGCTAGAAGTGCTCTATTCGTAGAAGAGCAAACATGTTTAAATTAACTTTTCATAAGAAATACAAAAAGTGCTACCACGAAATTATATAAAAATTATACTATAAAATGTTTATGTGTGGGTCCAAGTGCTGTCATGACTGGTTATTACAGGCAACGTTCGATTTCTGAAGGCGATCAAGAGAGCTAATCAAATTTTATTTCTATTATTAAAGAAAACAAACGAGCTATTTAGAGCTACATACAATAAACAAAAATCAAGTAATAATATTTTAAGAAGTTTTTAGCTGACACACCAAATAACCGAGAATCCGTTTCTAAAGAAAGGGTTTCGCTTTAGGTTTGTAGGTATTTAGGGAAATATTTTACTTCTTGTTGGCTATAAACCAATTTTAACAACGCCCTCTTTTTACTTTTCATTTTTTATTTTAGGTATTTAATGTTTTAATTTTTTATCTCTTCAAGCACATTTAAGAATTTCTTTGTTTCATTCGAAAAAAAATTATAAAAAATAAAGACGCACACAAATTCTTTTTTAATCATCTCTTCTTAAAGATGAAAAAATATACATACATACATATGTACATATGTATGTGTGTATGCATATAAAAATATACTATATTTAATATAAACAATTTTTATGCTACAATGAAATTAAAATGCCACATGTCGCATTCCTAAACAGCGGCAGCAGCAAAAAACCAATTAACATATTTTAAAAATGTTTTATATTAAAAAAAAAGAAAAATATACAGACACACACACACACACACACCACACACAGACGAATTATAAATGATAAAATTTAGTATATACATACATACATATAAGTAAATAACAATGGAAAACATAAATAAAATTATAGCTAAAAATTTATAACAAGTATAGTTTATGTTAAAATATTTTTATTTCCATGCATAAATGTGTAAATAAATTTTATAAATTTATTACTGACCGTCGCTTCAACGAACACAATATTTTTATATACAGGGTGTTTTTTTTAGAGGTATAGAACTTCGAATTGAAATAAAACACAAGAAAATCGTTTTAATGTCCATCAATTTGGCTTTATTGGAAGGATAATTTTATGCCATTAATGTTTAAATATGATTTCGGGTATGTGGCCGCCGCGGCTGGCTCGAATAAAGCCAATTCTACAGGTCCAATTTTCAACCACTTTTTCGAGCATATGGGGCCGTATGTTGGCAATAACGCCACGAATGTTGGCTTCCAAGTCCCCTAACGTTTCTGGTTTGTTGGCGTAGACGAGCGACTTCACATATCCCCAAAGAAAATAATCCAATGGTGTCAAATCACACGATCTTGGTGGCCAATTGACAGGTCCATTCCGCGAAATTATGCGCTCATCGAATGTTTCCTTCAATAAATCGATTGTGACGTGCGCTGTGTGGCATGTAGCGCCGTCTTGTTGGAACCACAACTCATCCACATTCAAAATCTTCAAAATCTTCCATAAAGTTGATGGACAAAGCTCCAATTGCTGTGCACGGTGGCGAATCGATTCATTCGGGTCCTCTTCAACACTTTGCTCTACAGCGGCAATTGTTTCTTCGGTGCGCACTGTTCGACGTCTCTGCGGATGCGTATTATCACATAGAGTAAACGTAGTGCGAAAACGATCCATGGTTAACCGAATTAATTGCTCTGATGGACGATTATGTCGACCATAAAATGGACGGAGCTTGCGGTAAACTTCGCGAACTGAACCATTATTTTCGAAATAAGTTTGCACGATTTGCAAGCGTTGTTCTTTTGTCAACCTGTTCATGATGAAATGGCAAACCAAACTAAATATTAATCACTTGACAGCTGACAAAATGGCCGCCAGTTAAAAAAGTGATGCCAACTTAAAGTTCTATACCTCAATAAAAAACACCCATTATAATTTAAACAGTTTAGCTGATAACATATAGTGATTATGGTTTTCTTTCACTATTTCCATTTTTTTTTTTTTTTCAATATTAAATATTACTATGAATTTGTTATCTAAAAAATTTTGTTTTTCATTTTATAAATGCAAAAGAGGTGGGTGGGTGTGCTGGGAAATGCCTGATTTGAAAACTCTGGATAACACTCTTTAAAAATGCGTTTTAATTGTTAAATTTTGTATCTTGGATGCTTTAAATAATTTGTGGAAACTTAATAGGGCAATAGAACAGAACTTTCGAATGTTTAAATCTCACATTTTCAAATGAATCGCATATCCCCGAGATTAAATCATATCACAAGCGAAGAGCATCACATTTTGATTCAATAGTTGCAGTGGAATCATTTTATTATTAAGCCAATCATATTGTTGTCTAAATGTTATATTTAGCAACTAGCTTAACCCGATGTGCTTCGCTACCCCTCCCATCCTCGCAAAAAAAAAAATATATATATATATGGCCACGCCCCTCCGCCCGCACACACACAGTGTCACCCGCCTGAATATTCTGAAGATTCTCTGAAAATTTCATCAAAATCGGCTCAGCCGTTTTGGAGTCCATACGTTACATACATACACACATCCTGTTTTATATATGTACTAGCTGACCCCGGTCCACGTTGCTGGCCCTAAGCAAACATTAGTGTTGTATATGGCATTGGTGGTACAATATGAAAATTGGATTTTGCCCACGAATAAACTAAATATTGCGCCATCTGCCGGACGAACTTCAAACTACACAGAAACGCTCCTCACGCCCCATAGAGCATGTATATAAAGTTTGGTCGAAATCGGTGTAGTAGTTCTTGAGTTACGGTGCAAAAACACAAAAAAAACTAAATATTGGGCCATCTGTCAGACGAACTTCAAACTACACAGATACACTCCTCACGCCCTATAAAGCATGTATATGAAGTTTGGTCAAAATCGGTTCATTAGTTCTTGAGTTACGGTGCAAAAACCCAAAAAAACTAAAAACTGCGCCATCTGTCGGACGAATCACTATTTCTGAAAGGGGCGTAGCATTTACTGGGGTAGAATATATATAAAAACACGCGCCGGTCTTTTACAAATATTTTGTGGGGTGGAAGGCGAAAATCTGTTGGGGCATTGAAGAGTTCACCCCTAACAAATAAACGTGTTTTTGATTTTAATATATATTAAGATATAGATATTAATATAACATAATTATTAAAGGCTAGTATGTACTCACTTTCGTGTGACTTTTGCGAAAATGCAACCCTGTTATGATGTAGTTTATGAATATTTTCAAAAGACAATAACAATTCATTAGATCAGGGTTGTATTTTTTTCGTAAGTCGTGTGACTGTGCAGGAGAGTGAGTAACAGCCTTAAGAAGACTATAGTGTTGTATGGAGATCCTTAGCAACAAGATGAGGATACTCCTAATTTTATAGGTTAGGTTAGGTTAGGTTGAAAGGAGGAGCCATGTAAATTAACAAACGAACCCCACCTTTATAGGAACTCAGTAGCGTTCACGTATTCCCTGAAACTTTGCCAGCCAATATCTTTAGGGTGACTAATTTCCGGTAAGGTGTCATCCTCAAAAAAAACGGAATCTCGTTTGGTTGAAAGCTGGACAATGACAAAGGAAGTGTTACATTGTCTCCATGTTATCCATGCATACCCTGCAATCATTGTCATTCGTGGCTCCAATCCGGTACAAATGCTCTCGTATATTAGAGTGCCTCGTTAAGATGCCGCTCAACTTTCCTAGCTTGGGCTTGTTTAGTTTCAACAGTCCCCTTGTTTTGTCTTCGTCCGGGTCGCCCCATGGAATCTTGTTTAGATTACGTACAGTATCTCAATTTCTTCGTGTCCTGTGGGGCATCTTCGTCCAATTTTGTAACTCAATCTTCGTTGTCTTGAAAGGCTTCGCATTAGTTAGAGTGAATTTCCGTAACGTTCTGGCCTTTTTCGCCATTTTCACGTTCATTTTCGGTTACGCGGTAGTGGGCCGGCACCCGTACCGGATAAATGTTGCCACATACTACGTAATCGTTTATCATATTTTTGCAATCTAAAACGGTTCTTGAGTTTACCCCTTCGGTCGTGATTGGCCTAATTGTCGAGTTGCTGTCGGTAAATATATTGACCTCTGTGGACCTAATTTTACAAGGTTCGATATAAAAATGCAAGATCCAAAAAGCGAGTGGGCGGAGTCGAAGCAAATAATTACTTATCTAGTTAAAAATTAAAGCTGAAGTTTTAGCCCTTCCCCACAACTGCCCCTAAAATCACCTCTAAGTCCAACCAACAATTTCTCTCCAATTCCAAAGGGGGGTTCCCTCAAAAAAAAAATGGAATCTCAATAAAGCTGAACCTAAGCTTACGTGTTCTAGCCCTGGCTCCGACAAAGTCAATAAATAACAACACCACGCATTTTTCTTATGTGCATTAGCGTGCCTTTGTGTCAGTTGTTGTAGTGATGAAGGCATAGTCACTGATCACTGAACTATATATACCGGCTTCAATGAATACTGATTCGAATGCGCCTCATTGACATCAGAGACCCTGAAACACCCTGCCTTACAAATATAAGAACCCAGCAAAAACACAGAGTTGTAAAATAAGGAAGCTCTCCTCTATCTTTTCCTTCAACACCTCTCATCTCTATCGCTATGACTTTCCGAAAGACGGTAACATCTCGTAGTAGTAGGCATTCATTGCCTAACTGTCCTAGCAGTACTCCTAGAGTTGTGAAGCGTATGAGCAACTTCCATTAATTTATGCTCTCAATCATATTCTGGGAGAATACCAGCCTGACACTTTAAAAGTTTGATCCAAAAAGGAATATCAAAAGCATCTGTCATCGCTCTAACTGTATGGCCGATTTTAATTGAAATAACTATATAAAAATAGATCGCTGCTCGTTTAGAGTCGCTAAAAATCAAAAACATCTCGGCCAATTTTAATATTTGTTTTTTCCTTTGTTGGGTTTGTCGAAAGTAACTAAAAAGGAGAATCTTAAAAAGGACTTTCGAATTTCTATTTTCTTAAAAGAGAAATTTAAGATGTATAGAAAAAAACAAATACAAAAAATATGGGTATCGCTTGACCTTGCAGGCCACCCCAAAACTTCCTGATAAGCTGCAGATTTTGGTAAAATTTGAGACATCCGATACACTTTTTATACCGACGAAGCCTTTTGGAGTTATTACAAAAATCCGATTTTTCGAATTTTTTCGTCAACGATATCTCCCGAGCCAATCACCCGATTTTAGTCAAATTTGCTGAAATTTTTTAATAAAAGCTGATCTACTACTATCTTACGACATTTAAGTCAGCTCAACATCTTTCGTTGCGGCGAATTTGCTTCCGATTCGTTGACCAGTTTTAAATTATAAGATGCTTACACACACATCCATATGCACATCAGTGATCGGCAATGAATAGTTTTTTCGCTATTCATACTGACTCATGAAATTTTATAAGTTAGTAGACATCATTTTAACTCAACTACTCTGATAGTTGAGTTGGTATAGGTTGAAATAAATATGAATGCGATGTCGACATCATAGTCATACCACACTCACACTTAGACTTGTATTCAACAGTTCTTTTTGAACTAGTTCGTTAAGTTGAACACAAGTGCTGTCAAAAACATCAATGTAAATTAAATGGGTTTGAAACAACTTTTGATTCAAACGCTTTCAAACTAGTTCAAAAAGAACTGTTAGACACAAGTCTACTCACACTCATAAATCACCTCAGTTTGATTTCTAATAATAAGAAAATACTTATACTACTCACATTGATTCAGCTCACTCAACTCATGCATGTAAGTTTATTTAAAAGTTTAGCCATTAAACAGTTTGCAAGTAGTATACAATAGTAATAAATAAAGTTATTTTTCAATTCCTGCAAAGAACCAAAAAAAACCAACAGAGAAACATATAACCTCATAATGAAAACTTTAATGTTCGTATGTGAAGTTCGCATTGTGAATCATACTTATTTTGTATCGTCCATAGGCATTGAGTTAAGGAGAGTCGAAATCAACAACGTCATAAATGTTGCTAAGTATGAGTTCGATGCGAACTTAAAACTTTCGAGTGAATATGATTCATAGACAACACTGCAATAAGTATAAGTGCGCATAAGTACAAGAAATCATAAGTCATGATTCACCTCTACTCACTTTTCACTACTCATTGCTGTTCTCTGATGCACATGCCTCCATATGGCGATCATTGCGAAACTAGTCAGAATCGACTTCTAGAACGAAAATTTGATTTTGTAGTAAAATCAGTCACTTACTTCCTCTAGCGGAAAGTTGAAAATATCCAAACATTAAAAGTAAATCGCATAGATTTTAAAAAATTAAGAATTAGTTAGCAAAAAAATTTAGGTAAAATATTCCCGGTAATGTAGGTATTTAATTTTCTAGATTTAGTTTAAGTGCATACAAACATACAAGGTTCAGTATAGCCGTTTATAGACCCCTTACTTGTTTTACAATAATCTCGCGCGTAATTACGTTTAACTACTTTGTTGTTGTTTCTGTTACTGTTGCTGTTGAAACAATATCGCTGACGTCGACAGCAACTGTGGAATGTGGTTTTGACAAGTTCTTCTAAATATGTACAGAACAACTTTGCTATTTCTGCTATGTGTAGCATACACACACGCGCACACACACACACGCATACACCAATTGTATATGTGGATGTATGCGTGTTTGAGAGAACCCTACAGTTGTAGTAACAGTTAACAAAACCTGGATGTTATTGGACATATTAGGTCATCCCTAGTTACCAAATTAGTTAGATAAATACTATGATACAAAATGTGTCTGTCTTTCGAAGAAAGTTTATTGACCTGTTAAGATTATATTATACATATACATATACATATATATATATATGTATGTATATAGTGGTGGACACACAGATACGATTAAAAGTACACATGTATGCATGTATGTACTGTAGGCTAAGGATTATGAAACAAAATAAACAATTATAATTTATTTTAATGTAAAACTCTTCAGAGTAAATATTTTACAAAACGTCACCCAAAATTGAAAAGGCCGTAAGTACAATTTTTACTTTTTTACAGGAGAAGCAAAAAACCTTATCAATTTTAAACTACATATTTAATTGTTAGGTGCCAAATTTTATCTGTAAAATCTGTATTTTTGAACATATTTTACAAAACTGTTAAGGAAAGATCTTTATTGGTTAATGACATCATAATCAATCTAAAAAGTCTATTTTGAATTTTTTGGCTGTTAAGGCCTTTTTTGATTTTAGGTGACGAAATACTAAAAAGGAATACATATATGTACATACAACATAGAACGTCATAACTCAAAAAATAAATTCAGTAAAGTGCGACTTTGACTCGCGCACGAAGGGTTCCGTACGTTGGGCTTTGAGCATTTTTCTAATAGTGTTTTTTTATTTTACGTTTTTTCAGCTGAAATAATTTTTTTTTTATTATTTTTCGCTTTTTCCTCGTTTTGGCGATTTTTTTAATTTTGGCGATTTTTTTTTTTTATTTTTGGCGATTTTTTTCATTTTGGCGATTTTTTATATTTTGGCGATTTTTTTCATTTTGGCAATTTTTTCATTTTGGCAATTTTTTTCATTTTGGCGATTTTTTCATTTTGGCGATTTTTTTTCTTTTTTGCGATTTTTTCATTTTGGCGATTTTTCCGGTTTTTCGCGATTTATTTTCGATTTAGAAATTTTTTTTAATTTGGTGCTTTTTTTTGTTTTGGCGATTTTTTTTTTGATTTTGGCGATTTTTTTTCGGTTTGGCGATTTTATAATTTTGAGATTTTTTTGTTTTACCGTTTTTGAAAATTTCAAGAAGTTTGCTCTTACGGTTTCCAAGATACAGCAAGTTATCAAAATTACATAGTCGAAATTACATTAATGATGGTACACCCTTTAATTAAAATTTTTTAAATTTTAGTGTTAATTGTTGTAGTCTGTATAAAAATACACTAACTTTACAAATTTCAAGTGTATATACATACAATTGTATGTATATTGCATGAGATTTTAACATTTTTCGTTGCTCGTTTTGGCACACCCTTTAATTTCCAACTCTCCAGCGGCCAAGGGTCTACACACTGTGTCCAAATTTCAGGTCCGTGGCCAGACGGCCAGACGGACAGACGGACAGACGGACAGCGTAGCGAAAACAATAGGGTTCCATTTCACCTTTGGTGTACGGAACCCTAAAAACTAGTTTTCCAGAAATTCACACACAACTTAATAGAAAAAGAAAATTTTATTTTGCTTTCAGGAGTTGCTCAAACAAAATATTTGTGTAAAATTTTTGCACAATATGAAGAACGATATATGAGAATTAATTCTGCATAATTAACTCAAAAAATGGACGTTGTTTGAGTAACTGAGCGATATGTATTTGAATGTGAAATCAACTTTGGTGTGATTTAATAAGAATGATGTTAGATGTTTTCTTTTTTATTGTAAAGCGTGTTTTTTTTAGAGTGTCACAAGTTTGAGTTGACATCACTGCTTTATTTGAGCATCCATTTAACAGCTGATAGTTGCTTTTTGTTTAGTTTGCTTTGAAATTTCATTATGAATCGATTTACACCAGAGAAACGCGTGCAAATTGTTGAAATTTTTAATCAAAATAATTGTTCTATTCGTCAAACTCATCATGCACTTCTTCCATTTTTCGATGAAGCCCATTTCTGGTTGAAATAAATAAATAAGCAGAATTGTCGCATTTGTAGTGAAGAGAATCCACAAGCTTTTGTCGAAATGGTGTTTCCACAAAAAATTACTGTTTGGTGCGCTTTATGGGCTGGCGGAGTCATTGGTGCATATGTCTTCAAAAACGATGATGGGCAGAATGTTACTGCCAATGGTGAACGCCTTCTACGCGCCAACAGTGGCGGCCACATGGTAAAAATCATACTGAAACATTATAAAGGGTGTTTTTTATTGAGGTATAGAACTTTAAGTTGGCATCACTTTTTTAACTGGCGGCCATTTTGTCAGCTGTCAAGTTATTAATATTTAGTTTGGTTTGCCATTTCATCATGAACAGGTTGACAAAAGAACAACGCTTGCAAATCGTGCAAACTTATTTCGAAAATAATGGTTCAGTTCGCGAAGTTTACCGCAAGCTCCGTCCATTTTATGGTCGACATAATCGTCCATCAGAGCAATTAATTCGGTTAACCATGGATCGTTTTCGCACTACGTTTACTCTATGTGATAATACGCATCCGCAGAGACGTCGAACAGTGCGCACCGAAGAAACAATTGCCGCTGTAGAGCAAAGTGTTGAAGAGGACCCGAATGAATCGATTCGCCACCGTGCACAGCAATTGGAGCTTTGTCCATCAACTTTATGGAAGATTTTGAAGATTTTGAATGTGGATGAGTTGTGGTTCCAACAAGACGGCGCTACATGCCACACAGCGCACGTCACAATCGATTTATTGAAGGAAACATTCGATGAGCGCATAATTTCGCGGATGGACCTGTCAATTGGCCACCAAGATCGTGTGATTTGACACCATTGGATTATTTTCTTTGGGGATATGTGAAGTCGCTCGTCTACGCCAACAAACCAGAAACGTTAGGGGACTTGGAAGCCAACATTCGTTGCGTTATTGCCAACATACGGCCCCATATGCTCGAAAAAGTGGTTGAAAATTGGACCTGTAGAATTGGCTTTATTCGAGCCAGCCGCGGCGGCCACATGCCCGAAATCATATTTAAACATTAATGGCATAAAATTATCCTTCCAATAAAGCCAAATTGATGGACATTAAAACGATTTTCTTGTGTTTTATTTCAATTCGAAGTTCTATACCTCTAAAAAAAACACCCTTTATATGTATATTCATTCCCGTCGTTCCAGGCTGGAGCCTGAAAATCAACATTCGAAGAGTTGTGTTTTATGTATGGCAACTTTCTGTAGTTGCCCAAACGCTGTCGAAAATGCGATTATGGCAGATTGTCAACTGAAAATAATGTAACTAAATCCCCAAAATATAAGAAATATAAGAGCTAAAAAGAAAATTGTTATGCAAAAGTGCTTAGAAAACTACTTATCATAGAAAGAAAAAGAAAATGTTGCCACTATTTTGTTATTCAATATGGTAATACTGACACAAGTTTAAACTATCACTTAAAAGCATCAAACTCAATTAATCTTAGATTAAATTAATTTTCAGATTAGAGAGATTAAAGAAACTAAGCTTAATCTCGCAACCACAAGTTTTGGTTCAGTTTTTGGTTGGGTTTTAAATTCGGCTTATTTAATATATGTACTTTCGCTGTAGCCTGTGAAGTTTACGCAGTTAATTTAAAAAATATATGAACTCTAAATTGCTAAAAGACCCAAGAATAGTTTAAACGGGTAAACCAAATAAAAACTTTAGTCAGACCTTAACAACGGAACTGCCAGGTTTTTATTAAAAGTTGAAAGAAAACTTTTCAACAAGCATTATGTGTATGTCCGTACATACGAGTATTATAGAAATGTGTATATTTTATTGTCTGCTATAAGTATTTTATACATATTTTCCATTTATCTCGTACTTCGACGAGTTGCAAAAGTAATCATATGATGTTGCATAGTTATATGATTTTTGTTTGTCGTTTTTGAAGCGCAGTGCAAAAAAAAAGCGACTTCAGCATAAATATTCAAAGCAAACAATTTACGTGCACAGATACTAAAAATATGTGCGAGTACTAACAAACAAATGTAAATTAGAGATCGACCGAAGGCGTTTTGTTTGGCCGAGGCCGAAGCCGAAGCCGAACTTCGGCTAAAATCCTAAACTTCGGCCAAAATCGAAGCCGAAGCCGAATGTTTTAAATTTTAAAAATGATACTTGTTTTATATGAATTAAGAAAAAAGTTTGCTTTTTTGAGATCACTGAAATAGCTGTAATATCTATTGGATACATAACAAGAAAAATAAAACTATTTTGCAAGTTCTAGATTGCTTTTTCATATGATCACTCACAAGAACGTCCAAGTAAAAGAAAATAGAAAGCAACAGGGTTGTATTTCAAAGCAACCCTTTCAAAACGTTAAACACAATAGAAACTGTCGGCGAGCAACGACCAAAAATAATGTTATTTTTCAAGCTTGGAATGAAAAATATTCGGATTCGGCTAATCGGCCGATTTTTGCCATAGGCCGAATGTTGGCCGATTACCAATTTTTGGCCGAAGGCCGAAGCCGAAGCCGATTAATCGGTCGAACTCTAATGTAAATAAACCTTTGCTTTGAATATTAAGTTTTTAAAGAATTTTAGAAAATGCATTTTGTGTTGTGTTAGAGGTGGAGAAATTGAAACTGAAATGAAACACGGTAACGAACTTTAATACATTACTAGTACAGGGTGTTTTTTTTAGAGGTATAGAACTTCGAATTGAAATAAAACACAAGAAAATCGTTTTAATGTCCATCAATTTGGCTTTATTGGAAGGATAATTTTATGCCATTAATGTTTAAATATGATTTCGGGCATGTGGCCGCCGCGGCTGGCTCGAATAAAGCCAATTCTACAGGTCCAATTTTCAACCACTTTTTCGAGCATATGGGGCCGTATGTTGGCAATAACGCCACGAATGTTGGCTTCCAAGTCCCCTAACGTTTCTGGTTTGTTGGCGTAGACGAGCGACTTCACATATCCCCAAAGAAAATAATCCAATGGTGTCAAATCACACGATCTTGGTGGCCAATTGACAGGTCCATTCCGCGAAATTATGCGCTCATCGAATGTTTCCTTCAATAAATCGATTGTGACGTGCGCTGTGTGGCATGTAGCGCCGTCTTGTTGGAACCACAACTCATCCACATTCATGCCATCCAATTCGGGAACAAAATAGTCGGTTATCAGCTCCAATTGCTGTGCACGGTGGCGAATCGATTCATTCGGGTCCTCTTCAACACTTTGCTCTACAGCGGCAATTGTTTCTTCGGTGCGCACTGTTCGACGTCTCTGCGGATGCGTATTATCACATAGAGTAAACGTAGTGCGAAAACGATCCATGGTTAACCGAATTAATTGCTCTGGTGGACGATTATGTCGACCATAAAATGGACGGAGCTTGCGGTAAACTTCGCGAACTGAACCATTATTTTCGAAATAAATTTGCACGATTTGCAAGCGTTGTTCTTTTGTCAACCTGTTCATGATGAAATGGCAAACCAAACTAAATATTAATCACTTGACAGCTGACAAAATGGCCGCCAGTTAAAAAAGTGATGCCAACTTAAAGTTCTATACCTCAATAAAAACACCCATTAAAAGGTAATCGGCCCTGTTATGTAAACCGATCGATTTGAAATCGCATGATTTTAGAAAACTAACTCCTTCAATGGAAATATTTTTTTAGAATTTTTAAAAATTTTTTTATTTATATATATTCTCAAATATCATATCTGAAAGAAAATCATCCCCAAATTCAGTTTATTTGATCCAAATTTTTTCTTTTAAATTTTATTTGAAAAATGATGACAAAAATAACATATTTATTCAATAAAATCATTTATATCGATAGCTATATTTACATTCCTATAAATTTAATTTGTACTTATAAAACTTGTAAAGAAAAAATTACACACATTGTTTAATATACAAAATTTTTAACCAAAGTTTACCATTTCAAAAACTTCAGAATCGAAATCTTCTGATTCATCAGCCTCAGAAACTTGTTGTACATAGTATTCAGAGTTGGGCAAAATACATGGCTTGCGGTATTTAAAATACAAAATACTTTCAGGCTATGTATTTAAAATACAAAATACAAAATACTTGTTGGTCATGTATGTATTTAAAATACAAAATACTTAATTTTTTTGTACGTATTTAAACTACAAAATACTTCCACATCATTTATGTATATATATATGTATGTTGTTTTTACAGGTAGTGTTACTAGTTCAGGCTCACTCTATTCTTGTTAGTTAGAAGCACTTACATACGTGCTTATGTTGGTCCTCGCCCATACTTGCAATTTTTGTTGCAGCAATTCTTGAGTGTATTGGTGAGAGGGGTGAAAAGATTGAGGAGGGGTACAGAGTTTCATGTGCTCGCAATGACAATGTGGACATTTATGCAATTTCAAAGCAGAATTTCAAAAAATTGCAAGTCTGTACAAAGACTTGACAACATAACCTCCCAAGGGAAAAGCAACCATGTTGTTTTTGTATTGTTATGATTGTTGTAATAGTACCACCTGCAAATAAAACGCCTTGTGACAAGATGCTTCAGAATTGACAACTGAATTCTGGTGATGCCAACTCTAAGAGTTGGTATAGTTATGTTTTTTAACGATTCTAATATTTTGTTATTGGTTTGACGAATCATACATTATAAATCGATCAAAATGCAAAAACGCCAACAATGTAATGTATTTTCTAAATGTATTTTGTAAATTATGTATTTAAAATACAAAATACTTGCATATCATGTATTTAAAATACAAAATACTTCTACGTCATGTATTTAAAATATAAATACAAAATACGTATTTGTATTTCAAATACGTATTTCAAATACATGTATTTCAAATACTGCCCAATCCTGCTTGTATTAAAAAGCTTTAGCATTTCAGCAGAAGGATTAAATTTGTCAAAACAAATTGAGTTATTTTTAAAGTGTGTGTTTATTCTAAAAAGTGGTTCCAATAAGTCGTATTGCATTTTTTTGCGAATTTTTGTTTTGGTAGTGTTCATTACTGGTTAATCTGCCTTGATACTTCTTCTTTATTAGAAACAATTCACTATGAATAGTAACACAGTAGTAGACTTGTCAGACGCATATTTCTTAGTTCAAAAATCATTCTTATTACCATCAGTTATAAAAAATCCCCTCAAATCCCCAGATCCCCAATACAAAATTTTCATCCCCAATGGCGAAAAAAATCCCCAATTTGGCGACAAATCCCCTAAACTGCCACCACTGCCACAGCCTGTATGAAACTGCTCTGCCGCCGCAAGTCCGCGATTAGAGTAGGGATGTTAATTCTGAACAGCTGTTTGATTTCTGTTTTTAATTTTATTAGAGGTGTGATGATGTGAACACAAGATGTCATTTTACTTCAGCTTTTTTGACAGTCGAAATAAATAACGTTAGATTTCTTTCTCGTAAAATGTGATGAAAGTTTTTGTACTTTTATAGTAGTCTGAGTAGCCCTTAAGGAAATATGTGCCCCGGTAATTGGTACCGAAATGATGGGAACTACACAACTACAAAATATAAATTTACATAGAATTGGTGCTGTTGTTTCTTGAAACACAAACGCTTCAGCAACAAAGTGAAAGGAACTTCCCTGACAGAGTTTATTTTTTTTTTTTTTTTTTTTTAAGAGAAGTAACACTCAGGCAATTAATGCCTACTACTATTACTAGGTGTTACCTTCTTAAGGAAAGGGATAGTGAGAGAGAAGACAGGTGGTGAAGGAAGAGATAGAGGAAAGCTTCATTCTTTTACAACTCTGCTTTTTTGCACGTTTTTGATAATGCAGTGTTGCTGCGCCATCTGGTGTCAAATGAGGCGTATTAAATTTTTTAAGCTGTGTTTTGTAGCCATTTTATTGATTATTTTACTTCGCCAATGATTTCGCTACACAACGAAGGAGGGCGCTCCGATGTTACATTAGGACTACTATCTGCTGAAGTCGGTATAGTTCAGTGACCAGTGACTATGCCTTCATCACTTGAACTTTCCTACAACAACTAACACAAAGGGACACTAATGCACATCAGAAAAATGCGTGGTGTTGTTATTTAATGACTGTCGGATACAGGGATTGAACCCATGACCTTCGGTTTTGTAGTCAACGTGCTAACTACTTCAGCCAACGCCACCTCTTGCCTCTTTTTGTGGAATTAACTGATGATCAATTAACGCTACTAAATAACTGTGGATCCGTAAAGAGATTAAGTAGTATAATCCTTCCTGTATCTACAGTGACCAAGTATTTATTAAATGTACTTTAAATAAGCCGAAATATGAAATCCCATGACAATAAGGATTTCAGGCCCGCTGGACTACCGAAAAATATCGCATGCGCCTCTCTCATCAGGGAGGTTATTATGTAATTCGATTCGAAACGAAAACTGTTTGAATTTGTATGTTATTAATATTGCAATTCGAACACATTTCCGTTCGATTATATTATAACCCCCAGTTTGATGAAGCTAATGCGAATACATCCTTGAAAAGATAATTTGTTTCCATTAATTTTGGAGTTTTAGTCAGAAAGGAAAAATTTACTAAACCTTATGAAAATTAACTAAATTTTATATTACATACATATTTTTTTGAGTGTATAAATGGAAATTTGACAACTTGCTCGATTCAAGATTCAAACCTTTTGTTTACTGGGATATTGTACAGATGCGAGTGTGTGTGTGTGTGTGTGTGCGAGTGTGTTAGCGCTTTTCTTTTGCACTTCTTTTTTCCACATTTCTATGCATGATACGTACATACGTAACTATATGTAGACATTGTGTATGGTTGGGAATGTGATGGCATAGAGCCAAAAAATATTATACTCATCCTATTTATTGGTTGTTCTTGATTCTTCTATTTCTTGTTGCATTCATTTTTATTGTTTTTGCACATTCACTTGCCAAGCATGCAATATTTGTATCTACTGTGCGTGAGTGTAGGGTATTGCAGCAATACTATACATACATAAATAGATAAATTGCAATGTTGGAATTTTAACCCCTGCATAGGTGCTGAAACAAGCAGCTGTAAATCATTTACAAAAATAAGAATATTGCCCCTAAGTAGATAAGTTGCAGGAAAAATATTTCTTTATAAAGAACAAATTGTGTGAAATAAAATGTTTGATTTTCTATTTCATATTTACATGCATTTTTATTATCTACAGGGTGTTTTTTTAGAGGTATAGAACTTCGAATTGAAATAAAACACAAGAAAATCGTTTTAATGTCCATCAATTTGGCTTTATTGGAAGGATAATTTTATGCCATTAATGTTTAAATATGATTTCCGGCATGTGGCCGCCGCGGCTGGCTCGAATAAAGCCAATTCTACAGGTCCAATTTTCAACCACTTTTTCGAGCATATGGGGCCGTATGTTGGCAATAACGACACGAATGTTGGCTTCCAAGTCCCCTAACGTTTCTGGTTTGTTGGCGTAGACGAGCGACTTCACATATCCCCAAAGAAAATAATCCAATGGTGTCAAATCACACGATCTTGGTGGCCAATTGACAGGTCCATTCCGCGAAATTATGCGCTCATCGAATGTTTCCTTCAATAAATCGATTGTGACGTGCGCTGTGTGGCATGTAGCGCCGTCTTGTTGGAACCACAACTCATCCACATTCATGCCATCCAATTCGGGAACAAAATAGTCGGTTATCAGCTCCAATTGCTGTGCACGGTGGCGAATCGATTCATTCGGGTCCTCTTCAACACTTTGCTCTACAGCGGCAATTGTTTCTTCGGTGCGCACTGTTCGACGTCTCTGCGGATGCGTATTATCACATAGAGTAAACGTAGTGCGAAAACGATCCATGGTTAACCGAATTAATTGCTCTGATGGACGATTATGTCGACCATAAAATGGACGGAGCTTGCGGTAAACTTCGCGAACTGAACCATTATTTTCGAAATAAATTTGCACGATTTGCAAGCGTTGTTCTTTTGTCAACCTGTTCATGATGAAATGGCAAACCAAACTAAATATTAATCACTTGACAGCTGACAAAATGGCCGCCAGTTAAAAAAGTGATGCCAACTTAAAGTTCTATACCTCAATAAAAAACACCCTTTACAAGTACTTTCACACATAAAAAAAATTATAAATCCTGTTTGAAATTGTGGACTGAATTTCGATTTTTTACGATTAAATTAAGTTTGAGGTTCGAAATTTCTAAATTGATTTCCAGTTTTCTTATATTTATAATTTTTCAGCTAAGAGTTTTATATTTCAGTGGAAAATAACTTTAAAATATGAAATCACCAAATCGTATATAAAATTTTAAAAAGCACGTTATAACAATAACTACTTAAAAAAATACTCAAATAATAGACCAAAGAACATTATGTCAACATTCGAAGTTAATACAGGGAAAAAAATACAAGTATGTAGTAAACAAAAAAAAAAAAGAAATAAAAATAAATTACTTAAATGTAACTTGACAATAAAATAAAATGGCAACGTCATGATATGCTACTCTTAAATAAAACTATTGCATCTTTTACCTTTTACTAGTTTGTTGTTCTTGTAGAAACTTTTTTTGTTTTTTGTAATACACACATATTTTGCTACTACTTAGTAAAATGACAAGATTTTATAGATGACATCAAAGTAACTTTTATAATACAACTTCAAATATGAAAAAAACACATTGAACACTTATTCAATACTTAGGTAAATACATACATACATACCTATGTATGGTACCAGTACAAGTATGTACTTGAACCAGCATCTAGTATAAACCGGCTTAACAAAAATTGTACAAGAGTTACTTCAGCAGATGCAATTGCTGCTGCTGCAGCAATAGTAATAGTTACAGCGACAATGGCAACAACTTTAATAAACCTTGCAACTAGAACGAGAATTGAAGTTTAAAAGATACGAGTATTTAAAATCAACTCGTAATGCTGTTGAAGATGATGGTCATGATGTGATTTTGTTTTAAAAGACAAAACTGACATGTCATACCAGAATAATAAGTAAAAGTTGGTATAAAAATAAAACAAAAAACTAAATTTTGAAAAATTTTCATCAATTCAGCAAATGCTTTATGAAAATACTTTAAGCTTCTAGTGGCAAAATTTTAAGTCTTGAAATTTTAACTGATGTTATAAGCAGAGTGTGGAGAGTGCTCGAATTAAACTCGCTCGCAAACGAATTCAATTCGAGCGAGTTTTATTTTTTGTATTGAAAAGAGCTACTCTTGTCTGCTCGCGAGTTAAAAAAATAAAACTCGCGAGCGCATTTAATTTTTGAGAATCGAAATCAGGACTCACGAGGAGAATTCAAATTTTAAGAGTCAAAAATAAAAATCGAAAGTCGAGTTAAAAATAATTATTCGGGAGTTTTATTAATTTTGTTTGCTCAAATTCTGTTTTCTATAGGTCGCAGTGTTGAAATTATATTTTATTACTGACAGGTAAGCATTTGCATAACTTTTTTTTTTAATTCGCATATAAATACATATACTTTTTCGAATAAACAAAAAAATTTTTTGTAATAACTACTCGTTTGGAATTCGTTAATGCTCGTTTTGCACTCTTTTAAAATTTGTGCTTACGAGTCTTAAAATAGAACTCGCAAGTACAAATGTTAAGGCGAGTCATTTAATGCTTACGAGTCGAGCACAAAAGGAGTACGAGTCTTATTAAATTTGTGCTCGCGAGTTCTAATTTTGAACTCGCCAGCACAGATTTTAAAACGAGCGAGTTTATAAAAATTATTCTCGCGAGCAGAATTTTTCCCTACCCTGCTTATAAGTATGAAACTGAACCAAAATCATAAAATTTTAATAAAAAGCAAAGGTTTAAGACGTAATAATTTTCAGAGCGCTGCTGTAAGTCAGCCTTCATTCCTGCAGAGCTTGCTAGCGAAAATAATAAAAATGATCTGTTTTTACCCCCTCATAACTTTTTTCCCTGCAATCGTAAAATTATAAAATTTAAATTTAAATTAGAACTAATTCAGTTTACCTCATATACAAAGTTTGAAAATTTCCGAATGAGAGCTTCCTGAGATATGGAGGTGCATAAAGAGCATATTTTAATACATACTCACTGGCTCACTGACACACTCATCATAATTGATGAAGCAATTCTGCTATAGCCAGAGAGCTGAAATTTGGTACATCAGTATTCCAATTAACTAGAAAAATCTGAAAACTTGGAAATTTGTACCACGGTGGCGGTTCCTACGCCCATAAAAATTAAAGTCTTTGTTAGTGAGCTGAAATTTGATAAACAAGTAGGTCTAGATTAATGCCTAGCCATAAAAATCCTAAGACCCAGAAGTTTTTTGTTTGTGGAGGGGGGTGAGGGGTGTGTTGGGCAGGGGCCACGCCCATGAACCTTATAATTAAAAAAGCAAATATAAATCGTTTAATAAAATCGATTTTATTGAAATTTAACATACATGTTGCGATAAGGCAAGGCTATAAATTTTTTTTTAAAAAGTGGGCGTTAATCCGCCCAAAAAATGTAATCCTGCTATTTCATATACTTCGGCTCAACACATTTAAATATATTATTTAGCTAATTATTATAATCCGTTTACAACGAAGCTTGACACGAATGATAATCACTTGCCAAAAAAAAAATACTGAGTTTAAAAAAGTGGGCGGGACTATGCCCATAAAAATTAAAAACTAAAATTTGCGCTTATGAGCTGAAATTTTATACTCAAGTAGGTCTAGGTGCGAAACCAACTAGAAAAATCTGCAAATGCAAAAATTTTAGCCAGGGGGCGTGGCTACGCCCATAAATATTAAAACTCAAAAATTTCGCTAATGCCCTGAAATTTGATACACAAGTAGCTCTAGATGAGTACCCAACTAGAAAAATCTGTAAGCTCATAAATTCTTATCCGGGTGGGCGGGTCAATGCTTTTATTGCTTGAAATTAAAAATTAAATATGTATACAGCTTTTAACTCAAGCCATTTTATTGAAACCTTGCAAACACGTTGCACGTATGCAAGGCTTTAAACTATTATGTTAAAAAGTGGTTTAGCAGATTTAAATCTATTATTTACGCTTCGTTTCGTATCAGCCGCCTACTACAAAAATTACCGAAATCTTGAGTTTAAAATAGTGGGCGGGGTAACGCACATAAAATTCAAAGCTAGAATTTGCACTAGAGATCCCAAATTGTATACTCAAGTAAGTGTAGATGAGTGAGCCAATGGAAAAATTTTATAAACTAGAAGTTTTAAATGGTGGGCGGGCCACACCCTTTAAAACTCAAATTCGTACTATAGAGTTGAAATTTGATACAAAAATAAATCTAGAAAAATATAAAAAACTGAAAATTTCAATCAGAGACGGAGACACAACCTTTAAAAGCCAAATTAAGAGTTTAAATGAAAGCGTTCGAACTCAATTGATTGTATTAAAACTTTTCATATATATTGATTTTATTTAAAGCAGCAATTCCTGTTTTAAAAAGTGACAGTACATGACTATGACAACACACATAAAATCTTAAGCTTCTCTTTCATGTACTTCTGCTTATGCCGGCCATACACTGCACAAGTTCACTGCACAAGTCTGGCACTGTACAGTGCGTTTGTATAGTATATGGGGGTGGTTGTGCTATTTACGCAGTCAACTGAGTAAATATCAAAATGATTTTGATATTTGCTCAAGTTTGAAAACTGTGCAGTGAATTTGTGTAGTGTATGTTGCAAACGCTCAGTTGTTTCGTGATTTTTTAAGAGTTCACAGCAAGAAATGAGCGCAGAACAAATATTCTGGACAGAGTTCCTATAAATATACAAATAATCACCAGCATTAGGCGAATTAAAATAAAAAATGCACAGTTTACTTGTATAGGGTGTGTCACAAGCTTAGTTTACGCAGTGCCAGACTTGAGCACTGAACTTGTGTAGTGTACGGCCGGCATTACCAAATTTGACGTCGTCTCAAATGACAATTTACATGAACCATTAGCTCTGGGCATAGCATAATGCTGAATAGAAAAATGGGCGGTGTCACACCCATAAAAACTTTATGTTATATTTTGCGCTGGAGAGCTAAAATTTGATAGACAAATAGGCTTAGCTGAAAAGTCAGAAAACCAAAAATTAAAAAGCGAGCTGCGAGCAAACTTATATAAAATATGTGAATATATAATTAGAAAAGTAGGCGGGCCCAGGCCTACTAAAATTAAAGTTATATATGACATAGTTTTAACCAAACAGTTCTTACAAAACTTCTTACATACTTAAGGCTTAAGGCTAATGACACAATTGTGGATTTTCAAGGCACTAATCACGCTGTATCCTATTTTTTATGCAATTCTGCCCTTTTCATTTGCATTCATCATTAATAGAAATAGACCAAATTGTAAGTTTAAAAATAAGACCGTGTAAAAAGAGTTGAATGTATTTTGGAACCGTGCTATTGCAAAAGCGTGTAAAAAAAGGGTTGAGTGTACTTATTTTCATACGCTGTTTGTTTTTTGTTGTTGTTGTTGTTTTGCACTGATGTTTTTTGTTTTCATTAGATATAAGTATAAATATTATAAGAAATAATGCTGACATACATACAAATAAAACTTAATTTTATTTAAATTTACAAAAAATGTATATTATTTTTTTTTTTAGTTATGAAAATAATTGAAAGTTTTGTACGCAGATTTTTGCTGCTTGTGCACACAAGATAACATTATACGAGTATTACTCACTCATTTGATGCAATTGATCTAAATTTGTTTCCATAATATAATGCAAAAATAAAATTGTTAAACAATATAAATACATATCGGTGGCAAAAAGGAAAAAGTGCTTAAGTAGAGACAAGCTGATTTTGGGTTAATAGTACCTCCGTAATCTGCATATTCGAAGCTAGCCCTGGTCAAAATCTCAATTAATTTGTGTGGTTTTTCAGGAAGTTATAGCACTATGACTTGCGACTTATATTTTTTAGACTTCTAATCTCATTTGGAATAATAGCTTAATTATGTTATACTTTGGTATATTTCAACTTAAGCGTATTATTTATAGTGTGTAGAACGATGTTTGCTTAAAGACATAGGTGCGTAGTCATAGTCAAAACAAAGTACACTTTAAGAAGTTAAAACCAGTATTAATTACCATACAAAATGCTGGTTTTAATTTCTTAAAGTGTACTTTGTTTTGACTATGACTACGCGCCATAAAGTTTAAGAGAGAATTTCTTAATCTAACTGTGAAAGAAATAATTTCCTGAAAATCTACTTGAAATCTCAAAAGTGCTTTCCAGCAAAACAATAAAATATGACTTAAGCACTTTTTCCTTATTGCCACAGATATTATAATATGTATGTATGTATGTATGTATGTATGTACTATGTACTCTAGATCGTATAATTGTCGAATGAACATTTATTTATTGTTGCATGTACTCGTGCATACAAGTTTTTCTTTATGCAAGTATGTATTTTGTTGTTGTTGTTGTTGCTGTTGTTGTTGTCAATGTTTAAGTCAAATTGACATTAATAAATAAACAATGCAAATTTTTTTTATTATAAATTTGTTTTTTTCTGCTTGCATTACAATTGCAAACACACAGAAACACACACACACACACACACACACATAGAAATAAAAGAGCATTCATATTTAACATCCCTGCAGGAAATGCGAATAGTGAAATTATAGTGATTTACTAGTGACATTGTCAGTAGTACTACTGACCAGGTGTAACCAAGCCAATGCAATCATCTATTGACATTTAACATTAGCATGTCATTGAAAATCCACCACTAGACTGTAGCACTACTGACTAGTAGTTTTTTGGCACCACATGGCGAACCAAAGGTTCACTAATGTATAAAAATAAAGTAAAGGACATTTTAAATAGTGCATTTTTCGCTAGGCTGACTAGAGGGATTAAACCCTCGGGTATATTTTGTGCATGTGCGTTACGGAGATAATCATGATCATTATAAAGATGATAATAATGATGACAGTTGCTCTCATAAATTTGCATTTAAAATACTATAAACATTACACATATTTTGCCTTTGCATATTAATTTATTGCATTTTATATTTTCTATACAATTTTTAATCATTCTATTTTCAACTTAATGTTCGACAATTGATGATTGCATAAAATTCAGACGGTAGAGCAGCGCACTGTGGGTTCTTCAAGTCAAAACGTCCTAATTTCAACTATTCAATTTCAAAAGTCTAATGAGGTATTTTTCTAGAGAAATTATTAAATTATGAAATTTTCTCTAAATAAAATCAACTTGAAATTTTGCAAATTTTCACTTTTTGCAAGAAAACGATAAACATTGGTCATATCCACCCACTGTAAAAATCGTATATAATTTTTTATACTCTCTCGCCAAAAAAAATCTACAGTTGTTGTATTGTATTTGTGATATATATAAGAGTTATTAAAAAATACTCTTTCACTACTGAAAATATATATGTATGTAAATTTTGATTTGAGTTTAGGGGAACAAATGCGATATGTATAAATTTTTCATAATATCATTTGACTTGATAAAATATTTAAAAAATATAGTAATTTTCCATAAATTAAATTATAGGGATATCATACAGCTTTAAAAAGATATGCCCAAATCTATAAAGCATTAAACACATTCACCACAGCAAGCCACCGACTGCAATATTTCAAGGATAGAATACACATTTTTATATGATAATTATTGTATTGGCGACACGCGGCAGGTTCTTGTCCATTCTGATTTTATCGCTGTAGTCCAGAGCCCCGCAAAGTAGCGCACGCGTGCGGTTACTACAACAACAATGAAGAGAGCAAATCAATCAATCTTGTTCAATCGTTCGTATGTGTAGTCTCTTCTTACTAGCCAACACTGAAAGAAGTGTTTAGTGCAGTGGTGTCAAAAATAAAACTATAGTTGGATGTGTGAGAAAAGTTGTCTCATTCGTCTCTGAAGTACATAGGAAAAAATAAATATTTGGAACAAATGCAGTTTAGTAAAGCAGCTAAAAATAAATAAAAAGGAGCCTATGTGATAGAAAATTAAAAAAATAAGATGAAAAAACTAAATAAAAAAGTTGGCGGCGATTCATATTTTTCAAGTTATCGGGCTCTGAACTTTTCATAGGAAACTCTGAAAAATCTCAAAAAGAGAATTTTTAAATAGCTTATCAGATAGTAATGTGAAAAATAAGAAAAAAACTTAATCAAAAAAATTTGCTGCAGGGCATATTTCCCGAGTTATTGGTCTTTAAAGTTTAAATAGAAAGTGCAGTTTAGTGAAAATGATCAAAAAAAAGTCAAAGTGTCTTTTAAATACATATTAATTTCTTTCCTTAAACGTTTTACAACATCAAACACATTAAATATCGCGAAAAGCATTGGTGATCATAGATTATATTTCGCATACCACTCCTTTTCTTTCACTGTATCTATAAGAGAATAAGAATGTGTGTGATTTTAGTTTGCACAATTGTGCTATGAAACTGACAGCAATGGTTTAGTGTTAAATATGCTTGCTTTTGCCGAAAATTACTGAATGTTTGGTGTGTAGAAAGGCATAATACCCTTTATCATGTCGAGTAAAGTTTTTAATAATGATAGCAAAAAGTTTTATGCAAAATTTATTGAAGATTATTAAGTATCTGAAATTCAAAAATTACCTGCTCGTTTAAAAAAAAAGCATCATTTCTGATTGCCGCTGCCCTTGCAAAACGTTGCCGTCCATTCGATGATGGCATGCTTTTCAGGTTCACTCGTTATCAAAGCGGCGAGAAAAGTACACAAAAATTTATGTCAGTGCAAAAACAGAGGAAACAAATTACTACTCATAAACAATCAACTAGAAGAAGCATAAAGTATGATAGTATGTGCTTGCGGGGCCTTGCTGTAGTCCAATTAAACCCTGTCGGAGAATGTGTGGTTGACTACAAAAATAGTTAACTTATAGTTAACTTTTCTTAGACTGACTAAAAGCTAACTGCAATGTCATCCAGAACAAACCTAAAATTAATTCTTAAGTTGAGTACGTAATAGAATTTGATGAGAGCCAGCAAATTTATTCTCAGCTACTTTGAAACTCATTTCAGTTTTATATTAACATTTTGCTGTTGCTATTTTAGATGGTACCTTAGCTGAGTGGTAGTAGCGCGTTGAGTACACAACGTGTGATATATGTACATGTTCGAACCCCGGAAATTTTTTTTAATTACCTGACTATCAGGTGATTTAAAAAAAAAACCAACTTTAAGTTAGCTGAAAGTAATGCAGAGTGAGACAGTTGACTACTGCCTAGGACATCGCAATGTTAAAATAGTCAGTTGATTACATTGAAAAGTAATCCAAGTGTCAGTCAGTACTAGTTGCGAAATAGTTAGCTTAAAGTTAGTTTAAGGATAAGGTAATGTCCGACAGGGAACTTAGACGGCGTTTCCACACGCAAAGTTTACTCTACAAAGTCGTGAGCTTAAAAAGGAGAAGGGCTCGCACTCTCACCTCCCTTCCAGGGTAGGGAAAAATTCGGCTCGCGAGCACAATTTTTATTAACTCGCTCGTTTTAAAATTTGTGCTCGCGAGTTCTAAATTTTATAAGACTCGTACTCTATTTGTGCTCGACTCGTAAGCATTAAATGACTCGCCTTAAAATTTCTACTCGCGAGTTTTATTTTAAAACTCGTAAGCACAAATTTTAAAAGAGTGCAAAACGAACATAAAGGAATTAAAAACGAGTAGTTATTACAAAAAATTTTTTTTGGTTTATTGGAAAAAGTATATGTATTTATATGCGAATTTGAAAAGCATAATACTTACAAATTCATATACATATATAAAAATATTTGTTCTTACTTTCATGTCATGAGGTATTTTTCAAATGTTTTAAGGCTTCTGCTTCATGAAAAGTTATGCAAATGCTTACCTGTCAGTAATAAAATATAATTTCAACATTTCGACCTATAGCGAACAGAATTTGAGCAAACAAAATTAATAAAACTCGCGAATAATTCTTTTTAACTCGACTCGCGAGTCGAGTTTTATTTTTGACTCTTAAAATTTGAATTCTTCTCGCGAGTCCTATTTTCGATTCTCAAAAATTAAATGCGCTCGCGAGTTTTATTTTTTTAACTCGCGAGCAGACAAGAGTAGCTCGTTTCAATACAAAAAATAAAACTCGCTCGAATTGAATTCGTTTGCGAGCGAGTTTAATTCGAGCACTCTCCGCACCCTGCTCCCTTCTCTCCAATTTCTATTTTTGTTGGCAACAATAAGCATATACATATATTGCTGCCAATGTAATACAAAATGTGGCATGAATGACAGCTCACAATTATTTCATATTATTTATTTAGAACGAACATCCCGAAATTACTGCAAAGAAATAACTTGATTCATTTTTACACTTTTACTTGATAAAAGAACTTTTTCAATGAGTAATTTTGTATTTATAAATGGGAAATATTTGAAGATATCACCACTGAAATATGTATTTATACCTGAATATCCAAAATAATTAAGTAGCTGGCTACAAAGCGACAAATGCAGCTAATGGCATTTGAAGTCGTGTATTCTCGTGTAGTCTATTGTGGTGAATGTGTTTAATGACTAAGCCTGTCAAAATTAATTGGTCTTTGAAAAAATTGTGTAGCCTTTTTTACCACAAACTAACTACCGACTAAAAATAATCACCCTTATTCCATTTGTCGACGTCGACGTCACTTTAACACAATACCAAAAAATTGGGGCTTGTTTACTCCCTCCTGATAATAATTTTGTGCTAATGACAATATATTTCCGTTTCCTTAATTCTAGAAAATGGCATGAGCCTGCCAACAAGAGTCAGTTGTTTTCGAGAACGGGTATACAAGCCCCAATTTTTTAGTATTGTGTTAAAGTGACGTCGACGTCGACAAATGGAATAAGGGTGAATACTTCACGCAAAATTTCGGAGGCAAATGCAATAAAGTTTCGCAACACTGTTTACTGGTTTGATCAGACCCTCTTATAACCATCTTACGACACAAGTCATTTAAGCATAATTTAGTATGTAACGATGTCGGCATTCACTGAAACAACGTCATAACTAAAAAAAATGGGATTTTTGACTTAATGATGCAGAATTATGCCCTAATGCTGTTCGACTATTGTATCGTCTTGTCTATGGACGAAAAGAAGCCGCAGTTGTGATTTTTTAAAGCAATTATTATTTATTGTCTATGCTAGAAGGTTCGTGTATTTGCTTTATGATTTTGTTCCAAACATTATATTCAACACATATTTTTTCATTTATTTTTCAAACTATTCTATAATACTTTAATTTAATTTTTATGTTTTAAAAACATGGCAATAATATTTTTATTTTTCATTATCAAAGACAACAACCATTTTTGAAGAAAATAATTTAGAGAATTCAAAAACAAGAACTCAAAAGTATTATCAAACAAATAGGTCCTAATCCTCTTCTTAGTGAATTAGGGCATTAAATCTCACATTGTTAATCATATTGTGTGAAAATTTCACACAAATATCTTGCATACTCAACTATTGAGGGAAAAATAAAATTTTCTTTTTTCATTAAGTTGTGTGTAAATTGAAAATTTTAAACTAGTTTTCTGGCAAACTAGTTTTAGCAAATGAGCGATATGAAGAGCAAATAAAGTTTTTTGTTGCATGATAAGCAACATATTAAAAAAAATTGTATCTAAGTATATTTTGCATAGGTTTCTTGGGCGGTGGGATGTGGGCGTGGCCAATTTTGATGAGACTCGACTTGCATTTTTTTTTTTAATTTTAGAAAGTATATGTGCAAAATTTAAGTCTTTTATTTGGGTAGGAAAAACTTTATGGAAAAAAACTCTTTGGATTGTATAAGAGGTGGGCGTGGCCGATTTCGATGAAATTCCGTTTTTTATGCCATTTTTCAATTATCTAAGACCACTTCTTATAGTTTTCGCACAAAAATGTATGAAGCCCACTGTGGAGCGTACCCAATTCAAGCTTAAAATAAAGTACGCGCGTACACAGAAAAAAAGCCAAGTAAATGTGAAAAACAGAAACAAAAAAAGTAATAATAATAATAATAAAAACAAACTTAAAATTCGTTTGCTCTGGTATGTGAAGGTCGCAGCAGTTGTTTTGTTAATGACAGTGTAGTATGTGGATTGTATGCTTTATTTCATTTAAGACGCATACTCGAAGTTTCAACACATAAGCTCAGATGTGTTGTATTCCTATGCTCATAAAATATACGATACTCGATAATAACAAAAAAAAACATAACATGACGGCGAGTATTTTTTTTAAGAATAAAATAAACTTGTATACTTTTTTTTTTGAAATTGTTTATGACATTAATTATTCACCAACGTAAAGAGAACAATAATTCCTAATATTTTTTTCATTAAAAGTAAATGGAGTCAAGCTGAATCGAAATATGGCCCTAAACAAAAGTTAAATATATAGATTCATATGTACATGTTCATGTTTTCGGCAATGTGTTTTATGAGCATTGACGATGGATGCACAAATAACTTAATAATTTTAATATGCTGTTAAGTAAAAATAATTTATTTTTCGAGGGACAAGAAATTAAAAATGCACTGTTTCATTTACAAACGGTCGTTCGTAGTAGAACGGTCTATGTCGGGCTCACCGACTTTACACTGGAACAGCCTACCACATTGGTTTACGTGGCGGCTCGCTGTACGTCAGTGGTCGGCAAAGTATATCATTACATTTTACGATTGTGAGCGCTAGTTATCTCTCACCACGAACCGATGTTGCCAGTTAAATTTCGTCTCATTTCCCTAATTTGAAATTTTAAATCTCCAAAGGCAAACTTAGGTTTTGCCGGCCATACACTACACGAGTGCAGTGCTCAAGTCTGGCACTGCGTAAACTAAGCTTGTGACACGCACTATACAAGTAAACTGTGCATTTTTTATTTTAATTCGCCATAATGCTGGTGATTATTTGTATATTTATAGGAACTCTTAAAAAATCACGAAACAACTGAGCGTTTGCAACATACACTACACAAGTTCACTGTACAGTTTTCAAACTTGACCAAATATCAAAATCATTTTGATATTTACTCAGTTCACTGCGTAAATAGCACAACCACCCCCATACACTACACAAACGCACTGTACAGTGCCAGACTTGTGCAGTGAACTTGTGTAGTGTATGGCCGGCATTAGAAGAAACACTCAAGTCCTGTAATAATGGTGGGTAAAAAGATGGTTTTGTAGGAAATTTTCTTAAAATTATTTAAATATATGTATGTATGCTTGGAAGTGCCTTTGCATGTCACATTTTTTCATGCATGACAATGCACATGGACAAAACAAAGTTTCTGGTTTGCCAAAATAATTCTCTGAAAATAACAAATTTATCACACATACATATTTTCTTATTGTTGGGAAAAAAAATTTTTCGCTGGCAACGCTGATTCTTAACTGTATGCGATACACACAACTTGTTCTTAACAGTACGTGTGTACACATACGTAATAGAAAAGTATATTGAAGGGCGTGGCGCCCTTAATTCGCCGGCCACTACTCCACTTAAACGTTCAAGTAGAATCAAGATGATTCCATTTTGACACATCTACCACATTTCTTTATGCGTAGTTTTCATTGGGCCGGTATTTATCTTTATCCTTTATCTTATCCTGCTTTCAGAACCCAGATAAAACAAAATTTAAATAACAATAACGGAAATCTCCTGTATGTTGCAAATTACAGGACAGGATATCTTAACGATTAGAATGTAAAAATTAGCTTAACTTTCTACTTTTGTAATCGCCGCAAGCGATGTACGAATGAATCAACTGATCTTAATACTCAGTGAGGCCAAGTTTTATTGTATTGTTATCTATTACCGTGTTCATACATCTGTAACAGAGAACAGCAATGAGTAGTGAAAAAGTGAGTAGAGTTGAATCATGACTTATAATTTCTTGTACTTATGCGCACTCATACTTATTGCAATGTTGCCTAAGAATCATATTCAATCGAAAGTTTGGAGTGAGCATCGAACCCATACTTAGCAACATTTATGACGTTTTTGATTTCGACATTTTCGATGATTTTCGATGAAAAATAAGTATGATTCACAATGCGAACTTTGCTTACAAACATTAAAGTTCTCATTACGAGGTTATGTATTTCTCTGTTGCATTTTTTTTTTTTTTTTTGTTTTTTTGTACAAATTGAAAAACAACGCTATTTACTACTATTGTGTACTAACTACTTGCAAACTGTTTAATGACTAAACTTTTAAATAAATATACATGCATGAGTTGAGTGAGCTGAATCAATGTGAGTAGTATAAGTATTTTCTTATTATTAGAAATCAAACTGAGGTGATTTATGAGTGTGAGTAGACTTGTGTCGAACAGTTCTTTTTGAACTAGTTTGAGAGCGTTTGAGTCAAAAGTTGTTTCAAACCCATTTAATTTACATTGATGTTTTTCACAGCACTTGCGTTCAACTGAACGAACTAGTTCAAAACGAACTGTTGAATACAAGTCTAAGTGTGAGTGTGGTATGACTATGATGTCGACATCGCACTCATATTTATTTCAACCTATAAATCAATGTCATCGTGAGTATGCGTAAATCAGAGCAGTTGAGTTTAAATTATGTGTACTCTCTTATATTTAAAATTTTCTGAGTCAGTATGAATAGCGTTCGAAATAAGTTCGAATTGGAATAATACTTTTAAAATTCTAATATTTATGCTTAACATCGAAAGTATGTATATCGATTAAACGCAATATTTGAAATGTATTGAAATCAAAGGACGAATTACGTATGGATAGGTTATTGCATTCGATAGCTTTCTTATCGAAATTTTAAAAAGTGCACCAGGTTTGTTTTACATCGATTGTTGAATCCACTAGATAGTTTTTACTAAACTAAACCGAACTCGATTCGACAACCGTAATAAAGCTTATATATATATATTATTTTTTTTTTGTAGAATAAACATAAGAGAATCTTAATTTTCGCGACTTATTTCATTTTATTGGCGTTAGAGATTTTCAACATAGCATTTTATTAATATTGTTAGTACAATACAATTATATTTTTTTTGTATTATTTTAAGCTTTAAATACATTTAAAACTTCAATGCCTATCGCTTTGTGTATATAATAGGCTCTAACCTATCGAGTTAGAACTCGATAGATGTAAATCTTTGCTTACTCGATGTCGAATGCTATACTCTTTAAATCAGATTTCGTGTCAGGAGCACTTCCGTGTTCAGTTCTGCATCTTCCTGTCACGAAAAAATACGACACGCACCCATCTCTATTGTGTGCTGCCTATGACTATAACCATCAGATAACTAACTTATCTCTTTATTAAAATAAATGAAACAAATTTAAAAATTTAAACGAATAACTGTGACTTCTAACGTTTTTAAAATTCACTTACTATCTCAGTTGCCAATTTGGCATGTTTGGAATTAATTTTGCATAGATATAAAAGAATTTTCCAGCATAAGGAAAATTTTTTTATATTGTGTATTTTTGTTTTTAATTTTTGCATAATATTTATCAGATTTTTCTATTTTTACCTTGCCTTACAAATATAATGACAAATAAAAGTAATGATTTTGCATGAAAGTTTCAAAATAATATTCCGCATTACTAAATTTTTTTTTTAATTATACAAAAACTTGAAAGAATGCATTTGCTTGTAACATCGTTACACCATGAGGAAACAGGAAATCAAAAACGTGTATAAATAATTTGCTTTAAAATTTAAATTTTCTTATATAAACATATAGTTTCCTGTTTCCTGATGATGCCAAATAGTGACGTATGCAACAAAAAAAAAAAAAAGAAATATAAATGCTGCACTATATAGCACAGGGTGCCTCCAAGGAAAGTCGGTAAAACACAGTGTGAACGTAACTGTTCTTAAAGGTTTTGTGGAATTTAGTCTACGTTACGTTTCTGGGATCGTTCGGTATTGCGTAGAATATTCTACAATATTATTCGAAATTTGAGCAAAAAGTTTCAAGAAATCGAAACAAAATTAGAAAAACTATGATGATCAAAAATAGTAGACAACTTGGAATGTACAAAAAGTATTTTCGTGACTTAAATGCAAATATATCAAGACAAAAGCTTAAAGCTTTATGCCCACAAAATTCAATTAATGTAAAAATTAAAGCTCCACTATGTGAGTCAGAGGCTCATCATTCCTGGAAACTTTATCTCCAGAGTTTAAAGAAATAAGCTGACTTCCATGGCACGCTCTGCATCTTGCGAGCAATCTTTAAAGGCCTGCTCCACAATGCCGACAGCGTTCGACTTGTCGCACACTTACATTCAAAACAAAAACGAATTTTAAAATGTAGTTGTTTCCAATGTAACTGTGCGAAAAGTCGAACGTTGTCGACATCGTGCTGCAGGCAGGCCCTTATTTAAAATCCAATACAAGTTCGCCGATATCATTTTTTAGTATTAGCCATGTGCGTGCCTCATGTATGACATTTATTTGTATGTTATCTACTTGAGTGAACAACTTTATGACATTAAATTTCCATTTGCAGCAAAATGATGCATTTGCGAACAAGTCCATTATTGTATGAAAAATGCATTTCGTCAGTTTCTCGGCATGACTCGACAATTTGAGTCATACACAGAGAAAAAACTGCCTCAAAGAATCAATAAGATTTTCTTTATGAAACCTTTTTAGGCTAAGGGGTATCCCAGCAGAAAGAAGCGAAGATTTTTTCATAGAGATTCCTTATTGTTTTTATGTGGTAAATCTTATTAATTTTATCAAGAAGAAAAACACATAAAATCAAGAAGAAATCTTATTATTCACAACTTTTTTTACTCAATTTCCGTTGTTTTTGGCACCAAAAAATAATACAATCCATAGAGAAAAACTTCTTGATTCTATTAGGTTTTCTTATAAATTGTAAACTATAGGAATTTCTTATTGATTTTATTAGGTTGCCTTATTAATTTTTTTTTAAAGGGTTTCTTTTTGATTTTATTAGGCTATCTTATTGATTTTTTCAATAAGGTTTTCTTCTTGATTTTAGTAGGTTCCTACATGATTATGTGTTAAGCATCTTATTGATTTTTTAATAAGGAAATCTTCTTGATTTTATGAGGTGTCTTGTTATTTCGTTTCTATAAATAGACATACAGACATTTTTTTCATGATATTTTTCATTATTGTATAAGAATGTTTGCACAATAATTTCAATGGTTATTCAGGCTGCTTGTTAGCATATTGGTTAGAGTGCTTGTCTATCAGGTAGAAGTTTGCTGGTTCAATACTTGGTGAGTAAATAAGTTAAGAAATAACATAATGTGTATGTATGTATGTATAAATAAATAACATCTACAATATACTACATGCATACATACATATGTATATGGTATAGAATTTAAATGAAAATACATAAGTACAGAGAATAAAGAGGAGATTTTTTTTTTTTTATTGAAAAAGTCAATAAGATAACCTCATAAAAACTACAAGATTTCTTCTTGATTTTTTCAAAAAAGGTTTTCTCTATGAAATTAATAAGATTTCCTTATTGAAAAAAACCATAGAGATTTCTTATTAATTTTGTTCTATTTTATGAGGTATTTAGTAGGCACTGTTTTCTCAGTGTAAGCCACCTTTTCATAGACCGGGTCACATATACATACATATCTGTGGTTTGCATGTACATCATTTTTTTTATAAAACAACAACTTCTACTTTTTTTGAAATAAGCATCAAAAAGAACTTTTTTTTGGCTTTACTGAAAAAAATTCAATTCCATTTTCTAGGAGAGCACTAAAAGACGGCCTTCTTTTTCTAAGTTTTTAGTTCTATTAAATTTTAAATGCTATTGAATTATTTAATTGACCTCTGCTTGGAAGAAAAATACTAAATATATAAAAAAAGAATAACAACAAAAACAAATACAACTTAACCTACAAATTGTTTCTTAAGTATTTAAGCCAATTTAAAAGAACACAAGAATTAATCAAATTAATTACTCGTACCTATTTTGCAATATTAATTGATAACCAAGAAACAATTGTTGAAAGAAATTTAAATAAACATATCGATGTCTTAATATAAGAAAGGCGGAACTCGAATTTTTAATATTTTATAGGAGAAGCAAAAAACTGAAGAAAAACTAGAGCATTTACATGCAGAAATTATTATATTGAAGTGGCCATAAGTCCTTGATTTTCAACTGTAACGTACTAATATCTTCAAGGAGGATGCAATTATACATTGTCTCCCGGAAAACGCTAAAAACGCGATTTCGAAAAACATTGAGATACGCCCTTTTTATATAAGCCATCGATATACTCGTATGTATGTAGATGTTGTTGCTAACTCAATTATGTAGCTTGTGTTGCTTGTTATTGAACGATTAATTTTGTTTCATTAATACTGGGAAACATTAATTAAACTTATAAGCAAAAGTTATAAAAAGAAAGTATAAATAAATAAATTCCTTTGCAAGGAATGCATATGTTTGTTTTTACATTTAAAGGCAGTCTTATCAAATTCCGGACAAAATAAGTGCTGAGAATTCAATGAATTGACGTCACAAAAATTTTTGAATGGTTAAATTGCAATAATCGTGTTAAAGATCACGTCAACATGTCTCGCAAAGTAGAAAATTTGTTTAGAATTGTTATGGTCTTTTTTTTAATATAATTGATCATTTATTTTTAAATATTTTGTGCAAGAAAGGAAATAATTTTAGTGCTTTTAATAAATTTTGCATTATGAAATGTATATTTTTTTTTTATTAATTTAGATTTTCGTTTTTCTATTGAAAAATAAATAATTGTATTTAAATGGAGAAGCCTTTTTGTTTTGTACTGGATTACGTGCTTTTTATTGCCAACCATAATGCATATTTCGGCAGTCATTATTGGGGTTTAATTGTTAAAAAAAAGTGATAAAATTATGTGGAAGACAAAAACAAAAACAAAATTTTAAATTTGTTTTCCATACAAACTTAAAATATTATGCGAGACAAAGCAACGCTTGATAGATATTGCTGTGAATGCGAAGAATTTATTTAATTTACCTAGATATCGACGCTTCCATCCCAAAACATGCTAAGTCGACATAACATGTTATGCTGGGAATAGAATTTCTGAATTTATCGTTTATTAACTTAGATTCTGTAAAATTTTGATAGTAATCGGACTATTCTATCAAAAGTTATGAGCAAAAATGTACTTAGCATAATTTGTCAAGTTTAAAAAATCTCCCTTTTAAATGTTTTAAGTACACTTAGTAGAGATCGACCGAAGGCGTTTTTTTTGGCCGAAGCCGAACTTCGGCTAAAATCCTAAACTTCGGATAAAACCGAAGCCGAAGCCGAATGTTTTAAATTTTAAAAATGATACTTACGTTTTATATGAATCAATAATAATAATAATAATAATAATAATAATAATAATGTAATGTTATATCTATTGGATACATAACAAGAAAAATAAAACTATTTTGCAATTTCTAGATTGCTTTTTCATATGATCACTCACAAGAACGTCCAAGTAAAAGAAAATAGAAAGCAACAGGGTTGTATTTCAAAGCAACCCTTTCAAAACGTTAAACACAATAGAAACTGTCGGCGAGCAACGACCAAACATAATTTTATTTTTCAAGCTTGCAATGAAAAATATTCCGCTTCGGCTAATCGGCCGATTTTTGCCATAGGCCGAATGTTGGCCGATTACCATTTTTTGGCCGAAGGCCGAAGCCGATTAATCGGTCAAACTCTAAATGATCAAACAGAATTGCGGCATAAACACATTTTCCATACAAATTGACACAAAAAATCAGCACCAGAAAGCAGTCGATAAATAGAATGATCAAACAGAATTGGGGCATAAACACATTTTCCATACAAAATGACACAAAAAACTAGCCTCAGAAAGCAGTCGATAGATAAAATCTATTTTATTTTGAGAACTTTTTTTCTTATGCTCTCACATATAAATAAATATTCTCTCAAACATGTTACCATACTTTCAATAAATTTCATACATATTGTGAACAAAACTACAAAGAAAAATAAGCACAAAAGAAAATAAAACAAAAATTAGAGAGCATTTGAAGTTACTGCCATAGTTTTTATTATGGGCTTTGTTAATTAGACAGCGATTTTTCCTGAAGTTGCGGACTTATTCTGTTTAATAATAGAATCTATTTTATTTTGACAAAGTTTTTTCTTATGCTCTCATATATAAATACTCATTCTCTCAATAATGCTACCATACTTTCAACAAATATTATACATTTTGTGAACAAAACTACAAAGAAATATTAGCACAAAAGAAAATAAAACTAAAATTATAGAGCATTTGAAGTTACTGCCGTAGATTTTATTATGGGCTTTGTTAATTTGACAACGATTTTTCCTGAAGTTGCGGACATATTCTGTTTGATCATTAACACTTAGCATGACTTAGTTTGGAATTAAGTAGTAAGAAAAAATTAATTTAAAATTTTCTACAAACTAAAACATGCTTACTTAGATGACCACTATAGGTGAGAAAATACCACCAGATAGATGCTAAGTCTACTTAGAGGACAATCTTAAGTATTTGAAGTCACTTTTAACTATGATCTACAAAAAATTTATAAAGTTCAAATAAACTAAAAAAATTATATTGCAATTATTATATGATTACAAAAAGTCTCAAGTTTCTATCTCACAACATTCCCGAGATATTATCAATAAACTTTGAAGGCGTTTATCTCAAAGCTAGCTATTTTGACTTATCATGTTTTAGAATGGAGCCGTCGATTTGACATTAACCTTCCTATACCCGCGCTAATTTTTATAACACATGTACCCGCGCACGGTCTCACAGACCGAAAGTTTGTACGAGATGAAATACTAGTTTTTTGAAACAAAGCTAAAAAACAAAAGATTCTTTTTTAATCTAAATGATATAATAAAAAAATAATATCACGCATTATTTTATTATTTTATTATTTATTTGATTGATTTTTAGTCCTTAACAAATAAGCCATCAAAATCGATGGTTTTAAAAAAATCGTTTTGTCGGTCTCACAGACCAACGCGCAGATATAGGAAGGTTAATAATTATCACATTTAATTTGGCTTATAAAGCGATACGAACTTTAGCATAATCAAATCATAAATATATAATTACCACTATTATCAATAAATATCTTTCCCTCGAAATATTTTCCCAAAATTGCAATCGTGAATAATATTTTCCTAGAAATTTTTATTTTTTTTTTCGATTATCTTTATCATGAATAATACTTTAATGGGGCTTTTTTCACTTTTCCCTCAAGCGGCATCTATTGTTATTCACTGGCATAAACATTATCAGCTGCTTTCGGCCATTTTAACTTGGCAGCACTGAATTTAGCACAGCGTTAACAGGGTTGCATTTCATAAAACCAACTTAAAACCAATTCAAAAATAGTTTTAAGCCGGTTTTAACAAAATCAGTTTGTATGGTAAAACTAGGTTTTAACAGTTGGTTTTGATGTTAAAACCAACTTTTATTAAAGGCATGTCAGTGTGAAAATACTATCAGTTACATTTAAATGCAATAGAAAAAACCATAGGCGAAGAAAGGTACCCCAAAGAACTGCTGTTGCTAGAGTTATTAAAAATTGCATATAATTATTTATTTCAATATTACTCATGAAAATCACCAGTCATAATGCCCCCTAGAAAAAAATTTATAGCTGCGCCAATTACATGTAACTGGAAAAATAAATTAATAAAGTAATTATAGAAATTAAAGCAATTATTACTTATTTTATTTAAAATTATAACAAACTACCCTAATAGCATAATTAAATATTATGTTTATCTTTAGCTAAAAAGCAAAAAATAAATAAAATAATATTACCAAAATCGTCACCTAACACCCCGTCAGCAGGATGTTAAAATAATAACTCCCTATTCACCCATTTTTTACTAGCAGTAATTGTAATTGAAGGTTTTTAATTGCAATTACATTTTGTAATTATAATTAAGAAAATCTCAATTGCAATAAAGAGTAATTTTAATTAAAATTGCCCACGTCTGGCCTGCGATTCAGAGAATAACTCACTAAAAAATAACTTTATTTGTATGTCTTTCTTACTAATTTTTTTGCATTTTTTATTTAAATTGCAGGAAAATGCAAGAAATTGTTTAATTTTTCTCGATGCGAAAACTTCTCACAGATTACGGAAACCAAATTAAAATTGCAATTAATCATTGTAAAATGAATTATTACTAGTCCTAGTTGCACTAGTTCTACAACATATTATCATGTGAAGAACTGCTTAGAAGAATGTCTGCTGGGTTATTTGCATGCAAATAATTTCATTACTTTGGTCAGTAGATAATTTTTTTTTTCTTGTTTTAAACTGTGAATGTACATTTAAGCCATTAGTTTTTTATGATTTCTTTAACAATTAAACAAAATTACTTTTTTATTTGTGCAATTTGTGACAGGTTAGTTAAAACAGTTCTAAGGTTTCTTCAATTTTAATGATTATTGATTATTTTTTTTAGCCTGGAAATTGTGCAGTTGTTGCAACACATTCGTTGGAGTGTGCAAAAAAATATGTTTGGTAAACTATAATAAAAGTAAACAGAATTATATTTCATATTTAGTGAAACATATTAAAGAAAACAGTTTATGAAATATATATAGATACAAAAATACATTGGAAGCAAGATTTAAATAACTTCGCTGTCACTGCTCGCACAGAAAATATGATGCCACAAAAATTTTCACACAAATTGTTGTTTGAAATAAAACTTAGATTCATGAAAAATTTTTTACTGATCCAGTAAATTGCTTGTTTCAATTTTATTTGTCGTTTGTCGGCTACTTGTCGGCATTTACATGTATACAATACGATCAATCAAAATAAATAACAACAAGAGCACAACAGTACGTTGTGTCTCTATCAGCAAACAAGATAAACACCAACACACTTAAACAACTAATGCCCTTATGCAAAAACGGTTGTTAAAGTTAAAGTATGTGTTAAAACCGTTTTTGCCATACAAAATTCGTTTGTTAAACCAACTTTAAGTTTAACAATGATTTTTGCATAAGGGTGTAATTCTCTCAGCTGAACGCTGTTAAATTTAAATTTTTTATAAAATTGTTATCAGAATCTACAAATTTATTTGTAGGTCCGCATTCATATAAAATATTTGCTGGTTCAATGAATTTGGTAAATGAAAATTAAATTTTGTTTTTGCAGGGAATAAGAATATCATCATGAGAAAATTAAACTAATTTTCTGTCTAGAATTAAAGTTTATCTTTCGTATAAAGAGTACTACAGAAAGCCACTGCTCTCCTCCTACCGATTAATGGACTTTCCATTTATGCACAATGGGACTAAATAGACCCCAAGTATGCTAGTTCTCACGGTAATGGCAACCTGTCGTAACGGAACTAAATTGGAGTTAGGTTAGTTTAGGAAGGGTGGTGCTATACCGCACCTTCACTCTGAGACCAAATTGGGTCCATTGTGATTCCATTCTATTGCCCACTACTAGTAATTGGAGTTAAGTGAGCTGGCATTTGGGGAATAGGCAACATTTAACCTAAATACTGGTTTGTTTTCCGAATTTTTACTCTAAGGTTAATGTCACAGTATATTTGAGGGGTATATGTCAAAAAGTCTGTAATTCGTTGGCTATTGAAGAACTACGTGCAGTGCCAAATGAGCTATGAAACGGAGATCTAGATTATCACTGGAAAATTTCTCTCACTGGAAAGAGTGGAATAAGTAGATAACTTCCACACTGGAAAATTTTTCTTACTTTAAAATGTTTAAGAATTTAATAACTCTAATGTCATTTCTTTAAATAAACTCACCAAAATAATTTGCTGCCATTGTTAATTTAACTGAAAGATTCGAAAATTTGTTTATTTCACTTCAACACAACTCTGCACAATAGGTTTCGTTTTATTGGCCACAAATTCGGTTATGACAACGAATCTGTTTTCTCTGTGTACCTAATTTTAGCTATCATTTAATATGTTGTATTTCTTGCTGTGTAATAATTTTTTTTAATGTGTCATAGAAAAATACCATTTACTGATTATCAAGATAACATAAGTATGATAAGGAAAACATTTAAATACACTTTTTAAACTTCCAAGTAACTAACACCCACCTGCAAAAGTTTTTTTTTTTTGTTTTAAAATGAAGTGATTTAGATATGGAAATAAACGTTTTATGTTTTTTTTATGACAATCAAATTTATACTTTCGAGAGTGTCTTTCTTTGGATGACACCTACATAAATTTTAAAGAGAAAATTTAAAAGTTACATACTTGTTAAGATAACGTAATGGGCTGGAAACTGTTTTAGGGGCCAAGTTACCATTTTCTGTTATTTTTATACCCTTTACCACAAAAATGGTAAAAGGGTATATATAGGTTTGTCATTCCGTTTGTAATTTCTATAATATCAATAAGCGACACATAAAATATATATATTCTGGATCCTTATGCATAGGGAAGACGAATAAGCGATGTCCGTCTGTCCGTCTGTCCGTCTGTCTGTACGTGAAATCGGTTTTCCGAAGCTCCCAGAAAAGCTAGAGACTTCGTTCTTGGACTGGTGTGTCAGAAATTTTCCAAAATAGATTGGTATTGAAATTCAGCAAAATCGAGCAGACGATTGCAGAGCTGTGAAACTTAAACTTAATTTTGCCATATAAAAGTAACTACCGAAAACAAATTTTTATTTTTTTTTAATAAATGAACTTATTTTAGACTTCAGTACGACTAAAATTGGAATTTTAAATTAAAAAAATAAAAAAAAAATAAAAAGACGTTTCCAGGGTTGGAAAACTTTAACTTTTTGTCTTATGTAACATTAACTATGTCTAAAACTATATTAGTATTTTCTCGAGAACCGTAAGAGCTACAGACCTGAAATTTGGACACAGTGTGTAGACCCTTGGCCGCTACAACAACAAATACATGAGAATTGGAAATTAAAGGGTGTTCCAAAACGAGCAACGAAAAATTTTAAAATCCCATGTAATATACATATAATTGTATGTATGTATGTATATACACTTGAAATTTGTAAAGTTAGTGCATTTTTATACAGACTACAACAATTAACACTAAAATTTAAAAAAATTTAATTAAAGGGTGTACCATCAGTTAATGTAATTTCGACTATGTAATTTTGATAAATTGCTGTATCTTGGAAACCGTAAGAGCAAAACTCTTGAAATTTTCAAAAACGGTAAAAGTAAAAAAATAAAAAATTATAAAATCGTCAAACCAAAAAAAATCGCCAAAAACAAAAAAAAATCGCCAAAATGAAAAAAAGCACCAAATCCAAAAAAATTTCTAAGACAAAAATAAATCGCAAAAAAACGGAAAAATTGCTAAAATTAAAACAAAAATCGTCAAAATGAAAGAAAATCGCCAAAATGAAAAAAAAATCGCCAAAATTAAAAAAATCACCAAAACGAAAACAAACCCTAAAAAACAGAAAAAATCGCCAAAATGAAAAAAAATCGCCAAAATGAAAAAAACGCCAAAACGAAAAAAACCCCAAAAAACAGAAAAAAATCGCCAAAATGAAAAATAATCGCCAAAACGAAAAAAAGCACCAAATTAAAAAAAATATCTAAGACTAAAATAAATCGTAAAAAAACGGAAAAATTGCTAAAATGAAAACTAAACTCGCCAAAATGAAAGAAAATCACCAAAATGAAAAAAATCGACAAAATGAAAAAAAATCACCAAAACGAAAAAAAACCTAAAAAACAGAAAAAAATCGCCAAAATTAAAACAAAAATCGCCAAAATGAAAAAAATCGCCAAAATGAAAAAAAATCGCCAAAATGAAAAAAATCGCCAAAACGAAGAAATTCCCAAAAACAGAAAAAATCGCCAAATTGAAAAAAACCTCCAAAAACAGAAAAAAATCGCCAAAACGAGAAAAAAACGACAAAACTGAAAAAATCGTTTTAACTGAAAAAAACTTCAAAAAAGCAAAAAAGCCTACCTTTTGCGCGCGATTCAAAGTCGCACTTTACTGAATTTTTTAATATTAAAGGAATTAAATGAAACTAAGTTTTTCCTTATTTCGTTTTTGCTTTGTTCACTTAACATATTTTATGTATTTTTTACAGAACTAGATTGGTATCAATAATCAGGAAAATCCAAAATTATGACTCCAGGGTTGGAAAACTCACACTTTTTGTGTTATGTAAAATTAAATAGGTCTAATTTTTTTTCTTTTTCTTTATAAATTGAATATATTTTATGCTTCTGAAAGAAAAGTTTGGCGTATGAAATTTGAAAAATGAAAATTACAGCTCCAAAGATGGAAACTTTAAAAAAATGATAAATTTTTTCACAAAACAAATATGTATGTATGTGTCTGTATACTATATATATGTACATACGTTGGTAAAGGGTATATAAGATTCGGCACAGCCGAATATAGCACTCTTACTTGTTTTTTTTTTAATTGTGCAAGCAATTAGTGCAGATGATTTAAGTGGATACTTCCGACAAGTCCATAACTTCCAGAAGTAAGGGTAAACCTACAGATATGCGGTATCAAGTGGAGCCAATAAGGTTGTCGCAATTCTTGCAAGCTCGTCAGCTTTAAAGCTTCTCTGATAGACAGAATCTATGCCCCGGAATCCACATGATCCTAATGTTAAACTACTCTGCCATCTGATTTAAATGATGGCAATCGTTGGCATTTGTTGTTATTAGAAATCATGGTATATATAGCGGCTAGACTATCAGTGTATATGTTAATTACGTTTGTTGAAGTGCCATTCACTCTCAACCAATCCGAAATTTCATGGACATAAGCAACATGACAAAGACCTTAGCCTGGTAAGCACTGCAGTGATCCGAAAGTCGCTTTGCAATACGAAGACCTACTGTCCATAAATAAACTCTGTGACTCATACATTCCTTAATTTTTAGAGCCATCCGTATAAAATTTAACAGCCCTTTTTGTACTCGGATTAGCATTGGTTCAGGGTTCTCTGGTTTTTTTTGAAACTGCTATACAAATTTAATAAATGTGTATTGTTTCGTATCTCTTGTGTTCGCCATTTATTTTAGAACTAAAAAAAAATTTCAGGTACAATAATTTTATTTTAAATACGTACAGGTGCAGGCGAAAATAAGTATCTGATCGGAAAGTTTTGGATCAATTTAAACGATTTTAACTGCTATTCAATAGCGTGATCGAATAGTAGTTTCAATTCTGCACATGGGTTTGTCATAAAATTAAAATATTTTTAGTTAAATTTTCCTTCTGAAAATATAAAAAAATATATATTCTTTGATATAAAAAAATCCATCGTATAATTTATATTCAGCCCTATCGTAAAGAGTTTTTCTCTTAAAGTATTTTCCCTTTTCCCCAAATTTCAATCGTGAATAATTTTTGCTTACAAATGTGTTCCCTTTTTTTTTAATCCCCTGATCATGAATAATCACCCTTATCGCCAATAAATGGCCAACATTTTGTTCCCGTGAACAAAAAATGGTGAACAAAATTAGAAAACACAACAACAACGTGAACTTTTATTCGCGATGAAGGTGAATATTTTTCCATTGGATTTTTTCACTTTTCCCTTGGTTTTGTTCACAGTATTTTGGCAGGCGAACTGAATCAATACATCCCATAATTTCATTATTAAACTTCCAATTATATATTAAAAGTTATAAATAATTATTTTTAGGACAATAGTAGTAGGCATTAATTGCCATAGTGTTACTTCTCTTTCCAAAAAAAAAAAAAAAATTTTAAATTTTTAAACGCACTAATAATCCCAAATTATTATTTATTTTAGTGTTTTATTTTTGGGAATTGCTACAATTTAAGTTTAACGTTTATTAACGCACTAATAATCCCAAATTATTATTTTACTTAATTAGTAAAATAACTTTTTTATTAAAAATACATTTAAATTGATTATTGAGGGGTTTAGCTGGATCCTATGCGCATTTCACTGTTGCTAATGCAGATCATCAGGGAACCTTTACCCAAAAATCTTAGAACAACTAGAGTTATTATGTTATAAACCAACTCTACAAAAACACAGCAATACAAAAAACAACTTTATGTTTAAGTTGTCAGAAACACACACAAACATGAACTAAAGTATATGGTGCATATAACTTTTGACAGCTTAAACACGAAAACACAGAATATCATCAGGACGATTGCGTTGACCTGATAAATAGGCCTTGTTATAAACTTTCATTTAAACAAATGAGAAGTTCAACAAATAACAAAGTTGAAACAAGAACTCAATAATCAACATGTTTTTTATTTTCTTACTTTACATTGGCTGACTTTTTTTCAGCTCTAGTTGTAGTTGTAAAAAGTATGTAAAGAAAATAAATGTAAATAACAACAACAGCTATATAAGAATAGAGTGTTGCCACACAAGTATTTTTGACCTGGTGCAGTCAAGTTAATAATTAGTGTTTTATTTTTGGGAATTGCTACAATTTAAGTTTAACGTTTATTAACGCACTAATAATCCCAAATTATTATTTTACTTAATTAGTAAAATAACTTTTTTATTAAAAATACATTTAAATTGATTATTGAGGGGTTTAGCTGGATCCTATGCGCATTTCACTGTTGCTAATGCAGATCATCAGGGAACCTTTACCCAAATTTCTTAGAACAACTAGAGTTATTATGTTATAAACTTTCATTTAAACAAATGAGAAGCCGAACAACAAATAACAAAGTTGAAACAAGAACTCAATAATCAACATGTTTTATTTTTTATTTTCTAACTTTACCATTGATACATTGGCTGACTTTTTTTCCCTATTGGACCCTATGGAACTTGTTTCCATTTTACTAAAAATCTTTCCATTGTAAAACAGAAGGGAGTTTACATAAAAATGAAAACAAAATTTGTATAAACAAAATAATCAACCTTATCGGGAATAAAAGGCGAACATTTTGTTCACGTGAAATATTTCCCGTAAACAAAAAATTGTACACTGACACAACAACAACGCAAAAATTGACGATTACAATTTTATGGAAAGGGAACACACTTCACGTGAAGTGTATTACCCATAAGGGTAAATATTTTATAGCCCTTGTATTTCTAAAAACACGAATAAGGCTGAAATACAAAATTTTTAAAATTTTTATTTTTTTCAAGTTTTAGAATTTTAATAATTTTGTTTATGTTCTTGCACACAAAAAACAGGGAAGAAACAAAATGTCAAGAAGCAAAACAACTCGCTTCGAAATACCGTGATGCCACTGATTATTCTTTTTTACCCCCAAGGAATTTATGGTTGGAAGAATACTTCCTCGAGTAAATTATTTTCCGTGAGAAATAAATTCAGAGGTAATATTAATGATTGGGCCGGCATATAAAAAAAAATAATTTAATTTAACTTTTTCTTTTTCTTTTTCCACCAAACGACCATACTTTTTACTACAAAAGCTTTGCAGGTTAATCAAATGGTTAGGCCCAATAAATAACTTCTAAATTAAGTGTGATTTGTCTTTAAATGCCATTTAAATACCGAAATCATTTTTTCAGTACAAAGTTGAGAGACATTTAAATGAAACTTAAAGCCTCACATTAAATATTCAAATCCTACTTGAGTTTTACGAGCATATCATATGTTATTGTGCCTGTGTGTATTTATTGATAACATGTACATACATACATGAACATCATGTGGCCGTATTAAAAAGAATTTCATTTAATTTTCATAAATATATAACATATATAATATGTATATAGTTTCATATCATGAAAAATAAATAGAAAAAATACGATCTAATGCTCTTTTTCTTTCATAAAATGTCATTTTATGCAATTTTAGTTTTCCTGCATTTTGATAACCTAACTTTGCTGTTGTTTGAAAAGCCTTCCATAATACTGGGAAATTTTGTAGTGCTGCCGTACTTTCAATGTAATTTAATACGAGCTTTAATTAACAACTGAAAAAATTAAATTACATTTAAGTGCAACTTAAATTTAAGTGGCAATTAGCTAAATGATATATAATTGAGAAGTCAATTATTGGGCCTTCAAATGAAATTTTCATATTAAGAATATTTTAAGGACAGCCTTATGATATGAAAGATATTGTGCAGCAGAGTTAAAGTCGGCTAAAGGTGAAATTTAATTGAACGTACCGTAACGTTATGCTATTTGAGAATTTCGTTGTCGCCTTGCGTTATCGGCAGAACTCTCTAAATTAATGTATGCATTTTTAGTATACAAACATATGTATTTAATGCATTCAAAATAAAAAATTCGTAGAAAATATTGGAAACTTTTTATCTTTTGTAAACTACCATCTAAAATGAAAACTTTAAAAACTATTTGTCAAAGTCATCAGTTGGTGATAATACAAAAATATTTATTTTTGATATTAAATATGATTTCAATAGGAGAGACTAATAGTTCAATGACTTATAAACAAACAAAAAATTAATAAAAAAAAAGAAAGGTAAAAACATTTTGTAAATGCAGGCAGTCGTAGACAAAGTACATTTTTTTTATTTAAATTATTATCATTATAAATTTTTTTGTAATAAAGCAGCTTATTTCCGTTTTATCAAATGATTACATTAGTGGTCAACAGGCAGTTAGTGCATTTTTTCAACATGAATAGCGTAGGAAGTTACTAAAAATTGACGACATTAATAAAACGTTTTAGAAAATACATGTGTACATACATACATACATATGTATCAATGTATTATATTTAAATCTTCTAAAAAACTTAAATTTATGTACATATAATTACTTATGACTACAGGAAATGCCGTTGTTAAGACGCTAGTTAAGTCTCTTTTTGTAGATAAATATACGGCTAAAGTTTTATTTACATGTGTCACTAATTTTTCTTAGATAAATTTACATTTTTTTTTTACTTTAGCTTAGAAATTAGTGTTTTCACATACATAATTTGATTAAGTTTGAGACTATTTTTATAAAACAAAATATACATATGTATACTTACATAGATATCGTTACCTTAATATAGAAATGCTTTTAATTAATAATTTTTTTCAAATAGAGTTTTTTGCATATTTCGATATTTTCGAGGTGCATTTATCGAAATATGCAAAAAAATCGATTTGAAAAAAATAATAATGAGTTAGGCTATTTCTATATTAAGGTAACGATATTTTAACCACAGCAGTCACAGAATGTTTTATCTTAGGTGAATGTTTAAACGTTGGTTTAGTTAAACTAAACCTAAATTTATTTGTAGTTTAAAGCAGAGTGCGGAGAGTGCTCGAATTAGACTCGTATTGAAAAGAGCTACTCTTGTCTGCTCGCGAGTTAAAAAAAATAAAACTCGCGAGCGAATTTAATTTTTGAGAGTCGAAAGTAGGACTCGCGAGAAGAATTCCAATTTTAAGAGTCAAAAGAGTCGACTCGCGAATCGAGTTAAAAAGAATTATTCGCGAGTTTTATTAATTTTGTTTGCTTATGCACCAGCAAAAAAAAAAGTTTGCTTACTAGAGTGCAAAAAAGTGTATGTACTCTTCAGTCGTAAGTACATACAATTTGACTGAATAACCCATTAGTTTTGTTTGAGAAGTTCAAAAAGTATGCGGTACCCTATACTTTTTGCCCACAAATATCCAAAAGTTAATAGACTACTGATTGCCTAAACGTATTCAAAATTTAATGGGTTATTTTGTGGATTACTTTTTACCTAAAATTTTTGAAAATTAATTTATTTGCTAATAAAAATAAATAGAATTTTGTAAAAATCATAATTTTGCAAAGAAAATATATGAATATGTATATTGAATAATATGCAAAAATACTTAAGTTTTGTAATACATTTTTCTCTATATAAACTTCATTCTTAACTGGAAACTACTACAATAAGTACTTTTACGTAATGGTATAAATAAGTACCACTAATTACTTTGTAAGCTATTAAAAGAGTCCCATTACAAAATCTTGAAAAATGTTTGCTGGGTACATTCATATAATCCTTTGTCAACCCTTACTAATACATTTTGTGCGTCTTTTGTCAAAAAAAAAATATGTACATATACTTTTTCGAATAAACAAAAAAATATTTTTTGTAATAACTACTCGTTTTCAATTCGTTTAGGCTCGTTTTGCATTCTTTTCAAATTTGTGCTTACGAGTTTAAAAAAAAACTCGCAGAGCACAAATTTTTAAGCGAGTCATTCAATGATTACGAGTCGAACACAAAAGGAGTACGAGTCTTATAAAATTTGTGCTCGCGAGCACAAATTTTGAAACGAACGAGTTAATAAAAATTGTGCCCGCGAGCAGATTTGTTTCCCTGCGCTGTTTTAAAGTCAACTGCGTTAAATCAGTGCACCATATATTATGTGTTATGTTAAAAAGTAAAGATATGTATTTAAAAAATAAATAAATTTTACTGAGAATCGAATCGAACGGAAATGTTTTCGAATTGTAATGCTATTGATATACAAATTTGAACAGTTTTCTTTTCGAAACGAATTACATAGGATAGATAGAAGTTTTTTCCCTTATCCCATTCCTCCTATTATGAATCGAAATTTCCCCGGGAAAAAGGTAGGTATTCTAGATATGAGGGAGTGGGAGAAAAACTACCCGGGAAAAAATTAGCTAGGTATTCTAAATATGAGGGAGAGGGAGAATTTTTTGAGAGTTTTCTCACCAAACATTTTGAAGGGAATTAATGCAAAAATTTAAAAATCAAATTAATAAATGTTGTAAAACAATTCTAAACATATAAGCATTTATTTAGAACAAAAAATTTAAATAAGCACCGGTATGTTATATTTCTCTCTTGTTTTAGGCCCATCGACGCACATCAACTTCAAAAACATGAAGTAGTTCTGCCTTTAGAAAAAAGAAATACTAAAACACTAAAAATTTAACGCCTCCTTTAAGTTAACATAGCGGGCAAATGGTAGATTTGTTTCCCTCTAATATCAATACCTATAAGAAAAACTATAAAATTTTAAATTTTCTTTGTACATACAGTCATTGGAAATTTAATCCATTCGCATCTGCACCTGGCCAGTTTTAGCTCCACTTTCTCTATTGCTGAACTCTTGCGTTAGTGCAGAAAAATATGTAAGCATTAAACAGCTGATCCAGATTTTACTCTCTCCCGTATTTGCTTATTCCCCGGCTATTTAGAATAGGAGGATTATTCCCCGGGAACAAATGATAGGGAAGAGAAAAAACTCCCCGGGAATATTCATAATTTCGAAAAAATTTAAAAGTTTCGTTATAGCTTCCATATTCTTGACCCAAAGATACCAATGCTTTGCCCTGTGGGCCATAGAACTCAAGTGTTCCGTCCGTAGGGTCACCTTTTAAAATTTTTCGTAATATTTTCGGCATTTACATTCGATAGGTATAAAATACTAAAATGAAATGAAAATAATTCAATGGCCAAATTTTAATGTTTTTTGTAAGCTTTAATTTTCTGACATTAGAATTGTACATTAGGGCTGTACAAACTGAAATCTGGTGGGTTCAATACTAGGAAAAGATACTTGAGATTGGTCTCTTTGAAACTAAAACATCGATATATCACACTTTAAGATCTCACTGTAAATGCCGAAGTTGTTATAACGAAAACTATAAAAAGGTGTTCCCTACGTTCCACTATGGGCCAAATTATTACCTTTTTTTGCGAAATTGAAAACAAACCAAATTCTGAAAGAATTTCATAAGTGAGAATAATTCTATTAAAAAAAATTTATTTAACCCATTAACGACCAAAAAAATAACCCTTTAATAAAAAACTGTACATATATGCACTAATAAGATTTAATTTTAACAAAACATTAGTTAGTTGCTTAAATCTAGTTAATTTAGTACAATTAAATGTAAGAAATTCTCTTCGTTTTCATTAATTTCATCAACAGTACAATTGTTTCTGATAGACTGTGTGTAAAAATTGCACTGATAGCGTGCAAACCGGCCATGCGCATTGCACTTTTCACCCAAAAACTAACCTATCTTCACTATGAACACTTTTGGCACGATAACTTTTAAATGCGGGGTTTTTCGGAAAAATTCTATATAACTATTTTTGTTCAGAATAAATAGCACAACAGTTTTCGTGCACATAATTTTGCTTTAACTATGGCCTTTAATGGGATAAAACTATGGTTTTTGGAAAGGCTTTTTTTCAACGGATTTCGCTAAAAATTGGAAAGCGATAATAATAATCCGTTTTAGTTTTTTTATAAGGCAAGATCTGTATATTATATAGTTTTATTAGATTTGGACTAAATATGTATCATTTAATAATATAAGCATCAAAATATCACATACCAGAGTACTATAAGCTTTGTTATGTGTTTGAAAAGTATCCTACAGCTCGTGATCCATTAAATATATCGCAACAAAACTAGACACAAATATAGAAGATACAAGAAAATATATTTTTGTATAAAAAAATTTGCGTACATACTTGTATGTATTCACCGTTATCGCGAATCTCAAGGGAATAAATTCTTGGGAATAATTTTTTTATTCCCATCAACAAAAAAAATTGGCAACGCCAATTGTTAGGGAATACATGAAATAAACATCTGTTGCGAGTCGAGCATGCTATTGTGAATTGATGTAATTTTATTTTTTACTTTTTACTCGTATTTTTATAATTTTCTTAATAAATTGTTAATTTTATTGGAAAAACTAAAGAGAGGAAATTTGAGAGATGCATCATATCGAAAGTAATGGACATATATATGTAATTGAAAAACATGAAAAATTGGTGGCAATATATACTATCGGCCTTGTCACAGAGTTAAATTCCATTCGGAATCCGAATTTAATCCACCCCATTTTTGTAGGAGATGGTGTCTAAAAAAGAAAACTAAAATACGGAAATTTGTTATGTCTGGACACAGACTGTGGGAGGCGGTGGTATGCTGGGGGGTATGCTCCGGCTAGGACTTGACATTTTTAGATTTATTCAATTCCGATTCCGAACGGTCGTATAATATAAATATACATACATATATACTATATACATATATTATATATAATATAAATAAATTCAGGCATTCTCAATCCTTTTAAAAATAACAAGAAAACTGCTTACATTGTGCTTCTTTTCTTAATTCCCAAGCAAAACGTTAGTGAAAAAATACACATAATCACCCTTATCGCGAATAAAAGGCGAACCTTTTATTCACGTGAAATATTTCCCTTGAACACAAAAATTGTGAACAAAATTAGCAAATAAAATACTGACACAACAACAACGCAAACATTGGCGATCACAATTTTAGGGAAAAAGGAACACTTTTCACGTGAACTTTTATTCCCGATAAAGGTGATTTTTGGGAAAAAAAACTTACGGGAATAAAAATAGGCGATGCCATATTTTTTCGAAAATGCGAGTTTTTTTCACGTGGAAATAATTCACGATTGCAACTTTAGGGAAAAGGGAAATGTTTCGTGGGAATAAATATTCACGATAGTGAATATTAGTGGTGATTATGTAAATTTAGGAACAAATCATGAAATTATTTTTACAAAAACAAAAATTATTTATTTAAAAATATATTATTTCAGTTCACTGTATTTTTTTTATTTTTTATTTTGTAAAAGAATTCTAATGATTTGTATTCGTATTTCGATGAAACGAAAAACGCAATTTTTTTCATCTTTTTTATTGCTTAAAAATATGTATGTAGCTATTTCTGTTTATTTTTTCATTCAATTAAACTCGTTTTTTTTTATTATAACAAACTGTAAAATAATAAAATAAATTTATACAAAGGTGCGGCTCAAAAAATAAAAAAGATTAAATATTAAAAGACGCCACTAAGCCTTTAAAGAATTTCATTAATAAACAATTAATATTAGAAACTAATAGATATGTATGTGTACATACATATATTAAAATAAAAACATAATTTATTGATGACATTTTTCAAGAGCATTTTAAATTCAAAATCCAAGAACAAGTTAGAAATACATATGTACATATGTATGTATGTATGTACACTGCCGTTTTTTCAATAAGACACCTTGGGTATACATATGCGCTTCTTGTTATTAAGATAACGATTATTTATTCAAATTCTTCATTCTAAGCTTAATGTTGTCAACGATCGGACGGACGGAAAATCGCAGGAAATAAGCTATAGGGGAAATAAATATTGAATTTCAAACTAGAGACACCCTATCTTAGTACAGAGTTGCCATACCAAGCGCAAAGCCTAGTGAGTAAAAAATCGTTAGAAACTGGCAACGATTCTCAAATTTAATCATTTCCCGGAATAACCACTTTTTAAATGTCAGACAAAAAAAAAGGAACTGGATGTCTACTTTGTAATGCGAAACGCAAGGAAAAGCTTTCGAATTTCTACACTAAAAGCATGTAAATGCGAAAACATATTTACAGAGTACACGCCCCAGATTTAAAAAGTTATGGCTAATAACAAAAATAAACAAACTTATTTTATTTAATTTTATATTTATAAAATATGCTACATAATATAGATTTTCTTTAAAAAATTTCTGACATTTACAACAAATAAATTGGAAAATATATTGTCATTAATACAAGCAAATGAAAACAGAATTATTTCGACACTCAATTTTTTACGAATAAAAATGGGAGCTGGCCACAAATATAGCTGAAGTATATCGTCACCTTAAATGCAAACGGACATAACTACACTTTTATATTTTTTACGGGAGGAACAAAAAACTTTACAATATCAATAATAATAAAGCATTTTTGAAAATGTTCTTCGAAATTTACTTGTAGTATGGATACTTGTATGTATTTGACCATTTATTTCCTTTTTATATATATTGAAAATTTTATGCTAGTTACGTTCCTTGCAATAAAAAATAGATGCATTCGTTATTACGTCCGTTTGAATTTCTTTAATAAAGCTGTCATTTTTGATCGCAGAGGTCTAAATCTTTGCGTGAACATGTAGTTTGATAAAATGAACCACAATCAACAAAAAAATCGATTTCGAATATTTGTGTAGTTACGTCCGTTTGCATTTAAGGTGACGATATGTATGTATGTACATGTATACATATGTATGTATGTATGTATGTATACAGTACAACGTGCAGTTTTTTTCTCATACGCCTTCTCACATAATAAAAACATTTAAAAATTCATAAATTTTTAAAAGTATAAATTTTTTGAATTTGAATAACTTGAAAAAAAAAACATGTGAGTAAAAACTTGTTTATTTAAACCATGCCAACCATTTCAATATTTTAAAGCCGAATACCTATTTGTGCTTAAGCGCGATAACAGCATAAGTCGACTTAAAACAAAATTGAGTTATATAGCATATACAATATATCAGTCATTCTCAACCATTGTGCCGCTGCACTTTGGTGCTCCGCGAAATTCTAGAAGTGAGCCGTTAAATTTTATTTTGTTCATATTGTTACGGAAATATGTACGAACAAGCCTAACATAATGTTTTCTATAAAAACATCAATAGGAATGTTACATATGTGAATTCAAATTTTTAACATTAAGGGCCAATTTCACCAACCTTGTTTAAATGTCAATTCATATTTAAATGTCGATTTGCATTAATTTTTGTATGGAAAAATTACATTTAAATATGAATTGATATTTGTGAAACTGGCCCTTAAACTAAAAAAAGATCAATATATATGAGAGTAACATTGTAATTTTCATGATGAAATATAAATGAAATTATCAAAAAACATCAAGCTCAAATTTCGCATTAAAATTAACTTGTAATTAATCCTTTAATAGACGTTCTGCTAGTAGATATTTGGGGTATTCAAATGGTACTCATAAATTAACACGTTTTAAAGTAATAACACGAAAAAATATGAGTGCTGTGAGCAACCCTTCATAATTTACAATTATAGATATTGTAGGTGTTCGTATTTTGGTTTTAGCACCTTTGTATTTTGCTTACAAGGGATGGCAAAGTTGGTACAATTGTACTGTTTTTGGTACTATTTAAACTCAGAAAGTACAATGGTACACCAATGACTAATTTAGTACATTTAAGGAATCTCCCCAGTTTCACTCCGAATTTCTTTTCAAACAATTGGATATGTCAATTTTCCCTTTTGAAGAATAAAACCCACATTCCTTTCACTTAAAAACAATCTTATGAAAGCAAATCGCAGCCAGATATCAAAAAATGTGAACTCGTCGATTTAACAACAATTGGGTCTTTTTTTTTTAAAGAACAAACACAACCCGCAAAGCGATTAGCTTGTTTGCGGAAAACACCCAGGGTCTATGGTGGGAATCGAACCCACGACCTCTGCACTGAGAGGCTAGCATCGCTACCACTCAGCCACAGGGGCACCCAAGTAATTTTCTAGATTCGAATACCAGATCACCTGCTTTTGATTTGTGTACCCTAAATTTCAACTTAAACTGCTTTAAACAACTTAATATGCTTTAACATCTCAACTTGCAAGCAAATTTGTGAAAACAATTCGGTAGCCAGAACAAAGTCGATTATTTTAATAAAAACAAGTAAAAATATGTAATTGAACTAAAAAAATCTTTTAGTACAAGTAAGGCCAAAAAAGTACAGTTTTTGAAAGTTGTTGGTACAATTTTAAAATTGTCAATGCCTTCCCTGTTGCTTGCTCTCTCTCTCTCTCTCTTTCTCTCAATTCCTTTGGTAAACTCTCACGCATTTATACATGTAGTTATGACAAACAATAAACATAGCTGAGAAAGTCTTATTACTTTATGACCTTTTTGTTTGAGCCACAACAACAATTTTTTTTAAACTATGTTAAAATGTTAAGACATTATGACACTTAGGACTATTTTAAAGACACTGGCGTGAATACCCCAATTATTTCTAGTACACAAGCTGTTTTACGCAGTACGTAAATAATTTTTAAATTTATTTTCTTATTTGTGTGCCGCCAAATATCTAAAATTTTAAAAGTGTACCGCAGCAAAAAAAGGTTGAGAATCACTGATCACTGATATACATATACATATTTATATGCTACAATATTACAGCTGGTTCCAACTCGTTCAGTCATTGATTTTAGATACAAACCTATGATCAAACCTATGTAATTTAAATGTGTTTGATCACAGTTTTGTGTCTAAAATTAACTACTGTATGAGTTGAGCCCGGCTCTTTACAAAATCCTACCAACGAAATTATATGTTTATGTGAAATCTCCATGATAAATATATAAACAAAACAATTTTAACTCAAGTCTTAATAAAATTCCAATAATTGTACTATAAACTACATTTTTATAAAATCTTTTAAATATCTTATAAAATAATTTGCTCATTTTGATTTTAAAAAAAACGTTCAGAAGTTAAGTGATTTTTTGCAAAACTATGTTTTTGGACTTACGCCAGTATCGCTTGTTACCACAAATATATTTTCATATATACTATATCCATATTCCTATATATATACATATGTATGTATGTGTGTATATGTATGTATGTATATATGCATATGTTTATATACATATGTATGTATGTATGTACATAAATATAAAGAATTTAAGAAACTGAAATGAAACAAGGTCCACCTGTGTTATTTGCTGACGTTAGATTCCAAGAATATTTTTTATATAAAACAGAATTTGTTATTTGAAAAAAAAATAATAAATATGAAAAAAGTTTTGAAATAAATCTTGTCATTAAAGAAAATTTGTTAAACATGTGCGATTTGTGGCATTTTTTTTATAAAAAAAATTCAATATATGTAGGTTAATATGTCCCAGTCCAGACTTGCAATTTTTGTTGCAGCAACTTTTTATTTTTTAGTGCAAAAGAGCGAGAGAGGAATACAAAAAGTATATATTTCTATTTCAACACTCTCAAACATATTCAAAAATTGCTGCATCAAAAATTGCAAGTGTGGACCGGCACTAAGTTGTAGTGGGACGGTAAAAAAACTTAAATTTTAGTTCTTCTAGTTGCTTCTCAACTATATAAAATAATTTATATGGCCCATACTTCATTCAGAATTAATGAAGCAGAAAAAGTGTAAATTCTGCAATTCTTAAAGAATTTTATAAGAAAAAAAACAGTTAATAGTATTATATTCGACTATGCCGAGTCTTATCTAACCTTCACCGCCGTACGTGAAGTATATATCGTTACCTTAGAGTGGCAGTGAAAACTCTAAACTTTACCGCTTTGAGGTCAAAGTTAAAGTTTTACAAAATTCACCGATTTACCAGCAGTTAACTGGAAAATTCTTCAATTTTAAATCCATTCCTCTGAAATTCGACAAGGGTTCATATTATGCATGTTATGCATATGGGTATTTCCACAGGAATGTCAACTTTTTGTAGCGTGCGACACCAAGAAAATATTCTCTTTTGTTCAGAGAAAACGAAACTCTTTTTTACTTCTTTATATATTTGTGTAGGCAGTCAGCAGCTCTACGTTGGGTAAAGAAATACAACGTTAATTGCTTGCTGTCGCACGCGACAAAAAAGTGGATTTTTTCGGAGAAATTCCCATATTCTAAATTATAAAATAGGTGAACTTTTTCGATTCATTTTTGGGTGTCACTCTCGATAGTTGTACATGACAAATGTTCCGAGATATATTCGGAATCGATATCAATAACGAAAGTCTTGGTCAACTGGGTTGATTAAAAAAATTTGTGTTGCATTAAAAAACAACTTAATTAAGTATCTACGCCCTGTCCCACGACGTCACCAGAAATCGTTAGATCGACAACTTGTAATGCAAACAAACAACAAATTCTCTAATGTTCTTGTTGTTTGCAATACAATTTTTCGATCGTACGATTTCTGGTGACATTGAGGGACAGGCCGTTAATTTTGCCTGAGTATTACTACAAAAACTTGTTAAATAACCCTGAAAGAAGGACAGAATTTTTTTTTTATTAGATATCATTTTTGTAGTCATAGGGTCTCTATTTGAATTGTCGTCATTGAATCGTCATATCAATTTAATCAGCAACTTATGAAATAATATGTATGTTTTTTTCCTATTTAAAACAAACAATCATTAAAGTTTTTATTTACAATATATAAATAAAATGATTAATTGAAAGAAATACATTTAAACATTTTTTCAGTTGTGTATCTGCTTTGGTTTTTTTTTATTTATTAATTCATTCGAAGAATTTCATTTTCAAGCGATTTTGCCAATTAAGAGACGTGACATGATTTTTATTTTTTACTTTATCTATAGCCATTTAAATATGTATGTTTAATAATAATCCCCAAAAATTCTTTTTGTTTTCAAAACTATTTCAATGATTTTTTTTAAAGAAAATAAATAAATAAATAAAACGCTTCCGAAAATGCTACTTAAATTATATTAGTAAGAAACAAACAAAACAACATTGTGGCTAAATGAATAGTTTTTAATTTAAATACAAAGAATTTAACATTAAGGAATTTTTGGAAAAATTCGAAGTACCCTGGAAGCAAATTAAGTCTTTCGAAACCGATCGAAATTTTAAAATATTTCCATATAAATTCAATTGAAATATTCTGTAATTTCGTTCGATATCGAGTGAAGTTGAGTTTACGACCAAGTGACTAGGAGTGATTTTTGTAAATGTTTAAGTTCGTTATTTTTATATAAAATCCCGATTAAGGATTTCGGGAAAATCTAAATCCCGAAAATTCTGAGAAAATTTATATATTTTATGCATTAAAATAAGTGATCAAAATAAAAATTTTATTCTTAAATAAATCACTTTTAATTGCAATGAAATACATGCATGAGCATGTACATTACAATACCTAAGAGCGCTCTTGTAGGTTTCAAAATTTTGTGGGTACGTTTTGCACTTGGCACGCGGTGCAGCCTTGGACTCCACTAAAAATAACTCCAAACCGAACATTTGCCTTTCTTTATTATTTATGTAAAATGGGATTAAGTAAATACCCAATAACTCGGGTGTTATGAAAAAAATCCCGGGCTTCAGATTTTAATAAATCCCCAAAACCACCGTGATTTTCCGTTAAGCATCTCGAATGTTGCCTCATTTATATAAATATGGGCATTTCCACAGGAATGTCAACTTTTTGTAGCGTGCAACATCAAGCAAATATGCTTGTTTTTTTCAAATAAAACGAAATTTTTTTTACTTACATATTTATATATTTGTGTAGGCCGTCGATTGTAAGAAAAATCGAGTCGCATTGTTCAGAACTACAAGGTTAATTGCTTGCTGTCGCACGTGACAAAATAAGTGGAATTTCTCGGAGAAATGCCCATATGTACATACATACTACTATTTTTATTATTATTTATTATACAACTTAATTTATATTTTAACTTATAGTGCAATATAAAAATATTGTCATAATGACAAACTGTGAACTAGCGTCATGTCACATACTCAGCCAGTTTTTCTTTCAGTTCCCGCGTAAAGCTCGTCATTCGGTTTTAACAGGTCATAGTAAATGTTGTTAGGGAACCCCAAAGTACTTAATATTGATTTAAACATGAACTAAATGAGAACTTTATCATATATTACTACATACAATGCACTGTACGCACCAACACAAACATACTTTTTATGCAAAATATTTGCAGGTTGCTAATATGACTTTTTAAGCAGTACAAAATATGTTTTTAATGATACTTTAAAATCAATGCAAATGTCGTTACTTTAAAAAATACTGTAATTCCGAAATAGAACTTTGAAATAATTGTTGTTCGATCACGTAATGAAACCTCTTCCACTAGAACTTATGCCCATCATCCCGTGTATCAAATAGTATACTTTAATAAATGATTTTTTAAATATTTAATTATATTTTTCTTCACATGAAATTAAAAAAAGTGCGAAATTCTTAGAAAAAACTTGACTAAAGATGTAAATATTTATATTAATTTTTTTTTGAAAAATAAATATAAATTGAAAGTAGAAGTTGGGAAATAAAATGTGTGTATTTTTTATATTTTTATCTTTGATGGCGAAAAGTAATAAAAAAAACAACATTTACGGTCTTGAAATATCTACATATGGTGTGATTAGTAGAGGAAATGCGAGGAATTTTTATGAGGCTAACATTAATTTGAATTGTTAATCTTATCGTTGTTTAAAAAAAAATCATACATATAACAAACTTTAGCACACAAAAAAAACACAAAAATTATTCAACAATATAAACCAGAAACCCAAATTGTTTCTTGTTATTTTTACTGTTAAACAATGAACATGGAAATTTTAGAATTACAAAATACTTATTTAAAATTGTATATCTTGAGGATGAAGAAAAACTAGTGATGGTGTGTTCTTTGCTCGAGAAAAAAACATAATAACCCAATTCACAAGCTTGTGCAAATGGTCTTGCATCGTAGCATGTGCAAAATGTTTAGTATGTTGATACTCACCACTTAACAAATCCTTAGTGGTGAGTATCAATATAGATACTATACTATTTTGCACATGCTACGATGCAAGACCATTTGCACAAGCTTGTGAATTGGACTAGTGTCTTACAAATTGAGCTAACACAATGCAAACAAACTAAAATTTCTGCTTAATTTTTGGACACAATTCGTTTTTAATTTATTAATAAAATTGTGAAATATCAATAACACCTTTGAAAACAGGTATTTCCGCTTAGTTGATTTTTAAAAAATTTACGCTTCTTGATGTAATTAAACGGGTTAATCATTTACGTGATACTCTGTTGAAGAATTAAATTTTGTAATTAAAAACCCCGTTTAACTGAGCACACTGACCAATGGAACGTAACATGCAGCCCCGCATAGGGGCCAAGGCCGATCATTTCACGGATTAATTAAAAAAAAAAGTTGGAGTACTGTGAAAACTGAAAGTAGCCTCACGCGTTTTTTACCAATAACTGACTGTTTTGTGCTTTCCTTAGAAATATAGAAACGTCATGATTTATTACGCGTGAGTCACGCATTAATTACTTGTCAATCACGCATAAGTCACGCGTGGACGTGGTTACATTTACATATAATAATGTTTTAAAAAAAATAAGTGTTTTATTTTAGCTATCGGCATCATAAAGCGATTTTCGACGGCTTACTGAAATAAAGTTCTAAATAACTTAAATCTGTAAGAATCAGAGATTGGCGTGTCTTATTCCAACAAGCGTAATGAGGTCATGTCCAACCTTAGCCATTGAAGCATTGATTTTACTACCACCCATACAAATCTTTATCACATCCTTATAGTATGTCTCGGGAGATCTGCTCGTTATGTTCGCAACGGGGAATGCCTAGTGACAGGATAAATTGTGAACTGAGGTTCGACAGGAGATTCAATGTCACAATTCCACCAACGACAGTGTGGGACAAAAACGGAAGATGGAGTTGGTGCTGGAGTTGTTGGGCCCAACGTTAAAATCTCTTTGCCCATGGTTAAATCGCCTATGGTATTTCAGGCAGAAATATAAGCAATCAATGTGTTGACATTAACTTAAATAGGGACATTAGAGGATATAGCTATCTTTTCCCATAGTCAGCCAGCTCTGAAATGACTCCTTTCATTGAAATTCCGTTCCAGGCTAGTTTTAGAGTGCTTTGACTCATTACAAAAGTATCCATACGGCACAAAGTTTCCATTTACTGAATATCTGGCCACAGGGGACATCCAGGAAATGACGAAGCGGATGAATTGGCTAATAGGGCTTCTGCTGCTGCGTTTATGAGCCCAGAGCCGTTTTGTTGCATAAGTTTGTCGACTGTAACATCTCTGATCAAACAAGATGACACTTCGACCGGTAAGGAAATGTGGCGGCCTTTTTTTTGGTTTAAGGCAGGCCAAAGCATTGATGCAGCCATTTACATATGTGTAATGGCATCCTGAACCTCAACAGAAATAATTTACGGCTTGTTACTGGTTTTCTTTCTGGTCACTTTGGACTGAACTATCCGCTGTGGAAAAGTAACCAAGTGCGGTTACACTTTTGTTTTGAATCAATTTTTAACCCCCGACCAAAAAAAAGAGGTGTTATAAGTTTGTAGTGTGTGTCTGTGTATCTGTGTGTCTGTCCGTTGCCACGTACAGACCAAACGGCTGGACCGATTTTGATTTAGGTTTTTAGTTTGAAAGGTGACTTGATCGAGAAGGTTCTTAACTATGTTTGAAGAAAATCGGTCCAGCTGTTTAGAAGATATCACATCTTTTCTAGATATATCGGGGGTTCTTAAAAATTTTAATTTTTTTTTTATTTATATTCTATTTGTGGTGTTTTTGGCACATAATTCACCTTTTTCAATCACATTTAATTTTTATTGAAAGTTGTCTTGAATTTTTAGTTTTCGGTTTTAGAGTTAAATTTCTAATTTCGAATTCCATTTTTGTGAAGCATCCCAGCAAAAAAGTTTGCTTACTAGAATGCAAAAAAGTGTATGTACTCTTCAGTCGTAAGTACTTACAATTTGACTGAATAACCCATTATTTTTGTTTGAGAAGTTCAAAAAGTATGCGGTACCCTATACTTTTTGCCTACAAATATCCAAAAGTCAATAGGTTACTAAAAGTATTAAAAATTAATGGGTTATTTTGTGGATTACTTTTTGACTAAAATTGTTCAAAAATAATTTTTTGCTAATAAAAATAAATAGAATTTTTTAAAAATCATAATTTTGCAAAGAAAATATATGAATATGTACATATATTGAATAATATGCAAAAATACTTAAATTTTGTAATAAATTTTTCTCTGTATATACTTCATCACTAACTGGTAAGTATGTACTACAATAAGTACTTTCATGTAATGATATAAATAAGTATCCCTCATTACTTTGTAAGCCATTAAAAGAGCACTACCCATTACAAAATCTTGAAAAATTTTTACTGGGATATGATTCAAAGCCTTATTGCATCAAATTACACTGTACAACAGCCAAAATAGCCTTTAGATAAAAGTATGCGGACTATATGGATTTCGATGCGTTAAATTCAAATCTGCTGTCAGTTTTTCTCTATCACGTAGAGATTTTTTTTATGGGCGTGGCTAATTCTGGCCCCTAAATTAGTCGGCCATACTAATATATTTTACTATAACTCGAAAACCGCTATTTCGATTTTAATAGATAATAAACCAAAAGATGCGCCACAAAATTTTGTTAAAAAAAATTAATAATCATTTTTTACCTATCTTTTATGGTTTCGGAGTTATTCAGAATTTAAAAGAGAAAAAAGTTTTTTTTATGCAAAAATCGCGTAATTTTTTTACATGAAAATTGCAATAAAAAAATCAGAAACTCAAAAGTTTCATATCTTTTACATTTTTCTTAAAACCACATATGCTAGTATTAAAACAAGCTATAAAACGTGAAAATCCAGCAATAAATCTTGATTTTATGCACAATTTAAAGCAGGTACCTAAAAATGGAAAAATGTGTGCAATGCATTAAATGCAGTCACATTTACATCTGGCAGTGATGGGAAAGTTGGTACGATCGTACTTTTTTTGATACTATTTGACATGAAAAAGTACCGTAGTACTCCCCTAAGAAATTTGATACTCTCACGGGCAACTTAGAAATGCAGTCAGAAGACTCGCGCATGCATATATTTTGCCAAGAATTAAATTGTTTTTTCGACAAATAGAAAGAACCTTTATTAGTAAAGATCTTTTAGAAAAGTGTAACCACAATTAAATATCAATATCAATATTTCATTCAATGATATTTTATGTGGCACAGAAGTTGATCTATTGAAACAACTGTTTTAAATCAGTTTAAAAAAAATTTTAAAACGTTTATATTAAGTTCTAAGGGCAAAAGTGGACTTTAACAATAAAATGTTAGTTTGGTTTAGTAAGTTTCCCCCTGAAAGTATTTTATCTGTTAAACCAATATCATTATACCACTTTTAATTAAAATGTTCCCAGGGAAAAGAAAAAAAAAAGAAAAGAAAAATAATTTGAAACATTAACAACCAATATAGAGCATTGGCTTATATAAAAACGCATTAGATGAATACATGTTTCCTGATATATCGAGAGTAGCTTACGGAATTTTATCCATGCCTCACTTCTCTGTAAATGTCGAAAGGATTTTCTCTTACCAAAATTTCACGAAAACAAAATATAAATCAACAGCCATCGTATTCTGTAACTCGCTAAAGCTAAATCTCTATCGCTAAGAATCCATAAAATCAATTTGTCGATTTTCGGCTACGAATGCAATTTTCAAACGGGTATTGATAAATCAGGTAATGGCTTAAAAATGTAATTCGCCGAAATTTTATTGCTTTATGTCATCGCCAAAAATTTAAAATTTTCTATTTGTTCAGCATTTTAGCGGTCGAGTTTAGCCTTAGCTTTAGCGAGCTATGGAATACGGGGGCAAGCTTTATGTTCCAACAGTATTAAGTCTAATCCAGGCTACACCTATTTGTATATTTGTACCTATGTGTTCCTTTTTTTGTAAATGAATTTCTTATAATTTTTTGTTAATAAAATTTAAATAAGAAATATTATAATTTTTGGTACTCTCGGGATCAAAAAAGTACTAAAAAAATTTGTTTTTGATACCGAAATGCAAATCTCATTTCCCATCACTGACATCTGGTAATGCTATTGAAAGGGCATTGCGGGCACGTAACAGAACTTTAAATTGTGAATAAAATCAAGATTTATTGCTGGATTTTCACGTTTTATAGCTTGTTTTATTACTAGCATATGTGGTTTTAAGAAAAATGTAAAAAATATGAAACTTTTGAGTTTCTGATTTTTTTATTGCAATTTTCATGTAAAAAAATTACGCGATTTTAGCATAAAAAAAAACTTTTTTCTCTTTTAAATTCTGAATAACTCCGAAACCATAAAAGATAGGTAAAAAATGATTATTAATTTTTTTTTAACAAAATTTTGTGGCGCGTCTTTTGGTTTATTATCTATTAAAATCGAAATAGCGGTTTTCGAGTTATAGTAAAATATATTAGTATGGCCGACTAATTTAGGGGCCAAAATTAGCCACGCCCATAAAAAAAATCTCTACGTGATAGAGAAAAACTGACAGCAGATTTGAATTTAACGCATCAAAATCCATATAGTCCGCATACTTTTATCTAAAGGACAGCCAAAAAATGTTATTTTGTTGTACAGTGTTATCAAATGGGCAATGGTTGCAAATTTAAGATTGCAATTATTCGTTTTTTATGTGATTTTTTTTAATTGGATATACATATTTAATAAATCATTTAAGCAGATTAATCAATTAACTGGGGATCAATTAAGCGGAAACTACTGTACGCGATAGAAAGTAAACTAATTAATTTACAGTAGGCAATTTAGTCCGAAATTTCAAGTTGAAGACGTTGTGACGTATGCTTTTGTATATTTAACTCCGCCTATTTATCATCTAACGCACACATACTCACAAGAAATTTAAAAATTGCAATAATTGATGTTTTTCAGGTTTTTAGAATAGATTAAAAAAAAGTTAACAGGTATTTTTACAATCTTTTAGTGACGTAGACACATACGCAACGCTATTGACAGAAAGCAAAAACCCATTAAAAATTATTTAATTGAGATTAACTTTTATGTTTTAAAATTTTCATTATTTGCGGTTGCTGCAAAGCGTTAATTGTCAGAAATGAGAAGTATATTAAATATGGGCATTTCCACAGGAATGTCAACACCATTCCTATGTTTTCAAAGAAAACGAAACTTTTTGTTTACTTCTTTATATATTTGTGTAGACCGTCAGCAGCTCTACGTTAGGTAAAATTTTAACAAAAATCGAGTCACGTTGTTTAGAAATACACGATTAATTGCTTGCTGTCGCACGCGACAAAAAAGTCGAATCTCTCGGTGAAATGCCCATATCTAAAATTGTACAGCCAAGCCAATAAAACATGAAATAATTTCAGCAAGCTCTAATTCTCTACCTACTAGTATATCACTTTCTATATATCTCTCTGTATCTCTCTCTCTCTCTCTTTAGATACACTAAGCCACAATCGTTTGAGGATTGCGTGGGCGATGAATTGCCCATGGGATGGGAAGAGGCTTACGATCCAAATATTGGACGTTATTATATAAACCACATAGCACAGACGACACAATTAGAAGATCCCCGCCAAGAATGGAAGAGCGTGCAAGAACAAATGTTAAGAGACTATTTGTCAGCGGCCCAGGATCAGTTGGAAAATAAACGCGAAATGTTTGATGTTAAACAGCAAAGATTATTAATTGCTCAAGAGGAATATAATCACCTCAATAAACTGGCGGCCAGTCGAAGTAGTTGTAAGTATTGACTAAAACTAACCTTCATTAGCATAAAAATTGTAACTTAAATCTTTTTTGTCTAACTGTCTATTTCAGTGTGCTCTTCTTCGTCGTCAATTAGCCGCCATGATCCCGAACTACTGAGAGCCGACTTGAAATTGGCCAAAGAGCGTGTACATCAGTTGAAGCAAGAACTCAAGCACATTACAAATGATATTTCCTATACACAACGTGGCATGAATACTTTGTATTCAGTAGGAGAGAAAATTAACGCTCGCCAAAACGGTTGCTACGATATAACTGAGGTCCAAGCTATACGCGAGGAAATGCTCAAAGTACACAAATCTCTGGTGTCGGGTGAGAAAGTACGCGAAGAATTGATACGCAGTTTAGTGCAAATCAAAAATGAACTTAGTCGCCAACAAATCAACGAAGAAAACGCCGAACTAATGAATGCCTCATCTCCTTTTGATAGAGTGTGTGTGGCTTCACAAACTGATTTGTGTGGTCCGGGTGATAATTTGAATAGTGGTGCACGATTTGCCGAAATGGCCAAAACAAAACTGCAATACACAGAATGGCGTAAACATATTAAACGGCTGCAACAGCAGTTGGCTGATCATGTGGAACGCATTGAGCCCGGCCAACTGGAATCGGATAAAGATAGAATTCTTTTGATTCAGGAAAAAGAAAAACTCTTAAACGAGCTAAACAGTATTTCATTGAAATCTCGTACACCCGAAGAGATACATGTTATACAAGAAACTCGCAGAAAACTAGAAGAAGATCTTAATGAGGCCTATGAAGCAACAAACCAGCAAATCAACAATCGTTTGCGTTTTCATGAGGAGAAACAAATACTTTTAGATAAGTTGCAAGAGGCTTTAAAGTCAACCAAAATGTTAGAGGAACGTTTGAAGTCCTTCTCCTCAGAAAGTACCTTTTCTATAAGTAGTGGTTCAAGCTTGGGCTCTCTGTCGACAGCGAGTAGTAAGAGTGCTTTAAGTTTCACCGACATATACTTAGATCCGTTTGCGGTAGATCCCCATATAGATGTAGTGGACTTGCACCGCCGTTCACAAAGACTTTTCCAACAGCCGCAGCAAGCTCAAATTCTACAGCAAAACACAGTCGTCGAACAAGTTCTGGGACATCCTCCTCTGCAGCAGCAACCGTCTTCTGAAATCTCCTTGTCACCACGCAGTAGCCTGTCCATGGAAACACCACCCGCCTCTCCTATGAAATATAATCCCGCCTCCGAACAAAACCCTTTGAGTGCCTGCTCACAGCAATTAATGAAAGAGGAGCCAACATATGCTAATGCTGGCGCAGTGCTACAAACACTGTATCAGCAATCCAGCCAACTAAACACCTCTACGGGCAACAGAGCAGCTGCACCAAATCCTTATGACTTGGATTCAACGGTATTGGATTGTATGATGTTGGAGGCTAAATTGCAAAAACTCAACATGTCGGCGCCCCTGAATTTGGGCGCACCTTTATCGCCCATATCAGAGAAACCTTCACTGCTTGATCTGCCCCAAGAAATGTTAAGTCGCTCATCTTCCACATCGAATACACGCTCTGTATCGGCCGCCGTGAGCAATGAATCAGTTGCGGGTGATTCAGGTGTTTTTGAGGCTTCACGAGCCCATTTGCCGCGCAAGGAATTGGCACAAGTGCAAATAGGTTTAAAATATCTAAAGAAAGAGGGAGTTTTGGTAGTGTCTTTGGAACGGGCAAATAACTTATCCGCTCTTGTAACAGCGTCTACGGAAAATTCACAAGTGTAAGCAAAATGTTTAACCTTTAGTTTTATTTCTTCCTAATTTATCTCAATTTTATATTTCAGATATCTCCGTGCAGCTTTGTTACCCAACTCCTTGACATCCATACGCACAAAAGCAATGCCTGATTTCCAAAAGCCCGTATTTAATGATACATTTGCCGTGCCAATTTCACTAAGTAAACTTTTAACTAAGAGCTTACACGTAACCGTGGTCAGCATGACCGGCCAAAAGGAGGAGATTATTGTAAGTGTTGTTATTATTTTTAATGGAAGTATAGAAACTAAAAAATGCTCATGCTTAATCTTAGGGAACTATCCAAATTAGTATGGCTGAATTCAATCCCGATGATTCCACCCTGAAATGGTACAATGTTTTAAGTTCGAAATTTATGCCCACATTCGAACCTTTGGATATGCCTTCAACAAGTACAGCGGCCGCAGCAGCTGTAGCTGGATATGCGACCACGAACCCTGTAGTCACTCACAATGTCTGCAAGGAAGAATCTTCCGATGAATCGACAATAACCTCTTCTCAGACTTCTACTTTGACACGCAACCAAGTGCCACCGTTTGAAATGCAAGCACAAATTGCAGAGGATTTAAGAGAAAATCTAGACTTGGATGACAATGATGAAGAGGAAGATGAGGACGAAGATGAAGAAATTGACGATGTGGAAATGGAAGGGGCCATAGAAAGTGGTACGTAACACAACAAAAAAAATTAAGAAATTATTTCATACCAACAGCGGATGTTTCACTTGCTGTCTTTTTTTCCTCATAAATATAGATTTAACTAAGAAAATGTTGGATGCATATATGGACAATGTGAAACAGGAATATGTTGACAAGGAGACTAATACCGAATGTGCATTCCCTCCCGAAAAGTCCCGCTCACAACAAGGCCAGCAGTCGACAGATGATAGGCCTGTCAAACGTTCACAAACATTCACGCCTTCGGCAGCCGTGGGTAAAAGTCGCTATATTTGCCGACTAAATCGCAGCGATTCAGATTCTGCCATGCATTTTGGTGTTACACCACATCCCTTCCATCGAGGGGCAGTTGAGAGACGTTCTTTGCGTATCCATACCAAAGCTCCTAAAACTGCCACAAGTAAGTTTACTTTAACGTTGGTGCAACAGAGTGATTTTAATTTTACTTAATTTTTTTTTTTTTGCTTCAAGAACTGAATCATACCCACATACCACGTACCAGTTTGGATCTGGAATTGGATTTACAAGCGCAACACAGCAAATTAGATTTTCTAAATGATCAAATAGCGAAATTGCAAAATTTAAAAGATGTGTAAGTATTTGTATATTGGCCAAAATAAAATGACAATTCTATTGATATGTGAACTATTAAACACAGTTTGGAGAAGGCGCGCGATAATAAGGATCCCTTAATCGCTGCCTGGGCTATTGAAAATGAGGAGTTCCAACGTTTAGTTGAACGTGCCGATCCCGCCAAATGCCCCGAAGAGAAACTACTACAGAAACTATTAATGAAAACAACCAAGAAAATTTATAAACTTCGCAAAACAAAAGTCCCTAAAGGATGTCCCGATTTAGTGTCCTTCAAGTAAGTTATAATGTTAAACTAGAGACATATATATATTTTAATATGGATAATTATGAAGCAGCAATATTTAATTAATTTTGATTTAATAATTTTAATTTTGTTTTTTTTTTTTCAGAGAAAAAATTTCCTTCTTCACTCGCAAAGGTTTGTCAGTTCCCGAACTGCCAACCGATTTTATGCTATCCGAAGCAGATCCAATTGAAGAGGAAGAAGAGGATTTAGAAGAAGAAGACGAAGACGATGAAGATAATATCGCCGAAACAGCAATTGCCATTAATACTGCGCTTGTAGCCAGTAGCATACGTAACAAGAATCTCAGTGAGAATCATAGTGGTGGCAGTGCAACCAGCCGACGACAACAAGCTACACAAAATGCCACAAATAAAAGTAAAATCGCCACAACTACGATAGCTGTTGCAGCCGAAGAAACTAATATTGTTGAAACTTTAGAAAACACCAAAGAACAATTAAATAACAAGGACGATGATGAGGATCAAAAACAGCGCTTTGACTATGTAATCGATCGAACTTATGGTGTTGAAGTTTAAGAAAAGAGAGTAGACACTCTTGATTTGTATGTGCGTGTGTGCGTGTGCGTGTGTATGTGTGTGTGTGTGTGACTTCATTTGGTTTATTTGTACAGAACTAGAAAATGTTTTTACCGAAGGATTTTTTTATTTGAAAAATTTTTCTTTATTACAATTTTTAGAGAGAGATCAAGAAGATAGATAGTGTATAGAATAAATAAAAATTATCAAGTAAATTAATTTAACAAACAAAAGCCAGAGATTATTGTATAAGCTTAAAGCTATAAACTGTAAATTTTAACTAAAAATCTATAATTTAATTCATAAATAATGAAAAACATCTATACATCAATAAGGAAAGATCGTAACAATTATTTAAAGGGACTAGAATTATTTTTATGAAATTTTCTACTCTTCCAAGGGAAAGAACTTTAATAAACTTTGCTTTAAATTGTATGTCCAGGCAGAGAAATTCCCACTGTACATTAATTGTTTGTTATAAACAAAATTAAAAAATATACAGCCTAATTCTAAATATTTCCCGGGAAGTAATTCGCGTTAAATTAATTTTTATAGCTATGATATTAATGGTGCGATACATGAGTTAGGAAGTGATTTTCATTACAAAAACAATCGACACTATTGCAGTTATAAATTTATTTTTGGTTTGATTTCTTTGTAAAAGAAGAGTACGAAAATAAACGAAACAAATTGTTTGCTTTTGTTTTGTTTCATTCTTTGATGTGCGTGAAACAAAAACAATGAGAAAAGATTGCTAAATTTGTTTTTGTATTGTTTTTGCACATGAGCACAAACCAAAAAACACAGCCGATCGGCTGTAAGCCGCCACCGGCCACAAGCAATACAATAATTTAATCGTGCGCCGCTAGAAAAGAAGATAATGGGAAATAAATGGAAACGTTTTGAAATATTTGCGGCGAATTTTATTGCATTGCTGTTTAACACATTGAATTTGTTTTATATAGCTAAGCAGCATAGCTTTAACCGGATGTCCTGAGAGACCTCTCCTTTTTTTTAATAAAATTAACCTATGCTAAACAGATTCAGCTTAAAATTTAAGATTGGGGGAGAGAACTTTGAATTTTTGGGATATGTTATTTTGTTTTCAGTTGTTTTATTTTAACTGAAAGCTTGTAAATGGCTTTTTAAGGCGGGGTCACAATGAATAGGGAATAAACTCCTGGGGAAATGTTATTCAGAATAAGGCTGATAGACTTCATAATAAGCGTCCGATCAAAATGCATTTTTCTGAGACCAAATTTTCAAAAAAAAAAACAACACGTTATGTAACTGAAGCAATAAATTCACAAAATTTTAAATATTTTGAAAAAAAAAATATGATGAAAATATGAATGGTCTATTCCACTTCATGACCGATTAAAGGCTCAGTTAGCCGACTATAATGTAATGTAACTGCAACATTAGGAAACAGCTGATTGATATTGTTGTGTGAAAAGTAACGAAAATGGTTAAGGCTCAGTTACCCAACTGTAATGTAAAGTAACTGGTACAGTAGGAAACAGCTGATCGATATTGTTATGTGAAAAGTAATGCAAATGGTTATAGAGATGTAATGTAACGTAACATATTTTTCATATAAAAATATCGGTCAGCTGTTTCCTACGTTGCAGTCACATTACATTACACTCGGGTAACTGAGCTTTTATAGAGATGTAATGTAACGTAACCTACTTTTCATGTAAAAATATCGATCAGCTGTTTCGCACGTTGCAGTTACATTACATTACAGTCGGGTACTGAGCCTTAACTGAGCCTTAAGAAATTATTCCTGATTAAAATTCATTATAGTTCAATTAAATGTTTCAAGTATATATTTTTTTTAATATTAGAATTTGCCAGTGTCAATAAGAATTGAAAATACTGAACTTAAGCCCGATTAAGAAATAATACCTAATTAAAAATATATGTATGTATATGTACCCAGCAAAAAAAAATTTCAAAAAAGGTAATCGGGTTTAGAATTAAGCATTTTTGGTGGAAGCTCTTCCCTACCGGATTACCAACTGATCTAATCTATTAAAACTAAAAGAATCAATCTTCTCGTAAATCAAGTTCTACATCATTATTTTTTTAATTTTATGCAATGTGATTTGTAAGCGATTAATGAAATTTGGCAATCAGTAAAGTAAGTCAGTAATTAATTGCTGGGTACTTTCATATATTCTTTCATGCTTTCTTGTTTTGCCTGAAGAAAAAGTTCCTTTAGAATAATGTGTCTTTTTTTCCTTTAACTGAAGAAACAAACGAATTGTGCCTTATATTTAAACTATTTAATTTTTAGAATTAATAGAGAAACACAAAAATAAAATTGAAATATATATACATACATATTTTTTAAATTTTCCCTTACTATGGTGTACACCAAGGCATATTTATAAGATGCTAAGGCGAAGAGAAATTCAAGAAATTTTGTGGGCATACTAATTGTCAAAGTCCATAAAAAATCAGTGAAATCTGCCGTGCTGTACCCAAAATAAATAATATGTAATATTAAAAGGACATCATACCCTACAAAAATTCCCAAACTGTGCATACATGTAGTTTACTCAATATAAAAAAAAATAAACAATAATAATAATAATTAATTTGTATTCCTAAGACTATGAAACACTATATGAATGTAATTTATTTAAAACTTTAGATTATAATATATATGTACATATATATGTATGTACATATATACATTTCAAGCAGATGTGCGTGCCCCCTTTTTGTATATAAACCTATTCGCTTACCCAAAAATTCAACTTCCAAATACGAAAAATGTACATTTCAAAAAATATATCAATTTTTCAAACAAAAAAAAAATTTTAAACCTTTTTTTACACAAAAAGTAATAAAACAATAAGCTTGCGTTTTTGTTGAGCTTCCACTTTATACATATTGCAACTACATAAAACCATAATACAACAACTGAGATCCATACTTCCATAATATCGTTTTTATAATTTATAAAGTCCTCTGCTTTCATGTAAATCGTATGAACATCCATTATATCCACAAATTTGTATAACGCTAGTTTAAATTAATTTACATACATACATATTTCTCCTTTTTATTAATAACTTTCATAAAGAAAAATCTATTATTTACTTTTTTTGTAAATTTGTTAATTTAGTTTTTAGTATTTTTAAAAAAAATATGTAGTATTTAATAAAATATTATACACATACATAAGTATATACTACCTGTAAATGTATAGAGGTATGTACATACTATATATAAATGTGTGTATATATATATATACTATATTTTTTGTTATGTATTTTACTTTTAATTATATTTATAAGTTTAATAATTTAATAACTAATCATTTAACTTTATACGTAAATGAAAATTATTTTGTAGAAATAAAATATGATTTATGTGCAATACATTCATTCATACATAAGTTCATACATATGTATGTATGTATGTATGTATGTATGTGTATGCATGTATGTATTTCATAACAAAATATTTATATTAGAATCTTCGGTATTTAGAAGATAATACATATTTGTTTCTTTCATATGCAAACCTACAAATAACTAAACAAAAGATATGAAATATACTTTTTAATGTTCAACAATTTTGACTCAATTAAAAGAAAAAAAATTACTCAAAAAATATTTATATTTACTTTATGTATAAAAAATATATATGTATGTATAAAATCCAACAAACATTAAGTTGTATATTGTATTTTGTGCAATAAACAAAATCTGGAAAAATTAACAAACAAAAAAATTAATTGCATTGAATTTTTATTTCATTAACAGCCTGAGTAATTATGTATGTAAGTGCAAAGCAGTGATCGGCAATGAATCGTTTTTTTCACTATTCATACTGACTCATGAAATTTTAAATATAAGTGGGTAGACATCATTTAAACTCAACTACTCTGATTTACGCATACTCACGATGGCATTGATTTATAAGTATAGTTTGAAATATACATATATGAATGTGACGTCGACATCATAGTCGTACCACACTCACACTCATAAATCACTTCAGTTTGATTTCTCATTTCAGGAAAATACTTATACTACTCACATTGATTCAGCTCACTCAACTCATGCATGTACATGTTTATTTAAAAGTTTAGTCATTAAACAGTTTGCAAGTAGTATACAATCATAGTAAATAGGGGTTTTTTATTCTTGCAAAAAAAATAAAAATAAATTCAGTAAAGTGCGACCTTGACTCGCGCACGAAGGGTTCCGTACGTTGGGCTTTGAGCATTTTTTTAATATGGCGTTATTTTGCGTTTTTGACGTTTTTTCACCGGAAATAATTTTTTTTTGTTTTTTCGCTTTTTTCTCGTTTTGTAGATTTTTTTCAGTTTTGGCGTTTTTTTAATTTTGGCGATTTTTTTAATTTTGGCGATTTTTTTCATTTTGGGATTTTTTTCATTTGGCGATTTTTTCATTTTGGCGATTTTTCCGGTTTTTTGCAATTTATTTTCGATTTAGATTTTTTTTAATTTGGCGCTTTTTTTCGTTTTGGCGATTTTTTGTCGTTTTTGACGATTTTTTTCGGTTTGGTGATTTTCTTTCATTTTAGGGTTTTTTTTCATTTTAGCAATTTTTCCGGTTTTTCGCGATTTATTTTAGTCTTAGACATTTTTTTTAATTTGGTGCTTTTTTTCGTTTTGGCGATTTTTTTTTTGTTTTTGGCGATTTTTTTTGGTTTGCCGATTTTATAATTTTTTGAATTTTTAGTTTTACCGTTTTTGAAAATTTCAAGAGTTTGGCTCTTACGGTTTCCAAGATACAGCAAGTTGTCAAAATTACATAGTCAAAATTGCATTAACTGATGGAACACCCTTTAATTTAAATTTTTTTAAATTTTAGTGTTAATTGCTGTAGTCTGTATAAAGATACACTAACCTTACAAATTTCAAGTGTATATACATGCAATTGTATGTATATTACATGTGATTTTAACATTTTCCGTTGTTTGTTTTGGAACACCCTTTAATTTTTGTCTCTCATGTATTTGTTGTTGTAGCGGCGAAAGGCGTACATACTCTGACCAAATTTCAGGTCCGTAGCTCTTACGGTTCTCGAGAAAATAGCTTGTGACGGACAGACGGACAGCGTAGCGAAAACAATAGGGTTCCTCTTCACCTTTGGTGTACGGAACCCTAAAAAGCAACAGAGAAACACATAACCCCATAATGAGAACTTTAATGTTCGTATGCGAAATTTCCAGAGACAATAGACATTATCAACGTAGTTATTTCTGCAAATTTTCAACATTTTCCCTATACTAGTTTTCCCGATATCTCAAAGTAAATATTTTCTCTTCATAAGAGGTGCCACACCCACATATCCAATTCAATCTTTGTTTTGTAAGACAACGCGCATTATAAAAATCATTACATACACAAAATTTCACGTTTCTTGTTTTAGATTAGATGAAAAGATATCCTAAAATATAAAAAAAATTATATGGGAGGTGCCACGCCCACTTGTCTTATTCCGACTTTTTCTATTTTTATAACATGGACAATGAAGTAACTCCAAGAAAACCTGCGTTGTTTTAATGTATTAGTTCCCAAGATATTTCAAAATAAATACTTTTTCTATATATGGGAGGTGGTACTCCCACTTTTCCACTCCTTAATACTATTTCTTTAAATTCCTGCGAATATCTAAAAATTAGACAAATCGGTCCACTCGTTCTTCGCTTTTAGATAAATTAAAAAAAGTGGGCGTGGTCAATTTTAACCACAAACACACAATGACAAACAGCAGCCGTTATTGATTGATGCGATTACCAACGAAAGACATTTGATTATTATTTATATAGATATCAGGGGACATCTGCTCGTTGTGCTGGCAACGGGCACTCGTCGGTCCTGAGTACAATGCCCAGCGTAGGACTGCTAGGAATGCCTAGTGACAGGATAAACTGTGAACTGAGGTTCGACAGGAGATTCAATGTCACAATTACACCCAGAGCAGTGTGGGACGAAAACGGTCCCGATGTGGATTCCAGAAGTTTATGTTAGTACACGGATGGATCCAAAACGGAGGATGGAGTTGGTGCTGGAGTTTTTGGGCGTAACGTAAAATCCTCTTTGCCATGGGCAAAATGGCCTACGGTATTTCAGGCAAATATACAAGCAATCACCAAATGTGTTGACATTAATTTAAATAGGGGCATTAGAGGTGCGCATATAGCTATCTTTTCCAATAGTCAGGCAGCTCTTAAGTCTCTCTTTCATGGGAATTCCGTTCCAGGCTAGTCTAAGAGTGCTTTGACTCATTACAAAAGCTATCCATACGGAACAAGGTTTCCATTTATTGTATACCTGGCCACGGCGGTCATCCAGGGAATGAGGAAGCTGATGCAGTGGCCAAGAGGCCTCTGCTGCTCCTTTTGTGGGACCAGAGCCGTTTTGTGGCGTAAGTCGGTCGACTGTAACATCTCTGATCAAAGAAGATGACACTTCGACCGCTAAGGATGTGTGGCTGTCTTCTTCTGGTTTAAGACAGGTCAAAGCTTTGATAAATAAAAAAGATATTTATTTTTAAATTCCGCTTTTGGGTGGCATTTTCTTCAAAGTCCATGTTTCGATCGATCATGTCCCGTTTTTTTCTTAAATCTATCTGGTCATGTTGTACTAAAAACTTGATTTAAACAAAATTTTATAGGGACTTCAAATAACCGCCCCTATTCTATTTGACGTCGACAACTTAAGACTTCAATTTTTTTATTAATGATTGTGAATATGTATTAAGCAGGTGTTAAGAAGAGATTGCGCCCATTTACATATAATAAAAACAAAACCTAGTTTTTTATGCTTCTGGCTATTTATATAGGGTGTAAAACGAAAATTCTATATCATTTTAGAAAAAGAGGCAGTTAGTAACAATTTTAAATCTTTTACAATAAACAATAAATACAAATTTTAAAAACCCAACCAGTTCTGCTATTTTATATGTATCTAGCCTTTGCGGCAAATAACTTATTTACGTTTAATATTATTTTTTTTTTTTTTTTTTAATTTTTGCAACAGATTTTCAAATTTTTTAAATGTACTTGCTGAACGAAAATCATTTATTTTGTTAAAATTTTATAGGGCGCTCAAAGTTAGTAAAACTTAAAGAAACGGACAAAAAATTACTGAAAAAATAATCGCCGGGAAATAATTCACAGGGATTCGTAAACATATGCTGAGAGAAATAAAAAGAAGAAGAGAGAATTTCGAATTTTCGAAGTCAGCTATTTCGTTTCCAGTTGTTACCTAAAAGTTTGCAAATAATATTTTAAAATAAGAAAACAAGGAATATGGAAACAACTCCCAGAGGGTTGATACAGAATACGCGTAAATAAAAATTTTAAAGTTTATCAAACGTTAAGACAATCAAGACTACAAAAATCAATTTTTTATAGCAGAATATTATCAAAACACTTACCAAAACAATGCACTTGAAGAAGGGATTGCAGATATAACAAATATGTATGCGGTGACCAGAGATTCTTGGGTAACATTTCACATACGATTCGCGTAAAAAATATTAACTAAACACACTCGCGGTAAGTCCACTGTCGCGTAGTTCGCACAAACGATACAAAAAATTAACGAGATTATTGCTTATATTTCAAAGACATTTCTGAATTTTACTATCACGTTCGCGTAAACTCTCTGTCACGATCACGATCACGATACAATTGACGCTCACTCCCGATGAATGTTTTTATACTCACACACGCTCACGTAAATTTTTTTATTTTAATTACATGAACTGTGTCAATCTCTGGTACACACTCGACACACATACTACACTCACTTTAAGCCACGAACTATATCTGTAAAAATAAATAAAAAGGGAAAATATTTTAAGAACATTTACTACGAAAATTTATAATATTTACAGTTTTTAAATTATATAAAAAATTAATAATAATAATCTGCCTTATCGTGGTTGGCGTATTTCAAATACGACTACGACTGTTTGGTAATAGATTAAAGACGACTTCAACAGTTTTTCTTTAATCTATTACCAAATAGTCGTAGTCGTATTTAAAATACGCCAACCACGATAAGGCAGAATAGAATCAGGGGTTTATATTTAACTGTAAAATTCATAGAATCAGGAAAAATTACGTCTTTTACAGCAATATGTATGTTTGAATTCGGAAAAAACTCCCACATTTTAAATGATCTGCCTGTTTTAAAAACAATTTAATATGTTGTCTCTTAAGAGCTAGATTTTCACATAAAGATAAACTCTACTTGTCAGTTAACTGTAGTTTAAACTTAAAATTTTGTTTTTCAGATAAAGGTTATCTGGTTAATAATCTAGGTTTAACCGAGCAACATTGCTCAGATAACTCAAGTTAGAACTGTCAAATTATAAATATGTACACATGTATAAAATAAATACTACGCAATTGAAAAAAAACAGTTTTACTGACAAGTTTAATAAATAAATACAGTCATACATAAATAAAATGGATGTTTCTTATGGCGACGAAGATTTTAGTGATTATGAAACCTATAACTTGGATAGGATAATTGTTGGTAAAATAAGGAAGATAAAAACACGCCACAATTATTTTTATGTGTGTAATGAATTTGAATTCTTTCAAATATTTCTTTGGATTTGAAATTTGATGTTCTTTTGTAGGTTATTTTTGGAGCGTCACTATTTTTAAGTTCATATAATTTTTTTTAATTCTTAAAATTTTCAGAAAACACTTATTGAAGTTTTTTTAATATAAATTTTAAGAATTGTCATATCGCTTTTTAAGTGTTGCCCTATTTATATAAAATATTTTCAAGAATGTCATATCTATATTGAAAACAAATTATGGCATTTCTAGCTAAATTAATCCATCACTGAAAAACAGCATGGGCGGTTAAAACCCGTTTACATAACTTTGTTTCTTGGTTAAGTCAAACGTATGTTAAACTAGGTTTAACTAACTAGCAAAAAACTAGCCCTAAATCATATTAATACGAGCTGGTTTTTTACATAAAGATAAACTCTACTTGTCAGTTAACTGTAGTTTAAACTTAAAATTTTGTTATTCAACTAGAGATTATCTAGTTAATAATCTGGGTTTAAACGAACAACATTGCTCAGTTAAACTGTGAAATGATAAATATATTAAATAAATATTACACAGTTGAAAAAAACAGTTTTACTAAAAAAGTTTAATAAATAAATTTATTCATACATAAATGAAATGGAAGGACAATTGCGAGAAAAATAAGAGATAAAAATACGTCCAAATCATTTTTATGTGTATAATGAATTGGAGTTCCTGCAGAGATTTTGTTCCATTATGACTATTTTTTAAGTCCACATCATTTATTTTTCTATTTTCCAAAAATTACGAATTCAGTTGTTAAAGTTTTTTTAATAAATTTAAAGAATTATTGAAAACAAAGTATGGCATTTCTAGCTAAATTTGCAACTATTAATCCATCACTGAAAAACAGCATGGGCGGTTAAACATCGTTTAAACGTATATATTGGTTAACTCAAACTTATGTTAAACTAAGTTTAACTTATTTGTAAAAAACTAGCCCTGAGTAGCTTTTCTAAATCTTTTTAAGAAACTTTTACATTTCATATCTACATCAGAGAGTTGCATACTACCGTGGAACGAGATTCCAAGAGAATAATACCAGACCTCGGTGGATTCTGTTCCAGCCCGCAATTCAAAATTCTAAAGATTAATATATTTTATTATTAATATTAACAATTAGTATACATTTTTCATTACCCAGCCAACCTGAGTTTCGAAAATAAATCACGTTCGCTGTAGCCAACAATTCTCGAAACATTCTCTTAAAAAAAAAATTTTAGCAACAAGAAACAATTTGTTTCTCTCAATTTTTTATTTTTTTGCATGTACAACAAAAGAGGAATAACGTTTTTTGCTATTAAGAAGCAATGAAATCGATTGCTAATGATATTGCTAAAGGTTCGCTATTGATTCGTAAGCGAAACATCGATATCGAAAGATTTGCTGCCACAAACTGAGCTCTAGCAGCACTTTCTCTCTCCGTTTACGATAGTCGTTCTCGAGTGTTTTGTCCGAGAAAGGATTATGCAACATTCGAATGCGATTTATTTATGAATGTTTTGGTTAGCTGGGTAGTTTAATGTTCAAAAGTCTTTGATATATGTACATACATATGTATGAATGTATGCTATGCAAAAAATTTCAAAAAACTTATGCCAACTGGACTCTTTTATTATTAGTTTCAATCAAAAAAGATTAACAAAACACATTTGAAATCTGTAAACCGTTTAATTTTCCACTAATATACAATATTTCTAACTAATTCAAGCAGTTTTAGAATCTTTTTCTCGTTGCATTGAATTGGAAATAAGAAGAGAAGAAAATCGGCTGATATCCTCAAAATATATATGTATGTATGTATGTAAGTACCCAGCCAACCTGAGTTTCGAAAATAAAAGAATGTTCGCTATAGCCAACAATTCTCGAAACATTCTCGTAAAAAAAAAGTTTAGCAACAAGAAACAATTTGTTTCTCTCTATTTTTTATTTTTTTTTCATGTACAACAAAAGATAAATAACGTTTTTTGCTATTTAGAAGCAATGAAATCGATTGCTAATGATATTACTAAAGGCGAACCTTTGATTCGAGAGCGAAACATCGATATCGAAAGATTTGCTGCCACAAACTGAGCGACGAGTGAGCTCTAGCAGCACTTTCTCTTTCCGTTTACGATAGTCGTTCTCGAGTGTTTTGTCCGAGAAATGTTTACGCAACATTCGAATACAATATCGGCCATGTCACAGAGTTTAATTCCGTTCGGAAACGGAATTCAATCCACCCCATTTTTGTAGGAGATGGTGTCTAGAAAAGAAAACTAAAATACCGAAATTTGTCAAGTGTGTCCAGACAATAGGGGGCTCTGTTGTTGGGGTGTACTCCGGCTAGGAGTCAATAGTTTGATGTGGATTAAATTCCGTTTCCGAACGGAATTGAGTGGTATTTATTTTCCATTATCGGGTGCAACGATTTTAATAATACTTATACTGGTGGAGACCATTAAAACTCTGGGTGTGGATCTTGGAATCTCTTATTTCCTATGCGAAGGTATAGGTCGTTTGCAGCTCCCGAATGAAACACCTAATGTGGGATACCCATTTAAACTAAACTAAACCAACCAAACCAACCAACCTATGGACACGAATGTTTTCAAAATAAATTGTATGATGTCTGTGGCCAGGCCGCTGGCTCTACATCCTTGCTTATATCCAAGTTATTTATAAAAAGTAAATCAAAAATATTATTTTGTAGAGTCTTTAATATTTTTTAAGGTACAATTAATCAAATAATTTTGTATGACATAATGACTAGTATTCTTTTCTCTAGTAACTATTCATCTATATCTTCGCCTTTCTTCTTTATCCTCCCTTTTTCTACTACTTCCAACTTACAAGTATCACAAAGGGATCATCGTATTGGACCCAAATGAGATGTATCCTTAGATTTCATTTTTCACCAGCAACCTACTAACCTAACCTTAGGTTGGACTAGTATCATGTATTTTCGAAACAGAAGAATAAGTATATTCTGATATATAAACCCAAAAGAGAGTACTTAAAGTGCCATCAAGGACTAATACAGAACTAGTGCATAACTTCCTAGAACTAACTTAATAATAACTTGTTAATAACATCATGGGCATATGGTCTAGTTATTCCGCCCATTTTTGAGCAACCATATTCTGCATATTTACATTGTAGAATATATATTAATAAATGAATTTTAATATAATTTTATATTATTACAGAAAATTAATTAAATTAACGGCCATTATTACAACTTGGCGTTGGTTAAAGGTAGAATTTTATCGGAAATTATAAATCCGATCAAATTCTACGTATAGCTAATGCCAAGTTGTAGCTGTAATAATAGGCTGTTACAACTTGGCATTAGTTAATTAAATTATAATTAAATTATCAGAGAAGTAACTCTTAAAGTTTTCGCAAAGCAATAAAAAAATGTATTCACTAATATTTAGTGATGAGAACACTAGTAAAAAGCTTATACTATCACCTTATTCACACACGATTTACATACATTCCCAAAATGATTGATGATAATCAATAAAGCAACAGAAATTCGTGCATATGCAGTTTTTTGCATCGATATAGTATAAGGCAATCATCCCTTTTCGAATTAGAATTTTTTGCTTTCCCTATTACTTGCTATTGTTTGAAATTGTTCCCCGGGAAAAACTTCTCGCGGAATTTTATTCATGATTGCCCTCATAATCGTTTATTCTGTAACCATTTGATATTGCATATTGTGTTTACATAATTTCCATTGAGAAATCAACTAAAGAATCGTGCAGTTGTGAATTGAATTCTTTTTATCGTGCAGGCATTTGTGCAGCTAACCTTTCGTTTAGTGTTTGTGGTTGCTTTGCAATTAGTTTTATATCAGCCTAGCACGAAAGTCCGGATGACTTTCAATAATGCGAAAACATAGACGTTTTACTGCCACTAGCAGTAAAGAGCAAGTATCGATATGATTCCCAGATACATACATATGTACATATATCTGGGGCCACGCAGAAATTGGCCCTAGTGCTTCGGAATACTCCAGTAAAGAGCAAGTATCGATATGATTCTCAGATACATACATATGTACATGTTTCTGGGACCACGCAGAAATTGGCCATAGTGCTTCGGAATACTTCAACGGTAGTGAAGCACATTACTTTTGGATGTTGCAAAATATATTCACTTTGGTACAAACACAAATATGCAAATTTATTGAAATATCTGCAACTAGTTATTTATATTCTGTTGCATGGACATACATTCTATGGACATGCATTGATATGGAATTGTACGTTAATCATTTCCAAAAGCATTTTATAAAGGAATAATAATACATCAATATTTAGCTAGATGAAATTAAAATCTGAACAGCATTGAATGGTACTCACATATGTGTGCGATAGTGTGGCATGCATTTCATATTTTTATTTTCTTCTTAATCACTAATATTACAATTAAACACTTTTTTCACTAATATAACACACCAAAAAGCCGCGAGAATAAAACTAAAACTAACGAAATCTATATTTGAAGCGCCAATTTTGTTCTTATTCGTTTTTTCTTTGTAAGTTACTAGTGTTGTATACGTACTTAAAAAATTAATCGGACACAGCAGAAGTGAAAGCTCTTATTTGTATTAAGCGATTAATATTGAAACAAATCAGGTTTCTATTTGAAATAAACCATCGTGTTATACAATCATTATTTTTTTAATTTAATTAATATCAAAAGAAGCACTTTCTTATTATATTTTAAAACATAACTGCAATATCTTATTTGAATTTAAATTATAATTATTTGTAAAATCGCTAGGTTTTGCTCAAACTGCTGACACTATAAGACAACAGATGAGTCAGCACTGTTTGTTGATTTTGACGTTAGTGACTTATGCATGCAATCTGGCAACATTAATTTGTGGCATCTTTGAGTGACAAGATACGTGGCTGTAGAAAATAATAGTAAAGTATTAAGAATTAACAAAAATTTAATAAATATTTCATAGTATATTGAGAAAATGAAAACAAGTCTTTTAATAAAAATATTAACACTTGTCATTGCGCATTTGTTACACTCTGCACAAGCCTTTAATGTTAACGTGGACGCTCACAGCGAGGAATGTTTCTTCGAGAAAATTGAGGCTGGCACGAAATTTAGTAAGTATAGTAATTTCATTAAAATAACAATTTATTAATAAAATATCTTAGGCCTTACATTTGAAGTCATCGAAGGCGGTTTCTTAGATATCGATATCAAAATAACTGATCCCGATAAAGCAATATTGCATCAAAGCGAAAAGGAATCATCGAGCCGCCTGACCTTCTCTGCAGAAAAGGCGGGTCAATATACTGTATGTTTTGATAATAAACAGAGCACTATGACTCCGAAAATAGTTATGTTTTCGATTGACGTGGGTGAGACACCACATCGTGCCCCTGGTGTTCCTGGTGAGGAAGAAATCGGTCATACGAAATTGGAAGAAATGATTCGTGAATTATCTGCCACTTTAACTAGCGTTAAGCATGAACAGGAATACATGCATGTAAGTGGTTAACTGTGGTAATGTTTTTAATTGCATCGCTGTACTGTTTAACATATGTATAGCACAAATGAGTCAAGCTACTGCTGTTATCTGCAGTCTGCAAGATTCTGTGCTTTATCATAAAAAAACACTGAAAACAATCACAGGGATGCAGTTCCGAACCTATACAATTTGAACTCTCATTTACTGTTGTTAAAAATAATTTTTTAGGTTCGAGACAAAATTCATCGTTCTATTAACGAAAGCACTAACTCTCGCGTCGTGTTATGGTCGACCTTTGAAGCCTTGGTGTTGGTTTTGATGACTATGGGACAAGTGTATTATTTGAAACGTTTCTTTGAAGTTAAACGTGTGGTATAAAAATATCCACATATGCTTTAACCCGAAACTCATGTTAAGTTTTTCATAATTCCATAGCCATTTCCTTTCATTAAAAAATTCAAAAATATTTTTTCAGAAATATTTAATAAACAAGTTTTAAAAAAATGTCTCATCAAGTGAAGAATTTTAAAAAGGAGTTGTTTTTTAATTATTAATACTTGGAATAATAAACTGTTAAGGACTAGACTAAAATTTAAAAAAATCTCATATTTCGCCCGCTCTTGGAAACATCTAAAGCAAATATGTATGTACATATATACTAAATAATTGAAAGTTGTTTACGAAGGATTTTTGCATTTAAAAGGGTAAGTGAAAACAAATTAACTTTGCTCATACATAAAATTCTGACTTAGGAATACGAGTAAAATGTAGCGTTTTTAAATTATGGTAGAACTTAAGAAATAGAAAAATTAACTGGCTGAGAAACAGAAAGAAAAAAAAATTACATACAAAATTTTTTATGGTCTTCCGTACAGTACACGAAAGCCAAACTTAATTCCAAAATTAAAAATAAAAGCAAAAGGCAAGAATATCATACCCTACTTATATGTATATGATGCATTAATTAAATTAATTAAACGAAATTTTTGAGTTATTAATTTCTTGCAGCATAGGCTGGCTCGACATGTTAATTTGCGTTTTATATAACGTCGTGTACTAAATTGAATTTTTACTTTGGCAGCACTGTTCAATCAAAAAGCTATTGTGCATACTTTAAGGAGCCACAAGTTTCCGTGGTCATAAGCAACAATAGCCTAAGTCGAAAAACATGTTTTTTGTAAACTACATTTACACAATAATCAGCTCACATGTACGAGTAAATTAAAGCTGACATTAGAAAAGAGCTTTGTCGTAAATTAAAGATTGCTGTATTTAAGAACACATTCGAAGTTTAATACAAACAATTATTTAGTAGTTTTTGGTGTTTATTTAAATTTTGTCAGATTTTTATTGCGAGTCAATATGGTTTTATTAATGCAGTTTTAACAAATTTTATTAGACAAATTCGGATTTAACGTAAATACAAATTTTGTAAGAAGAATATTAAAGCATACATAACTCCATTGATTATTTTCGACCTAGGAGGTTACCGTTTTGTAAAGGCAACTGAAATTGGGCGAAATATTATATGAAGAAGCAAAACAAGCAAAAATCGCCACAATATGCAACTATAGAATTTAAATGGAAAAAAATATCTACAAATTCAGAGTTTATGAAATTTAAAATTTTTAAGATCCCATTATTGGAAGTTACTGAATTTATCACAATTTTGGAAGATCGAGTTTATACCATATTTCGAAAATAAAATTATCACAACACAGTTTTTAAGCAAATTTTAGGGCCTAATTTTGTAAAACGCAACGCTTAGTCCGAATTTACACTATGCAAGTCTTATTGCTAAGCTGATTAGTTTTTTGGGAAAGAGTGACGAGGGGAACAGAAACGTTTCTTTCCCCTCGTCCCTCTCTACTAAAAAAATGATCAGCTTAGCAATAAGACTTGCATCATGTAAATTAGGACTTAGCGTTGACGAGTTTTGTATATACTTATTAGGTTCTTACGACACTTGCCACATACCTTGGGTTTTTATGATGACACAATCTTGTATTTAAAAAATATTCTGTTATATATTGTGTTCCACCTTCCTCGCGTACTCATAGTCAAAATATATTCTATCGGCCGTATCCAAAAAAAAAATAATTTGAACTTGAAGTGTTTTTTTTTGTCAAAATGTTTATGGAAATTTAGTTTTAACGTACACTTTAAGCTCAAATTATTATTTTTTTAATACGGCTGTATGAGTTTAAATCCACTATTTTGTATGTTAATATTGATTTTTAAACTCTGATATATAACTACTCAGAATATACTTTGTTTATGACTATGAATATACACCAATATCTATTGAAGTACTTTCGCAAGTGAACGAATTTTTTTGCAAACTGTGTTGCGAGCATTTGTAAAAAAATAATTTTTATACCACAGTCTGTAGTCGATAACCGACTCCCATATTTTTTGTTTTTTTTTAGAAGCAACACTCAGGCAAAGAATGCCTACTACTATTACCTAAGGTGTGTGTCAAGTTTCGTAGGTTAGGTTAGGAAGGGAGACTCATTTGAATCCATTGTGATTTTCCCATTATTAATAATATTTACCCCCATTTGTACCCAGAAGTGACCCTATTATCCGTCATTAAGCCACTTAATTCCCATGATGAAGTCCCTAATATCCTCCAACTTACACTTCCCGATATAATTAATGCTTTCATGGAAATGCTCAGCCATCTAAGCTTATGACGTTGCAGTAGCAGATAATATGTTCAAAGGTTTCTGGTCCCTCTTCATCCCCACACATCTTACAGAAATCCGGTGTGCCAGTTTCCCAAATGCTGGTTTTGGCTTTGACCAAGCAGTGTGCAGTCAACTTATCTTTATTCGCATCGCTTTCCTATTCATGTCCAGTACCAGTTTGGATCTTCCTGAGTCAAGTTTTGGCCATATAGCCCACGAGACTTTACAATCCTCCCTACTTCGCCATGAACTATTGGTCCTGCTTTCTACCCACTTAGTGAGCTCTCTATAGTAATGACCTATCGGTAATATCACCGATCACATTCCCTCATCTAACGCCGACCTTATTCTTGCCAGCTCATCAGCAATTTCATTTCCCTCAACACTGCTGTGGCCAGGAACCCCACATAGTCTGACCCTATATCTATCCGTAAGCAAGTTGAGGGCTCTCCTACAGTCACTAACAAGTTTCGATTCGACATTGTGTCCCTTCAAAGCTTTTTGCGCTGACTGGCTGTCGACGTAGAAGAATACCTTCTCACCTTCAGTTACATTCCTGCCCACCAGTTCCTAGACCCTGAGGATCGTCAAGATCTCCACTTGGAAGACGCTGCATTCATTCGGCACTCTGATAAAATTACGAATGTTCGTTCCCAAGATATAGACACCAGCCCCTGTGCCTTCTCCCATTTTTGATCCGTCTGCAAAGACCGCACTATCCTCATATAGCCTATCGGATTTGACCCAATAGTCCCTATCCGGAATTACCAGTAAGGATGCTCTACTAAAATTAATTTCAGCGACCTTATAGTCCGTGAACCCAGGGGTTACGGATCCCTGATCACTAAAACTGATCTCATTTAAGATTGATATGTGACCTGTTATTTCTGTCCTCACCAAAACTGTTTCTACGAGTCTAAGGAGACTTCTTGTCCCCACACAAAGTCCTCTATAGGAAGTATATGAAGAATGACGTCCAAGGCAGCTTGAGGTGTGCTCCTCTGAGCACCTGTTATGCCCAGCGAGGCACACCTCTAAACCTTAGCTGGTAATCTTCTGTGATTTTTCTTCCTCAATGCCTCCCACCATACCACACATCCATAGCAAATATCCGGTCTGACAACGGATGTGTAAATCCAGTTTACTATCTTCGGTTGCAGACCTCAGTTCCTTCCTATTGAGTCCCTGCATGTGTAGTAGGCATTGAGCCTTTTCTTTAGCCTTTCCTGGATTTTCTTTTTCTCTCTACTAGTCTCAGCTATACCCCTCCCATACTGGGCAGTACAAAACTTTGTGAATTGTGACTATTTTTAAGTTTTAGAGTGCGATATGCACTTAGCTCAATTTTTCAATATTCCTCACAATGAAAATAGTTTAAATTTTCTACTTTTATTTTATGGGTTTTAAAATTGGAAAGTAAAATAAATTATAGTTCTCGTAGCTTTCCGTTAATACTGAAATTAGATTATATTGTCCTAGCTGTTCGTTTTCACTCATAAAGCTGAAACCTTTCAGATATTGTCATCAATCTTTTTAATATTTGGGCATTTCTGTAAATAGGCATAAAAACGAAAGCAGTTGTTTGTTATAAATATGTACATATGAATGTTTGTATAAATACCTTTGGTTTTCTTTATTAAGATATACTTTATGGTAGACCTTGTCCAATTTAGGCTTCTCTCTACTGGTGTTAACTTTTCTTTGTCATAATCAGGGCAAGTTCTTTATGCCATATGCCATTTTTTGCCATATCTTCAATTATTGAACCTAGAAGAAATTTTTATATGTCAGAGTCTTTTACTTTACCAAAATCACGCTACTGAAATTAATAATTCATAAAATGTTAAAGCAACACCAGAAGTATTAACAATAATATTTCAGTTTTCGTTATAAAATCTACAATATCTGTTAAAAAAAAGGAAAAAGTGACTAAGTCGAGATAAGCTGATTTCGAGTAAATGCTACCTCCGTAATGTGAATATTCGAAAGTACCCCTGGGCAAAATCTCTATTAATTTGTGCGATTTTTCAACAAGTTATAGCACAACGACTGGCGGCTTATCTTTTTTAGACTTCCAATCTCATTTGGAATAATAGCTTAATTTAGGCTATACTTTGGTATACTTCAACTTGAATGTATTCGTATTATTTACAGTGCGTAGAACGATGTTTGCCTAAAAAAATTAAGGCTAACTGAGAAAAATGCTCTTCTGCAAAACAGTCAAATATGACTTAAGCACTTAAAGGCTGGGACTCACTATCCTGATCTAATGAATTCTTGTTGTTTTTTGAAAATTTTCATAAAGTATCAACATTTATTTGTATTTAAAATAAAAAAAGAGCCAATCCACCCCCAGAATGGCCTTTCTACACCTATGCACACATGATAGTAGGATAGGCCTGTCCTATAATGAATTCTGCCGAAGTTGTCGGGAAGAAAGCAAGGAAGAGACAATCTTCCACTTTCTTTGCGAATGTCCAGCCTTGCATCTCTCGAGACACAAATTTTTAGGCAGCCAGGTACTAGACGATATTTCAAAGATATCAGATATCTCAACGTGACGGGTGGGATCTATTAACGATCACCGTATCAGAATACTTAGATATGGTTCTACATAGGTTGACACCGATGAGTGTAGTGTGGTCCTTTCAAAAATTAATCATCTATATGAGTGTAGTGGTCCTTTCAAAAAGGAATCATCTAGATGCTACTTGAATGCCTGCGTGTAAATTGTATAATATGTACAGAATAAATAAACCGTCCGTCAAGGAATTTCTAACAAAATACCCAAAGTTCACTTTATAGCTTCACAGCTTTTAGCGCAGCCTGAATGTCCACATATAAGCTTACCTCCTCTTGGCACCTGTGATGCCCAGCCAGGCGCATCTCTGATTCTCCCTCCTTAAAGCCTCGCACTTTACCTCACAACTATAGGAAATAACCTGTATGACAACAAGTTTAATACTTCCAGAGTACTATGCAGAGCCCAGTTCTTTCCTATGGAGTTCCTCTATAGTAGGCATTGAGCCCTTTGAACTATTTATGGTTTAGTCACAGTGGAACTCAAACAATTAACTAAGCAATTCTGGAAAATTAAAATAATAATACCGAAGAAACCTATTTTATTCTGTGCCAATTTTGACAATTTGTGCCATTTTTCCTACAATAAACAACATAACTACTTCTCAAGAATATATTATTTTAGTCTCACACCTTGTTAAAATCATTAAGTTGGTAATCCAATAAGGAACAGCTTCCACCAAAAATGCTTAATTCCAAACTTGATTACCTTTTTTGAAATTTTTTGTTAGGTAGTTTCAATTAAATTTATAAGCAATAAATATGTAGATGACCACCCCATCTGGACGCTTTATCAAATTTTTGCCTATAGGGAAAATATATATCGTGAAACATCAACAAATATTTTGCTTGATAGATTGTACGCCTTCCAAAAGAGAAACAATTTTTGGCCTATGTGAATAGACAGAATATTCCAATTAGAGGCTTAATTTTGATATGGTAATATTAATAATCGAAAATAATATTATCCGAATGGTTACGCTTGCAGAACCATATTCTCTTCAGAAAAATTTCCATCACCAATTCCCACATTTGCGGCTGCATGTTCTCGATAGCTTTACGAATTTTATCTTTGAGGTGTTAAATCGATTGTGGGCTATTGCCATAAACCTTAGGACTAATTATGAGTGTCATATTTAGACTTTGAATACGATGAATTAGTACTAAATTAAAAAAACAAACTTTGCAAACTTTGGTTAGGTTAGGTTAGCAGGAAAAGCGGGTCCATTACAATTATCCCTTTGTGCTGCCTGTAAGTAGAAAGGAAGATAGAGAGAGAGAAAAAAAATGGAAGACGGTGAGAAGGGTATAAGTAGAAAATAGATATTTATTTTAGAGGAGGTGAGAGTGGTTCAAACAAATTAGCTAGGGGGAAGTCATCGGCTATACCAGCCACTGTTCCTAATATAAAGGCTAAAGTTTCTTAGATCGATTTCTAAGCTCGGATAGGCTGCCGAAGGACATTCTGCCAAGAAGAGGCAGACAGAGATCCTCCAGAGCGAGACAAAAACAGGAGATGAGGGATAATATCCTCCTCTTCCTCATCATTACAACTGTAGCAGAAGTCGTTATATGGGAGACGCATACGCTTAGCATGGGTTCCGAAGGCACAAAGAACGTTAACGTGGTCACAAGGCTCGTCAAGTGCTTCCTTTTGAAGTTCATGAGATTTTTCGTTCTATGGTTTATATTAACTTTACTCGCTATTGCACAGATGGGTTCAATGCGCCATCTGATTTGAGCTAATTCAAGAGAGGAAACATCGATCGATATCGAGCTCTCTTAGTAGGGTTCCTCTCTTTGACATGTCATCCGCAACTATATTGCCTGAAGTAGTCCCGTGTCCACGCAACCAGTTTAATAAGATATTTGAGTGCTGCGCGAGTCCATCCAGAGCTTTGCGAGATTCTAGGACAAGAAGAGATGTGGTATACCGACCTATGAGAGCCTTAATTACAGATTGGCTGTCAGTAATAATATAAATATCTCTGTTTGAACTCCTATAGACTCTTAGCCAGTTTATCGCTCTTTTAATGGCAGATAACTCTGCTTGTAATATACTACATTCATCCGGGAGTCTGAAGGACATTTAAATTCCGAATTCCGGAATATAAACGCCCCCACCAACTCCCCCCCTCCCTTTTTTTGGAACCGTCCGTGAAAACCTGTACGACTCCGTTCTTTAGTGTAGTACAAAATCGTCGTAGTCGAAGTCGAAATACGACATTTGCAATTAGGCCATTTATATTTCACGTAGCCCCAAATAAAAAAGTCTTAAGGTTTTCAATCACAAGATCTCACAATTTTGGTCACCACTTCGAGAAATGACACTGTAAGGAAATTTCTCACGCAAAAGAGGTCTGGAACACGATTCCTTCCGCGTAGTAATTTCATGGGTTTTGTTTAAACACCCATGATGAACGATATGAGGATTAATTAAGAAGCAACTTATATGTTTCACCGGGTATAAAGCGTGTTCCGCTTAGATGATACTGACCTTATTGAGTACATAGGACTGCAGACTGGTGCACACAATCACAAAGGAAACACACCTTTGGGGAACCTGGACAGACTGAATGCACGTTGAGGTTCGTTTTTGTATCATTTGTGCCTTCACTTTCCTTCAATCTTAATACATATCAGACACGGATGGAAATCATGGTACAATTGTACTTTTTATGGTACATTTTTGACCTCGTCGGTACCGTGGTACTACCGCGAGTTACTTGGTACAATTTAAAAATGCCAATATTTTACTATATCGTCGGTTTGTTTCTGGTTTGTGGCACATTATATACAAAATACATTATGTCTGCAGCAAACCAGAAACCAACCGATGATATGGTAACATTAATTTTGCCTATGTTGTCTTTAATTTTTGTGTGAGTGTCTTATTTAGGATAACCGATCTCTATGAATGTAATATTTATTATTTTTTTATGTTATTTTTAATTTTTTATACTGAATTTTTATACACATTTTTGTTAAGTTTCTCGGCCTGACTCACGATGGCGACAAGAAAATTTGTTTTTGTTTTCAATATAAATAAGCGAACGAAAATTTCTTGTCGGCATCGTGAGCCAGGCCGTCTGTTTTTTATTGTTTACTTCTGAATTTTTACACATTTTTTTACGTTTCCGCTCTTATTTATAAATATTAAAAAAATGGTACCGTCATGGTCCAAAATGTACATTTTGTTTTCACAGTTGGTACAAAATCCAAGAAGTCATTTTCCTTCCCTGATATCAGACCATCTTCTCCATCCTCTGTACTCATTCTCATTGTGGAACAACATTCCTTCTTTCTGTTTTTATTATTATATCTGTGGCAATAAGGAAAAAGTGCTTAAGTCATATTTTACTGTTTTGCAGGAGTGCACTTTTAAACTTTCAAGTCGATTTTCAAAAATTTACTTCTTTTGCAGTTAAATTGGGAAATTCGAAAACATCGGTCTACACACTGTAATTAATACATTAAATTTTAAAGATTTCAAATAAATAAAGATATTATTCCATATGATAATATAAATGGATAAAAGATGAGCACCAATTCATTGCACTACAACTTCCTGAAAAATCGCAACGAATAATTGAGGTTTCTCCCAGAAGTACTTTTTAATATTAGGATTATGGGAGTGGCATTAACTCGAAATTTTCTTATCTCGATTAAAGCACTTTTTCCTTTTTGACACAGATAAAGAAAAAGAGCAATTGTTTAAATGCGCTGATAGCCTCATATAGGATAGCTTTGTTTGAGTTTTGTAAGTTTAATAAAGCCACTTAAACTAGATCATTTCTGATGAAGCCACTAATGATCGAATCCAAATGTATGCAATGAATTGGCGAAACATGTCACTGACCCCTTTTTTTGGTAATTGGGGAAATTAATATCTTGTTCCGGTCAACTGAGGCCCGTTATGAGGTGACCGACGAAGGAGGCCACACCCTTTTTCTTTTCTATTCCGATTATTTCTCGTGCAAAGAAAGGAACCCGATTTCATGTAGGTTAATTATTGTTAAGAAAATGCTTTTATAGCTCCACAAATTTATAAACGCTGAAATGGAAAACATTAATATTTCTAAGCGTATTGCGCTCACATTCTATTCTACATACATAAATATAAGCAGGCTGCCAACAACACAGAAATAAAGGCGCACTAAATCGTGATCAAACCCATGTAATTTAAATGTATCAAAAACGACCGACTGAATGAGTTCGATTCAAGTCTATTCAACATGATTCGCCAATCATAAATTAGTTAAAATTATTTTCGATATTTTTGCACTGTAATTTTCATTATTTAAATTTTATCAATGTACGTGCATACATACATATGTATGTATGTATGTATATATCGTTAGCTAAAATACAAAAAGGCGTAACTAACAAAAAATTAAAAATCGAGTTTTTGATCGATTGTTATGAAGGCCATTAAACTATATATCTTGACAAAATTTTACACTTCTGCGATCAAAACTACAAGGGACTTAACTACAAGTTTGTTTAATTTGTTTAGTTTTTTGCTTCTCATGTAAATTTATATTTTTGTTAGTAGTTACGCCTTTTTGCATTTTAGCTAACGATATGCATATACGTATGTTTATATATGTATGTACATACATATCTATGTACATATGTATATATTCACATAAGACTTCTATTTATGTTTCAACGGATTTTTACAATTTCGAATATACATATATATACATATCGGTCATTTGCTCAAACAACGTCATAACTCAAAGAAACTAGTTTTCCAGAAAACGAGTTTTAAGTTTTCAATTTACCCACAACTTAGTGAAAAAAAGAAAATTTTATTTTGCTCTCCAGAGTTGGGTAAAGAAGATATTTGTATGAAATTTTTATACAATATGAAGAACGATATGAGGATTAATTCTGCATCATTAACTTGAATTTTCCATTTTTTGAGTTATGACGTTCTTTGAGTAAATGGGCGATATGTATTCCGATTTTGCCGCTTCCTTATGTTTGTCCGTTGGTAAAGATTTTTTTACAAAAATTCTTTGGCAACAACGCTTGCTTGATTCAAACTCGAGCGCAGTCCGAAATGACAAAGGGTGTATAATAAATAATTAAATGATTCCAAAAGAAAACTACATTTTTACAGATTTCAACCCTTATTCATAAAAAAAAAATTCTGACATATAAAACAAATTTTAATATAAAATTTCATTTATAAACATCTTATAAACCAAAAATACTTTTTATAAATAAGACCTTTGGTTGGTAATATTATATATTTTCGCTTCCGCGCATATTGAAAATTCCTTATATTGTTTGTAGAGAGACCGATTTGAAAATTATAATACTTTCCCACTAGAGTCGATATGCTTTTCTTTAATTTAACAAGTAATAGTGATAAATTACAATTATCTGATGTTTTATCCATTGAAATAATTGACTAGATGCAGCATAGCGGATTTGAAAATTTTAAATATCAGCTATGCCGACATCTTGCCAACTGACCAATAGACGTTTTAATAAATTATTTCATTTGTTGTGCATGTATTTTAGTTACGTATCACTCTTTTTTTTAATAACTGATATTTAGTTTTATTTTCTAATATAAATTTGAAAATTAAAATGATATATTAGAAGAATGATGTACAGTCCGTTGGTGACAAAGTCTTACTGGCAACTAATTCTGAAGATCTCAGGTAAGCTTAGCACCACACCTCAAACCATTTTTTGATTTTTCAATATTGGAGACACTACAACTAGCACAGATAGTATTCAAATACACTTTAACTAACTACATGTGTTCATACATAAATACATACATACCTACTTATTTTATATAATAAATTTATACTTACATATGTATCTATGTATGTATGTGCATATGTATGTGCATATTTTATTAAAAAAATAAAAATAAAATAAAATATATAGAAACGAAAGAAAGATTCAAAATAACAATTGAAAATACTTGGTATTTAAAAATATTAAACCGAAATATGTACAAAGTAAATGGCTAAGAAGGTGCAAACGCGCATACTACTCATACATTCTCAAGCCCAGTACGATTTATTAATGGGGTTCTTTTTTTTAAGCGTACCACCACTCACTTGTAACTATGACTTGAAATGCGTTCAGTTATTGAAAATAAAAAATATATACACATGCAAACGAAGTGTTTGCCTCAAGCACGAAGTTATCACACGGTGGCCCCGAAAGCCAAATAAATGGTCAAAATGTAATCTCAATCGCTTGTAAAATTTAATTTAAAGTAAGAAAAGATACAACAAAAACAAACTTCAAAATAAAAAAAATTTAAGATACACAACTATCTCCAGTTTAGTTTCCAACAGCAAGAAAAAACAAGTAAGAGTGTTCTAGTTTTATACTCATACCAAGTAAACTAACTTGTTTTATATTTTCCCGTATTTAATATTTTTTTTTCAATTTCCAGCCCTGGAATCATAACTTTGATTTTTCTGTGTTTTAATACTAATTAATTTCTTTCTAAAATATAGAATATATTTAATTACCAAAAAAATAATTAGTTTTATATACCAGAAAAAGTTTAAGTTTTCCAGGTCTGCAGCTATGTCTTTTTTCTAATTTTTATGTCAAACTACTTATTTCCAAAACATAAAGTATATATAATTTGTAAGCAAAAAATAAATTATTTGACCTAGCTACTTTTATATACATACATACATAGAAATAAAATTTTCCAACCCTGGAATCATCCTTTCAGATTTTTCTGATTCCTTATACCAATCTGTTTCTTTAAAAAATATATAAAATATGTTAACTGAACAAAGCAAAATGGAAATAAGAAAAAAATTAGTTTTATTTAGTTACTTTACTATCAAAAAAAAAGTTCAAAGTTTCCAGCTCTGGAGCTGTGGTTTTCTAATTTTATACGCCAAACTTTTCTTTCAAAACCATAAAATATATATAATTTATAAAGAAAAAGAAAAAAATTAATTAGATCTAGTTACTTTTATATAACACAAAAAGTGTAAGTTTCTCAACCCTGGAATCATAGTTTTAGATTTTTCTCATTTCTTACGCCAATCTGTTTTTTAAGAATATAAGATATGTTTAATTTATAGAGAAAAAAGGAAAAATTAGTTTTAGTAAATTACTTTTATTTAGCAAAAAAGTTAAAGTTTTCCAACCCTGGAAACGTCTATTTGATTTTTAATACCAATTTTATGCGTACTGAAATATAAAATAAGTTTATTTAACAAAAATTAATTTTCGCTGGTTACTTTTATATGGCAAAATAAAGTTTAAGTTTTCCAGCTCTGAAACCATTTGCTCGAATTTTGCTGACTTTCAATACCAATATATTTCGGACCATTTCTGACACACCAGCTCAAGACCGAAATTTCTAGCTTTTCTGGGTGCTTCGGAAAACCGATTTCACGTACAGACAGATGGACAGAAGGATAGACGGACATCGCATTTTTGGTGAAGGGTGTAAAAAAGGCAAACACTCCCGTATTTCAAAATAAAACAATACAAATTACTTAAAAAGTCAAATATCTAGGATGATACTTGATTGGAGATTATCCTGGAAAGACTATATAGAAAGCAGAGTAATTAAAGCTAAAGGAGTTTCAACCGTTTGCAGAAGAGCAACTGGCTCCAAATGGTCAGTAAATTCCAAGATAACACTGGCTTTACAAGAGTATGGTACGACGAATCATAACGTAAGCATCGTTAGTGTGGTGGACATCTGTAGAAAAGAAGATTAATGTAAAACTCCTTCAAAAAATACAGAGACAGTGTTGGAATAATCTCTGGTGCAGTAAGAATCACATCCACTAAGGCGATGGGAAACATTATTTCAATCGTGCCAATTGATATACAGTTTAAATATGAGGCAGCTTTGGCAACCACAAGAATGATGATAATTGGTGCATGGCTGACAGGAGAACATACAACCAAGCATCAAGGTATAATGCATACCTTACCCAGCGGAAATGTCACCACGGTCATGTGTGATAAAATCCCAATTAGATATGCAGAAAGTAACTACATCGCCTTAACATATAAAACTATGGAAGAGGAGAGAGCAACAATAATAGGAAATAATCCCGGAACTATCCTTTACACGGACATGAGGCGAGAAATACGTACAAAAATTCTTCCACTTGACGAATCACAATACAGTCTTTCAGATTGAAATCACGGCTGTAACGGAAGGCTTTAAATATATAAAGGAAATTGACAATCCGTATCCTTACTGGTAGTAAAAATGTATCTAACCCTTAAGAAATCATAAAATTCAATCGTAGGACGTACTGTAGCGCTTCAACTTGTCTTCTCAAATAGGAAAAATATTTCTCCATTTAATTGAACAAAAAAAAAATCAATTAAAAATATTTATCTTTGTCAACAAACTTTTTATTTAATACAATGTCTAAATAAAAGTTTAATCAACTCAATTAACATTTTAATTAAACTTTTAATCAGTTAAATTTGTTAAGAAAAATTTAATTGTATTAAACTTTTAATCAGTTAAATTTTTAAACAAAAGTTTAATTGACTCAGCTAAATTTTTAATTGTTTATTTGTATTTGTTTAATGAAAAGTGTTAATTGGAGAATAATTTTTTGAATCCCCTAACTATATACAGCCTTATTTATAAAAATGATTAAGGCTTTATAAAGGATTCTTAAAACAAATTTTCATAAAAAAAAATTTTTTCTTATTAAGCCTTTATACAGACTTAATAATTTTTATAAATAAGGCTGATATATTTTTATTCATTGCAAAATAGTTTTTGTTTTAATAAGGAGAAAGTGCTTAAGTCTATTGATGTAGTGTTTTTGGAATTCGTAGTTTTAAATTTCAAGCGTTTTTTATTTATTCCAGTCAAACTCAAGTATTTCTCGAATCATTTAAAGTTAATTAATACTCAAAGCAAGCTAATTATAACAAAGCGTATTTTAAGTTGGAAAATTCTAATACACTTCTTTCTTATTGCCATAAATTTGATATTATTTTTAAAAAAGACTTGTATTGACTATAAAATTGTCTAACGAAAAAAATTCTAGAACCTAAAATAAAGTTAATGTTTGCGAAAATTACAAATATTAAAATATTGTTATCTTCTGAAGTGGTTCATTTTGGTACAAAATGCCGACGTGAGTGCTTTAAGTGAATATTTCTCCTGCATTAGTTAGTTACAAGCAAACCTGGGATCTAAGCGTCGCCTTCGATCACGTTTCTCAGTTTGATATTATGGCAGTCGCTATAGAACAATGTAATAATACGGTTCGTTATTGAATGCCATAATCTGAAACTGAGAAAACGTGATTGAAGCAGCTCGTTATCGAAAGCGACGATTAGACCCCTGATCAACAGCATATTTATTACTATTTATTTTGTCATGGTTTCTACTGTGCAGCGTCAGTTCGATAGTACGATTGTGTAAATGCGTACGTACCATCCATCGTTTATTTGTACCTATACAATATAGTACCTGATCTGCATTTTTAATTAGGATTTTGCTGATTCTTTTTTTTTTATTTTATTGTTATTATTAACCACTTGACACTCTCTAGCTCTCCGTTCGTTTCTCGTGGTTGGCGATGTTTTGGACTAACTTTTGGTAGGAGCGTGACTTCAAATAACATACTTTAATGTTTGTATATGGCTACCAATGCACATACTTGGCACAAAACATACATACGTTTCTAAAATCATGAAAATGTTAAGACAAAGTATTTCTTACTAGCTAATAGAGAAGTATGTACGTGTATATTGACGGTAGTTTCCGGTCTGTACATTTTACTTATCTAACAAAAAATAACTTGTATGTTTTAGCTCCTAGAAAATATTATACTCGTATGTACTGAATTTGGTATTAAAATATGTACGAGTATGTACATATGTATGTATGTATACAATTATGTAGTTCTTTTTTTCAAGTCAATAAGTATATGCATAGGTAGCTATGTATGTATGTATGGTTGTCAATTTCGTGATTTCCTTTGAAAGAAATAAGGAAATTTCATATCTTTTATTAAATATCTCTCAGGTGAAATTTAAATCCGTTTATTTTAAGTCATTAAAACTTTTACATTCGCGTTATCTGTACCTTAAAAACATACGGTAGTTTTGTTTCCGCTAACCAACACATAAATAAATGTCAAAATGTATACGCGTACTTACATATGTATATATGTATGTATATGTGTATGTACATATTGAATGTGGTTGGCAGAGCTATAAAATATGGCGATTCTTTTAGCAGTTTTAGGAAAAATTTACTGTAATATCAGATCTTTAAACAGGTTTAATCCTCTTTGAATGGAAATAACATAAAATAGCATACGCAGAGAAAACAGTGCCTACTAAATACCTCATAAAATAGAACAAAATTAATAAGAAATCTCTATGGTTTTTTTTTCAATAAGGAAATCTTATTAATTTCCTAGAGAAAACCTTTTTAAAAAAATCAAGAAGAAATCTTGTAGTTTTTATGAGGTTATCTTATTGATTTTTTCAACAAAAAAATTGCGTCTTTATTCTCTGTACTTATGTATTTTCATTTAAATTCTATACTATATACATATGTATGTACATATGTACGTAGTATATTGTAGATGTTATTTATTTATACATATATACATACACATTATGTTATATTCTTAACTAGCTTACTCACCAAGTATTGAACCAGCAAACTTCTATCTGATAGACAAGCACTCTAACCAATATGCTAACAACCAGCCTGAATAACCATTGAAATTATTGTGCAAACATTCTTATACAAAAATTAAAAAGATCATGAAAAAAATTGTCTTTATGTCTATTTATAGAAACAAAATAACAAACCTCATAAAATTAAGAAGATTTCCTTATTAAAAAAATCAATAAGATGCCTTACACATAATCATGTAGGAACCTACTAAAATCAAGAAGAAAACCTTATTGAAAAAATCAATAAGATAGCCTAATAAAATCAAGAAGAAACCCTTTTTAAAAAAATCAAGAAGGCAACCTAATAAAATCAATAAGAAATCCCTATAGTTTACAATTTATAAGAAAACCTAATAGAATCAAGAAGTTTTTCTCCATGGATTGTGTTTTTTTTGGTGCCAAAAATAACGGAAATTGAGTAAAAAAAGTTGTAAATAATAAGATTTCTTCTTGATTTTATGAGGTTTTCTTCTTGATAAAATTAATAAGATTTAACACATAAAAACAATAAGGAATCTCTATGAAAAAATCTTTGATTCTTTCTGCTGAGATACCACTTAGCCTAAAAACGTTTCATAGAGAAAATCTTATTGATTCTATGAGGCAGTTTTTTCTCTGTGTTGGATCCAAGTGAGCTGGACTCTGAATTTCACCCTTTCTTACCAGCAGCCTGCTTACCTAACCTAATTATCTGTAGAAGATATACCACTTAATTGAAAATATAGGATTAAAACTATCAACTGTTAACGAGCTACGATGTATAGGAAAACTATTGACTACTTAGTTGTAATTTCTAGTATACCTTTTTGTGGAATATAAATAATTACCAAATTCACAAAAACTTCTAAGGTGATAAGCAATAAATTACTATTTAAGGCCAAATAGCAGCACAGTTGTGAACGGTCTGTTGTATTGCAATATAAAAAAATTGTCATAAAACTTAAATTCAAATGACAGAAAAATATCGAAATTATAATTAATATACATAATATCGAGCCTTATTTTCGATTTTATCGTAAGCGACATGTTATTGAAAATAGACTTTTTATTGAAATTAAAATATTTTACAAAATTTTATCAAAATCCCAAAATTGTTGATAAATTTTAAGATACAGACTGTACAATTTTATCGTAAGCGACAATTTACGTACAAAAACATATTTGAATATTTAAAAAAGAACTTCTCCTGAAAACTTTAATTTTTTTCGCTTACGATAAAATCGAAAATAACGCTCGATATGTACATGCTTAATCCTTGAGGGCAAAATAAAATAATATTTAAATTAAATAGCAGACTGAAAAAACATAGGTAACAAAGTTTTATTGTCACATAATATTTTTACATGAAAAATACCATCAAGCTTTTTATGACAGTCATAAAGGTTTATGACTTACAACAAATATTACGCAATAGAACACTTTGTGAATTGCTTAAATGTATGAATAAAAATATGTTTAAAATTAAAAAAAAAAGATTTCATACCTTTATAATTGTGAACATTATATACACGGATTCGTGCGTATGTACACACAATCTGCACATTATTGATGACTTGATTTGATTAATAATAACTTTGGCATGTATGGATGGGTATACACAACTATATACATGTATACATACATACATACATACATACATACATACATACATACATACTTTTTTTTAAGTACAACCGTCATATTTTGATATGACACTTGTTGAGTAATGTAATTTAAAAATATTTTATGTACTAACGGTTGGGCAAGTTTATTTATGCATATTTAACATTTAATTTCTATAATTTTTAATTTTTTTTATAAGTAATATTGTGGATGTACGAGCATATAATACTAATGACTAAATTTAATATTTGCTTCTTACATTTAGACACCTTAAACAATCTCCACATTTACTAATTTATAGGAGTCATGAGGTTTCCTTTTGGGAAACTTTTTTAGTTTTCCACCAAAAATAATTTGTAATTTTCCTATTATTAATTAAAGTATGGGGTTTTTCGAAAAAGACAGAATTTTATCTAGACTTGTATGGAATAGGACTTTTTGCATTAGTTCACTTTCTAATCAAGAGTTGCTTCAAAACCATTTAATTTAATTTTTTTTCTTTTACCTGATTTGTGTCCAACTGTTAGCACGCCCATAAAATTTAAGCCTTTTTTCATGTACTTCGGCTTAACACATTTAAATATACTATTTGTGTATTTATTATTATCCGTTTCCAACGAAAAGTTGACCCGCATAATAAACACTGGCTACCAAGAAATCTTAAGTTTAAAAAAGTGGGCGGGACTACGCCCATAAAATTAAAAGCTAAAATTTGCGTTAGAAAACTCAAATTTTATACACAAGTGGTCCTAGGTGAGAAACCAACTACAAAAATCTGAAACGCAGAAATTTTTACCTGGGGGCTGGGCAATATATCTGTGGCAAAATGGAAAAAGTGCTTAAGTCGAGATAAGCTGAATTGAGTTAACGGTACGTTAGTAATCGGCACATTCGAAAGTACCTCTGGTCAAAATCTCAATCAATTTGTGTGATTTTTCAAGAAGTTATAGCACTATGACTTGCGACTTATCTTTTTTAGACTTCTAATCTCATTTGGAATAATAGCTTAAGTAAGGTTATACTTTGGTAAATTTCAACTTAAATATATTACTTATAGTGTGTAGAACGATGTTTGCTTGAAAAAAATAAAGTTTAACAGAGAATTTCTCAATTTAAATGTAAAAGAAATAAATTTCTGAAAATCGACTTGAACGCCTAAAAGTGCTCTCCTGCAAAACAGTAAAATTTGACTTAAGCACTTTTTCCTTATTGCCACAGATATGTAGCTTAAAATTGTAAAGTGCGTAACTTAAGCGGTTTAATTGTACCCTTGCATATACGTTGCAATAATGCAAGGCTATAAATTTTCGTTTAAAATAGGAGGCGTTACCACACCCACAAAATTTTAACGATCTGTTTTATGTATTTCGGCCTTGTAGATATAAATCTATTATTTATGTTTCATTAGAAAATTGGTACGAATGATAAACACTGACGACAAAAAACTTTTGAGTTTAAAATAATGGGCGGGCTCACGCCCATAAAAAAATGTTAAATTTGAGCTAGGGGGCTGAAATTTAATACGCAAGCAGATCTAGATTCCAAATGAACAACTGAAAAAATTTAAATACTCGGAAGCGTTATTTTGGGAGGCGGGCTTTGGCCTTAAAACTACAAATCGCCATAAAGAGCTGAAACTTTCCATACAAATTGTTCTTATCCAAGGCAACTATTTCCTGTTTTGAAAGTGGACGTGACTACACCCATAAAATCATGACCTTCTCTTTCATGTACTTCGGCTTACCAGATTTTAATCTAATACTTATGTATTTCTCAGAAGCTTTTTCCCACAAACTTTACATGAAGCACAAGCTAGTGCTATAGCATAATCCTGAGCTTTAAATGTTGGCGAGGTCACACCCATAAAAATCTTAAATCACATTTTTCGCTAGAGAGATAAAATTTGATACCCAAGCAGGCCTAGGTTAGTTGCGAACAGGAAAAATCTGAAAGCACCAATTGTTAAGCCGGGGAGGCAGGTCCACATCCATAAAAAAATCTAATAAAACACATTATTATGTACTTAGTCTAAGCAGACTTTAGTATGTTAATACATTTGGAAAGGTAGGCGGTATCACGCCCACTAAGCTTTACGTTATATTTACACAAACGATTTTTTAGAAACTTCATACATACTAAGGCCTCTGTATGTAATGAAATGAGAAGTAAGATTCTGTTTTATTTTATTTTGTTCAAAAAAAAATATTTTGTTTTGATCATTTAGTGTAAATAAATACAATATATGAGATCCATACAACTTTGATATCATCACGATAGTATCGTCAATATATCGATAGTTTTTCAAATTTTTGATAGTCTTGAATCGATAAACTTTTTTATCGAATGTTTCGATAGTGATACTATCGATAGTTTTCCACATCTAATGTACATGCATAATAGCGAATGTAAAATACTCATTTACTTCAATAGTGTCATAACTCAAACAATGAAATCCACTGTTTCGATTTGGAATATTTCTCCTGTTACAAAGCCTTACATTACAGGTAATGATATACAAAACACTGACTTAAAAAAGTGAGTTAAAACTAATTTTCTTACAAAATTAAAAAAAAACTTGCAACAATTTTCTCTAACGCAAACGGCTTCCGCTGTTTTGAGCGCTTCTCAGGTCAAGTGGGGCAAGCACTACTTCATTACTCCGATTACTATAATACCGTTAAGAGTATGCAAAAAATAAACTATAATACTGAAAACTACAACTATGTAAATTTGTATTTATTTTGTACTGACTACTCATTGTACCTAATTTGCGAGTACCCACAGACTTCACAACTCCGGTTTGACTATTTGTAAATTGTATCCGTGTTGCAAGCAACAAAATATTTTTTTTTGAAAATAACAAAATTAATTTTTGCTGCAGACATAAAGTATTTTGAATACACTGTGCCGCAAACCAATAACCAACCAACGTTATTTAAAAAATTTTTAACTGAAATTCCGTTAACTACGTCGTTTTCAAACCACGTTTTTGTGATTAGGCAACATTGTAGTGGAAATTTGTTTTAAAAAGCCTTTATAAATACTTACCCCCGTATGCAAAAACGATTGTTAAACTTAAAGTTGGTTTAACAAGCGAATTTTGTATGACAAAACTGGTTTTAAAGCATGATTTAACCTTAACAATCGTTTTTGCATAAGACATTAATATGTAAGCTTTATAACTAAGGCTGAAAATGTTTAAAATTATATATTAATTTTGACGCATCATCCTTTGGTTTCTGGTTTGCGGCAAAGTATATTCAAGATACATTATGTCTGCAGCAAACCAGAAACCAACCGATACCATGTTAAATAATAAATTAAAACATATAATAATAAATGTAATAATTATGTATTATCATTTTATAAAATACCTGAAATTACATATGATTGCTATTTTTGTCTAATTAATAATAATTAATGAAAAACTCATGCCGATTTTCCTGACGATTTTCGAAATTAATATGCCAAAAATGCCGACGATTTTTGAAAAAAGTGCAGATTTTTCAGTAGAATCTTCTGGCAGCCCTGGTTGCAAACAACAAAATAAATTTTTGGAAATCAAAAATCTTTATCAATATATTATAAATATAATAAAAAATAATAACAATAATAAATAAATAATATATAAAGTGCATAAAATGGCTACAACAGCATCAGCATTCTCAAGTTCAGAAACAGCAGCATTGGAAAGAGAAGCAGACAACAATGATGAGGAAGTAACTTTCCAGCAAATATGGAATGGAGAACAAAGTAACCATTGTATTGAGTGGATTTGCAAAAATGGTTTCAAAAGAGTCAGTACTAAAATTTAAGATTCTTATACATGATCAATTTAAAAAATAATTATTCTTTAAGGTATGCTTACAATTTCCTGATGGTTATTTAAAGCATAGTGACGCTATAGCCACACACATCAAGAGAGTAGTTACAACTTCAACTTCAGATTTCAAAGTCTTCATACTGGCGGACACTTCTTACGGCAGTTGCTGTGTAGATGAGGTAGTTTGCAATATATAATATATATCTATTATAGTATGTATTACTTAGAATTAATTTTTGTTTGGATGACGTGCTATGTAGATTGCAGCTGCTCATGTTGATGCAGACAGCGTTGTACACTTTGGCAATGCATGTCGCAGCAAAGTTGTACGTCTGCCAGTATATTACTGTTTTCCCCGATTCGAAATTGATTTGAAAAAGTTTTATGACTACTTGGTTATATTCGAAGAAATTGCAAAAGAGGAAATTTTAACAATTTACTTCGATATAGGTTATCATCATGTATTCCAAAGTCATAAAGATGATTTTAAGAACATGATAAGTGACTTTAAAACAAAAGAAGTTCAATTTGTTTGTTATTGTGGCGATTTGTTTGGTAAACTTTTGGAGACGGGTGAAATTTGGTCAAAGATTGGCGATTATTCTCAACATATAAATGAGTTGGACGACAGGCGGTTATGTTTGTTTGTAGGCAGCGATAATCAAAGATTTTTTAATTTATCTCTCAGCTCGAAGGCGGCAAAGTGGTTTATATATGATGGCTCAAAGGGCAGAGGATGTGAAAAAAATCCTTTAACAGCAAAATTTATACGACGTCGTTACTATTATATAGAAAAATGCAAGGATGCAGTTACTTTGGGCTTAATAGTGGCTACACTTACAGCAGATGGCTACTTAGATCAAATAAAACGTTTGCAAATGATGGCAAAATCACGTGGAATAAAAACTCAAGTTATATCGGTTGGTCGCATTAATCCAGCGAAGTTGGCAAACTTTTTAGAAATTGACTGTTTTGTTCTAATCGGTTGCGCATTTAACAATATGTTTGAATCAAAAGAGTTTTATAAGCCAGTGGTGTCGGTATTTGAAGCTGAAATGGCTTTGAATCCCGCTTGGCATATGCGCTATCCCGAGTCTTATGTCACAGATTTCAAGCAATTGTTGCCAGAGGGTAAACACTTTCTCGAATTTAATGCTAATGCTATTAATCAAGATGATATAAGTTTACTGACTGGGCGAATGCGTAATTATAAAAATGGGAATGATGGGAATAATGTTGAACCAGCAAATTTGTCAGCATTGACTACACAGCATCAGACACTGTCCACACAAGCAGGGATGGAAGTTATGACCACAAATATAGGATTGACGTTCGAAGATCGTACTTGGCAAGGTCTAGACCCCGCACTTGGTCAAACTGAACCAGTTAAAATACAAAAAGGTCTTAGTGGAATACCAATTAAATATTCGAATCATTAAAATGTGGTATCAAACTTAATTTAAAATTAACAAATTTTTACAGAAAATAAATTGCTTTAAAGTTAACTACATTAGATTTGTACAATATTATAAATTTTATGTTTCCAGGTTCAAAAATTCTAAAACAAAAAGTGTATTTAATGCAATGTTTGTGCAAAAATAAATGCGTAATTTAGTTTAGTCTTGCGATTGTCTGTAGAACAGATTTTAAAGCATAGTCAATTAAAATGTTTTCGAATTGAATTCTTTTTATTATTTAGTTGTTGAGGCCTATCTTGTCTTATGTCAATAAAAACTAAATTTTTATTACATATTTTTCCCGACGTTTCGTGAATTTTATGTTCACTTCTTCAGGGGATGTTTTCACTTTTTGGCAACTTTGAAAAAAGATATTTTACCACAAATTATAATTTTTACAAAAAAGACTTTTACTGCAAACATAAATGATTCGTCATACTGGAATATGATTTCCATATTTAATAATGTATACACGTACATACAAAAAGAATTGTTAGTTTTTATTTGTTTTAGGTATTTATTTTTAATTATTTATGTGTATATCAACTAAACATGTTTTTCGGAAAATTTCGTTTCGAAATTTTATTTTTCCAAAAGCGCATATATCTTCGAACAACTATCTCTCTTCTTTAAACTCTCAACCAATACATAGATGAACGAATTCTGTTGTAGTCGGGAAGGTTTTCTACGGGACCAACAGCAGCAACAGCGGGACATCTATCATAGATGTATTTCATTGCAACATTACGCACATTTTTTACATCAACGGCTTCAATGCGTTGCTCAAGTTCGTGCAAAGGAATGCGGCGATTGTAGCAAAGCATTTGACGGCCAATGTCTTCGCAGATGGGAGTTGTGCCATCCAGTTGCAATAACATGTTTGTCTTTAACAAGTTCTTGGCGCGTTCAACTTCTGCTTCGGTAACCATTGTGCAAAGACGCATCCATTCGTTTTGGATATTGAAAAGCATGTTTTCGCACTCCATGGGATCACAAACGAAATAAATTCCCCACAAGCCGGTGTCCTTATAGCAGGTATTGAAAGATTGGAAACTGTGGCATAAATCTTAAGAATAGAAATAATTAGTTATTTATAAAAAGAAAACAAAATGGGTTAACTTACTATCCTCAGCACTGGCACGAGCCAAGTTGGAAGCATTGTTAATGCCACCACCTTGAGAACGATCCCAAGCACCAATAAGGGTATTGGCAACCATCAAGGGTATGTTATCTTGATCTGTCCAACCGCATCCTTCAACTGCAACGGCGATATGTGCCAAAGGCAAGGAATCGTCGCGAACACGAACTTCTGAGCCAGTAAAACGACAAGGTGTTACCTCTGGGGGCTTGCCGTCATAGGTGTTCTCCAATTTGCCCAAGTGTTGCTCAGCCAATTTTACCAAATCGTTATGTTTGACACCGCCAGCACCGGCCAAAATAATTCGTGAAGCCTTGTAATGAGTGCTGATGTAATTCTGAAGATCTGATTTTCCAATAGACCTTAAACAATTAATTTTAAATAATTTTTTGTCTTTTTCCCGATTACATAGCATACATACTTGATGTTCTTTGTAGGTCCCAAAATAGTTTGGCCTAGTGGAGTACCCTGATAGGCAGTGGCATGCAAATGATCAAAAACAACTTCTTGCAAATTGCTTTCAACTTCTTGCATCTCACGTAAAATAACGGCGCGTTCACGTTCAATTTCTGATTCGCCCAATTTAGAATTTTGAATGATATCGGCTAAAATTTCTACAGCCTTCGGTACATCTTTGGACAAGCACTTTGCATAAAACACAGTTTGTTCACGGGATGTATAAGCATTTAAATGGGCGCCCATATTTTCTACTTCCAACTCTAAATCTGTTTGGGAGCGTTTGGCAGTGCCCTAAAATTAGTAAAATGATTCATAGATTTGCATCATTGTTTTAACATGTTCTTTATCGTACCTTAAAAGCCATATGTTCCAAGAAGTGAGCTACACCATTGTTTTGTGGGGTTTCAGACCGAGAGCCAGCATCAATCCATAGTCCCACTGTGGCAGTGGAAGCGCCCGAGTCTTCACTTGCCACACGCAAGCTATTATCCAAAGTGGTAACCTGAGTGGCAGGGATGTTTACGAGAGTCTTTTTCAAGCTGGCTGCATCAGATGCCTTAAAGCGCTGCAAATAAGCAAAAATACAAAAATAAATTTTGCTTCCAACCTAACCTCAATTTTTCTAAAGACGCTTTGTGTTATTTGGACACAATAAAGGCCAAATTAAATACAAAATTTAATTAAACCTTTTATGGAAAGTTTCCTCTTATGTTAAATTTTCCGAGGTTTTAATACATTCAAGTGTAATATTCTAATTTTTTCATTACGTAATTGTATGAGAAAATTGAAGACCATAGGGTAAATGCAAAACATTTGGGTTACCTTTAAAATACAGACTCCTTTAGAGAGCTGACGCAAATTTTGCGAAATGCCGAGCACACGCAATGCCATTGGGTAAAGATCTTTTATTATAATTTACTTCTATACTTAAAAAAATATTGGATACTCTCCTAAAATTATTGACCCACTGAACAGAGAACGAAGCCGACCGATTTTCAGCCGCAGCTAAGCCGCCGCCGGTTTATTTTCAGGTGTCTCAGCCGCCGCCGGTTCTGGCGGCTGCTTTCGGCTAATACAAAATAGAATATAAAAAACTATTTTTCTAATATTTTAAAGAAAATAGTTCATCAGACATACATATCTGATACAATGTGACAAGCCGTTTAAAGCCGATTTTAAGCCGCCGCCGGTTCATTTTGTGGTCAGCCGCCGCCGCCGACTTTTTTCCTTCGGCTTCGTTCTCTGCCACTGAAAGTGGCTTTCAAAGAAAATACTTATTGCACGAAGTTGGCTGAACTACATTGACAGCTGCCAAAAATCGATTTAATTACATGAAGTGTGTTCAGTTTAGTTGTTAACCCGTTCTATCCCGGTGGTCTATATTAGCCATAGTTTTGGTGTGAACATTGGTCGGACATAGCATAATATTATGACTCCTATCCGTATTCTGACATCGATGGCTGAGCATCAATGTTCGCCTTGAGATTTGCGGTCCGCAACAACTTGCAACAGAAAGAAAAAGGGACAACAAAATTGATATATGTATATATATAATCCATTTTTATTGCACTATCGCAAAATAATTTGATAAGGCTGAACATGGATATAACACGTATTCACCACGGCAAAGAAGTTGAGCTTTTTATAGTTCATCATGTTCATGTCATGCCCATAAATACGCAGGGTATATAAATGTGATCGTAATGCAGCTACGGACTGAAGAACAGATAAACAATTGTTTTAAAAACTAAACACAAATGTTCACATTATATTGGAGATGTTTATCAGACATATAAAAGGTTTTTCATTATTAAAATTTCACCCAAAGTGAACAATAAGTTAAAGGCACGTTTAGCTTACATTGTAGGTTAAATTAAATTTGTAATAGAAAAATATTCTGCCTGTTCCACGATGTCACTAATGTTCGTTCGCACGCATTTTAAACGACAAACAGCTGTTTTGCGTTCCACTAAATGCCTTTAGGACGACAAGTCGAAAGAAAATGAGTGCGAACGATAACGTAAGCATTTCAATACAAATTTGCGCCCCAATAAAATTTTTTTCAGTCATTTGTACGAACTCTAATGCCAAAAGCAGGCACTTGTATTTTAATTGTCGACTGAGACAAAATAAAACAAATTGTTTATATATACACAAATAAAATATTTTTCTTTGCCAATGTGTAATATTATACTGGCTTCGCTGGCAATGGATTTGTTGACTAACGCGTCTTTGGCGGTCTCCCCACGTCTGGGCTTGTAAGTAAGCCGTTTTGCGTCCTTTGGCTGGTACTTGTGATACTCTTCTCTAGGTATGTATGTGTGTTCGACAACAGCTTCGATGAGTAAAGATTTTCTGCCTACCACCATTTCCGCTAGTTATAATGAAAGTTGGTTAGAAGCTATCGGTCATATGTATAAGAAAAAACGGTCAAGAAGTTAGCATAAATCACATTGGGATTTAATAGTGGGTGAAAACTACATTATGCGCCGATTTTTAATGCCAAATTGTGTGGAGGAACTCGTTAGCACCTAGTTCAATGTCGTCACTTATGCTAACTTCATACCAGGTTTTTCTTATACATAAGGCCGTATTTATTCATCTAAGCAGTTGTTATACATACAGAGAGGTGAAAATCCTTAGTCCTCGTCCATACAGTGAAACATTTGCTGCAAAACTTTTGAGTTTGTCGATGAACGGAGAAAGAGGAATGGAAAAGTGTACTTTGTTTCATGTACATGAAGTTCTTGTTGAGTACGTCATTCTCGTCTCACTCTCATGAGAAATATATGAGAAAATGTATTAAGCTTCAAATCAAAAACTTCACAGTGTGGAGACGAATGCAGTAAATGTTTCACTGTATGGACGAGGAATTAAGCCATCTGACTATACAGAAAACTTACTGATATACCGAATTCATAAATAAAATAAGAACATATGTATATGTATTTACATATGTCCATACCTAGAGGAGAGAGTTCTTAAGATCGGACAAAGGCCAGTTTAACAAAAAATATACTTCTACTCTACGAAGTCGCCGTTGCATACATACATATGTACTTACATATCTATGTATGTATGCACAGAATAAAAAATTATTGCACCCGTCCAAAGGCCGGCTATGTAGAACACTTCTGGGTCTGTTGGTATTTTTGAAACACCTAAAGATAATGACAATCACCCAAATGGCAATAAATAATGACCTAAATAAATAGGTTGTTGGTAATTTTTCCATTTGGGTGATTCTTCACAAAATTTTGCATGACTTGTTTTTTTGGGTCTTTATTTATCATATATAAAAACCAATGAGTAATTATGTGTACTTTTTATACTTAACAAAATTTGTTTTGTTAAGTTTCATTATTTTAATTTATTTTTGGGTGCCACTTGTTGCAGGTTAAAATTAGAACAGAGTTTCATTTTTTAAAGCACAATTTACACATTTAAACGATTTTTTATTCCCATTTGACGATGAATATGTGAAATTGTTGATGTGGCAACATGGATATTTGACAACGGGTATACGGCTTACGTTAGAAACGTAAAACCAGGCGAACGACAAGTCGAATGTTATTGGGGCGCTGATTCGGACGAAAGTGAGTGACTGCTTATCTTTCGCCTAAGTCATGTTTTACACTCGGCAGTTTTACTTGAAGCAAGTCTGAGTTTATAGGAGAGAAAGGAAAGAAGAAAGAAGAGGGGTACTGACTTGCCTGTACAGAAAAGTTACTTCAATTCTGTTTTGTTATTTCATTCGCTGCATTAAAACAATACGAAAATTGAACAAGAAACCGTCTGAGTGTAAACAAATGGGCAGTTTTAAAAGAGAATTGAAGAGAACTGCTTCAAGAAAAACTGCCAAGTGTAAAACATGACTAAGTTTTCTTTCGACATTCTGGAACTGGCTGATTATTTTAGGTGAGTTTTTTATGGGAATTCACATGGCGTTTAACCGTGGTAATAATAAATTTGCTAGGTACTGTATATGTAGTACGTTCAGTGACGTCTTGCAGTACTTTAGATTGTTTATATTTACAGCAGCCGCTCATCTCACTTGTTTTTTTTTTAATAAAGTAAATGGAAAATTGAAATTTTTCATAAAGTTCATCATTCCCTGCATTTTTTCAATGGCTGGAAATTTTTGGCAAAGCTCACACTCGCAACAGTGGATTTTGGATCGTCAAGATTTGATACGTGAACGCCAATATGATTTGCAGTTGCTCAGCGAGGAAGAATATCAAAAAGTTTTTATCTTTTTTGCCAATGTAATTCAAGTTTTGGGAGAACAATTAAAACTACGACAACAGGTCATTGCCACGGCCACTGTATATTTCAAACGTTTTTATGCTAGAAATTCCTTGAAAAATATTGATCCTCTGTTGCTGGCACCTACTTGCATATTATTAGCGTCCAAGGTGGAAGAGTTTGGTGTGATATCAAATTCGCGATTGATTTCTATTTGTCAATCGGTTATTAAAAGCAAATTTAATTATGCTTATACACAAGATTTTCCTTATCGTACAAATCATATTTTGGAATGCGAGTTTTATTTGTTGGAAAATTTAGACTGTTGCTTAATAGTGTATCAGCCTTATAGACCACTATTACAGTTGGTTCAGGACGTGGGGCAGGAGGATCAGTTGTTAACGCTGAGTTGGCGAATCGTTAACGATTCGTTAAGAACGGATGTGTGTCTGTTGTATCCACCATATCAGGTAAGACACTAATTTTGTTACTCTTAAAGTATGAAGTTTTACATACACGTGTTAATTAAATCTCAGCGAAGTATCAAAATAAATGAATTCGTGGTCTTTTTTTAGATTGCTATTGCATGTTTGCAAATCGCCTGTGTGATACTGCAAAAGGATACCATGAAACAATGGTTCGCCGAACTTAATGTAGATCTGGATAAAGTCCAAGAAATAGTAAGAGCTATAGTAAATTTATTTGAATTATGGAAAGATTGGAAAGAAAAAGACGAAATACAAATGTTGCTTGCTAAAATTCCAAAACCAAAACCAGCACCACAACGCTAAATCGTTCATTAATTTATGCAAAATATAAACTTTATTTATCGTCATGATTATTTTTGTTACAAAAAAAAAAAATTAATGTATATACAATTAAAGGTACTTCGAATGTCCACTGGAAAATTTTGTATTAAGAATTTTTGCATTATCCACTATTTGTTTAGTTTGATTGCGATCGATTTTGTTCAATTTTAGATCAACATCACGTGTAAACGGTCGTCTTTCTGGCTTAGCACCAGTTGCTTTTAATTCCTTAGCCTTTTTCTTTTCGTCCGAACGTAATTTCTTTTGATGCATTTCCACTAATGATTGATCACGCTTATGCTTCTTTTTGTGCTTTTTTGCAAGTGCTTCCTGTTCAGCATCACGCTGCCTTTCATACAATGCCTGAGCTGCTGACTCTAGATCTGCTTTGGAACTAGTAGGTTTTTCCTTTTGCTGACATGTGTCAGGCGTTTTTGTCCACGAAGATCTGTAATAATTACAATTAACAAACATCTTCGTTATTTTCAAAATGATTACCTATCACTGAAATCCGGTTTTTCTTTCCCCTGATGGAATCCACGTTTCAAATTGTTTAATGCTGCCAAACCGCTTTTCAAGCCTACATCAGGTAATTTCAACATCCATTCTTCTCGAATATTTTGATTACTGCTTGAAGAGTTTATTCCATCTATAGCAGCCATTTTCAGCTCTAATGCTCGTTGTTCCAATTCGAGTTGTGTTTTTGTCATTTCAAGTTCATTGGTTACTGGCAATGGGCCATAAGAACCTTGCAAATTATCATCTTCGGTTTGAGATTTGCTAAGTTCTGGTAATTCTTGAGATAAATTTTTTTCAGGCATATTTCCGAAAAGTTCCTTCGGAATCATGGGACCAATAATTGACGGTTTTTCAAATTCTTTGTTTTTATTTAACAAATGTAGGGGCAGAGCGGGACCAAACATATCAATTTTTTCACTAGTACTGGCGATTTCTTCCAATTTTCTTGGCGGCACAATTGATTTTTGAATCTGCACATCATCTTCATCTGAACTTTTTGTTCTTTCTTTACGTGAACGTTTCTTCTTAACTTTGCAACTCTTTTTCTTTTTTTCTTTATGTTTTTTCTCCGATTTCTTTTTTAGTTTTTTGTGTAATTTCCTGCGGCTTTTTTCTTGGTCAGATAATGTGTGAGATGAACTATCAGAAAGTGTTTCACTCGTCATACTGCGATCTTAACTTCTTGTAACTTTTCTTTACGTGAAAAATTACTGGATTTATAACTAAAAAAAGAAAAACTATTGGTAAGTTATTTGGTTTATAAGGTCCTACTTTTATTTATATTATTAATAGTTTACAAGATAAGTACATATGTACTGTTTCTTCTCACATAGTATGTCTTCCCATTCTTCCTCTTTTTCCTCGTCTTCCTCTTTCGTTTTCGTACAAGCCAACTAATTTCAAAAATAAAGATTCAGTTAAGACTCGGAACTCAGCCGAAGCCGATGTCTTTTAATTTTCGCTCGGTCGTGATAAAATTCGCTATTAATTTTTTGGGAATTTATTTCATTTTGTGACTGATTTAAGTTAAGTGCATGGGTTTCATAAAAATAACAAAAAAACATTGTATAATATATACATATTGTATTAGAAAGGTCGGAACCAAAATGTAAAATGGATCATTTTTGTAATGTTTGTGGACGTTTCATAGCAAGCGATGAAAAATGTGGCAATGCGATTGATTTTGTTTGGAAGCCTATAAACAGAATTTCTTGCAAGAGTTTATCACTGACGTAAAGCATGTCCCTAAATAATTTTGCTTTAGTTGCTATTCAACTCTTATGCAATAGAAAAGTGGAAAGAAGAAGAAGGCTATGCCATTTGGTATACCAATGATGTGGTTAGACAACAGCTCACATCAAGAAGAAAATTGCTATGGATGCATCAACTATCATAAAACTTTGAATAGAAGGAAAGCAAAGAATAAAACTTATGTAGCAGTGCCAAGTGTCCAATTACCGTTACCGCACTCAGAATTCGATCCAGTACCAACATACCGAAGTATTGATCTTCAAACAGATATCATCTTATGAAACATCAAAGGACCCAATCCTAGTGACACAAAACCAATTGGATGGAATTGTTGCAAATTTGTGTTTGGCTCAGAAACAATCAGAGCTATTGGCTTCATTTTTGAAAGGAAATAATTTGCTGGCGAAAGGTATCAAAGTAACAGCAACGAAAGTAACAGACGAAATTATCGACCTTTCTGATGATGATGACGATGACCAAGATATTAGAGAGAGCAGTGATGTTGATCCACAGCCGCCTGCTAAACGGCAACTGGCCAAACCATTAATTTAATTTTTTTTTTAAATTTTTTTACTTAAAACTTTTCCTAACTAACATTTCAAAATTATATTTTTTCCATATTTTTATATTTTTTTTCAATGTTTCTTCAAACCCAACACTGAACAAATTTGGTACATAAGAAATGAGAAGTAAATTAATATTAAGCTGGAAAACGCAAGTTTTGAAATATGATTTTTTTTGTTTTCAAATGAAATTTATTGAAGAAACTGAGAAGCATATTATAGATCAAACAGAAACCAAAAAAGACTTAGTTTTGTGGAAAATATTTTCAAAAAGCGTGAAAAACAAATAACACTAGTTTACACTGAAAATGTACACTTGACGAGAGGTGATTTTCCTTATGTATTTTCTTTCGCTGAATTCGAAAATCAATGTTAAATTTTTTTTTATGGACCAGTTTTTGAGATATTGTGATTTTTTCAGTTTTTCGATCTTTTTTCACTTGACCTATCATATCTCGAGCTAGAACTGTCCGATTGGGTCGTTCTTGGTATTCAAATAAAAGGTATTGAGTTGACAAATAAATATGTATAATCGGATCTTTAATTGGTATAGCGGTTCAAAATATATCGATGAAAATAGGGCACATTTTCAAAAAAATTACATTTTACAGTGATTATATGCTGACAGAAAAGTACAAATCGTTCAAAAATCGTCGGGTTTCTGTTCATGTACGTAAAGATAATACTTTTACGTAAGAACTAAGACCAACTAGAAGAAAATCGACCGAAAAATTAAAAATTTATAAGCAATGGATTGAATAAATCCAAAGTAAAAATACATAAAAATAACAAATAACACAGGTCAACAAAATGAAATTTATTATGTAAGGTCAAAGGTTTCATAGTCAATTTGTATATACTAATAACACTAGTTTACACTGAAAATGTACACTTGACGAGAGGTGATTTTCCTTATGTATTTTCTTTCGCTGAATTCGAAAATCAATGTTAAATTTTTTTTTATGGACCAGTTTTTGAGATATTGTGATTTTTTCAGTTTTTCGATCTTTTTTCACTTGACCTATCATATCTCGAGCTAGAACTGTCCGATTGGGTCGTTCTTGGTATTCAAATAAAAGGTATTGAGTTGACAAATAAATATGTATAATCGGATCTTTAATTGGTATAGCGGTTCAAAATATATCGATGAAAATAGGGCACATTTTCAAAAAAATTACATTTTACAGTGATTATATGCTGACAGAAAAGTACAAATCGTTCAAAAATCGTCGGGTTTCTGTTCATGTACGTAAAGATAATACTTTTACGTAAGAACTAAGACCAACTAGAAGAAAATCGACCGAAAAATTAAAAATTTATAAGCAATGGATTGAATAAATCCAAAGTAAAAATACATAAAAATAACAAATAACACAGGTCAACAAAATGAAATTTATTATGTAAGGTCAAAGGTTTCATAGTCAATTTGTATATACTAAGTACTGAGTATCAATCCCTTTAAATTAGTTTTTTTGAATTGGCTCTGTATCTCGAGATTTTCCGTTATAAAAAAAATCGGATGCTGTATCACATAATTTGCATTAAATCGAGAACCAGTTCTTCAATTCAATAACAAATTACACCGACGGATAGGAAACAAATTGACCTTTAAATTACGTCTTCATGAATTTTTTAACAGTCTTACAGTTTCAGAGATATTCAGAAAGTTTTATACAAAAAAATAAAATTTTTCAAAAAAATTTAGAAAATCGTTTGTTTCTTAAAAGACTCATTAAAATTTTAAACTGAGGAAAACTTTATATTTTATTACTAATTGTGATACATTTATATGTTATAAATAAAACGAGCCAAATTTATTAAAAATCATTCCATTAATTCTGAATTTATTCACAATTAAGTGCTAGCATACGTGTATATTTTACGAAATTTTTTAATTTATATTTATTTTATTATTATTATTTTATTCTTTAAAATATACTCGTATGGTAGCACTTAATTGTGAATAAATTCAGAATTAATGGAATGATTTTTAATAAATTTGGCTCGTTTTATTTATAACATATAAATGTATCACAGTTAGTAATAAAATATAAAGTTTTCCTCAGTTTAAAATTTTAATGAATCTTTTAAGAAACAAACGATTTTCTAAATTTAAAAAAAAAATTTATTTTTTTTTATAAAACTTTCGGAATATCTCTGAAACTATAAGACTGTTAAAAAAATTCATATAGCCGTAATTTAAAGGTCAATTTGTTTCCTATCCGTCGGTGTAATTTGTTATTGAATTGAAGAACTGGTTCTCGATTTAATGCAAATTATGTGATACAGCATCCGATTTTTTTTATAACGGAAAATCTCGAGATACAGAGCCAATTCAAAAAAACTAATTTAAAGGGATTGATACTCAGTACTTAGTATATACAAATTGACTATGAAACCTTTGACCTTACATAATAAATTTCATTTTGTTGACCTGTGTTATTTGTTATTTTTATGTATTTTTACTTTGGATTTATTCAATCCATTGCTTATAACTTTTTAATTTTTCGGTCGATTTTCTTCTAGTTGGTCTTAGTTCTTACGTAAAAGTATTATCTTTACGTACATGAACAGAAACCCGACGATTTTTGAACGATTTGTACTTTTCTGTCAGCATATAATCACTGTAAAATGTAATTTTTTTGAAAATGTGCCCTATTTTCATCGATATATTTTGAACCGCTATACCAATTAAAGATCCGATTATACATATTTAATTGTCATCTCAATACCTTTCATTTGAATACCAAGAACGACCCAATCGCACAGTTCTAGCTCGAGATATGATAGGTCAAGTGAAAAAAGGTCGAAAAACTGAAAAAATCACAATATCTCAAAAACTGCTCCATAAAAAAAATTTTAACATTGATTTTCGAACTCAGCGGAAGAAAATACATAAGGAATTTTATATCTGATCAAATGTACATGAAAAAAATTTTATTTTGTAAACTAGTGTAATTTTTCCAACATTTTGCTTCATAAGCACCACAAAAATTTTCTGTCAATTTAAAAAAAAAATTTTATTGTTGCACAGGTCTCTAGCAATAATTTGGCTTTTACAGATTTAAAAAATATCAATTAGTCGACGAGTTATAGCAAAAAAACCATATAAACAATAACGATTAATAAACGATTAAAAAAAATTCTAACTAACATAAACAAACGCCGCGATACAGGTCTTCTAATTTATCCTCTATTTGCACCCCTCACTCTCAGAATCGACCTAACTTTTGCTAACCTTTGTTTCAAAGTGTTATTTTATTATTATTAAAGCATTCTGGGGAGGGAACTATTTATCTATGAAAACTTAACTGAAATTTATAATTTTTATTGCTTGTTTTATGAAATTAGCTTAAATTAATTTCTAAAATTTTAAATTTTAACGGTATGCAACAAGTTTTTCGTAAAGCTTACAAGATATAATTAAATACTACATATTAGGATATCAACTTAGTACATACAGTAAATTATTAATATACAACATTAGTGTTATTAAATACTAATATAAAAAGTTTTAGTTTTGAAATACAAAAATGTATTACATACATATCTATATGTTATATTTTTTTCATGTTCGGTTAAGTATACTTATAGTTATAACTTTGGAAAACTTCGAATTGCAGTTTTTGTAAAGTTTTAAATGGAAATGTGAATAGTTTTGTTAGTAGAAGTTCAAAAATATGCATTCCATTAATCGTGATATTTTGGTCGGTTTTAAAACGACTATAATTACTAAGTAACTAAAGTTCCAATATGACGATTTCGGGGGGAGGAAAGTAATTTGCGGAATTTCAATCTATCAGAAGTAATTGATATTGATAGCCTTATATAGCCAATAAAAATTTAAATTATATATATATGTATACATCAAACAAAATTTTAAAAGTGCGTAATGCAGTTGCATCTTTGAAGTAGTCATGCCGGTGTTTATTTTTGGCTTTTGAGTATTTTCCGATCTGGCTATTTGGCATTGGTACTGTGTTACGGTTCTTTGTGGCTTTTGCAATAGGCATATACTAACACATGTTAAAGTAAACTTACTGCATAAATTTTGTGAATTCTTGCTTACTCAGAAAAAAAATTATTTAAAATTTAATTTCAACTCAAGTAGTTTTAACAAATTCAGTATAAATAGCTAGAAAATTGTTCGGTTCGTTGTAGACCCGACAGATTCGCTTACATACGAGTATCTTCACAAGAGTTAACAATCAGTATTTTTTATTGAAGGACATTAATTAGCCTTATTCAGCTTTAGAAACGAAAATAGTTTAAGAACATTATCGGCCCTATGTATAAGCAAAAATTGGCATGAAGTTAGCATAAGTGACGAAATTGAAATAGGTGTTAACGAGTTCCTCCATACAATTTGACATTAAGAATGGTCGCATTGCCTAATTTTAATCCATCTCTAAGTCCTAGCATGATTTTTAATGTAAAGTTTCATGGCAAAACTCTTTAAGATCATGTTCAATTTTGTCACTTATGCTAACTTCATGTCAATTTTTGCTTATACATAGGGCCTTTAGTGTTTTCTAAAATATCTGCAAATTTAGTTATCAAAGGTTTTCATAGCTTTACGATAACTATAAACAGCAGACTTAAGTAAACCGGCGCTAGGAATGTTCTTTAAAGATTGCTTTATACTACTGCGCCAAACAATATCATTCACCGATACTTGAACAATTTTATGGAGGTTTTTCAATGCTGCTAAATTTTGTATAATATCTATATAACTGCCAGTGAAGGCAGCATTACGTATGAGACGTCGTCGCAATTCTGCTGGAGCTTGTCGCAAATGACATTCCAGAGCATGTTCAGATTTATCCTGTTCAAACTGCGTTACAATGCGGTCGGAACCTTTTTCTTTGGCCGCAAAGTCAACTGCCACGTATTCAGCTAACTCTTTCATCACCGGTGCATACAGTTCAAAAAAGTATTTTTCCTGAGCTTTTACGATGTTCGCCACTTTACTTTTACTCTCACCAAAGATCATTCGAAAGTCACCTTTATAACTGAGACTACATATAGTGTGAAACAGCTGAAATGAAGAAAATCTCTCAGGGAGTAAAAGCAAAGCTACTAGAAAAGCATTTCGCAAATTCACGGCTAATGCTGCTTTTAGTTCTTTGTCATCATCCGGTCGCACTACATCTTGCACAGGTTTTTGCAAGCGTCCAGCCACGTAAAGATGCTTCCATTCTAGTAGATCTTGTAGCATTTGTTCCTTTGATATAACACCGTATTTAACATGAACTCCCAAGTCGGTTAAGGGGACTAAGGTATTGAAATATATGCCAGCACCTAAATTCTCTTGATAATTCATAATAAATTTGGGTCCCAAGTGCCTCATCGCCGAATAATGGCTTTCATGTCGACTTAGATTTTCAGCATGCCAACCTAAAGGATCACGTACACAAAATATCAAATCGATAACACAGTCCATTTGCTTTCCAACTTTGGCATAACCAACTTGCTGTTTGACAGCGGAACCATAGGCAAATACGTAAGATAATCCACCCCGTGGAAATCGCACCAATATATCTTTTAATAAACACATTCTTAGAAATACCTGATTTTTTCTTTCAAATTGTAAAGGTATTTGCCGGATACTGTATTTTACTTGACTCCTTAAAATTCACGGAGGATATTTTCTGTAATTGATGAAAACATAACAACAACAACAAAAGTCGAGTGCACTAACATACCCTACAAGGCAAGGTGTATTTAAACAGGTGGCAGCGTTACTTCAGCTGATAATTTTTTGCTCTATGTGCCTTGTAGCTAACGAATGTCAAAAACTTCGTTTTGTTTTGGTTTTGGTACAATTATTTTTGTGCTTTTGACATTCTTCGGTTCTTTACACAGCTATGGTTGCCGTATTTTTGTATAACAAATCCTTACGCAGTCACCCATGGTGTAATTATACAGGTGACTGCGTACCAAAACAAAACGAAGTTTTTGACATTCGTTAGCTACAAAGTACATAGAGCAAAAAATTATCAGCTGAAGTAACGCTGCCACCTGTTTAAATACACCTTGCAGTCACCTGTATAATTACACCATGCTACAAGGCATCTCTATGAATATAACATATAGTTGAACTGCTCACTCTAGTGATTTTTAGTAATCAATGATAGCATAAAAATTACTCAAGTTTGACTGATCATAATTGAATAATATATCCCCCACAATTGAGCAATCAGGCATGATTGATATACTGACAATAAATATAATTTTTATTATTTTAATTATTTTTCTTTTATTATAAAAATTCACTTAAAAGTATAAAAGCACATAAAATATTTGAAACGAAAGATATAGTTCAGCAAAAACAGAATAACCTAGGCGGTATCTAGCCCTCTTCACACCTTTTAATCTCCAACGCATCTTGCTTTTAACAAATATCTAAAATTTTGAAAACAAATGCATTAAATTAAATTTTGTAAATTTCTCTTTTCACTTTTTACTTATCTTTTATTTTAGCATTTATAAATTTTAATTTTCGCAGACAATGAATTGTATTTCTTTTTTTAATAAAACTCGATGTTTTAAAAGTTTTGGCATATGTACATTAGATGTCCCACTCTAATATATATGCTAGAGTGGGGCAGCTATAATTAATAAATAAATCCATCAAAACTTCCGATCAAATGACTAGTCAATTGACTGTCAGTATTGAATTCAATGTAAAATTAGTGCAAATGTGTTAGTGAACAAATCTTGTTTGTGTTAGTTTCAGTCATTCATTTCTTGTAGGGTAGCGATTTCTGTATGAAATTGAGCGATTTTAACAGTGAAACTAAAAAATGTTATTACAGTAACTCTGTATTTTTTATACACAGTTCCTGAGAGAACGTTTTTTAGTACATGTGACATCGATGCTTGATGGAAAATCAAAAAATTTGGACTTTCGGCATGCTTGCTGTCACATTACTGTCCATTGTGGACGGTTGACAAAAAAAAATAAAATTAAAAGGAGAAAAACATAAATTTGACTGGTTAAGAAAAAGGAAGTGTGAGAACTTTTTAATTTTCCTTTTCCCTTTTTTTGTAAGCAGTTCTGCCATTATTGTTATTAAATTTCTTTATTTAGACATTTTTATAAATTTTTATTAAGCAAACGAACATCACAAACAACAAACACATGTACACGAACTTGACAGCAAGCATTTTGATCTTGTCCAAAGCCCTTAATACCTTTTTTTGGTTTTGACACTTATACCTCCTTGCTTTCGGTCACTTGTGTGTTCACATTTTTCTTAAGTGACTGTGTCTACTGGGATAATTTTCAGTGATTGAATTTGATAGCATTTAACTAGCATTTTTGAAACATCTGGCCACTTTATTTGCTGTGCTAGACAGGAAAGAACAAGCATTGTCATTAGCTAAATTGTGTTTTTCATTTCACCACGCCATTTGATTTCTGAATATCGTATATTTGTTCTATAAAAATTAATATTTTTGCAACAAATCGTTAAGAACATAACCATAATGGAAGGAAATACAAATCCAACAACAAGCGCTGACAAAAAAGATAAAGAAAAGCAAAAGGTTACACCCATAGGAAAGTTTGAAAGCATTGAACAGTTTACTAAGGTAAAGGAATTGCATAAAAATGTTTTCGTATGTAGAATTTATTTATATTTTGTAGAAGGGCTTTGCGGAAATAATAGAAGCCACTAAAAGTGCAAATGCTTTTCCACAAGGATCATCCAGAGATCTTTATTGTGCTTATCCCACTTTTGGGCGTGTGATCGATGAACAATCCCACAGAATATTGGGTATAATATCGCACGTGCTAAAATGGCAGAATACCAAAGGCAATATACAACGTCGACAACCTGATGAACAATTCGAAATGCTTTTAGAATGCAACGATGTAATGTTCGAAAGACTTCAATCGAATTTGGATGAGCTGGCCGGTATAAAAAAGAATCCCCAAACTATTGTGGTAGAGTCGCGACTTAGTAGCATACAACATTCGACGCCCGGCAAGGGGGCAGGCAGTTGGAATCTGAAAAAGAATGAAAATAGTCCAACTATTGCAGCGCGATTGATTACTGCCAAAAACATAGCCAGACCACAAGTGAAATTTCAAATACCAGTAGATAATAGTGCCGAAAATCCGTTTGTACCCAGAATAAAAGAAAAACCTAATTCCCTGAAGCCTCTGGCTGTTTTGCCTGAATACGATGACGCCGGCAATATCGTAAGCTATCTACATCCTTATGAATACGAGTTAATGAAGTTTGAAGTTCCAAACAAATTGTTGAAACATCGCCAACCGCAAAAACCAAACGATACTTCTAATACGGAGCTAGTATATGTCGACACGCCTGACAAACTCAAACAAGCACTGGAAGAACTGAGAGAAACTACTGAGCTGGCCGTAGATGTAGAACATCATTCGTATCGAACATTTTTGGGTTTTACATGTTTGGTCCAAATTTCCAGCCGTTCAAAGGATTATATATTCGATGCTTTAGAGTTGAGGGATGAGATGCATTTGCTCAATGAAGTTTTTACGAATCCAAAAATTGTTAAAATTTTTCACGGTGCCGATTTGGATATTGAGTGGCTACAGCGAGATTTGTCGCTATATATTGTCAATATGTTTGACACACACCAGGCTGCAAAAGCTTTAAATTTCGCGCGTCTTTCCTTGGCCTACTTAATGAAGTATTATTGTGATATTGAAATCGACAAAACTTTTCAACTGGCAGATTGGCGTATACGTCCTTTACCAGAACAATTAGTCGCTTACGCGAGGCAAGATACTCATTTTCTAATTTATATCTATGACCGTCTCACGAATGATCTTCTAGACGCATCCAACCAAAAACCGCAATTGCTCCGTTCTATTTATCAGCGGTCCAACGAGATTTGTAAAAAACGTTACAACAAACCAATCATAACTACTGACTGCCACATGGACCTCTACCGCAAGTCGAAGAGGATATTTGACAATCGCCAACTCTTTGCTTTTAGCGAAATATTCAAATGGCGAGATTCAATAGCACGTTTGGAAGATGAAAGCTATGGATATGTGTTACCTAATCACATGATGTTGCAAATATCAGAAAGTTTGCCACGTGAAATGCAAGGAATTTTAGCTTGCTGCAATCCCATACCACCATTGGTTAGGCAAAATTTACATGCTCTGCATCAGATTATTTTAAAGGCTCGGGAACAACCTCTTGTTAAACCAATACTTGAAGCTGAAGCTATCCATCGTGTGGCTTATGCAAACGTTATAGATTATAATAGTAAATTACTTTGTCCTCATGATTTATCGCACCACGAGGAATTTAGGGATGATTTGCCAACTTTATTGAGCTTTCGCAAAGAAAATACAAAAATTAGTAATTATATTGAAACATTGACAAATATAAAATTTAAGAAGCCGCTGTTGGCTGTTTTTGATACTCCAGAGAACTCTGAAGAGGTAAGTTGCTTCAAAGTTTATTAGAATATAATTTTAAATTTTTTTAACCATTAAAAAAAAACTATTAAATTCATTGGGATATGAAAAGAGTACCTAAACTTTTCTTTTCGCGGCAATAATCAATAATTTTACTTGGTTTTTTTTCTAATACGGTCCACATATTCAACAATTATTAACTTTTGCATGAATAACTTGTATATTTGAATAATAATCAATCGAATAATGTTTTTATTCGATCAATTATTTTTGAATAATTTTATTGGGAAAAACTCGACTAAACTTCGAATAAAAATTATCTGAAAAAAGCTCTTGAGACAATTCTTATTCGGATTGAACCGATTGACAAGAATATTTATTTCACAAAAAAAAAAAATATATCGTTACTTAAAATGCAACTTAAAATGCACTTCAAGTAACATTTCAAACAAAAGTTGCAAAAAAATTTGCTAATATTCTTATATGTATATCGTTAGCTTAAATGCAAAATGGCGTAACTAACAAAAATATAATTTTACAGGAGAAACAAAAAACTAACCAAAAAACTGGACAAACGTGTAGTTAACTCCCCTTGTTATTTGTTAATAAAAGCGTCATTTTTGATCGCAGAAGTGTAATATTTTGTCGAGACATGTAGTTTAATGGCATTCATAATAATCAATCAAAAACTAGATTTTGAATTTTTTGTTAGTTACGCCTTTTTGCATTTTAGCTCACGATATAAATATTACTAATTAACACGCTGGAGTTTCTAAAAAATCTGATATATCCGCTAGACCGATTTTGAAAATTAATTCACCAATGGAAATCGTCGAATATAGGATATATTTTTGATCAGATTGGGAACCGGTTTTTTACACATAAAAACAAATTTTTGGGCTGGTTAGGGTAATTTTCGTTTCGGATTCGATTGTTTAACCAGGGGGTCTACTGTGTAAGCCGAAACGAAAGAAAAAGCTTTCGAATTTGTATGTTTATAACATATAAATTCGAAAGCATTTTCTTTTGAATCGAATTACAGAGTAGACCCCCAGTTTTGAAACCGGTTTTTATGTGTTTTTTAAATATATCAACACGAGCGGAGCCGCGGGTAAAAGCCAGTTTATATATAAACCACAACACGTTTTTGTGGATTTTATAAAATAAAAACAAATGGAATATACTTTATTCGTTTTCATTTTAGGATGATCAATCAATACGACATCAACTTGCTGAGAAGCAAAAAATTCTCTTACCTTATCAGCGTTATATTGCTGTTTTGCCAACGGTCGAAAGAGAAAAGAGAGAAGAGGCGGCTCGAATAGAGGCTGAAAATAAAAAACGACAGTTATGTCCTGAAGCACCAACCCTCATGCCAGTTGATGTGAACAGTATTAAAAAAGAAGACAACGATTTATATGAAATGCCCATCAAAGAAATGCTAAAGCGTAAATACGAAGAGTCGGTGGCAATTAAGGCAGCCAATGCTGTTTCAGCCAAACGTATTAAAACTGAAGATGAAAATAATATATCAACACCAACAGATGATAAATTGAAATTTGTCAATCTGCCTTCTACTAAAAAAGAACTTAAACAGCAGAATAAACTTAAAAGACGTGCCCAAGATGATTCTTCCAATAATAATAATGACGATCAACAAAAGAATGTTGCTGACAGTGATGAGGCACCCGAAGAAATACCAACCTCTTCAAGACCAGCCAGTGATCAAAATCAAGCTTCTAAGAAGAAATTTAAGAATAAAAATAAAAGAGGCAAATTCAATAACTCGGTCAAAGCTAACCATTCGCAGTCCTCTGACAAACCTGTAGAAACAAATTTCGATTATCAAAAGGTTGATTTTAAGAAATTCCAAGGCGGTGCACAAAAAGCTAAAGGGATAGAATTGAATCCACAATTTCATGGCAAGGTAAAATTTACTCACATAAATAAAATTAATATTGTGCATTTTTTAGTCGTATGTGTATAATTAATTTCTTTTCACTTTATTCATTATTTGTAGGGCAACACAAGCAAAGCGCAAAATAAGAAATTTAATAAACTATTTACATTTTCCAATGTAAAGGCTAAAAAATAAATAACATTAAACCTTTTATGAAGGTAACTCTTTTTTCATAACTTTTTCTAATATAACTAAAATTTCATTTTAATAAATGTACAGTTTAAATAAAATACTGAAATAAATATTATAATTTTTAATATTTTTTGAGAGGATTTTCTTAAAACTATCATATGATGTGCATATCATTTTAAGAAAATGTTTTCAAAAAATTTATAACAAGAAAATAAGTGATATGGATTTAAAGGGCCTAATTCATAAAAAATATTTTGATTTTATAAAAGGTTTATTATTCCATAGAAAATTTGTTTCATAAACCTCTTATTAAACAGAAATATTTTTTATGAATAAGACAGAAAATGTTTAGCCTAACTTATTAATTTATTTTGAAAATTAGCTCAAAATGAACTAAAATTAAAACACAAAACCACTTTAAATTGATATTTTAGGTAAAACTGTAAATGAAAACAATCTCCAGCATTTTGAAAATGGAGACCGCATGCATACTTTATTGGTGTAAAGCAATAAGCTGTTTCGTACAAATGGGAATATTTATGTAAGTTACATTTATCGAAAATTTTAAGTTATGTCTGATTAAATTTTAGCATTAGAAGATTTTTCAGTGTAACACCAAATGTATAATATTTATATGTACGAGTATTTAACATTTGTATTCATTTATCCCACTGTTTGGCAGCAACAATAATTTTAACAATCACGTTTGGCTAGTGCAAACGTACTTATTGCATTGACTTATTAAAATATATAAAAATAATAATAATATTATTGTTCACATCGCACTTTATAAAAATATTTATTTTTTTTATAATTAACTATCTAGCTATCGGCAAGGTTTTAGACAGAAAACGTTTTTAATACAACCTAATTAATATTTAAATAATTGTCTTTTCTGTTTCTTACACTAAAAAGATATGTATGTAATGCTTAAAGTTAAATATTACAAGAAGAAAAATAAGTTTTACAAATTCTTAAACATTTTTTCACCTTCCCGGTCCATACAGTACTCGACTACGGCATAAACGACCAGTAGGCGGCGTTCTACACCACGTTTATGTTTGTCTGTTATAAGTGGATATAAAGCATCAGCTTTTGTTAAGCGATCTATAAGTTCAGTTAGTACGCCACCGGAAAATACTTGTAAACGTTCCCATGTAGAAGCACGTAATCTTGATAAATTACAAAAAAAAAAAAAAAAAAAAAAATTACTATATAAATAGAATAAATAAATAAGGCTAGCAGCGTAAAAGTGGTGTGACACCAAACTATTTAATTATTTAATTGCTCTATTACTTTTCTATATTATGTTCTGAGCAAAAACGATCTTTCAGCTCCATCTTCTTTTGCATACCAAAAGGTGACGGCTCTACCTTTGTATTGACAGTTGGCAATGTAAAGAAATCTATATCAACTGACACCACGCAAGTGGACCAAATACAAAGAATGCTTATGATAAAGGTGTGGCGACCTTCGAAAACAGCTAGTTGTTCCGTTCTGCTAGTGTTTGCAGAATATTTACAATTAACTTTGATGTTATTTGTTCCTTACAGGGCGATAAGAACTTTAGCCTATTCAAATCATCAATATAAAAACAAATAAAGTTACAACAATAATAATTAAACTAACTAAAAATGTGTGTTACATCACTTTTCCGCATGCATGATCTAATCTTTTTTTTCGTTAGAACTTACAAACAGCACTGATAAAGAGGAGCTAAAATATCCAAGTGGTCTTTGTTGGGATTGCCAAATGCTTTTCCATTATCTATTAATACCACACGTTCCTCACGGGTTTCATAATGATGGCGATCTCCATTTTGTATCAAATAGTCAAATATGGCTACGTCTATTAAATCTAGAAGTCTTTCAGTCTCCAATTTACCTTTCAACCCTCTAAAATTGTTATGTTTATTAAATAATAAAACACTAAATGTACATTTTAGTCACTATTGATACTCACTTGCAATAATTCATATCATCTTCCCATGGCGCTCTCTTATCTTCTTTATATGTTCTTTGCCAGGGTGATCGTCTTTTGGCTAACTGACCCGGTATTATATATATTAAAACTCCTTCAATATTGTTATTTTCATCTGCACAGACAGTTTCCTCTTCATTGCAATAATGACATTTGCCGAAGAGACAATACTGTTCGGTACCATTTTCACCTTCTGTGATTGTCATGGTATTTTGCAATTCTGTGTCACCTTTTGCGTAGATGTCATTTTTTAAATTTACCACCCTTCCAACAACTATCGGTGTCCAGCGAAAATCTAAAACTGCGCCCAAATAAAAGGCATACACCTCGGCCACATGACGATCTTTGCCACCATAAACAGGACCTTCGATAACAATGTCGCGTGGATACCATTGAGGCTTGAATATGACTTTTTGTTGACTTGCTAAACGTACTAGTAATTTCAGTTGTGTACCTTTTGCTAAATTGTTGACTTTAGTGATTGGTTCCAAACGCAGTGTTTGCAATAGTTGACCCATGGATGAATCGTACTGTGGATATATTTCATTTTCATGTGGCCACTGTAAGCATATAGAAATAAATAAATAAATTAATATTTCTAATAAGTGTTTTTTTTATATATGAATTTTGGCTTTTTCGAAAATGTTCGATTTTCGAACATATTTCATTCCTTACAATTTAGTTCATGGTAAAATTATGCAGATCAAGTTCAAAATATAATCAGCTCTTAACTTCAAAAATACAAGTCGATTGCTGCCAAGTTGGCTAAAATAATGTGATTGACGAAAACGACGATTCGGCCCTGTTCTGTAAACCGAATCGATTTGAAATCGCTCGATTTTAGAAACCTAACTCAGATAATAGAAATATTTTTTAAAACTTTTTTTTAATTTTTCTATTATATAGATTCTCAAATATCATATCTGAAAGAAAATTATCGTGTATGATTTTAAACACGTCTACAGGATAAATTTACTCGAATTCGGTTTAAAGAACAAGGCCGAATATGAACTTTAACCGAACTTTATTTAACTGCCTTTCACAATGTATGATTAACTTTTAGCCGACACCATTTGATAGAAAATTGTCGGTTAACATACTAATTGTAAGAAAAATATTTAAAAATAAGAAAGAATATTGAGTTAAGTGTTGCAAAAATATAAAAAATACATATTTCACGTTTGTAATTGCACCAATTTTCTCTGTTGATCAGGGGGTCTACTCTCTACATCGAAACGAAAGGAAATGCTTTCGAATTATAATGTTAATAACATACAAATGCGAAAGCATTTTCGTTCGTTTCGAAATACAGAGTAGATCCTCAAGATTTTAGACAACGATTTAGAATATCGATGTTTACAGCCAAATACGTTTTTTGTTGACTTAGATATTTTTGTAAGCAAACAAAAACTACCAACATCGCCAACGGCCGGATGTTAAAATGGAAATCATGGTTTCTGTTAAACGAACCGGGAATTATTTAATTTTTGTTTAAGAATAAAATAATCCTGCATTGTGAAAAGGGCTGTAAGTGTTTTAAAATTTGTTAAAAAAAACAGCTTTGCAATTTTATTTTTGAAAATCTTCGAAATCTACTGGGGCGGAAACGAAATTTTTTACAAAATCTGCTTTAAAGTATATTTAGGAATTACTCACCCAATTAGCGATGTCCCACAGAACGGAAGCATTTTCATACGATGCAGGTTTATAGTTCTTCAGCAATTTATTGCGATACATAAAGAAACGTGGATTACGATTTAAATAAGCAGGTTTCAAATGGCGTATCTTGGAGCGTATAACATTTTCCAATGCGCGTGTACTGGATAGTGGTGCTTCGGTGTTATTTAAATAATACATGAAATAAAAGTTACCACCAATTCCTAAGCAAAAAACGCTCACGAGCGCGATAATAATAACGGTACGCTTATTCATAGTCAGCTGTTACGATAATTTAGGCAGAAGTTGCAATTGTCGTTTGTTATAAAATTCAATAACGTCAACAAAGGTAAATTCAAATTAACGACTGCTATTGTATTTTTATAATTATATGGTTGAATTGCTATTGCACTATTATAATTACGAAGATGCTGTTGTATGTTATTTTGGCGGAAAATAAAATCATGCCGTTGCATGAAAGGCCTCCACAATGATTTTATAGTTTTTGAAAATTTGTTGTTGTTATTATTTGATGTTTTATTATTTTTGTTGTTCGCAAATTTGCTTATATTGTTGATATATTTGTTGTTTGTGTAATTTTTGCAAATCACAAAACTATTATTTATAGTATATTTCGTAAATGATGATGTTGAGGGCCTATTCGTCATTTGAAATGTTTTTGGTGAAAACATGTGCAACAACAAATTGCTATTGGCAGCTTTAGTAGTATTTTTATGTTGTTGCTTTTGTGCGGTTTTAATTATTTTAGTTTGGCTGCGTTGTTCGTCCGTTTGTTTGGTTGGTTGAGCACTAGTTTTTCTTGCTTAATTATTTAAATTAAAAAGACATTTAACAGCTGTTGGCTATTGTTTTAACAAACACAAATATGTATACATACATACATATATATGTACATAAATGCATAAATTTTATCACAAACGCATTTAAAGAAATTTCTCAATTTGCAGCAACAATATTATCTTAATTGTTGTCGTATGCATTATTCACCTTCTTTATACTACTGACTATTTCCGAGCGAGATTGATTAATTTCTCTTGCAAACTTCACGCTAATTACATTGATCTATTGGATTTTAAAATTTCCTGATTTTTTTGGTTTATCCTTTTGTTAAAAAATATTTCAAATTGCATCTTTATTCTCATAAAATATTTTCAGAGTTTGCAATCGTAACTATTTAATTTTTTTGTTATTATTTTACTATTGAAATCATTATTATTATATGGCAAGCTTAATTTCACTGTTAAAATCATTTTAATAAGGAAATAATTATAATTTTATTCTCTTGGATTTGTGTGTTCCTTGTAGGTTTTGACCGGGAATGCTAATGATTTCTGTAACGAATTTTTTGGTTATCTAAAAGAAGAATAGGTAGAAAAAATAGTTTTTTATTTATTTCGTGAATCACATAAAGTATTGACTAAATTATACAATTGTTCAATCCACAATCAACTGTTGATTTTATGATGTTTTAAATGGAAATAGAGTATTTTTGGACATTATGTTATATACTTGGAGTTTAAAAAAAAAATACACATTGCATATTGATAAAAGAGAGTAAAATAAGAAACTTAACAATTTTTTAGTTTTTTCCCCCAAATTTTGATATTTTTATAGTTTTAGCTTATATTTTGGTAATTCCAAAACTTGACTCAGATTTTAGAAACGAAAAATGTTAAATGTTAAGGGCCTTATTTTGTATTTTTTATATGGAAAAAATTTAAATTACAAAAACAAAACACATACAAAATTTGACAACGCTTAGCGTTGTGTTTTACAAAATAAGGCCCTAAATGTTTTTCGGTTTGACAATTTTAAAAAATTGTAACGGGTTTTTGAATTTTTGAATTTTGCAACTTCTGACACTTGCAATATATGTACATACATACATTACAAATTAGTGTTATTTTTTTTACTAGTTTAAACTACTTTTTTTTACGAATTTCGCCATTTCGACAATTTCGGCAGTTTGGAAAATTCGTGCACTATTATTAAAAGCTTTGACACCATATTGAATTTTGTTTGTTTTGGTGATTTCACAAATTTTCATAATTTTTGCAGTTTCATTACTTTTTTTGTCTGTTTGAAATTTTTTAAGTCTGTTTGAGATTTCGAAAAATTTTTGATTTTCCAAATTTTTGCACAATTTTACTAATTATGCGTTGCAAGTGTATAATTATTATTGTACGATTATTATTTCATATACAAACAATAAAAAACAACAAAATATAATCAAGCAAAAAGTAAGATTATATAAAATTTTTCATTCCTGATGCCATTATGCAGCAGTCGGTGAATGATGAAATATACATATGTATACATATGTATGTTCAACGTCTTGTGGTTAATATAGAAATTACGAACAAGAGCTTCCAAATATGTATGAATATTTATAAATATATATATTTGTACTTCAAAATAAATTAAGATAATATTTGTATACTAACATTACAAAACGAAAAGCGAAGTGAAGAGATTTTATTGTCTTTTCAGCTGTACTAGCTACTAAAGAGATGCAAAGCGTATTTATTATTTAATTTTTTAAAAGTTATATTTTGATTTGCTACATCTTAACAAACTACTTAATTAAAAAAAGTACCTGCTTTAAAGTATTCATTTTTGAAACGAACTTTATTAAATTGTATACTTTAATGAAATTTTGAATTATAAGCACTTATACTTTTGTACATTTAAAAAGAAATTCATAATGAACTTGCAGTTTATCATTGCAAAAATCTCTGTTAATTAATTTTATTCTGTACACATTCTATGTTTACGAAATGGGTATTTAAATTCATTTTTAGTTTTCAACTGTAATACATTTAAGAATTTTGTGCATTTATCAAAATCTATATACATAATTTATAAATCACTGTTTCACGTTTATTAATTTTTATATAAATAAGCATTTTTGCAGCAATTTCGAATAAAATATTCTTATACAATTTATGACCGCTCGTTGCAATATTTTTCGAGATACTGAGGCCAGAATGTAAACGAAAATGATTACGACTCCCTTCGATAAGCAACTAACCGTAAGAACTCAAGATCACAAATATAAATGAATATGTCGTAAAGATCTAATAATATTAGAGCCCTTTTTATTAAAAATGTACATATGTATATTGTATGTGTGTATGTTTGTTTTTAAATAAATTGCAAGTGAAAACAACCGAAATACACAAAATAAGCACATGCTAATTAATTATGACACCAACATGCAAATGTTCTATTGTAGTATTGGCCACAAGTTTGGCAGCAATGCGTTCAAAAACGCATTTGTGTTTCCCACCTCTCACACGGATACTAATATAAAATTTGCAAATAAATTGACTTAAATGTTGTAGACACAAAGCATATGCATTTCTCTTTTCCTTGCAAAATTATTTACATGTTTATATATGTATGTATGTATTTTATAAGTACGTACTGTGGACCGCAAAATCATGAATGCTATGCCAGCAATTTTCTAGTTTAAATGCATTGGTACATAAGTACGTACAATGTGTGGCACCTCATAGATCCATGACGTGATTATGCCAATACTATGAGCAATATTTGTACGTAAACATATTTTACATATTCTTTTGTTTGCATAATTTTTATTTAATTGAAATACATCATTGTACTCTTGCTTTATTACTTGGACGATTAATCTCTAGCGGATCAACACTTTTGCTTAGGCAATCATTACACGATGGCTGAATAGGTCTTCTCATACATTTTAGGCTGTATGAGTAAAGTATTATGTAAATTATTAGCTTGATATATTTATTATTATTTCTTTAATTGCTTTTCTTTTCAATAAATTGCACAAATATTGTAAAATTCATACACCGGTTAAATAAAAATTGAAAACAGTAAACAGCTGTGATTGTTGAAATTCCTTTGTTTACATTTGGTGAGTTTATAGGTTAGTGGTGTGAAGGGTTACCGTTCACCCGACTAAAGTTGCAATTTGACCCTTTTTTAGCGGTCTGCGACTTTTTGTGAGACTTTTTTTGTCACCGACTTTTCCGACTTTTTTTAATTTTGTTGCGACTTTTTACCCTTTTTTGTGAAACTTCTCAAAAAACAGTTAATTTGCAGTAAATTAAAAGTGTTTTGATTATTTTTATCAACAAAAAAAATCGTCAAAATAACCTCGGCAAAATTTAAAAGCAATTCACAGATTATTTTTCATTTGGAAACACTTTTATCACTTTTTTGCAACATGCATGTCATGTATAAAATGTATTCAAGAAATGTTTCATACATTTTCAGTAGAAGTTGCAAAGAATAGTTTTAGCTAAAATCTTCAGGGTACATGAAAACATGTACATACCCAGAAAAAAATTTCATAAAAGGTAATCGGGTTTGGAATGAAGCATTTTTGGTGGAAGCTATTCCTTACTGGATTAACAAGGAGTGAGACTAAAATAATCGATTCTTGAGAAGTACTTACTTTTTTTTATTTGGCAACTTGTTCACGTAATCTATTTAATCTAAAAAAATTATTCTCATCATTTAGCAACTTGTATATAATTTTTTTAAATTTTAGGTTATGCAATTTGTAAGCGAGTAATGAAATTTGGTAATCAGAAAAGTAAGTCATAATATGGTAATGTGTAATTTTTTGCTGGGTACATATATAAACATGTATAATGCAACTGCATGTGTTGTGAAATATGATGAAAATGGATTCTGCAATAAGCTTTTTGTTTTGTTTAAATTGTTTTTTTGTTTTGTTATGCTTTTTATTAATAAAAAACGTTAAAAAAAGAGGTGCAACTTTTATTATCTCAAACGACTTTTTTGTGCGACTTTATTTTAACAAAACGACCTTTTGTGCGACTTTTCTAAAATTCCTAGCGGTAACCCTGGTGGTGTGTATTTTCACTAACTACACCTCGCTGAAAGTTTGTGTTATCGATTATTTCTTTAACTATTCACTATTAAAGCCGTTAACTTATTTAAATATGTTAACAACTAAATTTAAAATTTAAGAAATATTCGTTCATATACACAAACCAGTAACAATGCAAAAATCTTATATATATGCATATACTCATAAATAATGCCCATATATATAAATTTAGTCTTAGAATTTATTCTGTAGATTGTCACTTACGATAAAATTTTACAGTCAGTATTTTAAAAGTTCTCAACAATTTAGCCATTTTGATAATTCTAAATAGCATTTCAACGAAAATTAAAATTGATGTGATTAATATTATTAAATAATAAAAAATAGTACATATGTATATTAAAAAGTTATAAAAATAGTATTTAATATTATTAAAGATTCTTAACTCGTGCGAACCCGGACTTGTTTATGAAAAAATTCAATGATTAAAAAAATTCATAATCCAATTTTTATTTGTCTTGATTATGTGTACATTATTAAGACGTTTTTATATTCTTACATATTTAAACTTCAGACTTAAATTTAAAGTATGCCATTCATTTGTGATAAATTTACAAATCCCGTAATTCAAAAACAAGAATTTATGTATTTCAAGTAAATGCATACAATAAACCTAGTATATTTTTACTTTAGTATTCTAAAAAATACATAATTCTGACCAAAATTTGCATACAAGACCACACTTGAAATACAAATTAATTTTTGTTAGAATACGGCCGTTAGTATTTAATTATTATATATTTGCTCAATAAAGCTCTTATGATGTTTACAAAATTCTTTTTCCCATGAAACGTTTATAAAGCTTTCACGAATTAGATCGTCAATATGAAATAAATAATGCCTGCTTCATAAAAATTAGTTTTGGTTTATAAATTTAAATTTGATCAGAAAATTGTACTACAATATCTACATCGCTTCTAAACTAAAACTATTTTCTATGAATAAATCCTTAGATATTTATCAGATCTCAAATTATGTGCACAATATTGCTTAACTTGAACACCATCTAAAACTCGGTAAAATATATCATACATAAATTGTTTTTACAAAACAAGTTTTTTCACAGATTACCTTTAATATTACTCTCTTGCGTTGTTCAAACATCAAACCATCCAAAATTATGCATCTTATCGCCGTCAAAATGTAATTACAAACAGTCAGTCCGTGTAAGAACTTTGCAAGTAACTAACAAAATCATGCAAACGAAATTGTCGAAAATTATTGATAAATGTAACAGAGATACGAAAAGAAAAGTTAATGCTAATTATTATTATACTAAATAAAAATTAAAAGAAAAAATTAATCTTGCCTTAAAACACGCTTTTTGGCTCTCCTAAAAAATTATTATTTTGTCACTTACAACGTTAGTCGCGTCTAGCCTTAAATTATTTAATATAGTGGTAAACTAAGGAATTTTGCAAAATAACTTAATAACTTACAAAATTTGAAAAGTGGCAACCTTGTTTTCTTGTCCCTGTTCAGTAGTTGAGTGCGTTTGATTAAAGTCGGTCGTGAAATTGTCGTCTGGATTTAAATGCTAGGTAATTTAATAAAATAGTGTTTCATAATTAAAAATAAATGTTTAATTAGTGCATAGTCTTCAAAGTAAATGATTAAAAAAAGTATTCGTCGAAAATTGCAAAGGTATGTAAAAAGAAATGTAGATAATTATAACACGTGAAACCAAACATCTCCAAAGATCGTTTAATTTAACAAAGTCATCAACAATTTTTCTTTTATTTCTTTAATTGCTTTTCTATTCAATAAATTGCACAAATCGTCATGTGAGAACTTAAGTGTCCAATATCCAATAGTTTATAATGGCGTATTGGACACTTAAGTTCTTCCATGACGAAATATTGTTAAATTCATACACCGGTTAAATAAAAATTGAAAACAGTAAACAGCTGTGATTGTTGAAATTCCTTTGTTTACATTTGGTGAGTTTATAAGTTAGTGGTGTGTATTTTCACTAACTACACCTCGCTGAAAGTTTGTGCTATCGATTATTTCTTTAACTCTTCACTATTAAAGCCGTTAACTTATTTAAATATGTTAACAACTAAATTTAAAATTTAAAAAATATTCGTTCATATACACAAACCAGTAACACTGCAAAAATCTTATATATATGCATATACTCATAAACAATGCCCATATATATAAATTTAGTCTTAGAATTAATTCTGTAGATTGTCACTTACGATAAAATTTTATAGTCAGTATTTTAAAAGTTCTCAACAATTTAGCCATTTTGATAATTCTAAATAGCATTTCAACGAAAATTAAAATTGATGTGATTAATATTATTAAATAATAAAAAATAGTACATATGTATATTAAAAAGTTATAAAAATAGTATTTAATATTACATATTAAAGATTCTTAACTCGTGCGAACCCAGACTTGCTTATGAAAAAATTCAATGATTAAAAAAATTCATAATCCAATTTTTATTTGTCTTGATTATGTGTACATTATTAAGACGTTTTTATATTCTTACATATTTAAACTTCAGACTTAAATTTAAAGTATGCCATTCATTTGTGATAAATTTACAAATCCCGTAATTCAAAAACAAGAATTTATATATTTCAAGTAAATGCATACAATAAACCTAGTATATTTTTACTTTAGTATTCTAAAAAATACATAATTCTGACCAAAATTTGCATACAAGACCACACTTGAAATACAAATTAATTTTTGTTAGAATACGGCCGTTAGTATTTAATTATTATATATTTGCTCAATAAAGCTCTTATGATGTTTACAAAATTCTTTTTCCCATGAAACGTTTATAAAGCTTTCACGAATTAGATCGTCAATATGAAATAAATAATGCCTGCTTCATAAAAATTAGTTTTGGTTTATAAATTTAAATTTGATCAGAAAATTGTACTACAATATCTACATCGCTTCTAAACTAAAACTATTTTCTATGAATAAATCCTTAGATATTTATCAGATCTCAAATTATGTGCACAATATTGCTTAACTTGAACACCATCTAAAACTCGGTAAAATATATCATACATAAATTGTTTTTACAAAACAAGTTTTTTCACAGATTACCTTTAATATTACTCTCTTGCGTTGTTCAAACATCAAACCATCCAAAATTATGCATCTTATCGCCGTCAAAATGTAATTACAAACAGTCAGTCCGTGTAAGAACTTTGCAAGTAACTAACAAAATCATGCAAACGAAATTGTCGAAAATTATTGATAAATGTAACAGAGATACGAAAAGAAAAGTTAATGCTAATTATTATTATACTAAATAAAAATTAAAAGAAAAAATTAATCTTGCCTTAAAACACGCTTTTTGGCTCTCCTAAAAAATTATTATTTTGTCACTTACAACGTTAGTCGCGTCTAGCCTTAAATTATTTAATATAGTGGTAAACTAAGGAATTTTGCAAAATAACTTAATAACTTACAAAATTTGAAAAGTGGCAACCTTGTTTTCTTGTCCCTGTTCAGTAGTTGAGTGCGTTTGATTAAAGTCGGTCGTGAAATTGTCGTCTGGATTTAAATGCTAGGTAATTTAATAAAATAGTGTTTCATAATTAAAAATAAATGTTTAATTAGTGCATAGTCTTCAAAGTAAATGATTAAAAAAAGTATTCGTCGAAAATTGCAAAGGTATGTAAAAAGAAATGTAGATAATTATAACACGTGAAACCAAACATCTCCAAAGATCGTTTAATTTAACAAAGTCATCAACAATTTTTCTTTTATTTCTTTAATTGCTTTTCTATTCAATAAATTGCACAAATCGTCATGTGAGAACTTAAGTGACCAATATCCAATAGTTTATAATGGCGTATTGGACACTTAAGTTCTTCCATGACGAAATATTGTTAAATTCATACACCGGTTAAATAAAAATTGAAAACAGTAAACAGCTGTGATTGTTGAAATTCCTTTGTTTACATTTGGTGAGTTTATAAGTTAGTGGTGTGTATTTTCACTAACTACACCTCGCTGAAAGTTTGTGCTATCGATTATTTCTTTAACTCTTCACTATTAAAGCCGTTAACTTATTTAAATATGTTAACAACTAAATTTAAAATTTAAAAAATATTCGTTCATATACACAAACCAGTAACACTGCAAAAATCTTATATATATGCATATACTCATAAACAATGCCCATATATATAAATTTAGTCTTAGAATTAATTCTGTAGATTGTCACTTACGATAAAATTTTATAGTCAGTATTTTAAAAGTTCTCAACAATTTAGCCATTTTGATAATTCTAAATAGCATTTCAACGAAAATTAAAATTGATGTGATTAATATTATTAAATAATAAAAAATAGTACATATGTATATTAAAAAGTTATAAAAATAGTATTTAATATTACATATTAAAGATTCTTAACTCGTGCGAACCCGGACTTGTTTATGAAAAAATTCAATGATTAAAAAAATTCATAATCCAATTTTTATTTGTCTTGATTATGTGTACATTATTAAGACGTTTTTATATTCTTACATATTTAAACTTCAGACTTAAATTTAAAGTATGCCATTCATTTGTGATAAATTTACAAATCCCGTAATTCAAAAACAAGAATTTATATATTTCAAGTAAATGCATACAATAAACCTAGTATATTTTTACTTTAGTATTCTAAAAAATACATAATTCTGACCAAAATTTGCATACAAGACCACACTTGAAATACAAATTAATTTTTGTTAGAATACGGCCGTTAGTATTTAATTATTATATATTTGCTCAATAAAGCTCTTATGATGTTTACAAAATTCTTTTTCCCATGAAACGTTTATAAAGCTTTCACGAATTAGATCGTCAATATGAAATAAATAATGCCTGCTTCATAAAAATTAGTTTTGGTTTATAAATTTAAATTTGATCAGAAAATTGTACACAATATCTACATCGCTTCTAAACTAAAACTATTTTCTATGAATAAATCCTTAGATATTTATCAGATCTCAAATTATGTGCACAATATTGCTTAACTTGAACACCATCTAAAACTCGGTAAAATATATCATACATAAATTGTTTTTACAAAACAAGTTTTTTCACAGATTACCTTTAATATTACTCTCTTGCGTTGTTCAAACATCAAACCATCCAAAATTATGCATCTTATCGCCGTCAAAATGTAATTACAAACAGTCAGTCCGTGTAAGAACTTTGCAAGTAACTAACAAAATCATGCAAACGAAATTGTCGAAAATTATTGATAAATGTAACAGAGATACGAAAAGAAAAGTTAATGCTAATTATTATTATACTAAATAAAAATTAAAAGAAAAAATTAATCTTGCTTTAAAACACGCTTTTTGGCTCTCCTAAAAAATTATTATTTTGTCACTTACAACGTTAGTCGCGTCTAGCCTTAAATTATTTAATATAGTGGTAAACTAAGGAATTTTGCAAAATAACTTAATAACTTACAAAATTTGAAAAGTGGCAACCTTGTTTTCTTGTCCCTGTTCAGTAGTTGAGTGCGTTTGATTAAAGTCGGTCGTGAAATTGTCGTCTGGATTTAAATGCTATGTAATTTAATAAAATAGTGTTTCATAATTAAAAATAAATGTTTAATTAGTGCATAGTCTTCAAAGTAAATGATTAAAAAAAGTAGTCGTCGGAAATTGCAAGGGTATGTAAAAAGAAATGTAATTATAACACGTGAAACCAAACATCTCCAAAGATCGTTTAATTTAACAAAGTCATCAACAATTTTTCTTTTATTTCTTTAATTGCTTTTCTATTCAATAAATTGCACAAATCGTCATGTGAGAACTTAAGTGTCCAATATCCAATAGTTTATAATGGAGTATTGGACACTTAAGTTCTCACATGACAAAATATTGTTAAATTCATACACCGGTTAAATAAACACTGAAAACAATAAACAGCTGTGATTGTTAAAATTCTTTTGCTTACATTTGGTGAGTTTATAAGTTAGTGGTGTGTATTTTCACTAACTACACCTCGCTGAAAGTCTGTGTTATCGATTATTTCTTTAACTATTCACTATTAAAGCCGTTAACTTATTTAAATATGTTAACAACTAAATTTAAAATTTAAAAAATATTCATTCATATACACAAAACATTAACACTGCAATAATCTTATATATATGCATATACTCATAAACAATGCACATATATGTATATAAATTTAGTCTTAGAATTTATTATGTAGATTAAATAAATGAATAATAATAATATTAAAATATTTATTTATTTATTTATTGGTCCATACCAAGGTGTATCTAACTAGGTGGCAGCGCTACTTCAGCTGATAATTTTTTGCTCTATGTGCTTTGTAGCTGAAGAATGTCAAAAACTTCGATTTTGTTTTGGTTTTAGTACAATTATTTTTATGCTTTTGACATTCTTCGGTTCTTTACATAGCTATGGTTGCCGTATTTTTGTATAAAAAATCCTTACGCAGTCACCTGTATAATTACACCATGGTCCATACTCTACAAAGTAAATTTGCAGAATATGGTTGCATAAAAATAGAAGGGTTACTAAGACCATATGTCCATGATGTTATTAGCAGTATTCTTAAAATGTTTTTGTGACTGTAGCAACGTGGTTGTCAACGAAATTCAAATATGTTTTACTTATGTATGTATGTAAACTGTCACTTACGATAAAATTTTACAGTCAGTATTTTAAAAGTTCTCAACAATTTAGCCATTTTGATAATTCTCAATTAGGTGTAGGCCCATACAATTTTAATTTCATTAAAAAAGCTATTACCACATGTCGCTTATAATCAAATCAAAAATAAGGCTCGATATATTGCAGTGTATGTCAAAGTTGTGATATTGTCAGTAGCGACTTTCAATATATGATGCAATAATTGTCAACGAATTTTTGTTAACAATTATTGCATACATAAAATGTATAACTCGTTTAAGCTGGTTTTTTTCATACAAAATTCGTACGATAAGCCAACATATTAATTTTAAAAACTGAATATCGTCATAAATTTTTGCCCAAACAACTTATTCATATACATATATCTGTATGTAAAAATATATGTCAATGAATCGATAAAATGTTTTTTTTTTAAATATTCGTTGAAGTCATAGGAAGGTTTTCTTAAAAAGTGGGAAAATTTCGTGAAAAAATTATAATTTTGCCGGAATATCTCAATACACGATAATTATTGATTATATCATATTTAAATAACAACATGTGCTGCAGCAGTAAAGCTTACTCTGATGATACATTTAACTGCAAAAGTTCTTATATAAACATTTCATAAATACAGTGGAGGCTCGAAAAAGTTAAGTCATAGAAAAGTTAAGTATATGGAAAAGTTAAGCAGCTTTTATTCACCATTGGTGACTCCAAAAAGTTAAGAAATTCTCAACTTTTCTGAGAAAATTTTTTTATATATAGTTTTTTTCTCTTTCTAAGATGATCTCAACTTTTGTATGTAAATCCTCAATACATATTTATATATATAGTGAGTCATATACGCCTGTATACATGCAAAAATAAAACCGTTACCGTTATATATATTTTTTTTGTGAATTTTATATGCATAATGTAGTTGCTCTCATCAGTTGGCTGTAAAAGAAATTAGTCGTAGAATTTGTTTTGTTCTGATTGCAACAATGTTAGCAGCAGGGAAGCAAAAAAGGTTGTCAAATACACATACAACCTCTTGAATTTTTCATACTACGGAAAAGTTAAGATTTCGGAAAAGTTCATCACCCCCAAAACAAACTACTTAACTTTTTTGAGCCTCCACTGTACAAGGTATTCTTATTACGAATACATACATGGTATTTTAAGGAAATTTGCAAAATAATATAAACTAAAATTTAGATTCTGGCAACTTTGTTTTCTTGTTCCTGTTCAGTAGTAGAATTCGTTCGCTTCAAATCGGTCGTGAAATTGTGGCCCAAATTTGTAACATATTTAATTATTTATTTAAATAGTGTTCCATAATACAAACAATTTATTTAATAAGATGTATAAGCCCTTAAAGGTAATTATTAAAAATTTTATTTGTCGAAAAGTAGTAAACTAATAAGGAAATATTAAATTATAAAAAGTGCAACTTCATCAAAGATCGTACAATTTAACGAAAGCGTCAATTATTCTTCTTTTATTTTTTGTGTTGATGTTTTTGCGTCAATCGCTTAGTTTTGCTATTGTTTTTTATTCTCGTGTATGATTTTGTTTGTATGCTCTCCTTAGTATGACGTCATAAAGATGTGCAGTGTTTTGTTTATTTGATTGTTGTTGTTGGTTGTACAAGAGGTGGGCGTTATTGCAATGAATGTGAGAAATATTATGGCGCCAAGAACGAAGAAATGAGAAAACAAGCCAGAGTTGTCAAGATGGTGTTTGTTTTTGTTAAAAAATGTGTTTTGCAGAAAATAAGTTTTACGTTTTAAATTTACATACAACTTAGTCAAGAAAACGTGAAATATTTGCACAACTATTTTTACTTCATAAACTCCAAATACGCATTATAACAAAGTATTAACAACTTCATAACATTTTCCTTGAAACCACAGACTTTTTTGAATATAAAGTAAAAAAATTTGACTATAATATTGTTGAGTTTAATGTACATAGGTACATACTGTTGAAGTTAAATCCATTCTTACTAAAGTTAATAATGAAATAATTGCTATTGTTCTTTTACATAAATTTGTGATTTGTTATTTATCCACATATGTGTGTATGTAAGTAAAAAATGTGTATATCGTTGGCTTGGTTGTTAAACATGCTAAGTCCTTTTTTTGTAATTTTTCAGTAGGGACAAAAACCGTCTAAATTTAATGAAATTAAATGTGTGTGAGGACTGCGAAATTATTAATTTTATTATTTTAAATTAACACAAAATGTGTTAAGTAAATGCAAATAAACTTCCTGCAGATTGTTTTTCGATGGACTTGACAGGGTTTTTTTTATTTTTTCTAGACTTAACATATTTGCTTACCACGGCATAACAATAAGAAACAAACACATAACGATATTTTAATTTTTGGAAATGATGTGTTTTGAGTTACACTAGCATTCTACATAAAAACTCACTTTGCATAAAAAGTGGACTTAGCATATTTGCCGACTAAGCCAACGATATGTAATTTAATTAAATAAATTTTTTTAAGTTTTTTTCATACAAATAAATGTGGTAGCATTATCGCAAATGTATGTCATTTCCAAACTAAAGTCACATTTTTATATTTACGGTGTTGTAAACACTAGTGGCCTTATGTATAAGAAAATATTGTCATGAAGTTAGGAAAAGTGACGAATTTGAATTGTGTTAACGAGTTGCTCCATACAATATGATATTAAAAATGGGAGCATTGCGTAGTTTTAACTTACTACTAACTCCTAGTGAAATTTTTAATGTGAAGTTTTATGGCAAAGCTATTTAAGATCATGTTTAATTTTGCCACTTATACTAACTTCATGCCAGCTTTTTCTTATACATAATGGCCTAGATATTCATTAAATACAATAAGAATATTCCAGCAATATTTAAATAAATCTCCTTAATCAATCAACTTTCTTACTTTTATTTTAATGTTCCTCTAACGAGGGTCAACTAAAAATGTTGCAATTTTAACATTTTGCAACAAAACGATACACAGTGGTCATATGTACTAATAAAATGGTATAGTATGTATGTACATCATTTTCTCTACTCTTATGCAAAAACAAATAAATCTGTATACTTCTTTCTGATATAAGAGTATGTATGTACATATTTACATATGTGAAAAAAAGAATATTTATTTGCCTCTGCTGAAGACTTGTAAATTTTGAGTTGACTCCCTTTAGAGGAACAAGTACGATATGAAGGTCAGATTAATTCCTGTATATAGTTGAAAAATAAACCTAAGCATAATATTTTCTATGTGACCTTAGATCTATTTATAATAAATTTCAATATCTTTTGTAGTATATAGTACATATGTATACGTAATAAAGTTATAATATTTTGATTGTTAAATTAAGCGATAAGAAATGTTGAATGGAAAATTTTCTTCTAAATGAAAAGTATGTAGATAATATTTTCAAAGAAATTTAACAAGATTTCGGTGCTAAAGAAAATGGTTTATTGATGATATGCACATACATATGTATGTATATTGTGTTAGTTAAAAAATGCAACTATATTTTCTTTTCAGCTCTTATTATAATATAATATAAAATTATGGAGGGTGTTTTTTGAAAAAGTTTCTTGACATACATACCTACTATGATGATAGTTTTGTAATTCTGAACAATCAATTGAGAGTTTGTCTATAACCATTGGGGGTTTGGAAGCTTTTAGGAATTGTCGTTGAAGCTTGAGCAGCGATGAAATGCATCTAGCCATTTTTAGCCAACATTCAAATAAATTTTGTTTGCATCAAAATACAATTTGAAAAAATAAATACACAAGAAATATAATATATATAATAAATATAATAATATAAAATTATGGAGGGTGTTTTTTGAAAAAGTTTCTTGACATACATACCTACTATGATGGTAGTTTTGTAATTCTGAACAATCAATTGAGAGTTTGTCTATAACCATTGGGGGTTTGGAAGCTTTTAGGAATTGTCGTTGAAGCTTGAGCAGCGATGAAATGCATCTAGCCATTTTTAGCCAACATTCAAATAAATTTTGTTTGCATCAAAATACAATTTGAAAAAATAAATACACAAGAAATAAACATCAGATAATGAGACAATTTAAGTTTGCACAGTTAACGTAAATTCAGACTAAGGCCCAGTTTATATCTGGTACACATGTGCCCAAAAAAGCGTAACCACTAATTACTAATGAAAAACTGTTTAATTCAGGCAGATATTTATTAAGCTAAACAGTTTTATACATAACTAATAGATAATTTTGTAGAATCCAACGTGATTGGAAACTGTTTAAATCAATAAATACAACATGTCTGAACCAAACAGTTTTTCATTAGTAATTAGTGCTTACGCTTTTTTTAAAATAAAAACGTTAGGTATAAGTTTACACATACATATGTATTCATGTATGTATGTATGTATATGTACATAAAATTATAAAAATGTACACAATATATCTATGTAAACGTATTTTGAGGAAATTTGCAAAATAATTAAAAAATTTACGAAATTCAGAATATGGCAACTTTGTTTTCTTATTCCTGTTCAGTTGTTGAATTCGTTTGCTTCCAAACGGTCGTGAAATTGTGGTCTATGATTAATTACTTGATAATTTAATTAAATAGTGTTCTATAATACAAAAAATATGTATCATTAGATACAGTAGTCCTCAAATGTAATTATTAAAAAGTTTATTTGTCGGAAAAAATGAAAATAAACCAGGAAATACATAGGTATGTATGTATGTAGATTATAAAATTATGTATAACAAAGTAAAACTTTTTCAATGTTCGTTCAATTTAGCGAAGACATCCATCATTCTTCGTTTATTTGATGTTCATTGCGCTGATTTACACGGGATTAATTGTGCTGGCATAACATGCCAGTTTGTGGGTGAGAGAGGCAAAGAGAGGGGTTTTGTGTTTGGCATAATTTTTCAACCAGCTACAACCCCGCATTAGCAGCACAAAACCAATACACACACAACTTAGAAAACTGCAAATGTTAAATGAATACGAAAAACACTAACACACACAAAGCTGTGTATACGTATACATTTTTATGCAGGATAAATTAGTCTCGTGTATTCTTAAAAAAACAAAAATTGTGCTGCATAAAAATTAGTCTCGTGTAAACTACCTCATTTGTTTGTATGTATCAACGATTTAGTCTTGCCATAGTTTTTTTTCGGTTATGATTTTGTTTGCATGCTAGCTCGCCTTATAGTGACGTCATAAAAATAAGCACTGTTTCTACCCCTTTTACACACGGAAAGTTTACTTTGCAAAGTCTTATGGCCTATTTCCCACCTGCGAAATAAAACGTTCGACTTAAAATTTATATTGAGAACAACAATAAAATATGAAAATTTGTTTTTGTTTTCAATAAAAATTTTAAGTCGAACGTTTTCTTTCGCAGGTGGGAAATATGCCATTAATTCGGTTGTGTGAAAGACAGCGGTAGAAGTACAGTCTCTTTTTGTCTTTCTCCCAGCTGAATTCAGACTTTGCAAAGTAAACTTTGCGTGTGGAAAATGGGTGTTAGTTTCTTTTATTATGTTGTCCGTGGTATAAAAGGTGGGTGTTATTGAAACTAATTGCCATGCACTGTTGCCAGATTTGACGATCCAAAATCGTAATTTTGACGATTTTGGATGCCAAAAATAGCATTTTGACGACTGGTCGATTTTCGCCATCAATTTGACGATTTTAAATAATTATAAATTAACACATTTTTTCAGAACTATAAAACAATTTTGAACTTGACCAAGAACTTGACAGCTTTTGCTAGAATATGCAATCAAAATAAGGGGAGCTAAAAAGTTGACGAGTGTGAACCGGAACATTGACTTCACACTTCAACTTTTGTTGATCAACTCGTAATTCAGCTCTAAGAAATCTCTTTTTTTTGCAGCTGATTGGGAGTTGATCAACAAAAGTTGAAGTGTATAAACCGGGATTAACTAAATGTGAATTTATTTTTAATAGGTATTGAAACTTAGTCCCGGTTCACACAGTTCAACTTTTGTTGATCAACTCGTAATTCAGCTGTAAAAAAAAAGAGATATTTGTATTTCCGTCTCCGTCTTTCTTGTGGCTGATTTACGAGTTGACCAGCAAAAGTTGAAGTGTTTGAACTGGGACTTATGGTTTCTTTCAACTCTTATATATAAAAGGCATTGACCGATTTTGATCTCTCATCGCGGATGATGAATTTTTTTAATTTTTAAAAATTTCAACCAGAAAAAAAGTGGTTCATTTTTTTTGGTTCATTGGACCCGTGAATTATGTCATTTTATTAAAATATATTATATAAAGGTTTAAAAATATAAATACATAAGTGTCTATTTATCAAAAATATATTTCCAACGAAAATTGAAATTTATCTGATTAATATTATTAAATAATAAAAAATAGTACATATATTAAAAAGTTATAAAAATAGTATTTAATATTATTAAAGATTCTTAACTCGTGCGAACCCGGACTTGTATATGAAAAAATTCAATGATTAAAAAAATTCATAATCCAATTTTTATTTGTCTTGATTATGTGTACATTATTAAGACGTTTTTATATTCTTACATATTTAAACTTCAGACTTAAATTTAAAGTATGCCATTCATTTGTGATAAATTTACAAATCCCGTAATTCAAAAACAAGAATTTATGTATTTCAAGTAAATGCATACAATAAACCTAGTATATTTTTACTTTAGTATTCTAAAAAATACATAATTCTGACCAAAATTTGCATACAAGACCACACTTGAAATACAAATTAATTTTTGTTAGAATACGGCCGTTAGTATTTAATTATTATATATTTGCTCAATAAAGCTCTTATGATGTTTACAAAATTCTTTTTCCCATGAAACGTTTATAAAGCTTTCACGAATTAGATCGTCAATATGAAATAAATAATGCCTGCTTCATAAAAATTAGTTTTGGTTTATAAATTTAAAATTGATCAGAAAATTGTACTACAATACATCGCTTCTAAACTAAAACTATTTTCTATGAATAAATCCTTAGATATTTATCAGATCTCAAATTATGTGCACAATATTGCTTAACTTGAACACCATCTAAAACTCGGTAAAATATATCATACATAAATTGTTTTTACAAAACAAGTTTTTTCACAGATTACCTTTAATATTACTCTCTTGCGTTGTTCAAACATTAAACCATCCAAAATTATGCATCTTATCGCCGTCAAAATGTAATTACAAACAGTCAGTCCGTGTAAGAACTTTGCAAGTAACTAACAAAATCATGCAAACGAAATTGTCGAAAATTATTGATAAATGTAACAGAGATACGAAAAGAAAAGTTAATGCTAATTATTATTATACTAAATAAAAATTAAAAGAAAAAATTAATCTTGCTTTAAAACACGCTTTTTGGCTCTCCTAAAAAATTATTATTTTGTCACTTACAACGTTAGTCGCGTCTAGCCTTAAATTATTTAATATAGTGGTAAACTAAGGAATTTTGCAAAATAACTTAATAACTTACAAAATTTGAAAAGTGGCAACCTTGTTTTCTTATCCCTGTTCAGTAGTTGAGTGCGTTTGATTAAAGTCGGTCGTGAAATTGTCGTCTGGATTTAAATGCTAAGTAATTTAATAAAATAGTGTTTCATAATTAAAAATAAATGTTTAATTAGTGCATAGTCTTCAAAGTAAATGATTAAAAAAAGTATTCTTCGGAAATTGCAAAGGTATGTAAAAGAAATGTAGATAATTATAACACGTGAAACCAAACATCTCCAAAGATCGTTTAATTTAACAAAGTCATCAATAATTTTTCTTTTATTTCTTTAATTGCTTTTCTATTCAATAAATTGCACAAATCGTCATGTGAGAACTTAAGTGACCAATATCCAATAGTTTATAATGGAGTATTGGACACTTAAGTTCTTCCATGACGAAATATTGTTAAATTCATACACCGGTTAAATAAAAATTGAAAACAGTAAACAGCTGTGATTGTTGAAATTCCTTTGTTTACATTTGGTGAGTTTATAAGTTAGTGATGTGTATTTTCACTAACTACACCTCGCTGAAAGTTTGTGCTATCGATTATTTCTTTAACTCTTCACTATTAAAGCCGTTAACTTATTTAAATATGTTAACAACTAAATTTAAAATTTAAAAAATATTCGTTCATATACACAAACCAGTAACACTGCAAAAATCTTATATACATATATGCATATACTCATAAACAATGCCCATATATATAAATTTAGTCTTAGAATTAATTCTGTAGTTTGTCACTTACGATAAAATTTTATAGTCAGTATTTTAAAGTTCTCAACAATTTAGCCATTTTGATAATTCTCAATAGCATTTCAATGAAAATTAAAATTGATGTGATTAATATTATTAAATAATAAAAAATAGTACATATGTATATTAAAAAGTTATAAAAATAGTATTTAATATTACATATTAAAGATTCTTAACTCGTGCGAACCCGGACTTGTTTATGAAAAAATTCAATGATTAAAAAAATTCATAATCCAATTTTTATTTGTCTTGATTATGTGTACATTATTAAGACGTTTTTATATTCTTACATATTTAAACTTCAGACTTAAATTTAAAGTATGCCATTCATTTGTGATAAATTTACAAATCCCGTAATTCAAAAACAAGAATTTATGTATTTCAAGTAAATGCATACAATAAAGTATATTTTTACTTTAGTATTCTAAAAAATACATAATTCTGACCAAAACTTGCATACAAGACCACACTTGAAATACAAATTAATTTTTGTTAGAATACGGCCGTTAGTATTTAATTATTATATATTTGCTCAATAAAGCTCTTATGATGTTTACAAAATTCTTTTTTCCATGAAACGTTTATAAAGCTTTCACGAATTAGATCGTCAATATGAAATAAATAATGCCTGCTTCATAAAAATTAGTTTTGGTTTATAAATTTAAAATTGATCAGAAAATTGTACTACAATACATCGCTTCTAAACTAAAACTATTTTCTATGAATAAATCCTTAGATATTTATCAGATCTCAAATTATGTGCACAATATTGCTTAACTTGAACACCATCTAAAACTCGGTAAAATATATCATACATAAATTGTTTTTACAAAACAAGTTTTTTCACAGATTACCTTTAATATTACTCTCTTGCGTTGTTCAAACATCAAACCATCCAAAATTATGCATCTTATCGCCGTCAAAATGTAATTACAAACAGTCAGTCCGTGTAAGAACTTTGCAAGTAACTAACAAAATCATGCAAACGAAATTGTCGAAAATTATTGATAAATGTAATTGAGATACGAAAAAAAAGTTAATGCTAATTATTATTATACTAAATAAAAATTAAGAGAAAAAATTAATCTTGCTTTAAAACACGCTTTTTGGCTCTTCTAAAAAATTATTATTTTGTCACTTACAACGTTAGTCGCGTCTAGCCTTAAATTATTTAATATAGTGGTAAACTAAGGAATTTTGCAAAATAACTTAATAACTTACAAAATTTGAAAAGTGGCAACCTTGTTTTCTTGTCCCTGTTCAGTAGTTGAGTGCGTTTGATTAAAGTCGGTCGTGAAATTGTCGTCTGGATTTAAATGCTAAGTAATTTAATAAAATAGTGTTTCAAATTAAAAATAAATGTTTAATTAGTGCATTGTCTTCAAAGTAAATGATTAAAAAAGTATTCGTCGGAAATTGCAAAGGTATGTAAAAAGAAATGTAGATAATTATAACACGTGAAACCAAACATCTCCAAAGATCGATTAATTTAACAAAGTCATCAATAATTTTTCTTTTATTTCTTGTTCATTTGTTTGTGTTAACGGTGAACGGTAGCTTTGTTATTGTTTTTTGTTTATCTGGAATATGGTTTTGTTTGTATTCTCTCCTTATTGTGACGCAGGGATGGAAAATGAATTTTATAGTTTTGTACCACCAATGAAAACAAAATGTACTTTTTACACCATGGCGGTACCATTTTTTAATTTTTATTGCAGGGACCGTAACGGTTATAATTTTAATATTAAAAATTTAATTATTTTAATCATTATTTCTTAATTTTTATTAATTCCTCAGAAAATAACAGTTATTTCTTGATTTTTATTTATTTCTCACAAAATAAAAGTTATTTTGTGACTTTTATTTATCCCTCACAAAATAACAGTTACTGTATAATTTTTATTTTTATTTTTGCTTAATTTTTGAAATGTTGAAAGCTAATTTTTGCGTTAGAATTAATACTAACCGATTTAAAATTGAATTTATCACCCGAGTATGTACAATTAAATTAAATTTACTTTTTTATAGTTTATTCATTTTAAAAATTAAAAATTTATTGAGAAAAAAAATCAAAATAAAAAAGTAACTGTTATTTTGTGAGGAATAAATAAAAATCAAGAAATAACTGTTATTTTCTGAGGAATAAATAAAAATTAAAAAGTAATCGATAAAGTTGATTTTTTAAACAAAAACAAAAAAAAAAATAAATAAAAATCATTGCATCTATAGGTAGTCCATGTAACATGGAGTATCTTGGTGTATTCCTTGTGCCCGTAGCACTTTTCTGTTAGTTTGATTTTTATACCCTTCACCAAAAATCGAATAATATGAATATGCTACCAATAAAGTATATATATTCTAGGTCCTTATGAATAGGGAAGAGGAATAAGCAACGTCTGTACGTAAAATCAGTTTTCCGAAGCTCCCAGTGAAAACGAGCAGACGGCTTCAGAGCTGGATATCTTAAACTTGATTTTGCCATATAAAAGTAATTAGCTAAAACTAATATTTATGTTTTTGTTTTTAAATAGATTTATTCATTTAAGAAATTTATTATTCGACATATTGTCATAAGTTTATTTTAATTTGAAATTTATTTGCTGGTGGTTCAGCGATGTCTATATGCATTTCATTGTTGAAGTCTACTGACGATTTGTTACAGAAACAATGAAATGCATATAGACATCGCTGAACCACCAGCAAATAAATTTCAAATTAAAATAGATTTATTCAGTACAAATAAAATTAAAAAAAAATATAAAAAAATCAAAAAGATGTTTCCAGGGTTAGGTTAGGTTAATCTGTGTGGTTAAAGACCTCGAATAGACCGGGATTGATCCATAGCGATACCAGCAGATGAGAAGAGAACTTGTAAGTATGGCAGCCTAGTTCGCGGTGCCTTGTCGAATGACACAGGAACACACTTTAGCAATCTACACAGTTCCACTTTCGATACAAGTTCAAGACTACGAAAAGTGTGAGCAGCAAGACAGTTATATCTATTGCGGGCTAGAGCCGGACAGTAACACAGTAGATGTTCCATTGTTTCCATTACCCCGGGTTCCTTTCATTTCCTGCAGGTACCGTCAAGTATTCATCCTATTTTGACAGCATACGAAGCCGTCCAGCTAATACCCCCACTAGAAGTTTGCAGTTGCTTCTGGTTAATGACAAAAGGAATTTAGTCGATTTTGGATCATAGGAGCTCCACATGGTCTTAGAAGTTTTGCAAGTTTTCGTCGCACGCCAACATTTCTCCGCTTTTTCCCTCATTTTAGAGTTTATGATCTCTTTAAGGTGTTGAATAGGTTTACGGACATATACCGTTTCCTCAGCCGGTAATTGAATTCCCTTTTTGGCCAGTGTATCGGCCATTTCATTTCCCTCAATTTCCATGTGTCCCCGGACCAAGATTATATGTACTTGTCTACTAGCACATAACATATTTACACATGAGCACAACCGAGGAATAGTTGCTTTAATAGCTGCTTGACTGTCTACATATTTACACGCGCATTCATGGTTAGGTGGGTGAAGGCTAACTCTGCTGCCATTTTGGCTGTGTAGATTACCGCCTGGAAGATGCTTCAGTGATCAGGAATTTTATTTAAGATTTATCTATACCGAGCTCCGGACAGTAAACAGCAGCTCCCACCCAACTAGAACCACTATGGTTAAGACTTTCAAGATAGCCTTCTTCCCTTATAGTGATCTCTGTTTTGGAAAGAAAGTTAATTACTGGAATAATGTAGTCCGAGCTACACTCCATGTCTTCCAGCAATTTACTGTGACCAAATGATCTGTACGACATCTGTCCTGTTGTCCTGAGTCGGATAACGGATTTGCTTGCCACGTTCACTGTAGTTAGCTTCCAGGGTTGGAAAACTTTATCTTTTTTTGTTATATAAAAATAATCTACTTTCCTTTTTATCTCTAAATTAAACATGTCTTACATTTTTAAAAGAAAAATATTGGTGAAAGAAATCAGAAAAATCTAAAAGGATGATTCCAGGGTTGGGAAACTTAAACTTTTTGTGATACATAGAACCAATAAATAAAACTAGTTATTTCTTTGGTTATTAAATATATTCTATATTTTAGAAAGAAATCAATTAGAATTAAAACCAGAAAAATCAAAATTATGGTTCCAGGATAATTGCAAAAAAAATTATTTTTTCGGTAAAAAAATAACCAAAAATATTTTTTTTAGTCAAACATATTTCATGTTTTAAGAAGTTCTTTACTCAAGATTTATTTTATATTTGATAAATTTGTATATGGATATCTAGTTTAAGTATGAACGAAGCTTTGTGTCATGTTGTTTATTATGCTCTCAGCACACTTATATTTCAAATCGATGGTCTTTCGTTGACAGCTTGCAACGAGCTCTCCATTAAAATAATAGGAAAATTTAATAAATAAACTGTCTGTATGAAACAAATGGGCTATTGTAAAAACGAATTCAAGAGACTTGCTTCAAGAAAAACTTATTCGTGTAAAACAATCAATCAATTCATTGTTTCAGTATACGTTGTCCTGCTGCCATATGCCAATTTATGTACTCCTCGCTATAAATACCCACATACTCGTATCTATGTATGGATGTGCATGGCAATATGGAATAATAGCTTAAGTTGACTTATGAAAAGCAGCGATTTTCGGAAGTGTTGATTCTATCGCTAAAGGCCATTTCAGACTATAATACAAGTATTAATACTTTTGTGGAAAATGCAACTCTGACATGTTGAGTTATTATTGTGTTTTGAAATTTTTTAAACAGAAATCAGATCAGGGAGGCATTTTCGCCAAAAGTATTAATACTTGTAGTATAGTCTGAGTGGCCCTTAAAAGATAGAAAGGCTCCAACGCAATATTATACTTTCGTGTGAGCCTTTCTTTTCTTTTTACTATTTTAACCACTGCAAATTCCAACTGGAAAGTAATACAGATCGCTGCAAGCTCCGAAGTAATATTTTTAATACAATATAATATTGACACTATCACTTCTTTAATAAAATAAATAAAACTCATACAAATATACGTTTTTTTTTGAATATTTTTATATTCGCATGCAAAGACAAACAAACACAGGGTAGTTTTCGTTTAAGATGTTATTAATGACTAGACTTAAGCTATTGTTAACTTAAAGAAAAAAACTTTTTGTGTATGCACCTTCATGTCCATGGAATGGATTAGAGAAATAATAAAGCAGAAAGGATAAAATCATATGAAATTAAAAATACTTTCTTAATTTATGTTGCCTCAGTGAAATTTTCGTAAGTTATGAATTTGACAATGCAAAAAAATAGTCCTTGACTATATCACCATTGAATAGTATTGAGAACGATGGGTAGAGGCCAAACAGGAGCAGGACCAGGTAGTGCAGCAGCACCACCACCACCTCCACCGCCACCAGCGCCTCCAGCACCAATACAGCCACCTTTGCCGCCTTTACCACCCTTACCACCTCTTCCACCAGTAGATCCGTCAATACCGTTGGGTCCGTCAGCACCGTCCAGACCATCCAAACCATCAGGTCCGCAAATATAACCTGCTGCAAAGCCCCCATTGCCACCACTACCACCAGTTGCACCAGAAATGTATGCGCTACCAGCAGCACCAGCTGACCCGCCACCACCTGCACCACCACCACCTAAAGGACCACCACCAGCACCACCTCCGCCGCCACCACCAGCACCAGCGGCTGCACCACCGGCGCCGGCACCGCCACCGCCAGCTGGACCAGAGCCTCCAGATCCTCCGGCACCTCCAATTGCACCTCCAGCTGAACCAGCACCGCCAGAGCCAGATACTAGATAAGCAGATCCGCCAGCGCCTCCTACGCCACCAGGAGCTCCAGCACTACCTGGGGCACCAGAGCTGCCAGGAGCACCGGGAAGACCAGGAACTACAGATAAGGTTAAACCGGAAATAGCCGAAGCTTGAGCATTTGCAGCTGCTGCCACTTGAGCAGCCACAGCTTGTGCGTTGGCAGCAGCCTGGGCGTTGGCAGCAGCTTGCGCATTGGCCGCAGCAGCAGCTTGGGCATTGGCAGCAGCAGCGGCTTGTGCATTGGCAGCAGCAGCAGCTTGTGCATTGGCAGCAGCAGCAGCTTGGGCATTGGCAGCAGCAAGAGCTTGAGCATTAGCTGCCGCAGCTATTTGAGCATTGGCAGCTGCTTGAGCATTAGCATTAGCAGCGGCAGCAGCCTGCGCATTAGCAGCAGCAGTGGCTTGGGCATTTGCTAGAGCACGGGCATCTGCTGCTGCAGCAGCTTCAGCACTTGCAGCAGCTTGAGCACTAGCAGCAGCTTGAGCATTGGCAGCAGCTTGAGCATTGGCAGCAGCTTGAGCATTGGCAGCAGCTTGGGCATTAGCAGCAGCTTGAGAATTAGCAGCAGCTTGAGCATTAGCAGCAGCTTGAGCATTAGCGGCAGCGGCGGCATTAGCAGCTGCCTGAGCATTAGCTACTGATGCAGCTTCAGCATTAGCAGCAGCCAAAGATTCGACAGTAGCTTGAGCATTAGCTATAGCAGCAGCGTTTGCATCAGATATGGCAGCAATATCTGCAATAGCTTTATCGTTCGCTGCTTGAGCAGCATCTGCAGCAGCCTGAGCATTTACACCAGCAGCATCGGCAGCAATCTGAGCACTTACAACTGCTTGATTGGCGGCTTCCTGTACACTGTTAGCAATTGTCTCCGCTGCTTCATTAGCTGCTGCAACTACAGCAGAACCGCCCGGATGCGAAGCAGTTGCTAATATCACATTTGGAGGATTTTGGAAAATAACATAAGGTGGCACTACACCTCCAAATGGTATAATACTAGCTTTGGCATAACCGCCACAAGTGGCCACAAAAGCAACAACGGCTAAAATTAGAACCTGGAATTTATAAAAAAAAGCAAACCACTTTAAAATGCATAATCCTTTATTTTAAGTTCTTATATCACGGCTTACCGATGATGTCCTCATTATGCAGAATGCACAATGCGTTAAAATTCTTCAATCAAACTAATTCTATTTAATATGCTCTGACTTGTAATTGAGTCACGTTGTTTCGTGCAGTTGGAGATCAATTAAACTCTGACTTCTTTAAAAATTTGTATAGCAATTTATAGAATCCAAGGTTGTACTAGAAGCTAATAAAAAGCTACTATACAAGTTACGAGCATTTTAGTTCGTATTGAAATCGAAATTGCTTTTGTTTTGTTGTTTGTTGTCTTATTATTATTATCAAACAATGCAGAATTTTAAATGATTTTATTTACCAGCAACACGTTGTTATAATAAAACTACTCTGATTGCCATGTACATATGTAGGTAGAACTACATAATACATTTGTCTAAGAAGGCATTTTAAGTTATTAAATTGTATTAATAAATCATTTCTTTTATGAATTATTCAACCTTAAAGTTTACAAATTAAACGGTTTTATATGTAAAGTAAATGATTTACATGAGTGTGATAAGTATTTTTTTTTTCTTGTTAAGAAGAAGTTTAATTAAATTTACCAAATTAAATGTGATTGATTTACAGAAACAGGTTGACCTTTTCCACAATTTCCCTTTTATGTATTCAGTGAAGGTAGAGTAGTAGGTAGTAAGCAGGATTGCTTTCTAATGTCCATAACCAACTTTTGAAAAGTGCATGGGTTACTACAGAGAAGTCTAATATTTTTTAAAATTTTTTTTATAAGAGAAGTAATACTTAGGCAATGAATAGGTGCTACCTTCTTTAGGAAAGAAATAAAGATAGAGAAGACAGGTGGTGAAGGAAGATACAGGAGGACAGCTTCATTATTGTACATCTCTGCTTTTTGCAGCTTTTTTGAATAATGTAGAGATGCAGCGCCTCTGGTGCCAATGAGGCGTATTAAGTTTTTGAAGCTGTGTTTAGTAACTATTTTATTGGTTATTTTTCTTTGCCGATGATTCTGCTACACACTACTGACGAAGGAGGGCACTCTGATGTTATTTACATTAGGATTAGTATCTGCTGAAGCCGGTGTAGTTTTAGTGACCAGTGTCTTATGCATGCATCACTAGAACTTTTCATACAACAACTGATAAAAAGAGACACTAATGCACATCAGTCAAATGCGTGGTGTTGTTATTTAATGACTGTCGGATACCGGGCTTGAATCCAGGACCTTCGTTTTTGTAGTCAACGTGCTAACAACTTCAGCCAACGCCACCCTCATTTGAACACATATTGGAATAATATTGGTTTTGCACTACAGCGACTTTCTATAACCATTCCACGTTGACCAATTTCGTCGGCAGATATATTCTCGAATGATAATTGTTCACTTTAAATCTATCGTGCCCTTGTTGTGAAATCAGTGATGTGTACATTAACTTTGTAACTGCAATAAACAAGAGTAACCCATAAAGTATATATATTCTAGGTGCTTAGAAATAGTAAAGACGAATAAGCGATGTCCTCAAGTTCGTCTCTCCGTCCGTCTCTCGGTACGCAAATACGGGATTGCGAAGCTCCCAGAAAAGCTACAGACTTCGGTATTCGACTGCTGTATCAGAAATAGTCCAAATTAGATTGTTATTGAAAATCAGCAAAATCGAAGAGACGGTTTCAGAGCTGGAAAATTAAAAATTTTTTTTGGTATGTAAAATTATCTAGCTAAGACGAATTTTATTTTATTTTTGTTAGCTACACCTATTTTATATTTCAGTAAGAATAAAATTTGTTTTCAGAATAAGAAATAAATAAAAAGACGATTCCGGGGTAGGAAAATTTGAAATTTTTTTGGTATATAAATGTAACCTGGTTGGTTGGTTTACGTAGCTGCCTTCTTCACGCAGGCATTCAAGGAGAATTTAGATGATTCCTTTCTGAAAAAAAAACAATTCCACTTCTCGGTGTCATCCTACGTAGAACCGTATCTAAGTATTCGGATACGGTGAATGATACTGCATCTAACCCGTCGCATGGAGATATGTCATAAATCGACTAGTACACAAAGTATACAGAGACGAATTAAAAAAACCTGTTTGGAACTTTTCTACCTGTCACTTTCTTCACTTCTGTGTATTCTGTGGTCCAGTACATGACTGCCCAAAAGAAGACGTGCAAAACTGGACATTCACAAAGAAAGAGAAAAATTGTCTGCGCTATATGTATTCAGCCTTATAGAGATAATGCTTAAAGATGCAGTATGTAATAGTACCAAGCGGCATGGCTACAGATTCCTCGTGGGAGGCATTCATAGCAGAGTCAGTTGTAGCCAGCTCGTCCTCCAGTTCTTTATATAAAATATTGCTATGTGCTGGAACCCAGATGAGGATGAGGTCAACCTGATCTCCCAGTCTAGATAGCACACATTTACACTACCCAACTAGAATAGAGGAAGTTATATATGATCTTAGGGATAGAAGCGCTGCTTGACTGTAGACAAAGATATCAACTTTACCCAGTAACTTACTATCAATCAGCACTCTAGCCGCTTTCTTTACTGCTAAGATTTCAGCCTGAAATACAGTGGCTTCGTTAGGGAGACTAAAGGAACATTCTATACCCAGATCATCTGAGAAGACTAAATAGACGACATCGTAGACCCTTATTGATACATCAGTGTATATTCTGACGTCATATGCTGTGACTATTGTGCCTTCCTACCATTACCGCCTGGATGGAATTAGAGCTTTAAATACTTTATCCACATGAGGCACCTTGTATGTAATCAGTAGGTTTCCTCAGAGAAGGGGTTAGTTTACCCAGGATTCTGACATCACCATAAGACCTTGATTTCCACCACCCAGATGTCGATAATCTTGACACACTACTTGAGGATACCGGCAATATATGAAAGTTGATGGGAATAAGGTTCAATGTGGCGTTCAGAGCCTCCGAAGGACTAGTACGCAAACATCCTTCTGTCCCTATGCAAACGGATCTCTGTATTCTACAAAGTTGATCACCATGTATTACTTACTTGTGGCAGGCCACCATACTATGGAGCCGTAATTCAGTAATGGGCTCACAATTGCTGTATACATCCATTTAAGCATTTTGAAGCTTAGGCCCCATTTAGATCCAAGCATCCTACCACAGGGGTAATAGGCAACCGTTTGCTTTCTAGCCCTGTATTGCATATTCAGTTTTCATGAAAGTTTTTGGTCCAGTATAACCCATAGATATTTTGCTTTGTCCAATAGGAATAGATCACCGTTTTTCAGCCGAGGAAGTCTAAAGGTCTGTAGCTTGGTGTTTGTGGTAAATAGTACTAGTTCCGCTTTGTTTGGGTTTACTCCTAGACTACAGCCTACAGCCCAGTTACTAAGTGAGTGTGCCCAAAGCGTTGGACATGATATCGCTTATCACGCCCGTAAACATCTCTGAGACCATTATTACTACATCATCCGTATATGCTAGAATTTTAACTCTCACTACATCTAATCTGAAAAGTATTGTGTCCCTCGGCACGCCAATTTGAACCTCTGGCTGTTACCTAATTTTGAGGTGACATTTCTTGCCTCCAGGTTATTATCCACTTGCTGATGTAATCCTCAACATTGGTATCCCGCACACCATTTTGGATGGCTGTCATCGATACATTTTGATTCAGTTTTTTTCTGTCGGTATCAATATAAAGCAGCTACGTCCAAACACACATACATTGATATTTGTATTTGAGGTAAACAGCTTTGAAAGCTCTTAAATTTTTTCTTGTTTCTTTGCAAAGTAAGAGCAAGCATTGGTGCCTGATGCGTTGTTGTTGTGGATGTTGTATTCTTGTCGGTGTGAAAGCACAAAAAGCTCTTTATAAAGGATTGGACGTAGCTGATATAAAGTAAAGGCTGGCAAAAGTTTTAATATGCAGACTCAAGTTGCTTTAGATGTGGGTGAATAAATTGCCATTAGAAACTGCGTATCTCTGTTAAAGTCCTAGCTACTTAATTTCTCCTCATTCATTTCAAAAAGGGAAAATATTAATAAGCTTTTTAGCTTCTTAAATACAGAGTGCAGAATAAAATACTCAACTACATATATATTGCTAATATCGAAAATAAAATTAATGATAAAAAATTAATGATACATTTTTTCCACAAGACACCTCCATACGTCGGTGATGGGTATATAAGATTTGGCACAGATGTATATAGACTTTTACTTCTTCAATTATCTTTTACCACGAAACATAAAACTAATCAGTATTGTCATCTCTCATTTCGGTAATACTTATTTTATGATTTATGAAATGAACTTGAGAAAGTTAAAGTGCTTGCAACAAATCAATCAAAATTACCACACACATGTCACATCACGCTTCATGTTGCATACTTACATATATCTATTGACCATTTCGTTGACGTCAGGCCTGCGAATAAATTGTTACATATTTTATAAACTAATAATAGCGAATAATACTGAAGTATTAATCTTGCTTTTAAGCTCGTTAAAAAAGTATATAAACAATATTATTTGCGAAATAAAAGAAGCATTACAACGCACAGTGGGTGAATTGAAAATGTAAATCAATCTGCAGTTTATAGTTTCTAGTTTGACTTTGTTGAAACTTTGCACAGCCATAAAAAAAGTTAAACTTAAGTTTTGAATATTTTACGGCCTTATTTATAAAAATTATTAAAGCTTTATAAAGGGGGTTTAAAACAAATTTTCATACAAAATTGTTCTTATTAAGCCTTTATAAAGCCTTAATATTTTTTATAAATAAGGTTGTTATATGGTATTCCTTAAGGGGCCAAAGGCACAATGGGTCTAGAGTGAATGAAAACTTTAAAACTATGAAAATTCTTTAGTTTTTTATTCAATTTAAAAAATTTTAAAGCATTTAAATGTCTCCAGTTACATAAGTTGTATAATAAATATTGCTATCCCTTATAGTTTTGAAGATATTTAACTTTTAAAGTTAATTTTTTTTGCCTACTTCGTTCTGGGGTTTTGCCAATAGCAGATCCATAGGCTTCCCTATTTATTTAATTAAATTTATTTTTTTAAACAAGCAAACTTTTCAATTTATATAAAGATTTTATGTCAAATAAATATACTTCTGCATTTCATGTACATATCTATATCAAAAACAATTATATATAAAGCATAATCCCACGATAGGCACAATGGTCAGATTTTAGATGGCTCACTGAAATAAAGTCATAAGTACTCGTAATAAGCTGAATTGACCTTATTTTTCCAATAGTTAATTGAAATAGAAGAACACACTTGCACACTTGCCGATAGTTGTATCTAGGCTTAAAAGTTTATTAAAAAAAATATAAAGTTAAGAATTACGTGGGGAACTATTTATGTTTCGGGAACTGGCAACACTAACGTCAATAGCTAAAATCTGGTAACATCATAATAATGTTTGACATTTTTTTTGTTTTGCTTACATTGAGTTCAGAAAATCATTTTGACAAAAAAATGGAAATTTTAAGAGAAGATTTTCGTTGGATTATTTTTCACAACTTTCGATGTGACTGAAGTAGTTAGACATTGACTACAAAGCCGAAGGTCCTGGGTTCGAGCCCGGTATCCATCCAACAGTCATTAAATAACAATACCAGGCATTTTTCTAATGCGCAATAGTGTCCCTTTGTATCAGTTGTTGTAGAAAAGTTCAAGTGGTGAAGGCATAGTCACTGGCCACTGAACTATACCGACTTCAGCACATACTAATCCTAATGTAATATCAGAGCGCCCTCCTTCGTTGTGTAGCAGACTCATCGCTGAAGTAAAATAACCAATCAAAATTTAATACGCCTCGTTTGACAGCAGAAGGCGCTGCAACACTGCATTATTTAAAAAGAGGGCAAAAAAGCAGAGTTCTAAAAGAATGCAGCTTCCCTCTATCTGTTGCTGCACCACCTATCTTTTCTATCACTATCCCTTTTCTAAAGAAGGTAACAACTAGTAATAGTAGTAAGCATTCATTACCTGAGTGTTACTTCTCTTAAAAAAAATAAGAATCTGTCGATGAATAAAGCCATATCGTGGATATAGTGAATTCAATCGTGGTCGTAGTTCCGTTGTGGATGAATTCCATGACGTTCATCCAAAATCGGTTGCTGTACAGTGTTTGAACTGATAATGCAAGATCATCATGTGCCATATTGTGAGATAGAAGCATCCTTGCACATTACTTCCACTTCAATACACTGGATTTTGCATGAACACTTAATTGTAAAAAAAAAAAATTTTCTTGTGGAACCCATAATTTAACAAACGCTAAAAAAAAAGGCTCACGTCAAGTGGAAATAATTTAAAAGACGTGTATAAAATCGTGATACATGAAGAATCATTGATATATGTATATATGCTTATGAGCCGGAAACAAAACAGCAATCGACCGTGCGAGTATTCCAAGACGAGCTAAATCCAACAAAAGTAGTTCGTGGAAGAAGCACAGCGAAGCAAATGGTGGCCTGTTTCTTCGGCCGAACGGGACATATGGCCACTGTTCCTCTTGAGCAACGTAGAACTGTCAATTCTGAGTGGTATACGACCATTTGTTTTGCCGGAAATCTTCGAAGAAATTTGTAAAACTAACCCCCGAAGACGAATTATTCTTCATCATGACAATGCGAGCTCTCACACATCTCGTCAAGCAAGTGAATTTTTGAGCAGTCAAAACTTCGAAATGAAGACTCATCCTCCATAAAGTCCTGACTTGGCACCCAATTACTTCTTCTTGTTTTCGAATATCAAAGGTAAATTGCCTCCAAACCATGTTTTGGAGGAGTCTCAAGAGGAATGGAATGGAATCGTAAACCAATTTAATTGTCTTAGTAAAAAAATTTGTTTTGATCAAACAAATATTTAATTGTTTTCTGAAAGGTATATCTATAATAAATTTTATTTGAAAAAAAAAAGTTAAACATTTGTGTTGCCTCTACAATCCGAGCCTTTATGAATATATCTGCACTAACCCATATTTACTAAAATCGAAAAGCTGATATCAGCAACTAAAACCTGTTTTGTATCTCTATATATATTCCTAACTATTCCGCAAATAATATTTTTCGCCCAGATTCTAATTTGGGCACTACAGAAAATAATTTAGAAAATCCGAATTTTGGAAATTTTAATTTTTTTTAGGAATTATGGGATTGCATCTTTTAAATTTATCATTATATTATATTATATAATTATTTAAAATTTTATAAATTTCGCCCAGATTCTAATTTGGGCACTACAGAAAATAATTTGGAAAATCCCAATTTTGGAAATTTTTTAATTTTTTGTTAGGAATTATGGGATTGCATTTCTTAAATTTCTCATTATAGGTATTATATTATATAATTATTTAAAATTGTATAAATTTCGCCCAGATTCTAATTTGGGCACTACAGAAAATAATTTGGAAAATCCCAATTTTGGAAATTTTAAATTTATTTTAGGAATTATGGGATTGCATTTCTTAAATTTCTTATTATAGGTATGATATTATATAATTATTTAAAATTGTATAAATTTCGCCCAGATTCTAATTTGGGGACTACAGAAAATAATTTAGAAAATCCCAATTTTGGAAATTTTTAAATTTTTTGTTAGGAATTATGGGATTGCATTTCTTAAATTTCTCATTATAGGTGTTATATTATATAATTATTTGAAATTGTATAAAGTTTTGAAAAGAAAACAACATATTATAAATAGCAATATATCATATGGCTACCTCACATTTTCCAGAAATTAAATTGAGACAATGAAATCTAACTTAAGCTTGGTTACAATTCTTCTATGTCTGTGTGGGGTTTCAACAAAATCGAACTATGAGTTTATTTCCATTCAATTTTTAAATTTCCCCACTGTGCATCGCAAGTACGTTGTAGTATGTTATGCTTATTATTTAATTGTCACTTGTGGTTTAGAACGAGGTGCCAAGTTATTGTTCAGGGTCTTATAACTGGAAACAGAATGAAATAAATTAAAAGACATTGAAAAATACAAGAAAAATATTTTATTGTCAATTTGTATTTCCGAGCCATTGAAGAACGTTCTATTTGTATTAATTTGCAATTAATGGCAACAAAAATATATTATACCATAAAGCGGTCATAATGTGAATAATCTTTCCTCTTGTTATTCGTAAAAGTGAATAAAATTTTTAATTCTGCTTAAACAAGCATTTCATAAAGTGAGATATGTAAATATGTATATAACTTTTCCTATTTTAAATGCATGCATACATACATATGTAAATACGTAAAGATGTAAAGAGGTAAAGTCTTAAGCTCTCAATCGAGCACTAGTTTTCAAGAAAAATTCAAATAAACTGACATCAGGATTCGATAAAGGAGGCTTTAGATATAACGTAGTTAATGGAAATAAATTCCTTAGAAAAGTGTTTCTTTGGAATACATCATCAGCTATTTTCATTCTTCCTTGATAGGGCCGTGATAGTTTTTACATGTCGTATTCAAAGAACGTTAAGTTTTGGTGAATATTTTCACCAGAAATAATAAAACCTATATATACCCTTTTACCAATTTTTGGTCAAGGGTATAAAAAGTCGTTCGATTATGAACAATAACACTGTGCAACAGTGAGAAATCCACACGGTATTGACAGTATAGGTTCGATAATACTACGAAAGGGTAGTAAAATCCTATTAGTCAGTTTGGCGATTATGGTGAGCAAATTTTTTTTATGGACCCCCCATATTTCGAAAATTAGTGCGCCCTCAAAAAATGATGTCATCAGTTTTTGGTCAACAGCTAATTCAGACTTGGTGAAATAATTTTGTGAAGACATCAAGATAATCTGAAAATGTCTTAGGTATACTAAATAGCTCAGTAAGACCACTTTGTAGCTTAAAAATATTCGGTTTTAACTAGTTAGTTTTAGTACTTTTATTGCATTTTTTACTCTGTTTGTTATTGTTGCATTTTTCTTGTGTTGCAAATTTTGGTGTTTACTATTTTAAGGTTTTTGCTGCCAAATATTCTTAGTGAAAAATTATTCGCCACAAGGTGCAGGATAATTTCAAAATACATAACAAAGCTTATAATAAACTGGTATGTGATGTTTTGATCCTTATATGTTTTATTCAATAATACATATTTGGACCAAATGTAATGGGACATAATAATCTACAGATCTTACTTTATAAAATATCGAAAACTATCCAAGTTTTATCGAGAGCCTTTGCAAAAAGTCCTCCCAAAAAACTTACTTTTATCTCATTAACGGACCATGATAGGCCATAGCTAGGGCAAAATTATGTAAAGAAAAACTGTTGTGCTATTTATTAAGTGTTTATAGTTTTTGTGTTTTTGGGTGAAAAGTGCAATGCGCATGGCGGGTTTGCACGCTATCAGTGCAATTTTTACGAACATGTAATTTTTTATGGCCGGTCTATCAGAAACTTCCGGCGGTGTAGCGAATAAAATAAATACTTTCGGCATCCCACACAGTTGTTGGCTGCTCTAATGTACATGCACAATTTGAATTTTGTATATAATTTGAGTTTTCAGTTTTATGGACTTTTAATATAAAAATTTAAGAAACTTCTATTTTTTTTACAGACTCGTACATTCTGGTTGTGTTACATTACATCTCTATAAGGGCTCAGTTAGCCGACTGTAATAGAATGTAACTGCAAACGGTAGGAAACAGCTGATCGATATTGTTATGTGAAAAGTAATAAAAATGGTTATAGAGATGTAACCGGAATGTAAGAATCTGTACATTACGTTTCACATAACAATATCGATCAGCTCTTTTCTACCGTTCCAGTTACATTCCATTACAGTCGGCTAACTGAACCTTTAGTGTTTCTTGTATCCATTTGACGTTTACATTAAGCATTTCTTCATGAATTTTGTTATACGAAATGTTGTTATACGAGCATGATGCATTAAAAATTACGTAGAATGGATCTTTGAAGCAATTTTGGCACCTTTTTTTGATCTGAGTTGCTTTTCTAGGCCTCCTATCAATAAATCAAACATTTTCATGCAACTATTTCATGAAAAAAAATGCTTAATGTAAATTAGGTAATAGTTAACTTTTATTATAGTGTGTTTCCATCAACTTTAAGGTTTAAGTAAATCACTTCCAAGTGTTTCCACCGACCTTGTGAGTGATTTCTTGTTCGAATTTTCGTAGTCAATTTATGCACGTGCTTTATAAGTTGAGCGCAGCTGCTGTAATGTGAATTTTATACATATGCAGTTGACATTCAAAATTTATTAAATATTCTTTAATGTCGTCTTTATAATTTTAAAAGCAACGCGGGATTGCACAGATAAATCCAGTTCGAAAAATAGCATTTTCGACAAGATTTAAAATTTTTTTTTTTTTTTTTTTTAATACATGATATTTATTTATTGTATCTTCCTATATGAACTAACAATAAGTATTCAAATCTTAAATCTAAAATATAATTATTAGGCCCGACCACTGTCGGACATAAATTTAGAGATAGTTATAAATAATACATATTTAAGTAGTGATAAACAAAAGGAAGAAAAAATAAATAAAAAATAAAAATAAATAAAAAATAAAAATAAAAGATTTAAAATAAATCAACTTCCTTGAGTTGATTTGGCCGTATACAAAATATATGGTAAAGCATGTAAAATTAACATGATTTGCTCAAATCATCATGATTTGTTGAAATCATGCCGTTAGAAACATACATACTATTAAACTAACTAAAAGCTAACTACAATGTAATCCATAACTGACCCAAAATCAATTCTTGTGGTAGAATTAGTCGATTCGTATCGTGAGTTGACGGATCAGCTGACAAAATCTGTAACACAAATAAAACATGTTGCTATTTATTTAATATGCATCGTAACGTGTGTGAGGTAGAAATTTACAGAAAATAAATTTCGGGCTGGCAAATTTAAACGATACGACCACTTCAGAAGCAACACGATACGAATCGACTAATTCTAACATTAAGCTTAAATTAGACGTGACTAGAGATGCTAAACGGGAAATCCCGAGCCCGGAAATCCCGGGCTTTTCGGGACTATGCAAATCCCGGAGCCCGGGATTTTTTAATTTTAAAGCCCGGGATTTTCGGGATTATCTGAATCCCGATTTTTAGCATAAATAATGTTTTTGGCGGTCATCTTCTATATTAAAAATTATTAGAAACTCCTTGTTAAAATAAAAAATTTGCTTTGAATAAATATTTTCGTAGATAATATTAAATGGTATATATCTGTGGCAATAAATAATAATGGATTAAGTTGACATAAGTGCTTTTTCATTTTATTACATATTCTTATTCTCTTCTTCAAGATCTATCACTCAGCTAAATTTATTTTTTAAAATGTCATTAATATTAAAACTATACGCATTTATATTTTAGCTTAAGTCTTCATGGAAAATAATACATAAGCCATAACATCTTAACTCAACTTAATCTTTGTTTAAGGTAGCTTTAATATTATTAATATTAAAATGTTTGAGCATTAAAACTTGTATACATTTAAGTTCAATAACTTACAGCCCATTTAAAATATTCCTCATAAGAAAAAAAATTGTATTTAAATTTAATTTAATTTGAAAACTTATTTAAAAAATATCTATACATTATCTCAGGTTTTCCGCAATTTTCAATTTAATCTAAAGCGACTTACTATCAAAACAAATTATTTTGCATTTCAATATAAAGGGTGTTTTTTTAGAGGTATAGAACTTCGAATTGAAATAAAACACAAGAAAATCGTTTTAATGTCCATCAATTTGGCTTTATTGGAAGGATAATTTTATGCCATTAATGTTTAAATATGATTTCGGGCATGTGGCCGCCGCGGCTGGCTCGAATAAAGCCAATTCTACAGGTCCAATTTTCAACCACTTTTTCGAGCATATGGGGCCGTATGTTGGCAATAACGCCACGAATGTTGGCTTCCAAGTCCCCTAACGTTTCTGGTTTGTTGGCGTAGACGAGCGACTTCACATATCCCCAAAGAAAATAATCCAATGGTGTCAAATCACACGATCTTGGTGGCCAATTGACAGGTCCATTCCGCGAAATTATGCGCTCATCGAATGTTTCCTTCAATAAATCGATTGTTTTAATAGCTTAAGTGCACTTTAGTTTTTATTTTTCTGCCAATGGGTTTTTTCATAACATCTTAACTAAAAAACAACGAATATAAATAAACTAATAAAACGTTTTCTTTTTTTATAAAATTAACAGTTTTGTTCCAAGTAAATGTGCATCTTTTTCGGTGGCTAAAAATTTTATATAAAACCTAAACACAATTTAGACAATACCCTTAATATCTCGAAACAAGACATTTCGACTTAAGCCATTATTATTTATTGCCACAGATATATGGCGTTTTCTTTTCTAGGAAAAATTTTTACATACATCGCACTTTTCAATTACAATTTGCAATTAAATGTCTGAGTTATATAAGTAACCTTAAAATATGCAAAAAAAAAATTAATTGTTAAATTAAAATATTATAATTACTATAAAGACGCACATTTGTGCACAATTTTTTCGGGATTTTGTAAGTCCAGAAAATCCCGGGATCCCGGTTCGGGATTTCGAGACTCCATCACTAAATCCCGAAGCCCGGGATTTCAAAAAACCTGTCCCGATTAGCATCTCTAGACGTGACATAACCATAACCATAAAAAACAGCTGTTCGAACCAAACTTATGGGCAACACTGTATTTGATTATAGGTGACTTGCCATAATGCCATAGCCATTGCCATGGAAACCAATTGGATATTGGTTTGGTTATGGCTATGGCATTATGGCTATAGCACGTCTAATTTAAGCTTTAAGTTGAGTACGTAATCAAATTTGGTGAGAGCCTACAAATTTACTCTCAGCTAGTTTGAAATTCATTTCAACTTTATATTAACATTTAACTGCTATTATTTTAGATGTTACTTTATGCCGAGTGTGTCTGCTAGGGCATTTTGTGACACCGCAATAGTGTATACTAGTGGCAACGTTTGTCGTTTCAAATATATTTCGTTATATGGCATTGCATTCAATATAAAAAACATAGTGTGAACGGCGTTGCACATATTTTGAAATGATACCACAAAATTACAACAAGATTTGTGTGTACTCAGCAATAGCTGGGTAGCTAGTGCAACGTGTGCTACATGCATAGTACGAACTTCAGCAATATCTTTTTGCAAATTTACTGACTACCAGTTGACTTAAATAAGTTCAACTTTAAGTTAGTTGAAAGTAGTGCAGAGTGAGACAATTGACTATCGCCTAGGACATCGTAATGTTAAAATAGTTAGTTATCTCTATTAGAAAGTAGTCCAAGTCTAGTTGAGAAATAGTTAGCTTAAAGCTAGTTTAAAGTCAACTTAATTTCGGACAGGGTGTTTCCATAGTTTTGGATGGATTGGGTTAGGGCTGCTAAGGCGGGGTTGTAGCTGGTTGAAAAAGTATACCAACCGAAAACCATTCTCTTCACCAAATTTGCCGACAAGGCGCCATGTTATGTCAGTATAATTATGCCCGTCTAAATATGCTCAATGGCCTTATAGCCCTTCGTTGCTTCTAGCAATTGCAGGATATAATATATAAATATGCTTAATGAAGTAGAAAGAAAGTAAACTAGCGACTATTAGTTAAAGTTCGATACGATTTTAAAATCTATACATGCCCTGGATAACACGAAGCAGATTGAATAATTTTTAAAATAAAATAATTAACCAGGAATGATTCAACTGCCAAGTAATGCAATTTTTCAGCTTTCAGTAGTAATTTTTAGATAGGACATAGAACTAAGAACTCATAAGTGCACCTTTTGAGTAAAGTACGAGATAGAGTTATTAGAAAAAACTGAATGCGCAGCTCTACTACGAATCAGCTGTAGTTAATATTTTTTTACAAATTATTGCGATTAACTTAACTTAACTCTATTTTTTTTTTCTTTATTTGAAAGAAAAACAAAGCAGGTATTTTTTATGGTACGATAAAATTTTAATTGCTTCATGTTCTTTTTTCTTTTAATATTTACATTCTTCTGTTAACTTTTCATGCCTAAAATGAATTTTATTTATGATGAAATTTATGAATAAACTTAATGTAAAGCCCATGAAATGCCATGAGCATTAGCAATAGCATGAGCATTAGCAATAGCATGAGCATTAGCAATAGCATGAGCATTAGCAATAGCAGCAGTATTTGCTGCAGCAATATCTTGTGCCACTTTCTCGTTTGCAGCTTGGACAGCATCTACAACGGCTTGAGCTCTGACAGCAGCAGCATCAGCAGCAACTTGGGCCTGAGCAACTGCTTGATTGCCGGCTTCCTGCAATCCGTTGGCAACTTGTTCTGCAGCTTCACGGGCTGCTACATCGGCAGCAGAGCCGGGAGGAGCCACCACTACCAAATGTGGTAATACACCGCCCAAAGGTATAATACTAGCCTTGGCATAATCAGTAGAAACAGCCACAAAGACAACTACAGCAAAAACTACAGCCTGCAAAGAATGCAAAAAATAATAAAATTTATCCTTTTCTTCTTCCCTGTTTTTGCATTATTTCTTACAAATGATGTTTTCATTTTGTTTATTGTTTTTTTTTTGAATAAAAAGGACTTGATTTAAAATACTCTAATTAGCTATTATAAAATCGCGTAGCTTTATGCACTTGGAGATCAGTGAGACAATGATTTCTTTAAAAAATTGCCCAGCAATTTATAGAAACCAAAGTTGTACCAGAAGTTTATTAAGAACAATTATAGTTTCAGTTTAATATGTATCTGTCATTACATAAATAAGTATATTAACTCGTATTAACAACGAAATGACTTTCATTTACTGGTTTGTTTTTTTCTTGGTTGCCAACAATTTAACTTCCACTAACATATTGTTGTAATAATGTTTATCTAATTGCCGTGTAGGTAGTAGAACTACTTTGGTTAAGGAAAATACTTTAAGTCTTGCACATTAATTAATGTGGCGATTTTTTATAAAAAAATAATATTCAGATATTTTGAGCAGATAAGATTTGCTTGATTGGAATTATTGTAATGGATTACATAGAATCACTGTAAAATATGATTTTTTTTTTTGAAAATGTGCCCTATTTTCATCGATGTATTTTGAACCGCTTTACAAATTAAAGATCCGATTATGCATATTTATTCGTCATTTGAATACCAAGAACGACCCAATCGGAAAAAAGTGAAAAAAGATCGAAAATGAAAAAATTACCATATTTTAAAAAACTGGTCCATAAAAAAATTTAACCTTGATTTTCGAATTCATAAGGAAATCCATATCTCACCAAATGTAACTGGAAAAAGTAATTTTGTAAAATAGTGTTGTTGGATCTAAGTAAGCTTAAACTTAATTTTGCTGCACAGAAAACTGATGTAATTTTTCATTTTACGAATAAAATTTGTCGTTAAGCTCTTGCAATATTGTCTGTAAAATGTGCTAAAAAATTTCTTACGAACGTATGAACTGGAAATTTTTGTCTGAAAACTTTGCCAAAAAAGCATTGTGAGTCCCACACAACCAACTGACAACAAATTGTGAGATGTGTGGCAATCGTCTGAACACATTTCGTTTTCATTGTCAAATTATTGCCAGATATGTCAAGTCAATGCATCTGACAATGGCATCATTGTCAAAGAATTCTTTTGGCAATACTGCGAGCTCCTTTTTTTTAAAGAAGAAGGAAATTCCAAAAGTATAGCGAAATATATGCAGCCAAATTTTGTGCAATGGTCCATAATAATTTTAATTTTCACGTTTAACATTTAATACAAGCACGGACGATTGATAATTGACAACTTCTGTCAAATATTTTGAGTCTGGCAATGCTTAGCATCCAATTTGATGACACGTCGTCTTGCATATGACAATCGAGTGAAATGAGAATTTTTTGACTGACAATACTTTCAGAAAAATTTATTGCCAGACAATTGTCTGGCGATAAATTACAAACTTTTCTGACAAATTTGATATAATATTGTGAACTGGCAATCTATATTGCGCTGGCAGTTTTCACTGTCAGTACATTCCCAGCACATTGCCAGATCTGACAATAATGAGGACAACTATGAATAAAATTCCGCGAGAAATTTTTCCCAGGAAATAATTTAAACAACAAGTAATAGGGATAGGAATGTTGTTCATAACTGCCCTGAATATAACATCTGACAATCATCTGTATCTACATGACTTTATATTAATGAAAGGTATTCAACGTCACGGTTTTATTTCCGCTTTCAGTGCACATTTCTACTTACTTCTTGGTTACAAGTGAACAGTGCTGGATACACGTATAGCCCCGTGAGGCCCGGTCCTAGGGCGGCATGGTCTTAAGCGCGGCATGGTCTTAAGGGCGGCATAGTCTTAAGGGCGGAAAAATTTTAAGAACTCTAACAATTAACATTTAAAATAGTTTGAAATTGATAATTTTTGTAAATCTCTTTTGCTTTATACCAATGAAAAATTTAGAATATAGTTCTAACCTTACCCGTTAATTTATCGGTGCAATGTAATTTTTTTTTCTAGATTTATATGATATTCTAAAACACTTTAGTAGACCATTGTGCATTATTGAGATTTAACGACAGTTCGGGTAAGTGTATTTTTCATGTTTGTTTACGAAACCAGAGCGCACTTTGGTTAGAAGGTCTTGACAAGCAGCGTTTAAAAACTTCTGAAGGCAAATTACAGCATTCGATACGATTCCAAATTTAAAAATATTTCCATACAAACTCTATTGAAATATTTGGTAATTTCGTTCGATACCGAGTGCCGAGATTTGTGTAATTTCTTTTGCTTCTGCTTACGCCTTACAGTCGCAGTCAAAAGCGAACCCACGACACGGAAAATTATACACAGCGGAGAATTTCAGCAGTCGACACGTTCGAACAGTTGCCGGTTTGACAGACTGCTCCTTTAAATTAATTCGGATGTTACATTTTCGTTTTTTAGTAGACTATACTTTTTTTTATTAGCCGTTGGCCAAAAACTGATGACATAATTTTTTGGGAGCATACTGATTTTCGCAATCTTTGGAGATCCATAAAAAAAAATTGGTCACCAAAATAGCCAATCTGCGTATAGGAATTTCTTCATACATCAAAAAGGGCGGCATATCTGTAGGGCGCCTAGGGCGACATCAAATATAAATCCGCCACTGCAAGTGACCTGTTATATTTGAAACTAATCAGGGCAGTTATGAATTCCAATTAGAATTTTTTGTTTTTGCAATAGTTCCGCGGGAAAAATATCTCTCGGAATTTTATTCATGATTATTGAGGGATGCGGACTTATTCCACTTTCAATTATAACAGCTCAAATCTCATTTCATAGCTGAACTTTAAGTTGCTTATTATATTCTCAATTCAAATTTAAAACGGCTGCTTATCTATAATTAAATATTTGATTAATTCTCTCCTTTTAATCCAATTTCGGTTTTTTTCTATTTCTCTACAGCATAAAAATATTTTATATTTTTCCGCTCTCATACAGAATAAAAAAAAAATACTTAACCATGTAATTCTTTTCAATTCTTTCATTATACAAAAATGTTTGCTCCACGACGTGAACTTGAAATTCTTGAAGTGCTTCCAACTAATCTATCAAAATATACCGCATAAACAAGAAATTGCACTTGCATTACAAAAAATCAGTAACGTTGCCATTGGCAGCAGGTCTTTGAGTAAAATATTAGATTTAAACAAGACCATAATATTGAATTATTGGTTTCTTTACTTGTTTATTTATACCCGGTTTACAAAGATAAAATTCCATTTAACTATAATGCAAAATATATTGCAAATTCGTTGCATGCTGTCATTGGCTACTGTGTAATTACGACCTGAAGCCAAAAACGAGTTGTCAACTCAACTCGTTCAGGGTCTAAAAACAACAACAAAAGTAATAAACATGTAATAAATTGTTTTGTTGTAAATTCTTGTTTACAATAGACTAAAGTACGTTAATTTCTGTTATCTTTAATCTCGCTCAATACAGCGTGTGTTTGGCGTCATTCAGAGTATATTTTTTGTTTCATATTTAAGTGGATATTCAATATACTAGTTGAAGTACTAAATTATATAGTATTAAAATATATCAATATACATAAGTATGTATGTATGTATGTATGTAATACAATTTTAAATAAATTTGCACAATTTTGAAATCTAATAATAAACTAATGCCCTAATTCAGTAAGAAGATTTAGGACGTTTTTGTTTGAAAATACTTTTGAGTTCTTGTTTTTGAATTCTCTAATAGGGCATTTACATCAGCACAAAATCTAGCATATTTTGATTAAAATCCTTATGAAAATCTATACCGTTTACACCAACTTTTTTGATATTTCGTCGGTTGGTTATTGGTTTGCGGCAATTTATATTCAAAATAATTACATAATGTCTGCAGCAAACCAATAACCAACCGACAATTTATCAAGATTTTTTTATCCAAAACAAAACCCATCCACTAAAGAAATCACTGCAATGTAGCCAATTCACACATTTTTCTAAGCAGGACATAGTTAATTCACTCGCCTTTTGTTGTACAGGGTAGTAAAGAATAAATAAAAATATTAGATTTTTATTAGATTTCCTACAAATCTAATGCAAAATTAGATTTCGTTTCGTATGGGAAATCTGGAAAAAGCAGCTTAATTTAGCACGAAATCTCGAAAATACTGGATTTCAAGACAGTGTAAATGCAATATAGGTTATTTTCTTCAAAAATGGTTGTTGTCTTTGATAATCAAAAATAAAAATAGTATCACCATGTTTTTAGAACATAAAAATTAAATTAAATTATTATACAACAGTTTGAAAAATATATGAAAAAATATGTGTTGGATACAATGTTTGGAACAAAATCATAAAGCAAATACACGAACCTGCTAGCATAGACAATAAATAATAATTGTTTTAAAGAATCACAACTGCGGCTTGTTTCTTCCATAGACAAGACGATACAATAGTCGAACAGAATTAGGGCGTAAAGCCTGGTACTCTGTTCGCAATTTCGTGCGAAATGCTGTCAATCTACAAGTAAAAGTATTTGGTATGAAATATTTGCGAACTAGATTCGCAAAAGTAGTACTCTGCTCTTGTTGCGAAACACACGTAAAATCCATCTGGTAGCATGTTTTTCCATGCAAAATGAATCTGGCATCATTTTAGGTTAGCTGCGAAACGACATGAGCAGTGCTTTTTTCGCACGAAATTTTAACAATGTTGCATACTTTCAAGCAATAAAAGCGAGAAATTTATAAAAAACGCGAGTTGGGCTACATTTAGTACATGTGAAATTTTTCACGCGAAATAATCAATGGCACTGAAAATTTTTCAAAACTTCGAACAGAGTACGCGCCCTAAGACTGTATGAAATAATTCCCTAGAAAGTTATCTGCAGTCCAGTTTGGTTATAATGAATTCCGTGGGACCTGGCAATTTTGTTCGTTATGGACGAAGTTCGTTATAAGAGTAGTATATATACATAAATATGTATAATAATGCATTTCAGTTTAAAACAAGTTAGAGTGCTATATTCGACTGTGCCGAATCTTATATACCCTTTACCAACGTCTGTACAAAGTATACAGACCAGTGATGCCATTAGGATACGAAAGATACATTTTTCGTATCTTTTGATGACTTCAGGTACTATGTATAATCCTGAAAATTTTCATATCTTTTGAATCTATACGCAAAATGTACAGAAATTTGTTTTTATAACATCCCAATTGAATTTGAATGAATTTGTTTTAATAGCATCCAAAGATAGTTACATATATTTAATTTGAGGTTTGCCTACTGTATTTCTAAAAATTACATACTAGTATTTATGACTTAAATAAATATAAAAATGAGCTTATGCCAGCCATGCACTACACAAGTTCAGTGCTCAAGTCTGGCACTGCTTAAACTAAGCTTGTGACACACACTATACAAGTAACCTGTGCAGTTTTTATTTTAAAGCTATAAGTGAAGAAGACAACATGTTCAAATGCTGCTCTATTTTATTAATTGCTGTGGCAATAAAAAAATAAACAAAAAGAAAGAAAAAATGCGTGCGTAGTGTAAAAAGTGGTACATGAATCGTGAAAAATTAGGACAGAAGAACTGAGAATCTGAGCGTTTGTAACATACACTACACAAGTTTACTGTATAGTTTTCAAACTGAGCAAATATTAAAATCGTTTTGATATTTACTAAGTTCACTACGTAAATGTACAACCACCCCAATACACTCCACAAACCCACTGTACAGACTTGTGCAGTGAACTTGTTTAGTGTATGGCTGACATTACATGATATAATTTTCTTTACAATATTCATTAAATATAAAATAAAAATGTGATGTTGATAAATGTTAAACGTTAAAAATGGATTTTCAAACTTTTTTTTTTTTTTTTGTGAAAAAATGTATCTTTTTAGAAACTAAAATGTAACTTTCTCGAAATTTCACTGGCAACACTGTATTACAGATCCATACATAAATACATACATACATATTTGTTTTGTGATTAAATTTATAATTTTTTGTTATAGTGCAATTTTTAGTAATTTGCTTGAGTAAAGATCTTCCTAAAACATGAAATATGTTAAACTGAAAAAAAATATTTTTGGTTATTTTTATACCCAAAAAGTTTTTTTCAATTATCAACCCTGGAGGTATAATTTTCATTTTTCTGGTTTTAATATTAATTTATTTCTTTCGAGAATATAAAATATATTTAATTACCAAAGAAATAACTAGTTGTATTTAATTAGTTTTAGATATCACAAAAAGTTTACGTTTCCCAACCCTGGAAACATCCTTTTAGCTTTTTGTAGGTTCTTAATGCAACATTGTTCTTTAAAAACTATATAAAATATGTTAAGTGAACAAAGAATAAAATAAATAAAGAAAATACTAATTTTATTTAGTTACTTAAAATTAAAAAAGTTAAAATTTTCAAGCTCGGGAGCTGTGGTTCTTATTTTTCTAACTTTCTATACCCAAATTTTCTTTCCAAAACATAAAATATATATAATTTATAAAGAAAAAGAAAAGAAAAAATTAGACCTAGTTACTTTTTATATATCACATAAAGTGTAAGTTTCCCAACCGCTGGAATCATCCTTTTTTATTTTTCTGATCTCTTACACCAATCTTTTTGTTTTAAGAATATAAAATGTTTTTCTTTCAAGAATATAAGATATTAAGATATGTTTAATTTATAGAAAAAAAGGAAAATTAGTTTTAGTAAGTTACTTTTATATAACAGAAAATTTAAAGTTTTCCAACCCTGGAAACGTCTTTTTAATTTTCATATTTTTTTTTTAAAGTATAAAATAAGTCTATTTATTAAAAAAATATATAAATTAGTTTTCGGTAGTTACTATTATATGGCAAAATAAAGTTTAAGTTTTCCAGCTCTGCAACCGTCTGCTCGATTTTGCTGACTTTCAATACCAATCTATTTTGACTATTTTGAACCGTTTCTGATACACCAGTAAAATAACGAAGTCTCTAGCTTTTCTGGGAGCTTCGGAAAACCGATTTCACGTACAGACAGGCCGACAGACGGACAGACGGACATCGCTTATTCGTCTTCCCTACGCATAAGGATCGAGAATATATATATACTTTATGGATCGCTTATTAATATTGTGGAAATTACGCACGGAATGACAAACCTATGTATATATACAATTTTAAAATATTTTGGTAAAAGGTATATAAAAGCAATAATAATATAAATGAATTAACTCCCAAACAAACATGAAATAACTCCCAATAGAGAAATTAAATAATTTCTAATTGCAGAGAAAATTTAAATAAGTTATATCATTTGTGAATTATTTCATATGAAATAACTCCCAACAAGAAAAAAATAAATAGTTCCCAATTCATTGGGAGTTATTTCATAATGAAAAATATCGCAATTTTGTATGCAAAAATCATTGGGAGTTATTTCAATTTTTTATTGGGAGTCATTTCACTCGGGACTTATTTCATGGTACCTTAAAATACGCTACAGAAAAAATAAAAAGGCACATGCGTATCAAAAGCATTGGCTATCTCTCTCTCTCTCCCTCTCTCTCATATTTACAGTCTGAGTATAGTTATACTCAAGCTATATATATATTTAATCGGACAAAAACTAATACGGTGATACTCGGGATATTTATTCATCATTCGCCACCATATACAATCATTTGTGTACATGAAATGGAATGGAAAATGTGTGGGAGTATGTGTGGTTAATTGAAAACGTGCTATATGTGTATGCGTACTAGGGTTTGGGAAACGGGAATTCCCGGGCGGGAAATCCCGGGAAATGTCTGTCTAATATTCCCGGGAAATTTTTGAGATTTTCCCGGGAAAACGGGAAATTAAAAGTGCATGTTATTTCATAAATATATAGAATTTATAATCCAATTTAACTTCCCAGTAAAAAAAGACACTCCAAAAAAGTCATGAAAATGTAGAGTTTGCGATCTGGAAGTAGTGCAAATTTCGATCCGATCTAATGATTTTTACATGGGTAAAAACACAGTTATTTATGAGCTAAGGATCTGTAGACTATTCTGTAATACTCTTGGCAAAATGGAAAATGAAATATTAGTTACTCAACCAATGCATTACATATTTTTCTACAATCTTAGAATTTCTATATTGCCTTTACAAAAGTGTTGTGCTCCCTATTTTGCGCTGCGATTGACTCTCAAACAGGTTCTTTGATTTTGAGGTGCATAATAATATTATTATACCCTTTACCAACAAAAATGGTAAAAGGGTATATATAGGTTTGTCATTCCGTTTGTAATTTCTATAATATCAATAAGCGACCCATATAATATATATATTCTGGATCCTTATGCATAGGGAAGACGAATAAGCGATGTCCGTCTGTCCGTCTGTCCGTCTGTCCGTCTGTCCGTCTGTCCGTCTGTCCGTCTGTCCGTCTGTCCGTCTGTCTGTACGTGAAATCGGTTTTCCGAAGCTCCCAGAAGAGCTAGAGACTTCGTTCTTGGACTGGTGTGTCAGAAATTTTCCAAAATAGATTGGTATTGAAATTCAGCAAAATCAGGCAGACGATTGCAGAGCTGGAAAACTTAAACTTCATTTTGCCATATAAAAGTAACTACCAAAAACAAATTTTTATTTTTTTTTAATAAATGAACATATTTTACACTTCAGTACGACTAAAATTGGAATTTTAAATTAAAAAAATATAAAAAAATGAAAAAGACGTTTCCAGGGTTGGAAAACTTTAACTTTTTGTGTTATGTAAAATTAACTATGTCTAAAACTATATTAGTATTTTCTCGAGAACCGTAAGAGCTACAGACCTGAAATTTGGATACAGTGTGTAGACCTTTGGCCGCTACAACAACAAATATATGAGAATTGGAAATTAAAGGGTGTTCCAAAACGAGCAACGAAAAATTTTAAAATCCCATGTAATATACATATAATTGTATGTATGTAGATATGTATATACACTTGAAATTTTTAAGGTTAGTGTATTTGTATACAGACTACAAAAATTAACACTAAAATTTCAAAAAATTTTAATTAAAGGGTGTTCCATCAGTTAATGCAATTTTGACTATGCAATTTTGACAACTTGCTGTATCTTGGAAACCGTGAGAGCAAAACTCTTGAAATTTTCAAAAACGGTAAAACTAAAAAATCAAAAAATTATAAAATCGCCAAACCGAAAAAAATCGCCAAAAACAAAAAAAAATCGCCAAAGCGAAAAAAAGCACCAAATTACAAAAAAAATGTCTAAGACTAAAATAAATGGCGAATAACCGGAAAAATTGCTAAAATGAAAAAAAATCGTCAAAATGAAAAAAAATCGCCTAAACGAAAAAACCCCACAAAAACAGAAAAAAATCCAAAATGAAAAAAAAGCACCAAAAACAGAAAAAAATCGCAAAATGAAAAAACCCCAAAACAGGAAAAAATTGCCAAAATGAAAAAAAATCTCCAAAATGAAAAAAAGCGCCAAAAACAGAAAAAAATCGCCAAAATGAAAAAAAACGCCAAAATAAAAAAAGTCGCCAAATTGAAAAAAACTCCAATATGAAAATAAACCCCCAAAAACAGAAAAAAATCGCCAAAAAGAAAAAAACCCCACAAAAACAGAAAAAATCCAAAATGAAAAAAAAGCCCCAAAAACAGAAAAAAATAGCCAAAATGAAAAAACCCCAAAACAGGCAAAAATCGCCAAAATGAAAAAAATCGCCAAAATGAAAAAAATCTCCAAAATGAAAAAAAAGCCCCAAAAACAGAAAAAAATCGCCAAAATAAAAAAAAATCGCCAAAATGAAAAAAATCGCCAAAATGAAAAAAAACGAGAAAAACAGAAAAAAATCGCCAAAATGAAAAAAAGCCCAAAAAAGGAAAAAATCGCCAAAATGAAAAAAAACGCCAAAATGAAAAAAAAAATCGCCAAAATGAAAAAAAAATTGCCAAAACGAAAAAAAACCTTAAAAAACAGAAAAAAATCTCCAAAATAAAAAAAACCCCAAAACAGAAAAAAATCGCCAAGATGAAAAAAATCGCCAGAATGGAAAAAAAATCGCCAAAACGAAAAAAACCCCAAAAAACAGAAAAAAATCGCCAAAATGAAAAAAAAAGCCCAAAAACAGGAAAAAAATCGCCAAAATAAAAAAAAAATCGCCAAAATGAAAAAACCCCCAAAATAGGAAAAAATCGCCAAAATGGACAAAGAATCGCCAAAATGAAAAAAAAATCTTCAAAATGAAAATAAGCCCCAAAAACAGAAAAAATCGCCAAAACGAAAAAAATCGCCAAAATGAAAAAAACCGATAAAAACAGAAAAAATCGCCAAAATGAGAAAAAAGCGACAAAACTGAAAAAATCTTTTAAACTGAAAAAAACTTCAAAAAAGCAAAAAAGCCACATTAAAAAGTGCTCAGAACCGAATGTACGGAACCCTTCGTGCGCGAGTCAAAGTCGCACTTTACTGAATTTTTTAATATTAAAGGAATTAAATGAAACTAAGTTTTTTCTTATTTCGTTTTTGCTTCGTTCACTTAACATATTTTATGTATTTTTTAAAGAACTAGATTGGTACAAGGAATTAGAAAAATCCTAAATTATGATTCCAGGGTTGGAAAATTTACACTTTTTGTGTTATGTAAAATTAAATAGGTCTAAAAATTTTTTTCTTTTCTTTATAAATTGAATATATTTATGCTTCTGAAAGAAAAGTTTGTCGTATAAAATTTGAAAAATGAAAATTAAAGCTCCAAAGATGGAAACTTTAAAAAAATGATAAATTTTTTCACAAAACAAATATGTATGTATGTGTCTGTATACTATATATATGTACGTACGTTGGTAAAGGGTATATAAGATTCGGCACAGCCGAATATAGCACTCTTACTTGTTCGTACGTGGTTTTAAAAGACCCTTCTTCATATTGATTTCTATATAAAAATTTATTATTTATTTAAGATATTAATATAAATAATAGAAGTGTTTCTTTTTACTATTCAAAACTGAAACTACAAATGATAAATGAAAAAATTAATCTCATTAATATTAAATTATTTTGCATAATTTTAAAATTAGAAAAAAATTCTGTAATCTTATGCAGCTTAGTAAATTAATCCCATTTTAATTCAAACTAAAATTTGTCTTAATAATTGCTGCAATTTCCTCTTTTATAATTATGGCAATAAATATAAATGTCTGCTCAATATGAAAGACTGTCAGCAAATTTGCTTTCTTGGAGTGTGGGTTTTCGTCTAAGAAACTGCATAAATAAATAAATTTAGCTCGTGTATATAATATTTTTGCAGACAACTTTTCAATAAAATTGTGTTACTTTTACTTCTTTTCCATAAAACTTCATTTGAAAAGCAGACAATAAACTATATAAGAAAGACAGTATATTTTTAGATGAGAACAAACAAGGTCACTGTGATATAATATTAATAATTTAAAATACACGCAAATCACGGTATAACGAACGATATACCGAAAAATTCGTTATATTGCAAAGCTTTTTTCATGTGTTATTTTAATTATTATTACTGTAGACATGATGCCATAAATAAAAAGAATATGGGCAAACTAATGGTATCAAATTTTATTCAGAAATAATTTCTTAATCAGGCTTAAGTTCAGTAATTTCAACTCTGAATAGGCACGTGACAAAAATATGTTCACTTGACAATCACAGCTTCAGAATGCTAGAAAGCGAAGTCAACTGTAGAAAACAAAGTAACATAAAGCCACTACAATATTACTTACATGTATGTACCAATGGTGCATCGAATAAGTAAAAATAATTAATGTGATGATCGTAAAAGATAAGTAAGAATAGTTAAACATAGTTAGGTAGTGGGATATAAGTTCATGCTAACCTAAATAGAAAATGGAAAAACGGAAAATGAATAGTGATACTTACAAATGTATTTACCAAATGTAAAATCCATAATTGTATACACAATCAATTCTCATATTCCATTTCATTGAAAATTTACGTTAAATAGCTGATGTTAATAATAAACTCTACCCCAGTAGATAGACATGGGTGCTGATGAAGTGCGTGGCTGCACAGAAAAATATCGGTATTTCCCCCAGCTAATAAAGTCTAGTTTAATTTTTCTTCTCTTCTTTAGAAACTCTCATTAATTAATAAAAATATTTCATTCGGTAAGAATTGAAATTACTGAACATAAGCCTGATTAAGAAATTATTTCTGATTAAAATTCACTACAGTTCAATTAAATCTAAAAAAGGGTATCAAATTTCGTTTGCACTTACATCGCTCCTGTAGACAGGCAAATCTCGGTATAACGAATCGCGGTTTAATGAAAATCCGATATAACGAACGTCCAAATTTGTTACATTAACAACCTTATAAAGCGATTAATATGATTAATATTTTAATTTTATACTGGATATAACGAATGATAAAGCAAAAATTGCAAAATAAAAAACAAAAAACAAAACCTTCTTGCTAGCAATATATTTCGAACAATTAATGCTGGCTTTTTTTGCGATTGAACGATTTTTTCGGTACACAGAGATAAAAATGCCTCATAGTATCAATAAGATTTTCTCTATGAAACGTTTTTAGGCTAAGGGGTGTCCCAGCAGAAAGATGCGAAGATTTTTTCATAGAGATTCCTTATTGTTTTTATGTGGTAAATCTTATTAATTTTATCAAAAAGAAAACCACATAAAATCAAGAAGAAAACTTATTATTCACAACTTTTTTTACTCAATCCATAGAGAAAAACTTCTTGATTCTATTAGGTTTTGTTATAAATTGTAAACATCCTTATAGTTTCTTATTGATTTTATTAGGTTGCCTTATTAATTGTTCTAAAAAGGCTTTCTCTTGATTTTATTAGGTTGTCTTATTGATTTTTTCAGTAAGGTTTTCTTCTTGATTTTAGTAGGTTCCAATATGATTATGTGTTAAGCATCTTATTGATTTTTTTAATAAGAAAATCTTCTTGATTTTATGTGGTGTCTTGTTATTTCGTTTCTATAAATGGAAATAGAGACAAGTTTTTTATGATTTTTTCATTTTTGTATAAGAATGTTTGTACAATAATTTCAGTGGTTATTCAGGCTGCTTGTTAGCATATTGCTTAGAGTGCTTGTCTATCAAGTAGAAGTTTGCTGGTTCAATACTTGGTGAGTAAGCTAGTTAAGAATATAACATAATGTGTATGTATGTATGTATGTATAGGGTGTTTTTTTAGAGGTATAGAACTTCGAATTGAAATAAAACACAAGAAAATCGTTTTAATGTCCATCAATTTGGCTTTATTGGAAGGATAATTTTATGCCATTAATGTTTAAATATGATTTGGGGCATGTGGCCGCCGCGGCTGGCTCGAATAAAGCCAATTCTACAGGTCCAATTTTCAACCACTTTTTCGAGCATATGGGGCCGTATGTTGGCAATAACGCCACGAATGTTGGCTTCCAAGTCCCCTAACGTTTCTGGTTTGTTGGCGTAGACGAGCGACCTCACATATCCCCAAAGAAAATAATCCAATGGTGTCAAATCACACGATATTGGTGGCCAATTGACAGGTCCATTCCGCGAAATTATGCGCTCATCGAATGTTTCCTTCAATAAATCGATTGTGACGTGCGCTGTGTGGCATGTAGCGCCGTCTTGTTGGAACCACAACTCATCCACATTTAAAATCTTCAAAATCTTCCATAAAGTTAATGGACAAAGCTCCAATTGCTGTGCACGGTGGCGAATCGATTCATTCGGGTCCTCTTCAACACTTTGCTCTACAGCGGCAATTGTTTCTTCGGTGCGCACTGTTCGACGTCTCTGCGGATGCGTATTATCACATAGAGTAAACGTAGTGCGAAAACGATCCATGGTTAACCGAATTAATTGCTCTGATGGACGATTATGTCGACCATAAAATGGACGGAGCTTGCGGTAAACTTCGCGAGCTGAACCATTATTTTCGAAATAAATTTGCACGATTTGCAAGCGTTGTTCTTTTGTCAACCTGTTCATGATGAAATGGCAAACCAAACTAAATATTAATCACTTGACAGCTGACAAAATGGCCGCCAGTTAAAAAAGTGATGCCAACTTAAAGTTCTATACCTCAATAAAAAACACCCTTTATAAATAAATAACATCTACAATATACTACATACATATGTATATGGTATAGAATTTAAATGAAAATACATAGGTACAGAGAATAAAGACGCATTTTTTTATTTTTTATTGAAAAAATCAATAAGATAACCTCATAAAAACTACAAGATTTCTTCTTGATTTTTTCAAAAAGGTTTTCTCTATGAAATTAATAAGATTTCCTTATTGAAAAAAACCATAGAGATTTCTTATTAATTGTGTTCTATTTTATGAGGTATTTAGTAGGCACTGTTTTTGTATTACGTATAGGCCTGACATTATTTCGTTCATTATACCAGGATTTGCCTGAATTTTGTTTAATATTTTTTTGATGTTCACTATACAGAGCACAACTTTTACCAAAACATTCGCTATATAGAGTAGAACTAAATGTTAGATATAATGTTCCTAGCAAGTATTTGCTTTTTATTTTGCGATTAAGATAGTATTCGCTATATAAGGTTATTGGAAAAATTTTGGACGTTCGTTATATCAGTTTTTCGTTATAGCAAGATTCGTTATACCGGAATTTGCCTGTATTCCCATTTCTTTCCATGAATTTTTAAATTACTGGGAATAGTGTCTCTGCAAAATCCCATTGCAAGAGAGGGATAATTCTGCAACTCATCCACTAACCTCTCAAACTGGGTTATTCTTGTTGTTTTTGTTGTTGTTGTTATTTAAAATATTTCCCTGTTTTACATTCTTAAATATTGTTAGCTTCAAATCAACTCAAGTCGTCATCAAAAATGGTGCCCACAAATTGAAATTTTCTTGTAGAATACAAGTCATATCGAGCCTTATTTTCGAGTTTATCGTAAGCGGCAAAAATAAAATTTTTCAGGAGAGGGTTTTTTTAAATATTCAAATATGTTTTTGTACGTAAATTACTGCTTAAAAGTTATCAACAATTTTGGCATTTTGATAATTCGAAACTATGGCTGGGCCTTTAAATATTTTTCAATAAAAAAGTCTATTTTCGATGACATGTCGCTTACAATAAAATAGAAAAAAGGCTCGATAATATTCGATAACGATAACTAAAATAACAATTTTATGAAAACAAAGCGCAACAATCTCGTTTTGTGTCGATGTTGACAACTAGAATAAGGTTGATTGTTAGCTAACTTCACTCCAATAAATGGGAACGAATGCATTTGATTTGTCTAATATGTACTGAAAATTGTATCAAAAGAACTACTCTTATGGTGGCATTACTTTTTCCACAAACGTATCTTTTTTTTGTATTTATTCCTTTTACTTCATTCACACAATTTTTAAAAACGTCATATTGTCACTTCAGCAAATTGATGCGGGCACAGGGACTACACACTGCACACTACAAACTTACAAATAAACCATTGTTAATGTCAAATTATTTTGCGAATGTGCAGCAGCAAATAATATTTATTGTTGCTAAAGGGTCCAAAGTTTAGTTAAGCAGAATTTAGCAAAGTACAGCGTAGTGCATATCGCTCATTTACTCAAAGAACGTCATAACTCTAAAACAAAACTAGTTTGCCAAAAACGAGTTTAAAGTTTTCCAATTACACACAACTAAAAAGTAGAAAGAAAATATATGTTTTCTCCCAAGAGCTGAGTAAATAAGATATTTATATGAAATTTTCACACAATATTAAGAACGATATGAAGGCGATTCAAAAATCTAATTTTTTGAGTTATGACGTTTTTTGAGTAAAAGAGCGATACCCAGCTAGCCAAGAGCTGCTTAATAGGCGATGATGTTTAATATACAACTCCTAAACGAATCTTCTGTTGATTATTTGGAGAGTGATATTGTAGCATTTTTGTTTAACGCTCTCTTACAAATCTTGCAATGTTTAATCGACGTTACATTTATCTAAAATATGTTTGTTCTTTTTTATTTTCATATCTACTGTTATAGATTGTTATTTTTATCTTAATTTCTTTGCTGATGCTTTCATTTGATTTTTTAATAAGAATCTCGTCGGTTGTTTCAAGTGTGTTTTTATTTTTCATAATAATTAAAGATTTACTAAAGTAAATTTATTAAATTATTGGAGGTACATATGTAAAAAGCTTTTAAAAGAACCACATTCTTATAATTAATTGAATTTTTCATAGATCTTTGCCATTCAAAGTTCTTGCAGCACCATTTTGTGCACGCCTAAAATAGAAGCTATAGACGATTAAAAAAAGCTAAATTCAACTTGGTAATCATAAATTTTCTATGTATAAAGAATGGTTGCATTTACATATATACGAGCAATACATACATATGTACATACGAGGGCGGATCAATAAGTGACTTTGAATGAAACACAGTTTTTTTTTTGCAAAGCAAAAATTTATTTTTCAACATAATCTCCTTTTAACTCAATACAATTAGTCCAACGTTTCACCAGTTTTTGTATCCCTTCCAAAAAAGTAGAATTTTTCGAGGTCCTTAAAATAGGCATCTTTCATCTTTCCTACGAGCCATTTCTTTAGGTTTGGAAATAGGATGTAGTCACTAGGGGCTAAATGCGGAGAATATAGCGGATGGGGTACCCCATTCGTAACCCAATTCATAGAGTTTTGCCATTGAGACTGCACACGTGTGCACTCGTACATTATCTTGATGAAAAATAATTTATTTTCTTTGCCATATGGGGTCGTTTTCGTTTTAAATCCTCATTAAATCGGTCTAATAAGTTGGCATACTATTCGCCGTTTATTGTTTTGCCCTCTTGAAGGTAATCGATGTGGATTACCCCGCGTGCATTCCAAAAAACTATTGCCATCATCTTTTTGGCCGACAGACTCACCTTGGCCTTTGTTTAGACTGCAACTTGGCCTCCGGAATAATATAATGGATCGATGTTTCCTCCACAGTTACTAAACGCCGCAAAAATTCATTCGGATTGCGGTTAAACAACTATAAACAATCCTTTGGAATTGTCACACGTTTACGCTTATGGTCAATTGAGAGCAAAAGTAGCACCCATCCTGTAGACAACTTTCTTCAACCCAGCTGATCCATAGCGTGGATTTTTTTTTGACATTTTCGGGTGTACTGACCTCATGTGTCATTTGCACTTGTGCGACAACACCGAAAGTCAGTAAACCACTTTCGTACCATTAAAATCGATGGTGCAGAGTCCCCATAGTATTTGTCGAGCTTTTCCTTGGTTTGATTGACGGGTTTTTTTTCGCAAAAAAATAATGTTTAATTAGAAGTCGAAATTTACTTTTTTCCATTTTTAGAAAAATATACGAGGTTGTATGTTTTGAACAGCTGTTAAACGCAAATTAAATGACGGCACTTGCTCAAAATTTTTACTGTAGTCTATTAACATGTGGTACTTGATGGGAACAGTCTTTATGTCATATAACTACGACGGAAGTTCGAAAAGTCACAGATTTATTGATCCGCTCTCGTATTATGTACATAAAATAGTCTTTAATTTAATAAGTACTAAAAAAAATTTATTACTTTTTTGTTTTCATATTTAACTTGCAAAAAAAAAAATTCTTAGTATTTTACGATTCCCAAATCATTATCGAATGATTATTTTACAACTCTCCCAACGCTCATATAAGAGTAACGTTGAAGAGCCTCATACGATTCTCAATGTTCTTCAAAAAAGAGTTGTAAGATAATCTCTTGATAAATCTCAAATGATTGCATCTACGACTAATAAAAGCGCCTTCTGCGGCTCTTAAACACGAATGGTCTTCGGTAACCGTTTCTCTCGTGCGAAGCATCTTCCACGATTAAAATATGAGCTCGTGTGCAATTGAAAATACTCTGCATACGATTCACAATAGACTCTTCGGCGATTGAAAAAGCTAGCTGGGTATGTACATATATGTATATGCATATACATGTGTATATACATATGTATAAATATGTACAAGTACTTACGAGTATTTACGTGCATACATAGAGTGTTCAGAATAGATTCCATAATAAAATGTTTAGACATGAATGAATGAATTGAAGTGCCAAACACTAAACTTAATGTGGTTACGAGCTTAACAACGACTGCCAATACAAAATTTGTTTGTAAAAGTAAGTGCAAGTTGTATGTTTGTATGTAAAAGCAATTACATATTGTATTATGGAATGGAAAGTGCGGTTGACAAACAATTTTATGTGATTTTAAATGTTAAAGTGGTCCAACAAGTTTTATCTATCACAATTTTTCAATTACATTTTTTTTTCACTTTTAAATAAGATGGGTGACTGGAGTAAGCAGTTGGATTATTAATCAATTTATGAATTCTATTTACATACTTACATGATATTTTTTATTTTAATGAGTTCTTTTATGCAAATTTTGCAATTCAATAACTTTTCTTATGTTCTTATTTCTTTTAATGCTTTTAATGGGATAAGAATTATATATAAATATTTTTAAATCTGATATGAAGTTGAATTTAATAGTATTGCAAATCGTACGATATTATTTGTGTAAGTAATTCAATCTTTTCAACCAGGTTTTTTTGTTTCTTTACCGGTTCTATTACGTACGTGGCAGTATGCAACTAAAAGTAGGTGTGGGTGAGAATTGTTCTATGGACTTTCAATATAAAGGGTGTCTCAAAATGAAGTGAAAATATATAACTGAAAATAATTTGGGATCTTATTACTCAAAAATAATATCGTCCACATATTATTCCCCTCAATGGCTGGACTCATTTAGTCCAGTAGTGGGACACCATTTTGTGACGGATGGATATTTTCTCTTAAAATCGCCCGCAAACTCAGGTTATTGGTGCAAACCTTAGATTTGAGATGACCCCACAGGAAACAGTCCAACTCGATCTGTAGATTGATTTATTTCACCTCTTCTGAAGGTAAAATTTCCAAGGAGGACAAACCTCACTGGCTGCAATTCGTGTAGAAACAAGCATAAGGGTCGTCTGTTCCTTAAAATGTGAACGAAATTTTCGATCGAGTATTACTATTGGACAGAAAAGCAAATTTGAGTTTTTTATCTGTAAGTCTTTGTGTAAAATATGCGCTGTAATGACGACCAGTGCACATTTTAAGAACTTGCTCCTTTTTTTAACATTTTTTACTTTTTCTACCGTTCTTGATCATCTTGGTCGTCCCAATTTGTTTCCTATGTTGTAACGCTGGCTTAAAACTTTTTGATATTTTACGCCGAACTAAATTTTTTTTAAAAACTTTCGCAAGCACAATATGCGGTCCGGCCTCGAGAAGAGCACTAAAACAACTGAATTCTCAAGGGCCATGCTACCGGTTAACACACCTCTTACTCTCTTCAGGTTCGTTGCTTCCACGTAGTCAGCTAAACAAATTTAAACTTTCTTTTGGGACATTCGGTACAAGACATTAACAATTTTTTGCACAATTCTTAATTAAAAATTTCGTTATTGTAAATTGTTTTATTATTCTACAGGGTGGGTGTAAAAGTCACACCTGCGTCAGTAGAATTGAATGCCCATTGGAAAACCGTGTTACACCACTATGCAAAATTTAACGACCGAGCAACGAACAAAAGTGGTAGAATTTTACTTTTCCAATGAGCATTAAATTTTACTGACGCAGGTACTATTGTAGAGGTATTTCTTCATCGGTGTGGATAAATTATCTGATGCCTACTGTACCCTTGTCAGAGCACTGCGAAGTGCTTTAGAAGAATCTATCTCATATAATTTACAATTCGCCTCTAGAGAATTAAAGTGAATTAATTTAACATCAACTAAATAATGTTGCCTTTTCTAATCTCAGTATCTTAAGGAGGGTGTACTTGTTAATAGATGGAAGTATGCGACGGTCACTCCTATTTTTAAGGATGGAAGGAGAAATGACGTCAGGTATTATAGGCCTATTTCTAAATTAGCTTGTGTTTCTAAAATGTTTGAGCACATCATTCGTAAGAAACTGTCAAAGAGTTGGATTTCCCCTTAGCAGCATGGCTTCCATGCTGGAAGGTCTACTGTAATGAATCTGACGCTATTTAATGAATACGGTTTAGAGGTGTTGGTTAACGGCGCCCAAGTTGAGGTGATTTACACTGATTTTTCAAAAGCTTTTGATAAATTATCACATTCGGTCTTATTATCTAAATTGAAGTTAATGCGGTTCCATTCTAATTTCTTAGTCTGGATTACATCTTACTTGTCAAATAGAACTTGTTCTGTTAAGGTTGAAGGTTACAGTTCTGTGCCTTATCTACAAATGTCGGGTGTACCTCAGGTACGAGTAGTATACCCAAATGGTTTGAGTCTGAACATTAATAAATGTGTTCATGGTTGTCGTTTGATGCTCATGTTGAGTATTTACTTCCTAAAGCATATAAGATACTGAAAAGAATTTGTTCTGAGTTTGCTGATCCATACTCTCTGCAATATGTCTATACGTCTTTCGTTAGGTCTAAATTACAATATACTGATATAGTATTAGTTACCTATTTGTTTATGTTATCTTTGTCTGTAAGGATTATTTGTCCATTGACTGAACTACAATAAATAAAAATAAATAAATAATTGCTGTTCGAGAATTGTCCTTTGCTTATTATATCTCGGATAGCCGAAAAACCCGTAACTATAGTCCTCAATCAATTAACGCAATGCGTGCAGTACAGTGACTTGAGCAGTCCAAAGCAATGTAGGTATAGCCTGAAGGCACCATCCTCTAAGAAATTAGGTTGTCTATTAATCCATTTTCTTTGAGTGGTGGTTAAGCACCTACTTTGCTAGATAATCTCCGTTCTGGCTCCTAATTTGGGGATGTTGTACATGTATACGAGCTCACATGCCCTCGCCAACAGATTTACTGGAAACATACTACCTATGACAAACGCTGCTTCATTCGACACTGTTTTATATGCACAGCATACTCAGAGCGCTGCCAGCTGCTGCTGTGTGGTAAAGTCGGTCTATCACGGTGCAACCTAAACTTCATCGGGCCTGCCAACAGTGGGAAAATGCATAGTATGTATAATACTTCTAACTACTAATACCAGTGGCCTATAAAAATTTGGGTCCTTTGTATTTGGTATAATTCTAGAGAGATAGTGCAGATATACTGTATTTTTATACAACGTGTGTTGGTTTAAATTAGGTTAGGTTAGATAATCTTAGATTATGTTAGGTTATGTTAGGTTACGTTACTTTAAGTTAGGTTATTTTAGGTTAGGTTAATAAGAATGGACCCAACTGGGTAGAGTTGTGTCCAACAGCTCTTTTGAACTAAAATAAGCTGTTGGACACAGATTCGCTCAAAAGCGTCAATGTAAATTAAATGGGTTTTAAACAACTTCTGATTCGAACGCTCTCAAACTAGTTTAAAAAGAGCTGTGGGACACAAGTCTACAACTGGGTCTTTGAGTGGAGGTGCGTTATAGCACCATACTTCCTAACCTAGGTTGTATTGGGCTAATGCTCTACTCTGATACCCACATATATCTCCAAGAAGTCAACAAAGTAAATTTACCTCAGAAACAGTTGCAAGCTAAAAGGTATTTTATTTTCATTATTCTTCGAAGTTGGAGGAGTCCCGTTGGGCAATATATCATAAAACGTAATATTATTGCTTTTATGCAAAGATGTCAGATGTGATTTTCCTCATATAGCGGAAGCAAGTTTTAACAGTTTGCGTTGGACCGAGCCTTTCAAGCAATTCTGTATTTGTTCCCTATCACCATTCTCAAGATTATAGCCTAACATTTGCATGGTTTCAGCAGTAAGATGCCTATTTAAGGGTTGAAAACAAAATTAGGTAATGTAAGAAAATATTGAGGTGCAACAAATATTGGAAACATACTAGTAGTTATAAAATTTTTTCTTAGATTCACCATGGGTGCAGTAGAAGGTCATTTCTTATAAAATTGTGCTAAAGATATTTATACGACACTATCCCAGACCTGCTATGCAATGTGCGTAATTCAATTTATGTTATATATATAGAGGGGTTTAGCTATTTGTATAACAAACATCATTCGCTTACTTTTATAACTTTCAAAACACATAAAAAACCTCAAATATTTTTTATGATACATGTGGAAAAGTACAACAAATCATTTAAAAATATTAATAAATTTCTTGGCAGACAATTGGCGACAACTTTATGTAGTGGAAGAAAATATTTTGTAAATATGTTTCATTCTTTTTTCAAGGATTAATATTTTGAAATAACATTGAGAAACTTATAAAAAATACACAAGAAAAGTGGAAGAGAAAACGAAAGTTTCTTCTTTGAAAAATTTAAATTTATTTTTATTAAAAAAAGGGTTTGTTTTAATCTAAGCAAACATTTATAAATGTATACCTCCCCAAATTAAATTTGATAAAGAAAGAAATTCAAACAAAAAATCCGATCCTTGGGAAACAGCATGTTGTTTCGTCCTGCTGGTGCTTGTCAGAATAATTATTATTTTCTGTGGTGTAACTTGCTTTTTAAAATGTATCACATGTAAATTTATCCAAATTAAATTAAATAAAGAAAAAGCATTATATGTACACATATCTTTGTAGGTGCGTTTCTTATTTTTCATATCATTACTTACAAATCAAACTTATTTGAATACTTTAACTCAGCACATTTTGCTTGCTTTTTTGATTAAGCAACGTCTATATGCACTTCGTTGCTACTTATGGAACTCAAGAGTTGAGTTCAACCCAAAAGTTTTAGAAATAAGCTAATAATAACTTTATATGCTTATAATAAGAATCCTAATATGTTATTGAGAATGACAATATATAAACATAATAAATTTTAAGGCCTCAAACAAAAATCTTAGCAAAACAAGTAACTTGTTTAAGATTTTGATTCAATTTTCTTTAGACACATTACATTTAAACAGAAAATTTTGTGACAATTGATCCAAACGTCGAGTGCTATGACTTGCGAAAATTCGGGTGTTAACAAAAGTAGGGAGTAGTGTGTGGTGAAAAAATTTATATCCTGTGAATGGTTACATATTCACCATTGTGATGATCCACACCTTGAGGATGGAGAGGGTGTTCAACAAGAAGTCTTGAGTTTTCCGATTTGAAAAAGCTAGAATTCTGCTTGTCAACGTAGAAAATTAGCCTCATCATTCAAGAATATTTTTCGAAGAAATTCCTGACCAGTTTAATGGTTTAGAAGGACTCAATCAACAAAGTCATGACGTTCTTGATGGTCGGCAGGAATGAGTTCTGTTTTTAAAAGTGTTAAGATATAGGTTTCTATACAAAGTATGGTGTAATGCCGTTTGTATAGTTCCGAATTCCAAAGATCAATGAGAAAGGAACAAAACTGTATTTTCATCAAGTTTATGGGCTACAACAGAAATCTTTTCAGTAGTTCTTCATTTTTCACATCACTAACTGCCTCAAATGCTCAAATATGTGCACCGTTTTCATAATTCCTGTCCGAGAAGTTACTTTATGACGACCCAAAAATGTTTTATTTTCTTGAATGTCATAGTTTTTACTTATCACATGTCAAATAGTTACAGGTTAAGTAATAACCGGAGAGCGGTTCAAAATGAAACGTTGTGTTGAAGCACAAAAACTCATAAGCCCTCAAAGCTCCTACTCGACATACCTAAAGTGGAAAACGTTTGAGTCCAGAAATTTTTACCGTGCAGCCATTACTTAATATCCCTGTAGTAAATAGAACGGACTTAAGACTACTGATGTGATTTTACCCCAAGTGATAGGGATGAGTCTGAGTTTTAACATTTCATATGATGCGTTCCAGACACTTTCTATGATGGCCTACTACTACTAGGTGTTTCCTTCTCTGGGAAAGAGATTGTGATGGCAGGTGGTGAAGGAAGAGATAGAGAATAACTTCATTTCTTTACAACTCTGCTTTTTGCACGTTTCTTATTTGTAAGGCAGTGTTGCAGCGCCTCTGATGTCAATGAGGCGCATTAAATTTTCGAAGTTGTGCTTAGCAGCCATTTTATTTGCTATTTTACTTCAACAATAATTCTGGTACACAACACCGATAAAGGAGGGTGCTCTGTTACATTAGCATTGGTATCTGATTAAGTCTGTATTGATCAGTGACTAATGCCTATGTCCTTATCACTTGAACTTTCCTACAACAACTGACATAAAAGGACGCCAATGCACATCAAAAACTTGCGTAGTGGTTGTTATTTAATGAGTTTGTTAGAGATCGGACTCAAACCCTGGCTGCTAACTACTTTAGCCAACGCCATCCTCTAAAGAAGTACGTTTGGATCATTTGTCACCATATTTTCTGCAGCGATATTAATAAAATATTAATTTTTCCCGAAAAGAGCATAAAGAATTTCTACATAGCAAATACGCCTTTTTTTTTTTTTTTTTTTTTTTTTTTTTTAAGGAGAAGTAACACTCAGGCAATTAATGCCTACTACTATTACTAGGTGTTACCTTCTTTAGGAAAGGGATAGTGATAGAGAAGACAGGTGGTGAAGGGAGAGATAGAGGAAAGCTTCATTCTTTTACAAACTCTGCTTTTTTGCACGTTTTTGATAATGCAGTGTTGCTGCGCCATCTGATGTCAAATGAGGCGTATTAAATTTTTGAAGCTGTGTTTTGTAGCCATTTTATTGATTATTTTACTTCGCCGATGATTTCGCTACACAACGAAGGAGGGCGCTCCGATATTACATTAGGACTATTATCTGCTGAAGTCGGTATAGTTCAGTGACCAGTGACTATGCCTTCATCACTTGAACTTTCCTACAACAACTGATACAAAGGGACACTAATGCACATCAGAAAAATGTGTGGTGTTGTTATTCAATGACTGTTGGACACAGGGATTGAACCCAGGACCTTCGGTGTTGTAGTCAACGTGCTAACTACTTCAGCCAACGCCACCCTCAGACTTTGACTTGCACTGTCTACTAATGAGTCTCGTTCAAGGATCACGTAGTAAAGGTTTAAACCCAATAAACATCAAAAAGGATATTGACTCACTCGTTAAAAGAGGATAACACAACTAGTGGTAGCGGCAAGTAACGGACTTGGAACTACCAAATTGGTATTTCTGGTGTCCATTGCTACCTACTGTTGTGCGTTGTTACATTCTGCCAGCCTTTTAGTAATGGATCATTACATGGTCCTTGCAGCCGTGTACTTTAATCGGTTTTTAATTGTGATGACCAGATTGTGTTCACAAAGTGGAAAAGCGCACCTCGTTAGCATTTCTTATAAGCATTAATATGGGACATCTGCCTCCACCCTCTTTAAAGATATGTAGTCGAAATTCCAGACTTGAGCTCTGTGACACCTCCTCAAATGCCCTCCCCGTTTAGAAACTGCAGATTGCAATAGTAAGAAGACCAAACATTAAGCTTGTAGCGATTCGTAGGACCATAAAAGTTGAAAAATTTAATTAATTGCAATGATTGACTTTGTTGGCAAGTGCCAAAGAACAGTCTTCTGTTTTGGTTTCGCTGAAATCTAAACACTAGGAAGCATAAAATTCACTACGACTATGTAATGGATTTAAAATTAAATACCTCATATGTGTCCTTTGTCTGATATTAAAGAACACTTGTAGTACATATGTACTTTGTGTCTGTTTGTTGTCATTTAAGGAGTGCGTGTATATGTCTATATATATTTGAATCTATTTTTCAGTTTACTATTGCAAAGGGTTGAAATGTTTTAAAAAACATGTTAATTTGCTATGGGACATGACTACAAAATAGTCAAGTATTTATTTGGAAATTTTCCTGTAACGCCCACTCACGTTGATTATGAGTTTTCTTTGTAGTTTATTTCTTTCCAAGTTTGCTGCGTCACATTATTTGAATTTTAAAATATTTTTTGTTTTTAATTTAAATTGGGAAAGTAGGCGTAACTTTCCTTATTACACTGTACAACAAAGTCAAACTTTATTCAACATAACAAGACTCTAACGACTGATTGTGGGCAGAGGGAAAGATAAAACTGGCGTTTTGAAACTTTACTGCTGCACATAATAAAAAGGGGTGAGGAGAGGGGGATTCCTCTTGTGAACTTTTGAAGTAAATTGCTTGATCTGGGCTGAGGAGGTGTGAAGGAGGAACATGATCTTGACAGCCTCTACAGTATTAGTTTTTTCATTTGAAATGTTCATTTATTATATTATAAAATTTTTAGGTTGCTCTGAAAAAGCCGGACAGAGACCTGTCGAAATATCAAATTAAATATAAATAATTATCTTGATTAGGCTAAAGTTCATATTATTCTGTAAGCGAAATTATATATACATATATATTGGTTCCTTTGGCTCCTTATAAGGACCATAGGGCCTTCTATGTAGTGATGCGTCCCCACAGCCTCTCCTACACAACTGTCAATCTCTCCTATACGTGGCGTACCCTGTTATTAGCTGACGAGGCTCTGACGACCGACCATGGGCGGTATAACCCTCACAAACGGGGGCGGATAAATCTCCATCATCAATTGTCTTCACCCCCAGGAGAATATATAGTAGATCACGGGCCCCCAGCTGGGGTAATATGCATTTTTTTTGACGTACCTTTGGTACATTACCCATAAAACTTATGTGTTACTACCCAATCTCTGGCAACAGAGTAACGGATAACATATTTATAAAAGTAAACAAGTCTGTTATGTCAATCAGGTGCAGCGTCACCTGGAACTTCCCTGAGTTCAAAAGACGATAGAGGTGAAGCCATTCGGGGTGGAACTTTGAGGTATAACCAGATGCTTGTCTCTGGTACCACGGATGCCGGTTGCCCAACAGTAAGGCTGCTAAAGGAGTTTGGGTGTATGTAGCGGTCGTCTGGATCCTTTGCTAAAAGTTCCAGTTCGTCCTACCGCACGGGGTTGAAGGGATGATTTTGAGCAGTATGGAGTAGGCACTGGATATTTGGCGGCACAAGCATTCGTCGAGCTCTGATGAGCGGTTGAGTGCCAGCAATGATGAGGTATTCTCTTGGAGACATCGTTGTGAGTGTAAGCAACTTCACTCGCGGCGTGAGAACTTGGAGAATCTTATGTGGTGGTTGTTGGTTGCCACCAAAATCGCTGGGAGAATTGTTTCGCCTTCTAGTGTTAAACTAATGCTAGTGGTTGGTGTGACGCGGTCTGCAAGACACTATTCTAGGTGCTGTTGCCATACAACAGATAGTACTGTTTTGACAAAGTCATTACGGCATAAAGAGTTTAGATAGCTCTGAGTACCCCAGCAAGGTGCTCGATGTAGTACAGGGATAACAACTATGATCGAAGATGGGCACTAGGTTCAATCTAAAAGGGAGCAAGGGGGCGACGGTTAGCGTCTTTCCTACACCCAGTGTTTAGACCACCGTGAGATAAGGCCGTAATGGCAGGTGCTCACGATAATCTGAAACACATCTGTCAACTGACTTCCTGGAGACGTACTGGCAGCCCCAGATCCAGAATCAGATGCAGAAGCTCAATCAGCTACTCATCCTAAATTAAGCAAAAATTAATGAAACCTCAAGCCAAATTACATGTGATAGTTTTTAAGGAATAAATAACACCAAATTTAATTATAAATATTATGAAAAACACTCGCCGCCACACCTTCATCATCAGCGCTCTGGTGCTTGGCTCACTGTGTGTGGTGTTAGGTGACGCAAATTTCAGCTTTATATACAGGGTGTTTTTTTAGAGGTATAGAACTTCGAATTGAAATAAAACACAAGAAAATCGTTTTAATGTCCATCAATTTGGCTTTATTGGAAGGATAATTTTATGCCATTAATGTTTAAATATGATTTCGGGCATGTGGCCGCCGCGGCTGGCTCGAATAAAGCCAATTCTACAGGTCCAATTTTCAACCACTTTTTCGAGCATATGGGGCCGTATGTTGGCAATAACGCCACAAATGTTGGCTTCCAAGTCCCCTAACGTTTCTGGTTTGTTGGCGTAGACGAGCGACTTCACATATCCCCAAAGAAAATAATCCAATGGTGTCAAATCACACGATCTTGGTGGCCAATTGACAGGTCCATTCCGCGAAATTATGCGCTCATCGAATGTTTCCTTCAATAAATCGATTGTGACGTGCGCTGTGTGGCATGTAGCGCCGTCTTGTTGGAACCACAACTCATCCACATTCAAAATCTTCAAAATCTTCCATAAAGTTGATGGACAAAGCTCCAATTGCTGTGCACGGTGGCGAATCGATTCATTCGGGTCCTCTTCAACACTTTGCTCTACAGCGGCAATTGTTTCTTCGGTGCGCACTGTTCGACGTCTCTGCGGATGAGTATTATCACATAGAGTAAACGTAGTGCGAAAACGATCCATGGTTAACCGAATTAATTGCTCTGATGGACGATTATGTCGACCATAAAATGGACGGAGCTTGCGGTAAACTTCGCGAACTGAACCATTATTTTCGAAATAAATTTGCACGATTTGCAAGCGTTGTTCTTTTGTCAACCTGTTCATGATGAAATGGCAAACCAAACTAAATATTAATCACTTGACAGCTGACAAAATGGCCGCCAGTTAAAAAAGTGATGCCAACTTAAAGTTCTATACCTCAATAAAAAACACCCATTACATAGTTTTAAGTGCAAATGGAATATGTGAATTGTTTAGTTAGATTTTAAGAGGCATTTGTATGATTAGTAAAGAACAAACAACACAATGGCAAGACTGTCGAAAATTAGTAAAGGTAACTTTAAAGCTTTTCTTATATAAAAAGCTTTCAACAAATTGGAGTATGATGAATCAGAACAATTCTTATTTATATTCCATTTGCAGTGAAATATATATATATATATATATATATATATATATATATATATATATATATATATACTGCCTTATTCATAAAAAATTTTTCTGTTTTATAAGAAGTTTATTAAACAAATTTTCTATGGAAATTTGATGAATAAACCTTTTATAAAACCAAAATATTTTTTTATGAATTAGGTCCATATAAGGTTGAAGCTTACATTAATTGACGCCACACACAGTGGGCCAAGCACAAGAACGCTGATGATAAAAGTGTAGCCTTCTGCTAGTTTTTATTTGCCTTTGGTGCAATTTATTTCTTAAAAATAATGACATGCAATTAAGTTTAGTTATACCACTTTAGGCTCTTTGAGTCACTTTTCTTATTATTTTAATATATTATAATAAAAATATTAACAAGTTTGTTAGTAATTTTTTAAACAAAGTTCATGAAGCACATAAATTCATATCGAGCCCTATTTTCAATAAACAAGTTTACTTGTAGGAAATGTCGCTTCCCAGCTAGCGTTTTCAATCGCAGAAGGGTTTATTGTGAATCGCATGCAGATCATTTTCAATCGCAGACGAGCTCATATATTAATCGTGAAAGTTGCTTTGCACGGGAGAAACTGTTACTGAAGACGATTCGTGTTTAAGAGCCGCAGAAGACGCTTTCATTAGTCGTACATGCAATCATTTGAGATTTATCTAGAGATTATGTTAAAACTCTTTTTTGAAGAACATTGAGAATCGTATGAGGAGGCTCTTCAACGTTAATCTTATATGAGCCATTGGGAGAGTTGTAAAATAATCATTCGTTAATGATTTGGGGAATCGTACGATACTCAGTATGCTTTATATTTTGTAAGTTAAATATGAAAAATAAACGTATTAAATTTGTTAATACTTTTTAATAAAAAACTTTAAATATATATCCCAGCGGCGAAAATGTCGATTACAGAAGCGATGATTCGCTGCACAATTGTAAGGCAATAATGCACACCACCTCATATACGTACCTAGTATACATTTTCAAATGCATTGCCGCATTTGTGGAGTGAATGCCTTTCACTTGCACACAAAGTAAGCGAGATACGGAAGTGTTCATCCAATCAACATAAAAGCTCAGTATTGCCTAACATACATTGTAAGTTGGCAGTGGGCAGTTCGAGTACAACTTAGCTTACTTTCGTACACTTTGTAAGCTAGCATTCATTGAAAACAAAGTATGACAAACATCATTAAAGAGATGTAATGTGGTATGCAGCGTTCGCCGCTGGGATGTATCGTCGATTAAACATTGCAAGATTTATAAGAGAGAGAGAGAGAGAGAGAGAGAGAGAGAGTTAAACAGAAATGCTACAATATCACTCTCCAAATAATCAGCAGAAGATTCGTTTAGGAGTTGTATATTATACACCATCGCCTTTTAAACAGCTCTTGGCCAGCTGGGTGTTGTCTACAAACTACACATGCATACATACATATATTTTTTCAATTTATAAAACAAACATTTCAGAAATTAAAATACTTGAAACTTTGTCTGTCTTCTTTAATACCAGCTTAATCCATTTTCTACAACATTAATTAAATGCCTCCCAACCATACTCGTATTTCTTACATTCTTTACAGTTTCTTTGCCCAACGCTATTTTGATTCCTTTGAACTTTATGGTAATTTTTTTGCTTCTTACGAACTCAGTTTTATTTTCCTGCTATTTTTTGTTTTTAATTTTCTAATTTTCTTAAACTTTTTTTCCATCTCTTCTACATACAAATTTGTGTGCTAAAGATATATTTTTTTTGTATACAACAGTGTGCATTTAATTAGCTTTTTATTTATGTAGGGTGCAACTACTAAGACTATTAATTGCTTTGCCATTTCCTATTTTGTTTTTTTTTACCATTTCCTTTAAGGCCCAACTGTTTATTTTTTGTTGCTGTTTGTAAGAAGTTAATGGGAGTAAATAAATGTAATAACGAACAAGGAGGAAAAAAATGTGCGTAGTGACTTTAATTTATTTTTAATCTTGGCCTGGATTTTTTTTGTTATTTGTTGTAAAGGAATTCTTGTTGTAAATGTTGTTCAGGATGAATTTTCTAGTTTGTTTCATAATTAAAAGTCTTTGCTGATGTAATATGCTCATGATAAGGTCATAGAAATAAAAAAAAATAACAAAAAAGCATAAATTTGAAGTTAAAAGTTAACAAGTCGGAACGGCGGAAGTGTTGAACCTTTCAAACATGCTATAAGCGAGTTAATATTCCATTTATTGTCAGATAACTAAATCACATCATGATGACTAATGCCGAGTACACATCTGGCACACATGTGCCCAAAAAAGCGTAACCACTTACATTACTAATGAAAAAATTTTTGATTCACACATGTATTTATTGATTTAAATAGTTTCCAGTCATGTGGGCTTATTGTATATAAATTAATAAATATGTGTCTCAATCAAACAGTATTTCATTAATAATTAGTGGTTACGCTTTTTTGGGCACATGTGTGCCAGATGTGTACTCGGTATATGTCATTAGAGCACGTCGCACAGTGCTTTGTCCCATAGGCAAAATTAAAATAAAATAAAGTGCTTAGAATATTTAAGTAATATACATTTTTGTAAAGCTAACGAAATACCTTAAATAAATTCGTAAATAGAATTTATCATCTCGTCTTTTTGTTAACAGTAGAGGGCGCTAAAGTCAGAAAATGTTTGAGGTAAAACTGTTGAACGGAAAAACGATTTTTACTGTGTTACAAAAAAAATTATAACACAGTAAAAATTGTAAAATTTTTTATTGTACTGCTTTGAAACTTAACAGTTTTGTTTATAACTATAGGTACAAAAAAAAAACAAAAATAATTTTGTGTAAATATTTTATATAGAAAATTTGTTTGTGCCATCGAAAACTTTTGCGATTTTTTATTTGGAATTCCCAAAATGCAAAAGTTTGATAGAGTGAAAAAATTTTTTTTTAATAATAGGTAATTTTTTATTTGTGATTTTAGTACATTTTAAAGGGCTTAAATAGAATATATAAACACGTTTTAGATTTTTCACCCGGAAATGTAAAAATGATATGAATTTTTTAAGACATATTTCCCAAGTTTCAGAAAAAGTTGCAAAGACCTAAGTTTATGGTACTGCCAAAATTTAAAAAAAAATAAGTTTATACAATTTTTTTGTCTTATTACTATAAAAAATTAATCAAATTTTGATGTAGTGTATAATTTTTATTATTTGTAATTTTGTATTTTCTTAAAACATCTATATTTTTTAGTTTTAGAAAGACCAAAATTATGATTATATAATTTTTTCAAAGTAAAGGGCTCTAGCGACGTTCAATGTTCAATTAAATTTTTGCAAGCTGTGCAATTTTATTGACTGTAGCTCTGTTTGAGAACACATACACATTTTTTAAAACTATTTTTATTCTAGGGTGTTTGTCCGAGGAAGCCTTACGAGAAGCCAGTCATAAAAATATAAGGAATGTGCGATTATCCCATACAAGAAACTACAAATAGAGATTTAATGGCTCATTTGTTATTAATGTCGGTCTACAAAACACATTAAAAAAATGATGAATTCAAAGAAATTGAGAAATACATTTTGAAAGAAAACATCATAAATTACAATTAAAACTAATTATCTTATTTGTTGAGCAAATTTAGAAACAAATTTATTTATGGCCCTTTTTAAAGAGAATATTAAATTAGATATTTGCATTTTGATCACAAATGTAGCAAAAATTTAGTTTATGAGAAAAAGGATATATGGGAGATGGTCATGTCCTTGTATCGAATGAAGCGAAATTTCCCAGAGAGCCCAAAAATATAGTTTTATAAGTTGTTATAAGTTTTCAGTGCATTCAGATCACTAATGTAGCAAAAATTTAGTTTATGAGAAAAAGGATATATGGGAGATGGTCATGTCCTTGTATCAAATGAAGCGAAATTTCCCAGAGAGCCCAAAAATATAGTTTTATAAGTTGTTATAAGTTTTCAGTGCATTCTGATCACTAATGTAGTTACAATTTAGTTTTTGAGAAAAATTATATATGGGAGGTAGTCATGTCCTTGCACCGATTTTTCCGAAACCTCGAATTTTTCTTAATTAACATATTTTGAACCAGCACACCAAATTTCATTTTTCTGCGATAACTTCTCTAATTTTGCCGAATCACTATATGTGGACAAAGCACTGTGCGTCGTTCCCCATGGATTTTGTTTGTATTTTTTGAATAAGCACTCACTACTATGGCATAGCTAATATTGATGCAAAACTATAGCCCAATTCACAATCTTTTGCAAATGGTCTTGCATCGTTGCATGAGCAAAATGGTATAGTATATTGACACTCACCACATAACAATTCTTAGTGGTAAGTATCAATATACTATACCATTTTGCACAGGCAACGATGCAAGACCATTTCCACAAGATTGTAAATTGGGCTTATGTGTTCAAAAATATGATCTAACATAATCAAACCTATTCCAGTTGTCAACATCAACATCGACGTCACCTCAATGCAATATCAAAAATTTTGGGCTTCTCTACTCTCTCTCTCTCTCTCGATAATAATTTTGTGTTATTGACAGTCTATTTCTGTTCCCCAAAGGTCTAGCAAACAGTATGAGCCTGTTAATAGCAGTCGGTTGTTTTCGTCAACGGTTAGACAAGGTCTAACTATTTGGTGATGTATTGATGTGACTTCGATTTTGAAAACTTGAATGAGGATGAATAAAAATGTTTGGACCAGTGGATTTGTTAATCTTTTAAAAACATGCTTTCGTTAAATTTAGGAACACAATAACAATTCAACAGCTACTTATATCTTTTTGAGCTAAGAGATCCGCTGTTAAAAAAGAACACCAGGCAATAACTAGATTTTTTCCTTATGAGAACTTTAAAAACCTTTCGTTATAAGTGAAAAGTCTGTATAGTCGGATTTCACAGTATCTGCACTAATTTGTGTAAGATATTAAATGAAAGCACTTCGGATCGAATATTTTTTTCATTGTAGGCAATTATTCTTTCTAACAGGTGTTCTTTATAGCCGAACTTCACTGTACAGTAATAATGCAACAAAACACATTTTGAAAGCAAATGCAAATATATATTGGATTAACTTAAACTTGCAGTAGCGTATAAATGTTCAAGTTACAAAAGCAAATAATATAGAAGTCATTGGCAAGAATAAAATCAAGAAATAAAATTGAAAATAGTTAAGGCAAACTGTAAAACTAATTTGTCATATTGCATTAACTAAATGTAAAAAGAAATATAAGCCAGCAACAAGTAAGATACAAATAAAAAAAATTGTGAATGTTAGAGCTCCCTTTTCTTTTTTCTACTATATCGCTCATTTACTCAAAGAACGTCATAACTCAAAAAATGAAGTTTTTGAGTTAATTATGCAAAATTAATCCTCATATTGTTATTCATGTTGTGTAAAAATTCCATACAAATATCTTATTTACTCAACTCTTGAAAGCAAAATAAAATTTTCTTTTCCATTAACTTGTGTGTAATTTGAAAATTCCACACTCGTTTTCTGGAAAACTGGTTTTTTTTTGAGTTATGACGTTGTTTGAGTAAATGAGCGATATGTATTTCTTATTTCATTACTTTTCTCTTTGCATAAAAGTTGCATAGATGTTTGAAACTTTAAGTTGATTAGAAATTAAATTATAACAAAGTTCAAAATGTAGATACGAAAGTTTAATAAAGTAACGGCTGCTCTCGATAGTTTATCGCTTGTCAATTTGAATCGCTTGATTTCGTTATTTTCAGCATGATTGACAAATATTCGATAAATTAAAAAGCAAAGCATTTGACAATAGCAAACAATTTTGTTTTGGCTATGGGTAAAGACATTTAGGGTTCGATTCAAGTTTTTTTAACCACTTTAGTTTTCTTTTAACTCTTGTGTATTTAACTTTTTCCATTTTGGTTATTTGAACTCTTATAATTTTTAGCTTTCGAATATTGGCCTGTTAAGATTCAAATTAACGAGAGTTGACTGTAGCTTATACAGAAAAAAGTGACTGGATTCTAGCAATCATTCAAGTTTCTAAACTTTTTAATGCAGTTTGTTAATAATTGTTTGAATTCAATTCCTTTAAAAGTAACCAATTCTAAATTTAAAAAATTTATAGGAAGTAGCAAATTCGGAAAATTGAAATGATTCGATAATAGTGAATTGTAACGGAAAAGTGAATAATGAAAAAATTTTAATGAAATGTTAAAAAGTAGTCCCAAACGGCCAGGAACCAAAAAGAAGCATAATGCCGCCCCTACACTACACAAGTTCAGTACTCAAGTCTGGCACTGCGTAAACTAAGCTTGTGACACACACTATACAAGTAAACTGTGCAGTTTTTATTTTAATGCGCCATAATGCATTCTAGGAACTCGGTAAATAATTTTTTTCGGCGCTCATTTCTTGTTTTGAACTCTTAAAAAATCACGAGACAACTGAGCGTTTGCCAATCACACTACACAAGTTCACTGTACAGTTTTCAAACTTGAGCAAATATCAAAATCGTTTTGATATTTACTCAGTTCAGTGCGTAAATATCACAACCACCCCCATACACTACACAAGCGCACTGTACAGTGCCAGACTTGTGCAGTGAACTTGTGTAGTAGTGTATGGCTGGCATAAGGACAAGAGTTAGAAAAAGTTAAAATCTAAAAGCACAAAAATATTTTTCGCAGGATTTTATTTTAGATTGGGATGAAAAGAGTTGCAAATACGTTAATTCAATCCCATACGGAACTACACTTATGGCCACTCCGACTATGACTACGACGTTTTGGCCCTGGATTAAAAAAACAGGAAGAGAGGTCTCTTAGTACACCCGGTTATAGCTATGCTGCTTAGCTATATAAAACAAATTTAATGTGTTAAATAACAATGCAATAAAATTATATTATATGATGATGTCACATTCGCCGCAAATATTTCAAAACGTTTCCATTTATTTCCCATTATTTTCTTTTTTAGCGGCGTATGATTAAACTAATGTATTGTTTGTGGCCGGTGGTGGCTGTTAGCCGTTTCGTTTATTTTTCTACTCTGGTTTTAAGTACAAGGAAATCAAAACAAAAATAAATTTATAACTGTAATGGGGTCGATTAATTGTCTTACGAGAACCACATCCTAGGTCATGTGGCGTGAAATAAAAAGCATAGCTATAAAATGTTGCAATGCTCTTTAATCAACATGTTATAAGAAAACGTCTTAGTTAACGTCGAAATATGCCAACCACGATAGAAGGAATATTCAAAATTATGTTTCATACAACTGCTTGTAAAAGCGTTGTTTTTTACACTATAGCAGTAAATTTTTGTGACGAGGTGTATTTGTTTGAAATCTATTGGAATCACTGAAAAACTCAATTTCGTAAAAAATACTAGTTAGGGCTTTTCTACTTGAGACCATCGATATGTACATATCGCTGACAACTACTTATCTCAATGTTTACAAAATAAGAATACATTAAATTTTCAAAAGTGGTTACACTAAGAGCAATAGAATTCATTCAATAAAAGGAACGGCTTTATGAATTATTCTTCACTGTTTCGTGAATTCAATGAAAAATTTCATTTCAGGGGCCGGATTCCGCGAGATGAATTTTGAAGTGCTCACTAATTTTGGTGTTCACTTGTTGATCTTTCCCTGGAAAAATTTGGACAAATTGTGAACACTGAAATTGGTGGATGCTTTAAGACTCACACATTAAAACTCACACTCACAAAGAAATATTTCATGTAAAAAACTACGACAAAAGGTTAATTTAACCTTTTTCGACGTGATTCAACATGATTTAAGAAAACTTTCAAAGAAAATTTTTCCTATTGAAATAACTTTATTTCATGTTGATTTAACATCTCAGTACTGTTAAATCAAAATGAAGAATCAAGTTGAATCAAAGTTATTTTAAATTAAACAAGGTGAATTTGTCACTGAAATATCATGAAGAACCATGCTGAGTCAAAGTTATTTCAAGTTAAAACATAATTCAAAATTTTTAAACTATTCGAAAACAGGTTTCTGGAAAATGTCGACTATTCGATCACCTTATTAGATACACAATAAATAAATGCCATAATGATTGAAATTTTAAATTTAACATAAAATTAAGTTAAGTTAAGTAAAGTATAGGAAATAAAAAAAGAAAAACCAACAAATAATTTTCAGTCTCAGTCTCAGTTAATTTTAATTATTATTGTTCGACCTTAATTTTTTTCTGTATATGTGACCCGGTCTATGAAAAGGTGGCTTATGACTAAATTTCGAGAAATCAGCTGTTAAAGATAAACAATGCATTTCATCAGTTTCTGGGTAGTTGTTCTCCTTCGTTCTGTTTCTGTTGGTCTTTTTCGTTATAAACTACCCAGTAAAAAAAAAATTGGAAGTCATTCTAAAGGAACTACATTTTCATTGCTTCCAAAAAATCGATATCTTTAATTTGCCGATAGTTAGTAGAAAACCAAGTAGAAGTTTATTTTAGTCATACAAAACCTTGTAATTCATCTATAGTTTTAGAAATTACTCACCAGAATTTAAAAAAAAATCGATTTTTTTGAAGAAACTTATGAACTAATTTTGGTCTAAAATTTTGAAGTTATTTGCTTAAATTTACATAAAAATACTGTTTCGCGTTTCAATTCCTATAAAAGGAAACTAATTATTAAAATAGGTAACTGTTAACGATTTTTTTCTAGCTGAAAATATTATCATAGAACACAAAAAAGGAAATTTTTCTTAAAATCGCTTCCAATTCGGTGACCAGGCATCGAAAAAGAGAACTTCTTGCAATGACAACCCTATGTAAAAATCATTAGATCGGATCTAAATTTGCACTACTTCCAGATCGCAAACTCTACATTTTCATGACTTTTTTGGAGTGTCTTTTTTTACTGGGTAGTAAAGTTTTGAGGAAAAAAAAACTGTTTACGGTTGTTGTTGTTAAAATGTCATTTATTTTCAATTTCTCTTTTTCCATGTATTACCTTCATTCTCGATTTTCAATAAAATCCTATTTTTCTTTCATTTGTGCTCTTCTTTCTCTACATTTTTAGTACACTTCTAAGCAAGTTAGGACTTTCTGCTGTTAAAGAGCGTCTCAAAAACTATTCGAACCAACAAAAAAAAGTGAAAAATAATTTTTTGAGTCATAAGCCACCATTTATAGACCGGGTTATATATATATATATATATATATGTATATAATTTTATCAGGCTAAAGGTCGTATCGATTTGTAAGGCAAATTACATGTGATAATTATTAAAGAAACAATACCAAAGTTAATTGTAAATATTCTGACTAACACGTAGTAGAACGGAACAACTAGCTATTTTCGAAGGCCACTACACCTTCATCATCAGCGTTCTTTGTATGTGGTCTACTGTGTGTGGTGTCAGTTGATGTAGATTTCAGCCGTTATTTCAAATGGAATATGTGAATTGTTTTGAGTCATCGTATTCAATTTGCTGAAAGCTTTTTTGTAATTAAAGCTCAATTTTACCATTGTCGTTGGTACTTTACTAATAATAATTTTCAGTCTCGTTGCTTTGATTAACGGTTAACGGATTGAATATCCTAGTTAATACTCAAAACAACACTTCTGTCGGATGTTTACCAAACCCCTTGAAAACTGCCACTGATCAACCATTTGGGAATCGCAGGTCTATCTTCTATCTTAATAATATATATAAAAATCAAAAACACGTTTATTTGTTAGGGGTGAACTCTTCAATGCCCCAACAGATTTTCGCCTTCCACCCCACAAAATATTTGTAAAAGACCGGCGCGTGTTTTTATATATATTCTACCCCGGTAAATGCTACGCCCCTTTCAGAAATAGTGATTCGTCCGACAGATGGCGCAATTTTTAGTTTTTTTGTGTTTTTGCACCGTAACTCAAGAACTACTGAACCGATTTTGACCAAACTTCATATACATGCTTTATAGGGCGTGAGGAGCGTTTCTGTATAGTTTGAAGTTCGTCCGGCAGATGACGCAATATTTAGTTTATTCGTGGGCAAAATCCAAATTTTCATATTGTACCACCAATGCCATATACAACACTAATGTTTGCTTAGGGCCAGCAACGCGGACCGGGGTCGGCTAGTATACATATGTATTTGCCTTTGACACAAAACAATTCCAGGTACATATTATAAAAAAATACTATTGCGTTAAGGAACAATAGGCTACAGTTTACACAGTTCTTGACTTTCGTAACTGCCACACTAATCACACACATGGAATTATTTATAACAAATTTATTCGCGTGTAGCAAGTCTCATATATATTTAAATTTTTTGCATGCTCATCATTTTTCCATTTTCAAGTTCATATAACATGTAAGAGCATTTATATTTCAGTATAAATGAACAATTTAAATAAAAATGGAATCCCTTAAATGTAACTAAATAGGAGGATGTCGTTATGTCTGACAAATAGCATTTCCTCGTAGTTACATTCCAGATGTCAAGGTGAATGATTGTAATATTACATACTTCAAATTTTATTTACATTTCTGTTGTAATATTATTTGATTTGATGTAAATGCCCTGTTTTATATAGAAATAAATAAGAAATAAATAATTTATGAAGATTTGAGGAAAATGCTTGCCATCATTATTGACACAGATAATCATTTCCATTTACAAATAAACAAAAATACGATTTCCTATTTATGGTTTCTATGCAATAGAGATGTTATTAATTTTATTTCTTGGAGCTTTTATTGTTTCATTTTTCATATATTTATCACTTAGTATTATGTTTAGTACTTGCCTTAGATGAATTGATTTCCATAAAGTTTTATTTATGTCTGTACATTCTACATATACTTGAATAATTTTTTCAAGAAAGTAAAATTTCAGCAGAAGCTCTTCAAGAAATGATTTAGGTAAAACAAAAAATTTAAACACAACTTTGAGAAGGACTTCTTCTTCATATACAAAATTCAGTTATAAAAGATTCTTTGATGATTATCAACAGCAGATGAATTTTTTTTAGCAATATGTATAAAATACTTTAATTTGATTTAGTAGCCTTATTAAGTAAGCACTTGTAAGATTTCAAGTGGTTTTTTAATTAAAATAATATCTATCGTTTACTTGCTTAGTCGCGGTCTAGACCTGCAATTTTTGTTGCAGCACATCTTGAATATGTGGGAGAGTGCTGAAATAGAAATATATACATTTTGTATGCCTCCCTTGTTCTTTTGCATTAAGCAATAAAAAGTTGCTGCAACAACAACTCACTTAATAACTCCCAGACTCAAAATAAAGAGTTATACATTTTCCGGTTTCAAAAGGTAAATAGAACACACATTATAATTCAAAGAAAATTTTATTTCATTATAATGCTTGGATCTTGCTTTTACGTACGAATTACAATGTCAATAAATTGCTTGTACACCGAAAGAGTTTTGCTTCATAAGTCCAATGAAACAATTTCATTAACATTTTTTTTTCGCAAATCTAATGATAATTTCACAAATCAAATGAAAATTTCATGAATATTGTGAAAGAATTTCACTAGAATTGCTTCGTTGGTATTCTGGTTTCGTAAGAATATATTATTGGATTTATGAGAACAATATTTTCTAATTATTAAGAAACCCCTTTATATTTAAGTTATTTAATTTTTTTCATAAAATTATTTTATTGTTTCGATGAAGTTATAGCACTGCATTAATTACACTGTTAAATAAATTTGATGAAGTTTTCAATCAAATAATTTTGACGAAACTGGTTTCATTAATCCAACGAAGCGTGACGTTGGTTGAATTTTAATGAATTTTTCACTAGATTACTGTCGAAATTTATAAAATTTAGACCGAAAATTCTTTCAGTGTAGCTGTCGGATCTTTTGGAGATAGTTTCTGAACACTTTTTCGTGGTGTAACTTTACAAATGTTGGTTTTCAAATGCTCCAACATTTATTTGTGTATTATTCGCGTTAGCACCCCACAAAAAGGATTCTAATAGCGCGTTCTGGAATCTATTTTATTCTTCTACACCTTTATACAATTAGAAATCCATTGGATAACAATACAAGTATTTATAAGGCAAAATGAAAAATAAAATCTAAATTTAACATTTAGGAAATTTATTATTCGACATTTGCCATAGATTCATATCAGATATAAATTATTTGCCAGATTTTGTTACAGTTTCTAAGCCTACTATGCTTATTTTTCTTTTGTGATTTTCAAAAATATTATTATTTTATGAATTCTCATATAGTTTTTGAAAGTCTATGAATAAAGTAAGAGGTTTGTGACTGTTAAAAATTTGTGATTGAAGTCTACTGATGGTTTGGTTGAAGCGCCAATGAAATACGTATATAGACATGCTTAACCACCAGCAAATAAATTTCAACATAATTTATAAAGAAAAAGAAACAAATTAATTGGACCTAATTACTTTTATATATCAGAAAAAGTGTAAGTTTCCCAACCCTGCAATCATCCTTTTAGATTCTTCTGATTTCTTACACCAATATTTTTCTTTTAAGAATGTAAGATATGTTGAATTTATAGAGAAAAAGGAAAAAGTAGGTAGGTTATTTTTATACAACAAAAAAAATTAAAGTTTTCCAACCCTGGAAACGTCTTTTTTTTGGTTTTTTAAATTTTAAATACCAGTTTTATTTATACTGAAATAAAATAACTTTATTTATAAAAAAAATAAACATTAGTTCTCGGTAGTTACTTTAATATGGCAAAATAAAGTTTAAGCTTTCCAGCTCTGAAACCGTCTGCTCGATTTTAATGATTTTCAATACCAATCTATTTCGGACCATTTCTGACATCCCCAGGCTGAAGTCTCTAGCTTGTTCGTCTTCTCTATGCACAAGGATCCATAATATACATATATACTTTATGGGTCGCATATTAATATTGTGGAAATGTCACACGGAATGACAAATCCAAACAAATTTTGTATGCAAAATTTTTTTATAAAAAGCAGAAAGAAAAATACAGCAACAAATACACGTATTTCTACAGGAGATTGATTTGATTTTGAGCAAATTTATTAGACAACCCGTTGTCTTGCCGTGTGAACGCAAAATCAGTTGTTTATGGTTTTAACGTTAAAACCAGGGGTCTAATCGTTGCTTTCGCTAACGAGCTGATACGATCACATTTTTTTAGTTTTAGATTATGGCATTCGATATCGAACCATATTATTACATTGTTCGATAGCGAATGCTATAATGTCAAACTGAAAAACGTCATCGAATCAGCTCGTTATCCAAAGCGACGATTAGACCCCAGACTTTCGGTGTAAAAAGACTATAACTCACTGTAAGAACGCGAGTGCTGTTGAACGATGCAGGAATATAAAAATAACAAAACGCCAAATATTTATTGTTTTGAATTTATTATAATTTATACTTACATATAAATATTAATAGTTTTCAAATTAACTGATACCAAATTTGAAGACTCCTGCTATTATATCTTTCCAGATATAAATATATATTCTACCAATACTTTGAATTACTTTGCAGCTTGCTCTCAAAAGAGTCCTACGACTCCTATAGCTTTCCTATAGGCGTGGCATAGCCCACCTAGGGTTATGAAAAATAGATTATGACCTATTCCCAGACCTACCGAATACACATCGCAATTTCATAAAAATCGGTCAAGGAGTTCAATTATAAACATCGTGACACGATAACTTTTATATATATATATATATATGTACATAGTCCCTCCAATATACATATGTACGTATGTGTAACATTAAATATATTTTCTTTTCATTTACTTTCTTTCCAGACAAAAATCCTGGCTGGTAGTGCCGCTACTAATATTTTGCACAGCTCAAGAGTTTGATATATGTAAATCAAATGTGATGATGCGGCAGTGATCGTGACCGTTACAAAATTGTCTATTGATTTCTTGAGCGTTAGAAATTTTGTCTTGAGTGTGATTTGTATCGTTATTGTAGCAAGTGAATATACTAAACTCGTTAGTCATACATTCTTGGTGGAATACTTCGTACAAATGAATTTTCTTGATCGTGAGTTTTGGCGCTAAAGAATTTTTTGATTGTGTGAAATTAAAGAAACAAATCACCTAAACATCTACAAAAACCGGTATAATTAAAAATTTCATCATAAGTGAATGTACGTAAAGAGAATTTGATTTTGTATCTTGATTGAAAAGTTTCACAACGTTTTTGATATAAAGAAATAATTTTGCTAATTACTGCACATTTTCCTTAAGTATTACTTTCAGTCTCCCAGCCGAACGTAAAAATAATTATAAGAAAGTCGTCGCGAGTGAATAGAAAATATTGAAATAAATAGAACATAACGCGATCTCGTTGGTTATTTAAATTTTTCTCGTGAGAAGATTGTGATAATTTTTTTTTGCAATAATAATTAGTGATATATGAGTATATAAAAATTAGCATAACAACTTTTATCAAATTAAATTTGCATTAATAAAATATATCGTTTCGCGTAACAAGTGTCTTCATTAAAAGCGCCATATAAATTTACTTCATATTTTTATTGTTTATCGTGAGTAAAAGTTAAAAAAAAAATATTTCATCTCTAGTCGCTAAAATGGTCCCATAAAAAATACTGCTTAAACTTGATGACTTCTGCAACAGATTGTTCCGGTAAGTTTCGTTTTTTTTTTCATTTTGATTTGACATTACATTTTTTATATCAATCAATATTTCTAATATAGATCATGAACTTTATCCAAATAATACATTAATTAAATAAATGAATTGTTAAAGAAAATTATTGCCTAAAGGCATTTAAATTGTACGAGTATATAATAATTTTGTTTGAATGAGTGTAACCAACACTTCGTTGCAAACTGCTGGTGCTGGGGCGGCTTTAAAGGCCAAACCCACGCTACCGACAACGTTCGAATTGTCGCACACTTACATTCATAACAAAAACAAATTTTAATATTTTGTTGTTGTTTCAAATGTAAGTGTGCGACAAGTCGAACGTTGTCGATATCGTGTGTCAGGCCCTAACGTAACCTATTTTTCACATTAAAATATCAATCAGCTGTTTCTTACCGTTGCAGTTACATTCCATTACAGTCGGCTAACTGAGCCTTTATTCTATTTGGCGTCGGCTACATAACATAATGTAGTTTTTAAATGTTTTTTTTTCCAAACCTGTATTCCCTTAGATAGTATTACCATTTATCGATGACTGTCAACTAGGGTTTCTAATTTCCCGGACTTTTTCAATTCCCGGGAACCGGGAAGTAAAATGTTTTATTCCCGGGAATTCCCGGGATTTTCAAATACATATGAATTTAATTAAATGACGTCAATAAAAAATATAATTTTATGAAAAAGTATACATCACAAAGAAAAGTAATATGAATAATTTTGTAATATCTATTAAAATATTTGTAATATCAATTAAAAAATTAACTAAATTTTGACCTATAAACAATTTTATAATATTAATTAAGTTTTTCCACTCAAATTAATTAATAATTGATTCAATTAAATTAAATCAATTAAATTCTTAATTGAAAACATTAATTGGTGAATACTTTTTTCTGTGAACATTCAAATCAAAAACAAAACAACTTTATTCATTAATTTCATCAAGAACAATATTCAAAAAAAACTAATCAAAAACATCATATGCTTTGAGTTAAGCATGGATGAAAATTCCATCTAGATCTGCCAATCTATATCTGCCAATCTAGATACTTTTTTCTATAAAGACTTCATAAGTTAAAAATATTTCGTAACGCTGGAAGTTGTTGGATTCACATCGGAAGCCTCTATTACATCTGTTTACATGCTTATACATATTATGCATCGTTACAGAGTTGTATTTTTAAGTAATGAAACAACGAACAGCAATATAAAAAAAGCCAATTCCAATAACCGATATATTAAATTCCCGAAAATTCCCGTTGAAAATTTCCCGGGACTTGCAAAAAAATAATTCCCGGGAATTCCCGGGATTTTTTTCCTGCGTAGAAACTCTACTGTCAACATATGTTTGGTATTCCGTAAGAAAAGTTGATGTTGATGTTGATGTTGCCATTCATTTTGATATCGTGCTCTGTCGTGTGTATACCAAAACGAATTTGGAAAAAACATTAAATAGTCAAAAAGTGAAATATAAGAAATATTAAAGTATACATATATACATATAAAGGGTGTTTTTTTAGAGTGTCACAATTTTGAGTTGGCATCACTGCTTTATTTGAGCACCCATTTAACAGCTGATAGTTGCTTGTTGTTTAGTTTGCTTTGAAATTTTATTATGAATCGACTTACACCAGAGCAACGCATGCAAATTGTTGAAATTTTTAATCAAAATAATTGTTCTAATCGTCAAACTCATCGTGCACTTCTTCCATTTTCCGCTGAAGTCCATTTCTGTTTGATATGTGGTTCCAACAGGACGGAGCGACATGCCACACAGCGGGCGCTAAAATTTATTTACTCAAAGAAACTATTAATGAAAAAATAATTTCACGTTATGGCCTAATTAATTACACTATTTTCTTTAGGGCTATGTTAAGTCACTTGTCCACGTCGATAAACCACAAACAATTCAACATTCGAAGAGTTATCGGCGCATCGGCATTTCGCCGATAACTCTGCGGCGAAAAGTTGCTGAAAATTGGTATTCCAGATTGGGCCTTCTACGCACCAGCCGTAGCGGCCACATGACAAAAATTATATTAAAACATTAATTTCATAAAATTTTCTTTAGAATAAAGTCCGCTTCATTGATATTAAAAATATATTTTCTTATTTTATTATGATTTAAACTTGTGTCACTCTATGAAAAAACACCCTTTAATTGCCTGAGTATTACATGGGATTTCAATATGTTTCATTGCTTGCCTTAGAACACCTTTTAATTTTTAACTATCATAGATTTGTTATTGTAGCGGGCATACTTTTGCATATTCTGTAAAAATTTCAGGTCCGACAGATGTACGGACATCGTAGCGAAGACAATAATGTTCTTTTCCACTTTTGGTGGACGGAATCCCAAAAATTAAACAATTTATTTTTTAACATGGATTTTGGAATATTTTTCCTTGTTATTAAGATGAAATAAGTGTAAGCTGTCACTAAAGATATGTCAGTTGCCAAAATTCAATATGGCGGCCAACAGATGGCAATTTGTAAAACGAAAAAAAATAAAAAGTCGGCGTACTTTATCAAAATGGGTATCATTCGAATGTACGTGAAGATAAATTTTAAAAATGTATAACCCTAGACACAAACGGTCTTGTTTAACAGAGCTCCTGTTAACAAAAAAACAGACCTCTGTTACATAATAATAATTAGTTTTTTCCCACAAAATGGACTTGATACCCAATTTTTTAAGCAACATAAACCAGATAATTTAAACCGAGATTCGTCTCTATGCCTTCTTTATATCTATACATCCAACAAAACAAAAAATCCATATCTTGACCCACAGTCATAAAATGTTTTTTAGTCATTTTTTTTTCAAAAACGGTAGGAGATGGGGAAAAAGAGAATATTGGAGAAGACTCCTGGACGCCTCTAAATCAATGTCCAATAGTCGAAAGTCATAATAGCCTGTTTTTGTAAAAATTACAACACAATTTCAAAAAAAAAAATGAATTTGATACACAAAATTAATTTATTGCGAGTTTCAAAATAAACTGATCGAAAAAATAACCAAGCGATTTCAAATCGGCAGGCATTTAGCTGACCGGTTTAAAATCATAAAAATTCAAAAAGTTTTGTGTGCAGGACACTTTTCTTGTGATTTCAAATCCCTTTTAAAAAAATGATTTTCAGAACATACTTGACAGCACTAAATTTGCTTATTGTCGCCAAGGAAAATATAAACTATTTTAATTTTAAGGATAAAACCAGAATGGAAAATTCCTACCGCCGCACAGTGCTTTGTCCACATATAGTGAATCGGCAAAATTAGAGAAGTTATCGCAGAAAAATGAAATTTGGTGTGCTGGTTCAAAATATGTTAATTGAGAAAAATTCGAGGTTTCGGAAAAATCGGTGCAAGGACATGACTACCTCCCATATATAATTTTTCTCAAAAACTAAATCGTAACTACATTAGTGATCAGAATGCACTGAAAACTTATAACAATTTATAAAACTATATTTTTGGGCTCTCTGGGAAATTTCGCTTCGTTCGATACAAGGACATGACCATCTCCCATATATCCTTTTTCTCATAAACTAAATTTTTGCTACATTAGTGATCAGAATGCACTGAAAACTTATAACAACTTATAAAACTATATTTTTGGGCTCTCTGGAAAATTTCGCTTCGTTCGATACAAGGACATGACCATCTCCCATATATCCTTTTTCTCATAAACTAAATTTTTGCTACATTTGTGATCAAAATGCAAATATCTAATTTAATATTCTCTTTAAAAAGGGCCATAAATAAATTTGTTTCTAAATTTGCTCAACAAATAAGATAATTAATTTTAATTGTAATTTATGATGTTTTCTTTTAAAATGTATTTCTCAATTTCTTTGAATTCATAATTTTTTTAATGTGTTTTGTAGACCGACATTAATAACAAATGAGCCATTAAATCTCTATTTGTAGTTTCTCTCGTCGTTTTTCTTGTATGGGATAATCTCACATTCCTTATATTTTTATGACTGGCTTCTCGTAAGGCTTCCTCGGACAAACACCCTAGAATAAAAATAGTTTTAAAAAATGTGTATGTGTTCTCAAACAGACCTACAGTCAATAAAATTGCACAGCTTGCAAAAATTGAATTGAACATTGAACGTCGCTGGAGCCATTTACTTAGAAAAAATTATATAATCATAATTTTGGTCTTTCTAAAACTAAAAAATATAGATGTTTCAAAAAAATACAAAATTTCAAATAATAAAAATTATACACTACATCAAAATTTGATTAATTTTTTATAGTAATAAAACAAAAAAATTGTATAAACTTATTTTTTTTTAAATTTTGGCAGTACCATAAACTTAGGTCCTTGCAACTTTTTCTGAAACTTGGGAAATATGTCTTAAAAAATTCATATCATTTTTACATTTCCGGGTGAAAAATCTAAAACGTGTTTATATATTCTATTTAAGCCCTTTAAAATGTACTAAAATCACAAATAAAAAATTACCTATTCTTAAAAACAAATTTTTTTCACGCTATCAAACTTTTGCATTTTGGGAATTCCAAATAAAAAATCGCAAAAGTTTTCGATGGCACAAACAAATTTTCTATATAAAATATTTACACACAATTATTTTGGTTTTTTTTGTACCTATAGTTATAAACAAAACTGTTAAGTTTCAAAGCAGTACAATAAAAAATGAAATTTTAAAATTTTTTTTTGTAACACAGTAAAAATCGTTTTTCCTTTCAAAAGTTTTACCTCAAACATTTTCTGATTTTAGTGCTCTCTACTGTTAAGAAAAAGACGAGATGATAAATTCTATTTACGAATTTATTTAAGGTACTTTGTTAGCTTTACAAAAATGTATATTACTTAAATATTCTAAACACTTTATTTTATTTTAATTTTGCCTATGGGACAAAGCACTGTGCGCTGTGTTGCCTTGCTGTGGTCAAAGGAATCATTGTCATATAAACATACGTATTTTATTCTTGACATTCTTGAAGTCGGTAGCTTGCTGTGCTGAATGTGTTTAAAGCTTAAGGATTTTAAGAGTATATCGTTTATTCTCTCGTCTCTCGTTGTCTAATATCGCACACTAAATCATAAAGAGTCACAACTAAAAATTATAAAAGTACTTTTGCTTTTTTATAAATCAGTTACCTGAACAAAACCCTAACGACCTCAACAATTTATTTTGCAATAAAGTCTTCTTGAAGATTATAAAATACCGTTATGCTTGTTTTTATGTCACATACATACTTGCGTCATTTGTACAGTGTCAACAGTTGTTTGCAACTTCTCAGCTTCTCTGAAATTTTTTGAATTGTGACTTTATGATTTAGTGTGCGCTATGGTGTCGTATATCGTTCGTATGGTATTTTTTTTTTATTCTAACATGCTTTAGCTGACAGTTTAGTTTGTTCTAGATTTGTTCACAAAAGCCGCCGAAAATTTAGGAACGTGTTTTGTAAATCCTACACCAACAATGGGCAATATTTTTTTCTCTGTGCTTAGATATATATTATATGTTTTGTTAAAAAAATATACATATACATACATACATACATTATTTTCATTTACTTGAAGTCTATATTCATTTTCAGTAAACTTTAATATTTACTTATCCATATGTGTATTACTCACAAAAAAAGTTTTTTTTTCTTGTATGTTACAACGCTCAATGTTTTCTTTGTTAACTTAACTGACAAGGAAAGACAATTTCAAATAAAGCCAAACATGTTTAAGCAAATAGTTTGACACATGTGTCACAATGATATTGTTCTATTTTTGACAGTTTTATTGCATTAAACTTGTACTATGCTGACAGCTGTGAGATTGAAAATGACAGTGGGTAGCATTCACACTAGGGATGGACAAATGAAAAAAATGTATCGATATATATCGTATCGATATTTTTGAACAGTATTGAACAGTATATATTTTTTGAAAACATCGATATTTCGATATATCGATATGTTTTGCTGCATTAATTTCGAATGCACTATTAGTCACTTTAAGAAATTTAATACAAAAAAACTATTTATGTTAAGTTATACGTAAGCTACTGTAGCTTCTTAAGACTTCATTAGTCTTTACTTTCTGTTGCTGCTCTCTGCTGTGCCGTTCTGTTTCTAAATTTTAATAGTTACTTTTTCTGTAATAAATTATCAGCTGTTTCGGACCAGAACAGTCACAGTTTTCCACTAAAGTGTTGAGTTTTGCATCGTACATTGTTATTTGAGTTTTTCTAGTTGTTCTTCCTTTCCCGGGTATTCCCGGTGCAAAACAATACAAAATATTTTTTTATTTAATTTTAATTTATTTATTTCAACAAAAAAACAAATTATAATTCATGATATCGATTAAATAATAACGTTTTATAAACACATGTCAAACAAATAATATAATTTGAGTTGTAAAGTTTTAGCTATAGTTCTAGTGAATAACGACACTCATCGAGGAATGTGTACATTTGTGCAAACTAAAGTTGCCAGTACAAATTTTCCGGGATTTCTTTCCCGGAAAATGTCCCGTATGAAAAACACTAATTTCTATGTTTCAATATAATTTTATGTTTTTCTGGTAAATATTAAATATTTTCAAATTCTTGAAGCACAATCACAGTTTATTTCGAAATGTTTTTATTTTATTTATGCTGCCACTTACAATTAGTTATCAGTTTGTTTATTTTCACAGGTTGAACCGAAACAGAGCAGAATGAAAGAGAAAAACTAATGGGTTGTAAATATATGATTTCTATAAACCAAAAAGAGTCAGCTGATTCGTAACAGAACAGAAAGTAAAAACAAATTCTGCCTTTAGGCTTATACCCACAATATCCAAAAAGTCACCTGCCTTAGTTGGGTCACCTTATAAATTTGCCTGGGATGTTATTATGAAATTTCTCTTTTTTTTTCTTCGCATCACTAGTAGTGATGTCAATATACAGTTAAAAACCGGCTATAGCTCTTAAAAGTATCGAAACCCGATACTTGTAAATAAGAATCGATGTATCGCTATACCGGTTTTTGAAATATCGGCGATATATATCGATATTTCTTTTCTCAAATATCGATATTTCGATATATCGATATTTTTTGCCCATCCCTAATTCACACACTTCGGAGAAAACGGGTGCTTTTTTATTTCTCTTTTTTACTTTTTAGCTTAACTCAGTTAAAACAAAGTCAGGATAATTATTTACTTCTTTTTTGTTTGGAAAAGAAGCGCAAAATTTTTCTTGGTGATAAAGCATTATTTTGCTTAAATGGCTGAATCATGGAATAGCACAGTGTGACAAAAAAAAAATAAAAAAAAAAATACCTGAGACGTGTTACTATTTTTCTGGTAGGTATTGTCGAGCATAACAATAATCTGGGGTCTACTCAGTAATTCGAAACGACAGCAAATGCTTTCGAATTGTAATGTTAATAACATGCAAATTCGAAAGAATTTTCTTTCGTTTCGAAATACAGAGTAGACCCCCTGTATTTGAAATTTTCCAAACACCCCCAAAATCTTAAGTTACGAGTAAAAATAATTTTCGTACCCATAGGCACTTATCAGCCTCTTACTAAGTTGAATATCAAGCGATTTTAAGCTTATGAATGGATTTAGAAAGAACAAACTAAGATCTTTGACAGCTGCAAACCTTACAATGACAAATGCAAATGTTTTTTCTGCACTGTTGCATTTCATATCAAAATGAGTTCATCTTATTCTATTCGCCTTGAGCTTAACTGATTTATAATTTTCTAGCATTTTGTCACATATCAGAAGAACAAGTAGCAGTTTATAAAAACTCAATTAACCTTTATATAATTTGATGGAAGTGTGTGTAGTTAAGCGTGCAAAACATTAAACGAAATATTCTAAGCACACATAAACCTTAATATTTGTCCAATTTTTCAACACAAAATCTGACTGCGAAATTTTCATACTTGAAGTCATCCTTAAGATTCCTTGTTCCTTTCTCTTCCTTTCCACTTATTTTGATTTTGTTATTTTATTTTTATTTTTAATGTACAACAGCTTAAATATTATTATTGATTGAACCCACAACACACAACTTAAGGAACATTCAAACCAGAAGCGAAAGGTTGACATCATCATTATGACATAGGAAAATATTTGCTAAAAGTTTTATTGTACTATTTCTATATATACTCGTATATGAAATCAATATGTGAAACACAGAAAATAATAAAAGTCTTTGAATTGTTTGGCATACAAACAAAAACGATACTTTTACCATTACGGTATTGCTAACAGAAATAGGAAGAATAGAAGAAGAAATATAAAATAAAAAAATTAGAAGTAAGTGCAAATATCAGCAAAACCACAAAATATTTACAAAAACTATTTAGGGCAATGTGTGTGAAGATAAATTCATCGAGTTAAATTCATTTTTAAAAAATATCGCATGCGATATTTTTTTTTTGCTCGCATTTTGTACTGAAATTAAGGGGTTTCTTCATAAAAACGTTCACTGTGGCCAAACCCTTCTTCCTCAGCGAATCAAACCTAGTGGAAAATGAAGACAACAAATCATACTATTAAACTGCATTTGCAGTATATCTGAATTGTATTTGTGAAATTTTTTAGAAAACTTGGAAAAAATATGACTTAGTGAAAAATATTATTTTTTGAGTTCTAGGAGGGAAATGGCCACTGTGGCCAAACCCTTCTTCCTCAGCGAATCAAACCTAGTGGAAAATGAAGACAACAAATCATACTATTAAACTGCATTTGCAGTATATCTGAATTGTATTTGTGAAATTTTTTAGAAAACTTGGAAAAAATATGACTTAGTGAAAAATATTATTTTTTGAGTTCTAGGAGGGAAATGGCCACTGTGGCCAAAGCCTTCTTCCTCAGCGAATCAAACCTAGTGGAAAATGAAGACAACAAATCATACTATTAAACTGCATTTGCAGTATATCTGAATTGTATTTGTGAAATTTTTTAGAAAACTTGGAAAAAATATGACTTAGTGAAAAATATTATTTTTGAGTTCTAGGAGGGAAATGGCCACTGTGGCCAAACCCTTCTTCCTCAGCGAATCAAACCTAGTGGAAAATGAAGACAACAAATCATACTATTAAACTGCATTTGCAGTATATCTGAATTGTATTTGTGAAATTTTTTAGAAAACTTGGAAAAAATATGACTTAGTGAAAAATATTATTTTTTGAGTTCTAGGAGGGAAATGGCCACTGTGGCCAAAGCCTTCTTCCTCAGCGAATCAAACCTAGTGGAAAATGAAGACAACAAATCATACTATTAAACTGCATTTGCAGTATATCTGAATTGTATTTGTGAAATTTTTTAGAAAACTTGGAAAAAATATGACTTAGTGAAAAATATTATTTTTGAGTTCTAGGAGGGAAATGGCCACTGTGGCCAAACCCTTCTTCCTCAGCGAATCAAACCTAGTGGAAAATGAAGACAACAAATCATACTATTAAACTGCATTTGCAGTATATCTGAATTGTATTTGTGAAATTTTTTAGAAAACTTGGAAAAAATATGACTTAGTGAAAAATATTATTTTTTGAGTTCTAGGAGGGAAATGGCCACTGTGGCCAAAGCCTTCTTCCTCAGCGAATCAAACCTAGTGGAAAATGAAGACAACAAATCATACTATTAAACTGCATTTGCAGTATATCTGAATTGTATTTGTGAAATTTTTTAGAAAACTTGGAAAAAATATGACTTAGTGAAAAATATTATTTTTTGAGTTCTAGGAGGGAAATGGCCACTGTGGCCAAAGCCTTCTTCCTCAGCGAATCAAACCTAGTGGAAAATGAAGACAACAAATCATACTATTAAACTGCATTTGCAGTATATCTGAATTGTATTTGTGAAATTTTTTAGAAAACTTGGAAAAAATATGACTTAGTGAAAAATATTATTTTTGAGTTCTAGGAGGGAAATGGCCACTGTGGCCAAACCCTTCTTCCTCAGCGAATCAAACCTAGTGGAAAATGAAGACAACAAATCATACTATTAAACTGCATTTGCAGTATATCTGAATTGTATTTGTGAAAGTTTTTAGAAAACTTGGAAAAAATATGACTTAGTGAAAAATATTATTTTTTGAGTTCTAGGAGGGAAATGGCCACTGTGGCCAAAGCCTTCTTCCTCAGCGAATCAAACCTAGTGGAAAATGAAGACAACAAATCATACTATTAAACTGCATTTGCAGTATATCTGAATTGTATTTGTGAAATTTTTTAGAAAACTTGGAAAAAATATGACTTAGTGAAAAACATTATTTTTTGAGTTCTAGGAGGGAAATGGCCACTGTGGCCAAAGCCTTCTTCCTCAGCGAATCAAATCTAGTGGAAAATGAAGACAACAAATCATACTATTAAACTGCATTTGCAGTATATCTGAATTGTATTTGTGAAATTTTTTAGAAAACTTGGAAAAAATATGACTTAGTGAAAAATATTATTTTTTGAGTTCTAGGAGGGAAATGGCCACTGTGGCCAAAGCCTTCTTCCTCAGCGAATCAAACCTAGTGGAAAATGAAGACAACAAATCATACTATTAAACTGCATTTGCAGTATATCTGAATTGTATTTGTGAAATTTTTTAGAAAACTTGGAAAAAATATGACTTAGTGAAAAATATTATTTTTGAGTTCTAGGAGGGAAATGGCCACTGTGGCCAAACCCTTCTTCCTCAGCGAATCAAACCTAGTGGAAAATGAAGACAACAAATCATACTATTAAACTGCATTTGCAGTATATCTGAATTGTATTTGTGAAATTTTTTAGAAAACTTGGAAAAAATATGACTTAGTGAAAAATATTATTTTTTGAGTTCTAGGAGGGAAATGGCCACTGTGGCCAAAGCCTTCTTCCTCAGCGAATCAAACCTAGTGGAAAATGAAGACAACAAATCATACTATTAAACTGCATTTGCAGTATATCTGAATTGTATTTGTGAAATTTTTTAGAAAACTTGGAAAAAATATGACTTAGTGAAAAATATTATTTTTTGAGTTCTAGGAGGGAAATGGCCACTGTGGCCAAAGCCTTCTTCCTCAGCGAATCAAACCTAGTGGAAAATGAAGACAACAAATCATACTATTAAACTGCATTTGCAGTATATCTGAATTGTATTTGTGAAATTTTTTAGAAAACTTGGAAAAAATATGACTTAGTGAAAAATATTATTTTTTGAGTTCTAGGAGGGAAATGGCCACTGTGGCCAAAGCCTTCTTCCTCAGCGAATCAAACCTAGTGGAAAATGAAGACAACAAATCATACTATTAAACTGCATTTGCAGTATATCTGAATTGTATTTGTGAAATTTTTTAGAAAACTTGGAAAAAATATGACTTAGTGAAAAATATTATTTTTGAGTTCTAGGAGGGAAATGGCCACTGTGGCCAAACCCTTCTTCCTCAGCGAATCAAACCTAGTGGAAAATGAAGACAACAAATCATACTATTAAACTGCATTTGCAGTATATCTGAATTGTATTTGTGAAATTTTTTAGAAAACTTGGAAAAAATATGACTTAGTGAAAAATATTATTTTTTGAGTTCTAGGAGGGAAATGGCCACTGTGGCCAAAGCCTTCTTCCTCAGCGAATCAAACCTAGTGGAAAATGAAGACAACAAATCATACTATTAAACTGCATTTGCAGTATATCTGAATTGTATTTGTGAAATTTTTTAGAAAACTTGGAAAAAATATGACTTAGTGAAAAATATTATTTTTGAGTTCTAGGAGGGAAATGGCCACTGTGGCCAAACCCTTCTTCCTCAGCGAATCAAACCTAGTGGAAAATGAAGACAACAAATCATACTATTAAACTGCATTTGCAGTATATCTGAATTGTATTTGTGAAATTTTTTAGAAAACTTGGAAAAAATATGACTTAGTGAAAAATATTATTTTTTGAGTTCTAGGAGGGAAATGGCCACTGTGGCCAAAGCCTTCTTCCTCAGCGAATCAAACCTAGTGGAAAATGAAGACATCAAATCATACTATTAAACTGCATTTGCAGTATATCTGAATTGTATTTGTGAAATTTTTTAGAAAACTTGGAAAAAATATGACTTAGTGAAAAATATTATTTTTTGAGTTCTAGGAGGGAAATGGCCACTGTGGCCAAAGCCTTCTTCCTCAGCGAATCAAACCTAGTGGAAAATGAAGACAACAAATCATACTATTAAACTGCATTTGCAGTATATCTGAATTGTATTTGTGAAATTTTTTAGAAAACTTGGAAAAAATATGACTTAGTGAAAAATATTATTTTTGAGTTCTAGGAGGGAAATGGCCACTGTGGCCAAACCCTTCTTCCTCAGCGAATCAAACCTAGTGGAAAATGAAGACAACAAATCATACTATTAAACTGCATTTGCAGTATATCTGAATTGTATTTGTGAAATTTTTTAGAAAACTTGGAAAAAATATGACTTAGTGAAAAATATTATTTTTTGAGTTCTAGGAGGGAAATGGCCACTGTGGCCAAAGCCTTCTTCCTCAGCGAATCAAACCTAGTGGAAAATGAAGACAACAAATCATACTATTAAACTGCATTTGCAGTATATCTGAATTGTATTTGTGAAATTTTTTAGAAAACTTGGAAAAAATATGACTTATTGAAAAATATTATTTTTTGAGTTCTAGGAGGGAAATGGCCACTGTGGCCAAAGCCTTCTTCCTCAGCGAATCAAACCTAGTGGAAAATGAAGACAACAAATCATACTATTAAACTGCATTTGCAGTATATCTGAATTGTATTTGTGAAATTTTTTAGAAAACTTGGAAAAAATATGACTTAGTGAAAAATATTATTTTTGAGTTCTAGGAGGGAAATGGCCACTGTGGCCAAACCCTTCTTCCTCAGCGAATCAAACCTAGTGGAAAATGAAGACAACAAATCATACTATTAAACTGCATTTGCAGTATATCTGAATTGTATTTGTGAAATTTTTTAGAAAACTTGGAAAAAATATGACTTAGTGAAAAATATTATTTTTTGAGTTCTAGGAGGGAAATGGCCACTGTGGCCAAAGCCTTCTTCCTCAGCGAATCAAACCTAGTGGAAAATGAAGACAACAAATCATACTATTAAACTGCATTTGCAGTATATCTGAATTGTATTTGTGAAATTTTTTAGAAAACTTGGAAAAAATATGACTTAGTGAAAAATATTATTTTTGAGTTCTAGGAGGGAAATGGCCACTGTGGCCAAACCCTTCTTCCTCAGCGAATCAAACCTAGTGGAAAATGAAGACAACAAATCATACTATTAAACTGCATTTGCAGTATATCTGAATTGTATTTGTGAAATTTTTTAGAAAACTTGGAAAAAATATGACTTAGTGAAAAATATTATTTTTTGAGTTCTAGGAGGGAAATGGCCACTGTGGCCAAAGCCTTCTTCCTCAGCGAATCAAACCTAGTGGAAAATTAAGACAACAAATCATACTATTAAACTGTATTTGCAGTATATCTGAATTGTATTTGTGAAATTTTTTAGAAAACTTGGAAAAAATATGACTTAGTGAAAAATATTATTTTTTGAGTTCTAGGAGGGAAATGGCCACTGTGGCCAAAGCCTTCTTCCTCAGCGAATCAAACCTAGTGGAAAATGAAGACAACAAATCATACTATTAAACTGCATTTGCAGTATATCTGAATTGTATTTGTGAAATTTTTTAGAAAACTTGGAAAAAATATGACTTAGTGAAAAATATTATTTTTTGAGTTCTAGGAGGGAAATGGCCACTGTGGCCAAAGCCTTCTTCCTCAGCGAATCAAACCTAGTGGAAAATGAAGACAACAAATCATACTATTAAACTGCATTTGCAGTATATCTGAATTGTATTTGTGAAATTTTTTAGAAAACTTGGAAAAAATATGACTTAGTGAAAAATATTATTTTTTGAGTTCTAGGAGGGAAATGGCCACTGTGGCCAAAGCCTTCTTCCTCAGCGAATCAAACCTAGTGGAAAATGAAGACAACAAATCATACTATTAAACTGCATTTGCAGTATATCTGAATTGTATTTGTGAAATTTTTTAATAATATTTAATAATATTTTTCACTAAGTCATATTTTTTCCAAGTTTTCTAAAAAATTTCACAAATACAATTCAGATATACTGCAAATGCAGTTTAATAGTATGATTTGTTGTCTTCATTTTCCACTAGGTTTGATTCGCTGAGGAAGAAGGCTTTGGCCACAGTGGCCATTTCCCTCCTAGAACTCAAAAAATAATATTTTTCACTAAGTCATATTTTTTCCAAGTTTTCTAAAAAATTTCACAAATACAATTCAGATATACTGCAAATGCAGTTTAATAGTATGATTTGTTGTCTTCATTTTCCACTAGGTTTGATTCGCTGAGGAAGAAGGCTTTGGCCACAGTGGCCATTTCCCTCCTAGAACTCAAAAAATAATATTTTTCACTAAGTCATATTTTTTCCAAGTTTTCTAAAAACTTTCACAAATACAATTCAGATATACTGCAAATGCAGTTTAATAGTATGATTTGTTGTCTTCATTTTCCACTAGGTTTGATTCGCTGAGGAAGAAGGGTTTGGCCACAGTGGCCATTTCCCTCCTAGAACTCAAAAATAATATTTTTCACTAAGTCATATTTTTTCCAAGTTTTCTAAAAAATTTCACAAATACAATTCAGATATACTGCAAATGCAGTTTAATAGTATGATTTGTTGTCTTCATTTTCCACTAGGTTTGATTCGCTGAGGAAGAAGGCTTTGGCCACAGTGGCCATTTCCCTCCTAGAACTCAAAAAATAATATTTTTCACTAAGTCATATTTTTTCCAAGTTTTCTAAATAATTTCACAAATACAATTCAGATATACTGCAAATGCAGTTTAATAGTATGATTTGTTGTCTTCATTTTCCACTAGGTTTGATTCGCTGAGGAAGAAGGCTTTGGCCACAGTGGCCATTTCCCTCCTAGAACTCAAAAAATAATATTTTTCACTAAGTCATATTTTTTCCAAGTTTTCTAAAAAATTTCACAAATACAATTCAGATATACTGCAAATGCAGTTTAATAGTATGATTTGTTGTCTTCATTTTCCACTAGGTTTGATTCGCTGAGGAAGAAGGCTTTGGCCACAGTGGCCATTTCCCTCCTAGAACTCAAAAAATAATATTTTTCACTAAGTCATATTTTTTCCAAGTTTTCTAAAAAATTTCACAAATACAATTCAGATATACTGCAAATGCAGTTTAATAGTATGATTTGTTGTCTTCATTTTCCACTAGGTTTGATTCGCTGAGGAAGAAGGCTTTGGCCACAGTGGCCATTTCCCTCCTAGAACTCAAAAAATAATATTTTTCACTAAGTCATATTTTTTCCAAGTTTTCTAAAAACTTTCACAAATACAATTCAGATATACTGCAAATGCAGTTTAATAGTATGATTTGTTGTCTTCATTTTCCACTAGGTTTGATTCGCTGAGGAAGAAGGGTTTGGCCACAGTGGCCATTTCCCTCCTAGAACTCAAAAATAATATTTTTCACTAAGTCATATTTTTTCCAAGTTTTCTAAAAAATTTCACAAATACAATTCAGATATACTGCAAATGCAGTTTAATAGTATGATTTGTTGTCTTCATTTTCCACTAGGTTTGATTCGCTGAGGAAGAAGGCTTTGGCCACAGTGGCCATTTCCCTCCTAGAACTCAAAAAATAATATTTTTCACTAAGTCATATTTTTTCCAAGTTTTCTAAAAAATTTCACAAATACAATTCAGATATACTGCAAATGCAGTTTAATAGTATGATTTGTTGTCTTCATTTTCCACTAGGTTTGATTCGCTGAGGAAGAAGGCTTTGGCCACAGTGGCCATTTCCCTCCTAGAACTCAAAAAATAATATTTTTCACTAAGTCATATTTTTTCCAAGTTTTCTAAAAAATTTCACAAATACAATTCAGATATACTGCAAATGCAGTTTAATAGTATGATTTGTTGTCTTCATTTTCCACTAGGTTTGATTCGCTGAGGAAGAAGGGTTTGGCCACAGTGGCCATTTCCCTCCTAGAACTCAAAAAATAATATTTTTCACTAAGTCATATTTTTTCCAAGTTTTCTAAAAAATTTCACAAATACAATTCAGATATACTGCAAATGCAGTTTAATAGTATGATTTGTTGTCTTCATTTTCCACTAGGTTTGATTCGCTGAGGAAGAAGGGTTTGGCCACAGTGGCCATTTCCCTCCTAGAACTCAAAAATAATATTTTTCACTAAGTCATATTTTTTCCAAGTTTTCTAAAAAATTTCACAAATACAATTCAGATATACTGCAAATGCAGTTTAATAGTATGATTTGTTGTCTTCATTTTCCACTAGGTTTGATTCGCTGAGGAAGAAGGCTTTGGCCACAGTGGCCATTTCCCTCCTAGAACTCAAAAAATAATATTTTTCACTAAGTCATATTTTTTCCAAGTTTTCTAAAAAATTTCACAAATACAATTCAGATATACTGCAAATGCAGTTTAATAGTATGATTTGTTGTCTTCATTTTCCACTAGGTTTGATTCGCTGAGGAAGAAGGCTTTGGCCACAGTGGCCATTTCCCTCCTAGAACTCAAAAAATAATATTTTTCACTAAGTCATATTTTTTCCAAGTTTTCTAAAAAATTTCACAAATACAATTCAGATATACTGCAAATGCAGTTTAATAGTATGATTTGTTGTCTTCATTTTCCACTAGGTTTGATTCGCTGAGGAAGAAGGGTTTGGCCACAGTGGCCATTTCCCTCCTAGAACTCAAAAATAATATTTTTCACTAAGTCATATTTTTTCCAAGTTTTCTAAAAAATTTCACAAATACAATTCAGATATACTGCAAATGCAGTTTAATAGTATGATTTGTTGTCTTCATTTTCCACTAGGTTTGATTCGCTGAGGAAGAAGGCTTTGGCCACAGTGGCCATTTCCCTCCTAGAACTCAAAAAATAATATTTTTCACTAAGTCATATTTTTTCCAAGTTTTCTAAAAAATTTCACAAATACAATTCAGATATACTGCAAATGCAGTTTAATAGTATGATTTGTTGTCTTCATTTTCCACTAGGTTTGATTCGCTGAGGAAGAAGGGTTTGGCCACAGTGGCCATTTCCCTCCTAGAACTCAAAAATAATATTTTTCACTAAGTCATATTTTTTCCAAGTTTTCTAAAAAATTTCACAAATACAATTCAGATATACTGCAAATGCAGTTTAATAGTATGATTTGTTGTCTTCATTTTCCACTAGGTTTGATTCGCTGAGGAAGAAGGCTTTGGCCACAGTGGCCATTTCCCTCCTAGAACTCAAAAAATAATATTTTTCACTAAGTCATATTTTTTCCAAGTTTTCTAAAAAATTTCACAAATACAATTCAGATATACTGCAAATGCAGTTTAATAGTATGATTTGTTGTCTTCATTTTCCACTAGGTTTGATTCGCTGAGGAAGAAGGGTTTGGCCACAGTGGCCATTTCCCTCCTAGAACTCAAAAATAATATTTTTCACTAAGTCATATTTTTTCCAAGTTTTCTAAAAAATTTCACAAATACAATTCAGATATACTGCAAATGCAGTTTAATAGTATGATTTGTTGTCTTCATTTTCCACTAGGTTTGATTCGCTGAGGAAGAAGGCTTTGGCCACAGTGGCCATTTCCCTCCTAGAACTCAAAAAATAATATTTTTCACTAAGTCATATTTTTTCCAAGTTTTCTAAAAAATTTCACAAATACAATTCAGATATACTGCAAATGCAGTTTAATAGTATGATTTGTTGTCTTCATTTTCCACTAGGTTTGATTCGCTGAGGAAGAAGGGTTTGGCCACAGTGAACGTTTTTATGAAGAAACCCCTTAATTTCAGTACAAAATGCGAGCAAAAAAAAAATATCGCATGCGATATTTTTTAAAAATGAATTTAACTCGATGAATTTATCTTCACACACATTTTAGGGCAGGGGTTCCCACTAACTTCTTGCGCAGCCACACTAATAAATACAAAATGTACACTCAGGAAGAAGCTGCGACTCAAAAATAATAACCCCTCAGATTAGTTTAATAATTTTCAAAATATAAGAGAAAAACTATATTGAATTATATTAAATTAATAATTTTCAACTTTGAGTTAATGTTGTTTCTATTTATTTCCTGAATTACATTGAATCAAGGTTGTTTTAAAGTTGAATCACATTGTTTTAAGGTTTTTATTTCATTAATTTCTCAATCATAAATTGAAACATAAATAACATATAAGGCAGCACTTTACATTAATATATGAACAAATAACACCAAAGTTAATTGTAAATATTCTGGCAAACGCGTAGTAGAACGGAACAACTAGCTATTTTCGAAGGACACTACACCTTCATCATCAGCGTTCTTTGTGTGTGGTCTACTGTGTGTGGTGTCAGTTGATGTAGATTTCAGCCGTTATTGCAAATAGAATATGTGAATTGTTCTGATTCATCGTATTCAATTTGCTGAAAGCTCTTTTGTAATGAAAGCTCAATTTTACCATCTCTAAATTTACAACAGTCTTGCCATTATCGTTGGTACTTTACTAATAATAATTTTCAGTCTCGTTGCTTTGATTAACGGTTAACTGATTGAATATCCTAGTTAATACTCAAAACAACACTTCTCTCGGATGTTTACCAAACCCCTTGAAAACTGCCACTGATCAACCATTTGGGAATCGCAGGTCTATCTTCTATCTTAATAATATATATAAAAATCAAAAACACGTTTATTTGTTAGGGGTGAACTCTTCAATGCCCCAACAGATTTTCGCCTTCCACCCCACAAAATATTTGTAAAAGACCGGCGCGTGTTTTTATATATATTCTACCCCGGTAAATGCTATGCCCCTTTCAGAAATAGTGATTCGTCCGACAGATGGCGCAATTTTTAGTTATTTTGTGTTTTTGCACCGTAACTCAAGAATTACTGAACCGATTTTGACCAAACTTCATATACATGCTCTATAGGGCGTGAGTAGTGTTTCTGTGTAGTTTGAAGTTCTTCCGACAGATGGCGCCATATTTAGTTTTTTTTGTGATTTTGCACCGTAACTCAAGAACTACTGCACCGATTTAGACCAAACTTTATGTACATGCTCTAGGGGGCGTGAGGAGCGTTTCTGTGTAGTTTGAAGTTCGTCCGACAGATGGCGCAATATTTAGTTTATTCGTGGGCAAAATCCAATTTTCATATTGTACCACCAATGCCATATACAACACTAATGTTTGCTTAGGGCCAGCAACGCGGACCGGGGTCGGCTAGTATACATATGTATTTGCCTTTGACACAAAACAATTCCAGGTACATATTATAAAAAAATACTATTGCGTTAAGGAACAATAGGCTAGAATTTACACAGTTCTTGACTTTCGTAACTGCCACACTAATCACCCACATGGAATTATTTATAACAAATTTATTCGCGTGTAGCAAGTCTCATATATATTTAAATTTTTTGCATGCTCATCATTTTTCCATTTTCAAGTTCATATAACATGTAAGAGCATGTGTATTTCAGTATAAATGAACAATTGAAATAAAAATGGAATCCCTTAAATGTAACTAAATAGGAGGATGTCCTTATGTCTAACAAATAGCATTTCCTCGTAGTTACATTCCAGATGTCAAGGTGAATGATTATAATGTTCCATACTTCAAATTGTATTTACATTTCTATTGTAATATTATTTAATTTGATGTTAATGCCCTGTTTTGTATAGAAATTAATACACAATAAAATAAATAAATAATTTAAGAAGATTGCCATTGTTATTGAAACAGATAAGCATTTCCATTATCAGGACCAAATAAGATTTTCTATTTATGTTTTTTTTTGCAATAGATACATACACATGTTATTAATTTTATTTCTTGGAGCTTTTAGTGTTTCATCCTTCATATGCTTAGCGGCATGATGTTTATTATTTGTCTTAGATGAATTGCTTTTCATAAAATTTTATTAATATTGGAATAACTATTCCAGGAAAGTAAAAAAAACAGCAACAAGCTCTTTAAGGAATAATATTTAAGTAAAAGAAAAAATTTAAACTAAAGTGTGAAAAGCAGAAAAACGAAGTTTTTTTATTTTTAAACTACTTCAAAAAAGGTGTAGGTATAGCTTCCAATTTGTTTCATTGTAAAATAAATTCAGTAAAGTGCGACTTTGATTTGTGCACGAAGGGGGTTATGTACGTTCAGGTTTGAGCATTTATTTAATATGGCGTTTTTTTCAGTTTAAACAATTTTTTAAGTTTTTTTTTTCGCTTTTTTCTCGTTTTGGCGATTTTTTTCGGTTTTTGTCGTTTTTTCATATTGGCGATTTTTTTCATTTTGGCGATTTTCCGGTTTTTGCAATTTATTTTAGTTTTATAAACTTTTTTAATTTGGAGCTTTTTTCGTTTTGTGTATATACATATATACATACAATTGTATGTATATTACATGGGATTTTAAAATTTTTCGTTGCTCGTTTTGGAACAACCCTTAATTTTTAACTCTCATGTATTTCTTGTTGCAGCGGCCAAAATTTCTGTTCAAATTTGAGGTCCGTAGCTCTAACAGTTCTCGAGAAAATAGCCTGTGACGGACAGACAGATGTGTTTCAGATTTCCGTGAGCACCTGCCATTACGGCGTTATCTCACGGTGTCCTAGATGCGGGTGTGGGTTAGACGCCAGACCAACGCCCCCATGCGCCCTTTTAGGAATGCACCTATGTTCACTCCACAAAGGCACATAGGTTGCAATCCTTATATATAGCTATCCCTGTACTATATTTAATTACCTTGCTGAGGTAATTTGAGCTATCTAAACTCTGCTGCTATGTCCGTGCCCATAGCAGCTTCTGTTGATTGGCAACAGCACCTAGAATAGTGTCTGGCTGACCGCGTCATACCAACCACTAGCATTGATTTAACACTGGGAAGCCAAGACTATTCTCCCAGCATATCTTTTGGTAGCAACCACAGACACCACGATAATTATCTGGCTTCCACGCTAAGGTGTTGTGTATACACTCATAGCGAAGTCCCCAAAAGAATTCCTCAACCATTGCCGGTGCAGGTCAACCACCCATCCGAAATAAACCCATGCCTGTGTCGCCAAATATCCAGTGCCTACTCCACACTTACCAAAATCATCCCTTTAACACATAAGTTCTATGGGTAATGTACCAAAGGTACGTCAATGGAAAAAGCCACATTACCCCAGCTGGGGCCCCGGGGTTGCCAAGCCCGTAGTCAAAAATAGACTCCCCTGGGGGGTGTGACGGACAGTCAGACAGACAGACAGACAGACAGACAGACAGACAGACAGACAGACAGACATACGGACAGACGGAGAGCGTAGCGAAAGCAATAGGGTTCCTTTTCATTTTTTAAAGCTTAAATTAGACGTGACATAGCCATAATCCCATAGCCATAACTAAACCAAAATTCAATTGCTTTCTATGGTGAGAGTTATGGCGTTATGGCGAGTCTCTCTCACTCTCACCATAGACACCAATTGTATTTTGGTTTGGTTATGGCTATGGCATTATGGCTATGTCACGTCTAATTTAAGCTTAAACTTACTAACAACATTTCTATATTTGTTACCTATAATGTTTTTCAAAGTCGGTGACATTGAAATTGATTACTAAATTAAATATATGCGACCTTCTCCGAGAAAAGGGAAGTAGTGTGTCAAAAAAAGGGTTTGGACTTAAGAGTGGATTCTGGTACCCAAAACCCAAACCCAAAATAAGATGAAATGAGTTAGATTTCTGATAAAAATTTATTTTCCCCATAAAAACGTACAAAACGAACTTGGGAAAATCGATAAAAATGAGAAAAACATTAAAATTTTATTTTTTTTTTGATTTTTTGGTTTTAAATTGTTTTTGTTTTCGTCAGTCTTCGAATTTTTTTTTGAGTTTGAACTTTTTTTTTCGGTGTTTTGTACTTCTGGTACTTCGATTTTCTTTCGTTTGACAACTTCATTTTTTTCTTTTTTCGGCGCTTTGACTTCAGCTTTCTTTTTCTCGTCATGCGGTGCTTCGATTTTTTCTTTCTTGCTGGAAGGTTCAAATTTATTTTTCGATTTTTTTTTCGCTTTGGCTTCACTCGGCTTAGGAGCTGCAAAATCCCGTTTCTGTGAATCAGCAATCCTACAAATACCCTTTGCGATCTAACGATAAACCGCTTGGGGCAATGAGCGGAGCTAATACGTTTGGTAGCTCAGCCGTTAATCGCATATTAAATCTTTCTTCTTCCGAGTCCACAAGTTCTTTACATGCAATTTCGTTTTTTTTTTTGAAATCAAAGTGGTGGTACTTGGTAATACCTGGTTATAGTTATTTTTACAATGTGTACAGAGCAGCAACAATAGCAAAGGTATTGTCACACTAAAAGCGAAAAAAATACGTCACCATATAGGCATGACGTCACCAAAATCGGGCCTCAATCATAACTAACCATACCAAATCGCATCTCCTAATAGAAGGTGTGTTGAAAGCAGTGATGCCAACTTGTTTTTGGCTATAAAAGCAGATCAAAATAGAACAAAAAATCAAAAAAGCGTAATTTTGAGATCTAAAGGGCGTAAAAAGCACTAACGTGAGAAACGAGTGTAGATCCAAAGGAGTGAAGTTTAATAATGTTAAATATTTTCTAAGCTATTCTCTATTTCGACAATAGTGTCATCTTTAATGAAATATATCAGCTGAAAAAGTTATGCTTTACACTGAAAAAATAAATACACCAAGCTTTTATTCAAGTAATTTTAAGAAATACAAAAATTTCTTAAAAGCACTACTTAGTGCTTTTTCTTAGTTTGGCACTAACGCTAAAAAGTTGGCGTTTTGAGTCTTTAAAAAGCACTAAAAATGGTGCCAAAAGCACCAAGTTGGCATCGCTGGTTCAAAGTGATAATGCGTTATGAAACTTTAAATGCGTTTTTCTCAAAACTTCATTTTCACACACTAGGTGCATTTTCTCGGAGATGGTCACATATGTATAAATAAATATATAATTTGCTCATCTGATCTGCTCTGATTGAATAGCATAACACATATATATGAAAACTATATTTAATGAGCCATTTCAACACAATAATATTATTTTAATTCTATTGATGTGTGTTTTTCAGGCATTGATATAAATAAAATTGATTTGAGTTGGAATTAAAAAAAATTCATCATTCATATTACACTTATAAATAAATTTAGCTTTTTTATTTAATTGAGTGCCTACACTCTGGACTTAGTGACGCAAAATCTGGTAAATAACACTAAATAATTGGGTATTAACACGTGAGATAATTTCTTAAGAATTTCTCTTAAAATTTGTAAAAGGACAATGTTTGAAACTAAAAAAAACTCAAATTTCATATTAAAAATGTTTATTTTTTCTTTTAAATTTTCTATTAAAAAATAAACTTCTGGTAATGTTTTTTGTTGTCATAAAGTTGACGACTGACATTCCTCATTCATTAAAAAAATATACACCCATGTAAACATTATACCCAAACCTATAATTTGCATAAAATTTTTTTACATTTCCTTTTTTTTCTAATTTAAATAGAAATAAGTTTTCCTATCTACGGACAATGTAAATACATGCATAAGAATTTAGATCTGATAAATGATATGACACGTGTTATTGCCTTTTTATATCAAAAAAAAAAAAAAAAAAAACGAATAAAATAAAAGATTTTTATGAACAAAAACATATTCGTACATGTGCACACATGAGGAGCCGCAGGATAAAAGGAGCTTTTCGCATTTTTTGATAAATTGCCTTTTTTTTTGTTATTTGCTTAATATTTGGATTGACATCTTCTAGAAACAAATCAATTTGTCAAATATTTGAAATGAGCTAAAAATCACCTTTTGTTCTGCGACTCTTCATATATTATGCTAAACTCACACCTTTTATGTTGAAATAGTTGAATCACTTCCACCAAAGTTTTGTTGAAATTTTTTTATATAAACCTGAATATTCATCTGCTTAACGCTCTGAAGCACACACACGCATATTTTCCGTGCATTTCATTATAATCAACATTAATTTTTATATTCTAGGAATATTTGGTGTCCCTTTTTGCTAAAAAAATTTATTTAGTTTTTTTGTTTGTAATTTTTTTTTAAATTTTAGTTAGTCTTATTCTGTTTGGTTAAGAGTTTTTGAAATGATGATGATAAAAGTGGAAATCACGCTTCGCTGCAACTTAAGTATATCCTTAATAACTTTCTGTTAGAGAGTTGAGCGAGAGAAAAAAATACACCAATGTAAAATCACCATGCAAACATTTTGATTTCAAATCATATTAAATTCAATTAAATAATGTTGAATTAAAATGTTGTCCATGATGGTATATTCACTAAATCTAAAGAAGACTTAAGGTTGTTGTGGCTGCAGCGGTAAGCGCATTGACTACCACGCGATGAGTTTCGAGTTCAAATCTTGGCCGGGGAAGGCAATTATAGACATACAAAAATTTGTCTGATGCCTGTAACAATATACACACACACTCGAAATAGCATTGTTTCAATATTATTCATTATTTTGCTTTAACAAGACTGGAATGTTAAATCAATACGGAATAAATATATTTCAAAAGGAAATGTTACTAAAAATCATGTTAGATTAACATGAAACACAAATGCAGCAAAGGAGTTAAATTAACCACCTTTTTTTACGTAGATTTTAACTTGACATTTTTCTGTGTGTGGAAAATCAATCTTAGTTTGGTTGGCTGAAGTAGTTAGCACGTTGACTACAAAACCGAAGGTCCTGGGTTCAATCCCTGTATCCGACAGTCATTAAAATAACAACACCACGCATTTTTCTGATGTGCATTAGTGTCCCTTTGTGTCAGTTGTTGTAGGAAAGTTCAACTGATGAAGGCATAGTCACTGGTCACTGAACTATACCGACTTCAGCAGATACTAATCCTAATGTAACATCAGAGCGCCCTCCTTCGTTGTGTAGCAAAATCATTGGCGAAGTAAAATCATCAATAAAATGGCTACCAGACACAGCTTCAAAAAATTAATACGCCTCATTTAACATCAGAGAGGCGCTGCAACACTGCATTATTAAAAAAAAAAAAAAAAAAAAAAAAAAAAAGTGCGAAAAAGCAGAGTTGTAAAAGAATGAAGCTTTCCTCTATCTCTTCCTTCACCACCTGTTTTCTCTCTCACTATCACTTTCCTAAAGAAGGTAACACCTAGTAATAGTAGTAGGCATTAATTGCCTGAGTGTTACTTCTCTTTAAAAAAAAAAAAAAAAAAAAAAAAAAAATAAAAAAAAAACAAAAAACCAGTAAGAGTGCTATATTTGGCTGTACCAAATGTTATGTACCCTTCACTCTTACCTCATTACAACCGATCAATGAAATACCATCGAGCTGAGAGCATAATAAGCAACATGACGCAAACTCTCGTTTATACTTAAATTAGATATCCATTTAAAAAAGTAAAGATCTTCATAAAAAAGGAAATATGTTTAACTGAAAAAATTATTTTTGTTTATTTTTTTACCCAAATATTTTTTTTTGTCAAATTTCCAACCCTTTAACCATAATACTGATTTTTCTGGTTTTTAATACTAATTTATTTCTTTCTAAAATAACAGAAAAAGTTTAAGTGTTCCAGGTCTGGAGCTATGTTTTTTAATTTTAAAAATTTGTATACCAAACTATTTCTTTCTAAATCAAAAGTATATGTAATTTGCAAACAAAACGGAAAAAATAATTTGGCCTAGTTAGTTCTATATCCAAAAAAAAAAAGAAGTAAATTTTCCAACTCTGGAATCATAATTTTAGATTTTTCTGATTCCTTTTACCGGTCTAGTTCTTAACAATATATACATATATAAAATATGTAAAGTGAACAACAAAAAAAAAAAGGAAATAATGAAAAAAAAATTGTTTTTTAATTACTTTAATATCCAAAAAAGTAAAAATTTTCCAGCTCTGGAGCTGTAGTTTTTAGTTTTAAAATTTTCTTTCCAAAGCATAAAATATATTTAAATTATAAAAACATCCAAACAATTTTAATTAAACCTATTTACTTTTATATATCACAAAAAGTGTAAGTTCCCAACCCTGGAATCATCCTTTTAAATTTTTCGAATTTCTTACACCAATATATTTCTTTTAGGAATGTAAGGTATGTTTAATTTATAGGAAAACCGGAAAAATTAGTTTTAGCAGGTTACTTTTATACAAAAATTAAATAAAAAAAGTTTAAGTTTTCCAACCCTGGAATTATATTTTTGATTTGTTTTTTTTTACTCTTAATATAAATTTTATTTGTACTGAAACATAAAATATGTTAAAAAAAAGTTAGTTTTTGCTAGTTATTTACCTTTATATGGTAAAATAAAATTTTGGACTAAGACTGACGCATCAGCCCAAGACCGAAGTCGCTAGCTTTTCTGGGAGCTTCAGAAAACCGATTTCACGCACTTCAGTCGGACAGACGGACATCACTTGTTCGTCTTCCCTATGCACAAGGATCCATAATATATATACTTTATGGGTCGCTTATAAATATTGTAGAAATTAAACGCGGAATGACAAACCTAGATATTGTTACTCGCATATTTTAAACAAAACGAATGTATTTCTAAAGCAAAACAGTAATAACATGCTGTTGCTGTGCAACTATTTTATTGAACTCTTTTTCCTTGTTCAATATGGTTGTATTTATTTTCATGTAAATGTTAGTAAGTTCAAAAAAATCGCTAGAAATACTTGAAATTTACAAATTGGCACACGTGAAACAAAAAAAAAATTACATACGTAATCATAAGCGAAAGAAAGCTGACGACATAGTGGAATGAAAATTCGAGCGACTAGTTTTCTTTCGCAGGGGGTTTCTTTCGACATAGTGGAAGAGGCAGTTAGTTTTTTGCTTCACCTGTAAAATTGTATTTATGTTGGTTATGCTATTTGGCATTTTAGGTAATATACCTTTACCATTTTTGGTGAAGGGTATAAAAGTGTTTTTAACAGCTGGAATTTTAAATCAATTTCGAGTATACCGCAAAAATGTTTAATTGAAATTTGGCTATACAACGATATTTATTTCCATTGAATATTCCTTTCCGTGCGTAATCAATATACCATCCAGTATTTATTTAAAACAGATTGTTATTTCGTCCAATAACTGATTTTTTCACAAAGCATCCAGCAACTCTGTCTTAAGCAACTAATTTTTTGTTTTCGCCCCAGAGTATGCAACAAGTTTTAGTAAATAAATGTTCTTTTTCGTTACTACCGTTATTTTTGTGTTCTGTGTTTGAATATTGTTTTTAAACTAAACTACATATCGTCGGTTGGCTCTGGTTTGCTGCAGACTTAATGTATTTTGAATATACTGTGCCGGAAACCAGAAACCAACAGACGATATGTATTTGGATTGACATAGTAGTCCATTGAAATTATTTTATTTTGAAGTGGATATAAAATTTTTTTCCTTTTAACCACAACAAGAATATTGTGACAAATATGTACATATGTTTTTCCCAAAATATTATACAAAAGTGCTGACACATATCTCTTGCAAAATTTTTAAAAGGTTTCTTAGCTTTGTGTGACGATTCGCTGTAATGTTGAATACAAATTTGGCTTTTCCTCTCATTTTGTGGTGTCATTTTCGAAATGTGTGCAAAGCAATGCATAGCAAACAATTCAGAAACAAAAAAGAGCGTGCATTTTTTTGCAATGCTGGAATTTTTTTTTAGAAATTATAAATTTTTTTTTCATTTAAAAAAAAAAAATTAAATTTGTTTTTGTTTGGAATGTAAGTGTGCGGGAAGTCGAAAGTTGTAAACATCGTGTTTAAAAATACAAAAATTTTTTTTTCGCAAAAAATAAAATTTTTAAATTTTTTTTTCCCAAAAATCCAAATTGAAAAATTATTCATTGCTACAATTTTTAAGACGTTAAATTCGTCTGTGTATCCATTGGCATACAGTTGACTTTCAGAAATATCAAAATAAAACGATTTCTTGTAGTTTGTTGTTGATTATTGAGTTCTTGTTTCAACTTTGTTATTTGTTGAACTTCTCATTTGTTTAAATGAAAGTTTATAACATAATAACTCTAGTTGTTCTAAGAAATTTGGGTAAAGGTTCCCTGATGATCTGCATTAGCAGCAGTGAAATGCGCATAGGATCCAGCTAAACCCCTCAATAATCAATTTCAATGTATTTTTTAATAAAAAAGTTATTTTACTAGTTAAGTAAAATAATAATTTGTGATTATTAGTGCGTTAATAAACGTTAAACTTAAAACGATTTCTGTTAGATAATAAAGAAGATATAAACGAAGGAGCCTAAAAACAAAAAATATTTTTTTTACAAGTCAAATAACTTGAAAATTATAAAATATAAAACGGTAGTGTGAGTATGGTTTATCTTTGTCTTTTAAAAACATCATTCAGATCGATTGATATTTATAACGGTTACAGGCTCCGCAGTATCTAATTTGGATGCTTTCTGGAACTGCATTGTGCTGCAACAGGGTTCCTTCAAATAAAATGTCTTCAAGATATAACACGTTTTCTATTCAAAGCAGTTGGTTTCATCGAAATAGGTTAAGTAATTTATATTTAAAAGTTGCCCACTTTTTACCACTTTTTTTAATTTCACACCACTGTGCCACGCACTAACTAACGTTGCCACTTGTAAATACACACTATTGCGATGTCACAAAATGGCACAATGTTATACACTTCATAACAGTATATATAACTTTATTTAAACGAGAAAGGCGGTCATAAGTCTATAATTTTTGATTGAACAAGGATTTTGGTAGCGCGGTCTGTTACAACTACTGAACTAGAGATGGGCCCGTGTAATGTTTCTGTTTGTGACACAAACATGCACGACACAACAACAACTGTTCGTGACAGAAAATCACGCAATGATCTTAGGTGTAAAATATGAATGCATGCATTTCCAGTAATGAAAAAATTTAATATTTTTTTATCGTCAAACACAGATGTCTTTATAGGCTATTAGGGCAGAAGTGGTGTAACACACATCTGGTTATTTAAACAATTGCTCTTTTTAATTAATTAATTGCTTTATTACTTTGCAATACTATCATCTGGGCAAAAACGATTTTTCAGCTCCATTTTCTTTAGAATAACAAAAGATAGTTAATATTGTAAATAATGTATTTGTCATCAGAACAGCAATTAAAAAAAACAAATGTGGGTTACACCACTTCTGCGCTGATAGCGTTATTAGTAAACATTTTTATGGAAATTTTGTTTTAAAGTAAAACTCAAGCTCAAATTATTATTTTTGCATGTGTAATTAAATCAATTTATTTTATACTGTCCTCGTGCATTATTAAGAAAACTGTATAATTATTTATATGATCTTTGTAATTAACTACTTTCCACACTTGTATAAAACACTTTTCTTTTACTCATAAAAGATGAAAAAAAAAACAAATTTATTTTTAATTATTTTCTACCCACAAGCACTTAAACACAACACCACTTCAATCAAAAATTGCACTGCATATTCCATATCCTTTCGGCCTAGACATCATCGTTTCACTTTGATTAAAAGTGTCTGCTGTTTCAAGTAATTTTTCTGTTGTTGAAATATAATTAATTAATTAAGTGCCTATTTGAATATTAAAAGGTGTGCGATAAGTAATGGTATTTATGTTGCTACTTTTATGTGGTTAAATTGTTTAATATAATGATTACGAGTACAATTAATTTTAAAGAGTGCACAAAAATTTATGCATAAATATTTAAATACGCATAAAAGAAAAATAAACTCCGTACTTGTTTTTGTTAAAATACATATAATGTTTAATGTATAAAGACATACTGGCGTAAAAAAAAATAGTTTTAACTTGCAGTATGTATGTACATTAGACTGGTCGTAGCTTGTAGGGGACTTTATTATTAATTCTTAATATGTGCCCTGTCTAAAATATGAGGTTTGCTGCCTTCTGGTGCCTAAAGTACCCGATACACTGCGAGGAAAAAAAATATGGAAATAATTCTGCAGTTTCTAAACTAGCTGTCCGAGTGTTATAAAATTTCATAGAGCATTTGAAAACACAGAAAATAAGAACAAATAGAATTTGATTTTGAGTTCCCGGCAATTCCCAAAAAAATCGCAAAATCCCCAAAATGGGACTTTTTCAGAATTTTTGCTGTATTATTTTTATTTTTCGCCGGGCTCAGATAAGTTTTTTTTTTTTGGAAATATTAAACAAAAAACATCTCCTGTCTTAAAGTGGCATAATAAATTTTTTGGTTACAGCTTTGGGATTCGACAAAATTAGGCCTTATATTTTATATATATAACAAAAATAGGTTTTATTCGAAGCGATCTGGTTTCTTTATTAACGAAAATTTTGAACAAAAACTTGCTTTGTAATATTGCTTATATTTTTATAATAGCGAAATAATTAACCCACTTTTTTCTGCAAAAAACAGCGAAAATCGATTTATTTAAAAATTTTAATTTAAATTGCTTAAGTCTAGTTCCCACTATCGGTGCAATGTACCGATTTTCGTCGGCTCACTGAAATAAAGTCATAAGTAATAAGCTAAATTGGCCTTATTTTTCAACTGATTAAAATATAAGGACATAATTACACCACACTGCATTGGTAATAGATAGAGCCATATAGACTTATCCTGGAATTAATTAAGAAATAAAGCTATTTGGGTTTATTACTTATGACTTTATTGCACTTAGCCGACTTAAATCGGTACATTGTGCCGATAGTGGGATCCCTGCTTTATAACTTTTGACTTAATATCCTTTTCTATATCGCACAAGACTTCTTCATTAGCATTAGAACAGTGGACCAAGGTTGGTAAAAAAGGCAAAATTTAAATTTTTTTTCTCGAATATTTCCTAAACTGTAAGCGAAAACGCATAAGTGTAGCAGACTTTTTTTTAGTTCTTGGATAGAAAAAAGTCCACTTTAAAAAAATCCTTTTTTCATATCAAAAACATTAGCTAAACATCGATTTTAATTCTTCATTAACCCTAGGTTGCCCACTTTGGGGTTTTTCGGTTGCCCCCCTATAAAGATATATAGTGCAAAATAACAATCATATTCATAATGAGTTTCCTTTTCTATATCGAACAAGATTTGACTTCTCCATTAGCATTAGAACAGTGGGCCAAGTTTGGTAAAAAAATCCAAAATATTAACTTTTTTTGTCGAATATTTCCTAAACTGTAAGCGAAACACCATAAATGTAGCAGATTTGTTTTTAGTTCTGGGATAGAGAGGGAAAAAATCCACTTGCAAAAAATCTTCTTTATCAGATCAAAAACATCAGCTTGACATCGATTTTAATTCTTCATTAACCCTAGGTTGCCCACTTTGGGTCTTTGTGGTTCCGCCCCTATAAAGATATATAGTGCAAAATAACTATCGGACGGCTCATTTAGAAACTGCAGAATTATTTAAATATTTTACTTTAGGGTACTTTAGGCCCCACTAGGCACCGTCGGATTGAGCTAAAAAATTAAGGCCACATTTATGGCAGCACATCTCATATTGTAACAATTAACTACAAAAATGTACCTAAGAATTTAGTAGACAACTTTCAAGAATATATGAACTTTCTAGGAATGATTATAAACACCGTTTAGGTAGCGCTTAGGTAGCCTTAAAAATCAAAAATGTCCCCAAAAATTTTTTAATTTCATTTGTTTGGAACAAAGAAATCAGAACCAAAATAAATTTATAACTATAATAGTGTGGATTATTTTTGTTACGAAAATCACGTCCTAGCTCTTGTGTTGTGACATAAATAGCATAGCTATAAACAGTTTCTTATGGGCTTGGCACACCCCACTTTTAGAAACTCTTGACAACAGAAGTCGAATGCGCTTGCAATGCTTTAGCCGATTCAGCTGAGTTGAAGTGGGCACTTTAAAACAAAAAAAATGTAGGCAGTGGGCTCGGTCCTGTCCCACTTTCTATTCATAATGTTGTGCTTATTTTAAACGGCAGCTAAATGTTTTTAAACAGTCCGTAGGATATAAGATTAGATCTTAACAAACAAACAAATATTGCAATTTATATAAAAGCTTCTTTTAAGAAACAATTTTAATTTAATTTATAAAAAATAATTATCTAAATCCTTGAAAACATTTTCATTCTTACCAACGACTTCAAGCCTGACCAAAAACTATTCACAGAAATATTTAAAGAACATTTTTGCCCATTTAAAACTTTCTTGTTTAATATTTTACAATGAAAATATTTCCTGAAATTTGTGCTGCTGCATTCCAAATGTTGCTTTATTTTAATCTTTTGCTCAAAACTTTAAACTTTGCAAACTTTTAATAAGCGGAAATGATTTTAGTAAATTCCATTTCCAATGTTAAAGTTGAACTTTAAATGTTTTAATTTTTTGGAGTTTAAAAAAAAAAAAAAAACACTAAACTTTTACATTTTGTTGAGTTAATGAAGTTAAATTTTATTAAATAAGCTTAAAAACTTATTTCTTTGAAGCCCAATTTGTAACTTTTAAATAAACCCTTCTTTGTTGCGAAAAATTTTATACATTAAAAAAAAGAATTATACTCTGCTGCATAACAAACAAGCATTTTATTAAAATCATTCATTTTGGCCACTTACAGAAAATGTAAGAAAACTCGAGCGACTGGATGAGAAGAAAAAAATATAAATATTTTTACGTCTGCAAAAAGCTGCCTGTATCATTTGCTTCAGGGACTGTTTTGTTCTCTTTTATATGCATATTGTCTATTTAGCAGTCTCCTTCGTCGCCTGTCATAAGTTTCATAATTTGCTTGCGAATATTATTCGTATATTTTTGCTTGGCTCACTACAATCACAACACATGAAGTATTCATTATTCCTATCTAAACTTATACTTTAACTCGCTGTCAGTCTGTGAGTCATTCAGCTTTTTGTGTCATCTATTTTTTTAACATGTTTTGCTTTTTTACTAAATGTTTTGGTTGGTCTTTTTGTTTGCTTTTTTTTTGAACTTAAAGCATCATGATCCGAAAAAGTTGGCAAAAATGTTTTCTTTAACCGGAGAAACAGAACAGAAAAGAAAAACATGGAGGAAAATTAAATTATGTATATACCATACCATAGCATTAATAGTTTTTTTCTTTTTGAGCTGCCTTCTTGCTTCTTTCATGAATCCAAGGACGCAATGTTTGATGGAAAATTAAATGCCACATGTGGTGCATGGTTTTTTTAGGGCTTAAGGTCTCTCTGTTTGCAAATAAAATGAAATGTCTAGAATTGTAATAAATTGTAAGTTGAGCTCAGCACTTGGATTTGTTTTTTTTTTACATTAATTATTGTATCCTTAACTAACCATATGCAACTCCAAATAAAGTCTCAGATTGAAATTATATTTCCATCAGCTCATGCAGATTCCCACCTCTCGTACATATATTTTTTATTTTACACATTCTATTTCAGCTAGAGATCGGCACGTGTCATGTTTTTTCATGACACCATGAAGCACAACTAGAGATGGGCAAATGGAAAAAATTTATCGATATATGTCGTAGCGATACTTTTGAACAGTCATCGATATATGGAAAAGAATAATGTTTTTTTTTAGCTGTTTAACCAAATCTGTGTGTTGCCACAGGCTTTGTATATCTTATAAGAACATTGGCGTAGCTATAAATTATTTCTAAGGGGGTGTTATAACTGGTGATTTTAATGACTAATAATAAAACAAGTAAGAGCGCTATATACCCTTCACCAAAGTACGTACATATATGTAGTATATATACATAATTACATACATACATATTTTATTTTGTGAAAAAATTTATAATTTTTTGCTCTAGTGAAATTTTTAATAAGTGACCTCTCGGTATTTTTCGATTAAATATGTTTTTCGATATTAGCAATGAGTTGAATATTTTATTCTACGCTCTGTATTTAAGAAATATTTTACATTCACGTCATACAATATCAACAAAAATTATTCCCAAAGAATTTTTTCAAACTTGTTCAGCACAAAGGAGTGGTTTCAGAGAAATGAAACGGAACATGTCCTTTAATTAGTTTTATAGTTAGGACTGTTCTTTAGCGATAAATTTTATTTTTATCTCTATTTACTAAATATTAATAAGAACTCGTTGCAAGCTGTTAACGAAAGGCCATCAATTTAAAACACAACTGTGCTGAGAGCATAACAAGCAAACATGGCGCAAGCCTTCATTTATGCTTAAATAAAAATTGAACATGTCTAAAAAAAATTCAATAAAGTGAGACTTTGAATCGCGCACGAAGGGTTCCGTGCGTTCGGTTTTGAGCTTTTTTTTAATATTAAATTTTTTACTTTTGGCGTTTTTTCAGTTTTAACGATTTATTTTAGTTTTTCTTTTTTCTCGTTTTGGCGTTTTTTCGGAGTTTTGGCGTTGGTTTTCATTTTGGCGATTTTTGTTAATTTTGGCGATTTTTCCGCTTTTTTGCGATTTATTTAGTTTTAGAATATTTTTTTTATTTGGCACTTTTTTTCTTTTGGCGATTTTTTTTTTGGTTTTTGGCGATTTTTTTCGGTTTGGCGATCTTATAAATTTGGGATTTTTTAGTTTTATCGTTTTGTAAAATTTCAAGAGTTTGGCTCTTACGGTTTCCAAGATACTGCAAGTTGTCAAAATTACATTAACTCATAGAACACCCTTTAATTTAAATTTATTTAAATTTTAGTGTTAATTGTTATGGGCTGTATAAAAATACACTAATACACTACAAATTGAAAGTGTATAAACATACAATTGTATGTATCTTACATGGGATTTTAAAATTTTTCGTTGCTTGTTTTGGAAAACCCTTTAATTTTTAACTCTCATGTATTTGTTGTTGTAGCGGCCAAAGGTCTTCACACTGTGTCCAAATTTCAGGTCTGTAGTTCTTACGGTTTAACAAAACGAAAAAAATATTGACCTAGTTAAAAACAAAATTAATTTTCCAACCCTGCAGTCATCCTTTTATTTATTATCTGATTCCTTATACCAATCTAGTAGTTCTTAAAAAATATATATGTATATATAAAGTATCTTAAGTGAACAAAGAAAAAAGGAAATAAAAAAAAATTTTTTTATTTAGTTACTTTAATATCCAGAAAAATAGTTAAAAGTTTCCAGCTCTGGAGCTGTGGTTTTTATTTTTTTACACCACATTTTTCTTTCCAAAACGTAAAATATATATAATTTATAAAGAAAAAGAAAAAAATTAATTATACCTACTTACTTTTATATAGCACAAAATGTGTAAGTTTCCCAACCCTGGAATCATCCTTTTTTATTTCTCTGATCTCTTACGCAAATATTTTTCTTTTAAGAATATAACATATGTTTAATTTATAGAAAAAAAAAGGAAAAATTAGTTTTATAAAGGGACTTTTATATAAAAATAAAGTTTAAGCTTTCCAACCCTGAAACCGAACTACTCGTACTTAAGCCTCTATATAATGAAGTAAGAATAAAATCATTCTCATGTTAAATAGAATTTGAATAAAGAAAACTATAGTTATAACGAATTTTTTTCGTATTTCTGCAAATTGCGTTGTATCAAGGATTCGCTGATTATATTTATAGCGAATCAGTGGCTATAACGAAGTATTTTCGGATCCCCTTGGAATTCGTTATATCGAAGTATCACTGTGGTAAATAATTTGAAAACAAATTGATGCAGTTTTTTTGTAAAGTATTGTATCATGTCTAAAATAATAATAATATTAAAAATAATAATTAAAAAGGCTTTGCGATACTTGCATAACAAATTTTCTGGTTTAACGAATGGGCCTGTCATAATATTGTTCGTTATACCGGGATTTGATTTGTATATATAAAAAAAAAAAATAAGTTCGCCACAAATATTTGATTGTGTGGACACTTTGCATCTGTAAACGCACACTTAGCACCCCTGTTTTTTAAAGTTCTTATTGGCAAGTCATCTGGCATCTCCTTTTGTACGAACAGAGACAATTAAAGAAAACGAAAACTAACAAATGTAAACAAAGAATTAAAAAAATAAATTAACTTATAACTGTAATAATGTAGATGATTTTTATTACGAAAATCACGTCCTAGCTGCTGTGTCTGATATAAAGAGCATAGCTCTAAAAATGTAGAGAAACATTGATTATTTGGGAAAAGTTTGACATGTAACCAATATTAAGTAGCGCTTGAAACTATGCTACGTTTTCTAACGTTTTTAAAAACATCCCATGTGTTTGTTGTAAATTGCATACGAAATAAATGCCACTCGTATTATTTCGCATGCAAATTTTATAGGTTGAAGATACATTTCATATGTTTTCGCCAAGATGATACTTGGCGAACAATGAACAATTTTCGAAAATTTTTTTTTATAAAAAATTGCTGATGATGCCAGTTTAGAGTTCTTAAAAATAGCGAAACCCTATACTCATAAATAAGAATCGATATTTCAATATATTTTGCCCATCCTTACGTACGATTCAACAAGAAGTGCTCGCGATAAAATATTGATTTTCGTGCGTAGTTGGGGGCCCCATCGCGTTAAGCAAATCTGGCAAGAAAAAACTCGAAATGATTTTAGGTGTCATAAGACAAGGTGTGGTTCAAAGGGATTGAAAAATATCGCAATATACTCTGGAGCGATGAAACAAAAATTAATTTATTTGTAAATGATGCCAGGCGAAATTCAACTCAAGTTACAGGAAAAAAATAATCAAACATGGTGGCAGTAATATAATGGTTTGGGGGATATTGTTGCATGACGTCATCTCATTTTAGAGACAATGACGAAAGAGGTCTACATAACCCTTTTAGAAAATGTTATGTTGCCTTATGCCGAGGAGAAAATGGCACTATGTTGGTGTTTCCAGCAAGATAACGATCCCAAACTCTCTTCTAAGTTGGTGAGTGGTTGGTTTCGGCAAAATAAGATTAGTCTTATCGAGTGTCCACGGCAGTCCCCCAATCTTAACCCAATTAAGAATCTGTGTGGAGATCTAAAAACAATGATTGGAGAAGAAAATATTCAGAATAAGAATCAGTTATGGCAAAAAGTGCTGGATAATATCCTATTATTATCCTATATATTATATTGACAACTGTCGCAAGATTATCTCTTCTGTGGCCAACAAATTGGATAATGTCATTAAAACTAATGGAGGACATAGTGGCTACTGATCTAATTTAGCTATTTCAATGTTATTTTTGTGCTTGATTACTTAACAATCCTTTTATTTTCAGGCTCTACTCTTCGTACCTATTTTTGTAGCCAAGTGAATTTCGTGTTTTTGCGCAAAATATATCAATTAATTTAAGATGTTACTTTTTTATTGTTATTTTTTTTTTGTCTAATACTGCAGGCAATAAATATTAACAAAGATTGACAATTATTTCTTCACGTAAAATCAAAAAATATAAGTTTTCACAGATTCTAAAGGTCGTACCTATTTTGTTGGCCCTGTGTGTACATTAGACTGGTCGCCGCAGCTTGTATGGAATTTTTTTTAAATTCTTAATATGTGTGCTATCTAAAATATGAAGCTTACTGCCATAAATGCGGTGTTAATTTGTTGGCTCGATACGACGTTGCCTTCTGGTGCCAAGTGGGGCCTAAAGTACACGATACACAGTGGGGATTTTGTAAAAACTGGAAATAATTTTGCAGTTTCTAAATGTTATCATACAGCATTTGAGGAGGTGTCAAAGAGCTTAAGTCTGCTATTTGGACTATATATCTTTAAAGGGGGTGCAGCCACAAAGCCCCAAGGTGGGCAACTTAGGGTTAATAACAAATTTAAACCGTTACCAAGCTGATGGTTTTGATGTGATAAAGAAGATTTTTTACCAGTGGATTTTTATTTCTATCCTACATTTATGGGCTACATTTATGGGCTTTCGCTTACAGTTTAGAAAATATTCAAGAAAAAAAATTTAAATTTTGGAATTTTTGCCAATCTTGGCCCACTGTTCTGCTAATGTTGAACTAAAATCTTGTTCGATTTGGAAGAAGGAACTCATTATGAATAAGAAACTAAAGTTATGACATTAAAAAATCACAATTAAGTTAAAAGTTATAAGCAGTGACAAAGGTGTTTTAGGCACCTAAAATATGACATCAAAAACTCAAAATATGCACTTAAAACAATAAAATATGCATATATTTTAAAAAATTTTATTCTAAAGAAAAGTTTTCAATTAACATACAACTAAATACAGATATAAAAATATATATTTTTTTCAAAAGGTGCGTGGACAAGCCTTTTACATTATATTTTTACACAAGATTAAATATGATATAACGATTGTTTCACTATTTTTAATAGCAAGCAATTTTCTCTTGTAATCATCAAAATTATAGTTTCTATTAAAATTGGTAGGTTCGTGTGCTTGTACAATCGTTCTACAATTCTGCAACAATTCAAGCGAACAAATTGTCCAAAAAACAGTTTTGCATTAATAGTTTGTCAAAACTGTTTTTTGAAATTTGCATTTTTGAGAAAATATCACACAAAATCATGTGTTTGTACCAAAATATGAGACAAAAATATGCATTTATGACCAAACTATGCAAAAATACGCATTTTCAGCAAAATATGCAAAAATATGCTGTAACAAATCGAAGCCATTTATACTATTTGCTATTATCATGGTTAAGGGAAGAAACATAAATTTGCATGAAGCCCCTGTCCCTGGTTATAAGCAATTTAAATTTAAATTTTGAAAAAAAAGTAGATTTTGCCGTTTTTTTTTGCAGAAAAAAGTGAGTTACTTATTTCGCTATTATAAAAAACTTTTGCAAAAACTCTAACCCCATATGTTTTACTTATTCAAAAGATAATATTATGAGAAATATTACAAGTAGACTTATTTTTGCTATAAATATCAAATTTAAGGACTTATTTTGTCGAATTCCAAGGCTAGAACCAAAAAATTTATTATGCCACCTTAAGACAAGATATGTTTTTAAATATTTGCAAAAACCTTATCTGCGCCCTGTGAAAAATAAGAAGAATACAGCAAAAATACTGAAAAATCAATCCCATTTTTGGGATTTTGCAAATTTTTTTTTGGAATTGCCGGGAACTCAAAGAAAACTCGGTTTCTTCCTACTTTTTGTGTATTGATTATTTTTCTTTTTTGATTGCAACAATTTTTTCAAACATTAAATAATGTCGTTACGAAAGCCCAAGGTGTGGGCTAAGCAAAATATCATAAAATCAAAGAAACAAAGTGTTACAATAGAAGCAAATGTAAGCTACACCCTCTCAAATACAGACAGAGAACGAAGCCGATTGGGTCGCAGCCTCGCCGCCGATGATTTTCATAATTACTTAGCTGCCGCCGAAGAGTGAGGCAATGAAATGCCATAGAAAAGCCCATAATTACCATAGCAATGCCTAGTTATCAGTCTCAGCCGCCGCTGATTCGTCCGATTTGGTCTTAGCCACCGCCGACCAAAAGTATACATCGGCTTCGTTGTCTGAATGCCTTTTTTTCTTAAGTCGGTTGAAAAGTACTGCCATTTTAGCTGTTTTTAGGTCAATCTGGCGGTTTAATCTACATAATTTATTTCTATTTTGTGGGTTTTATAAAGCAAGATAAATTAAAATTACTGTTCATGAGACAACGATGACGCTCTTACTTGGATATGGAACTTGAGCGTTAACTCTAAGCGTCATAAAACACAATGCTCTCCCACCACTTTTGCTTTCATATGGCTGTAAGTTATTTTCGTGGTAAATGCAAAATAAATATATCAAGATATTTTTTTTTATATCTTTGGTGCAATGTTTTCCTACAATGACAATGAAACTTAATAGAGGATCAAACATGTTGGTGGAAACTTAAGGAAGTCAGGAAAAAGAAGAACGAAAAATTTATGGCAGAGATTTTTTTCGGCTTAACAGTTGCTGGTGGGGATGGTGGGGGTGCTGTGTTGCTATGAATTTTAAGCTTTTTGTCTTATCCTTTGCAAGTTTTGTTGTTATTTGAATAAATTTTGTGTGAAAAATTTTTTTATTTGACTTGATGACTTTTCACGTATTTTCTTTGACTGGATCAACTTTTTGCTAGTTAAAAGGAATATAAATTCAATAAGTTTTTATTTAAAATAAAACCATGCAAGACAGGCGGGCATACATAACAAGTATGTTTTTGCAGAATTATAATTTTATAAAAATTTTGGTTTTAAATTAATTTATAAAAGCTTATTTAAAATACTAACCATCTAAAGACATGCAATAAAAACAAATAAATAAACAAAAAAATCAAACAATAAATAAATAAATATGTATGTTTATACATATCGCGTAGTTACTTAAACAACGCCATAACTAATAAAAAACTAGTTTGCCAGAAAACGTGTTTAAGGTTTTCAATTTACACACATTTTTTAGGAAAAAATAAAATTTTATTTTGCTCTCAAGAACTGAGTATGCAAGATATTTGTATGAAATTTTTAAGCGGCCCATCCATTATACGAGGGTGGCTCAATCAATCTGTTAGTTTCTGAATGAAACTTAGTTTTTTTGCAAAACAAAAATTTATTTTTCAACATAACTCAATACACTTACTCCACTTAGTTCCAGTTTTTGTATCCCTTCCAAAAAATAGGATTTTTCGAGGTCCTTAAAATAGGCATTTGTTTGGTCAATAATTTTATCGTTGGAGCTAAATCTATTTCCACAGAAACCATTTCTCTAGGTTTGGAAATAGGAAGTAGTCAGTAGGGGCCAAATCTGGTGAATAAGGCGGATGAGGGAGCAATTTGAAGCCCAATTCATGGATTTTTTTGTGGCACCCATCTTTGGGAAAGCTTTATCATACCCAAGTAATCATTCAAAATAGAAATCACTGAGCCATGCGGGATGCCTATGGCCTTAATAATCTCACGCACTTATATCGTGAATTTTTCGACATTTTCGGGTGTACTGACCTCAATTGACCGTCCAGAACGCTTAGCGCCATTTGTACTTGTGCGACCACAACGAAAGTCAGTAAAACACTTTTATACCATTAAAATCGATGGTGCAGAGTCCCCATAGTATTTGTCGAGCTTTTCCTTGGTTTGATTGACGGTTTTTTTTCGCAAAACAATAATGTTTAATTAGCACTTGTAATTTACTTTTTTCCATTTTTAGAAAAATATACGAGGTTGTATGTTTTGAACAGCTGTTAAACGCAAAGTAAATGACGACACTTGCTCAAAATTTGACAATAGTCTATTAACAGGTGGTACTTGATGGGACCAACGAGGGAAGTTCAAAAAGTTACGGACTTATTGATCCGCTATCGTAAATAAGACCAAAATAAAATAAATTAACGAAGAACAACTGCCGTATCATAGAGAAATAATTTGAGTTCGAAGTGCACGTTAAAACAAACTTGCCTTACAAATTTTGACTATAGCATATAATAAAAATTAATTTTTTTTTAAATACTCTAGTAAAAATTTAGCTTCAATTTCAAAAGAGATCACGGTATCAGGAATAAAACTTTGGAACTGTATTTTGGATAAATAAGACAATATTTTCATTTATTTATTTCATTCTCAAACAACAATATATTGAACTAGGTTTGCAAATAAAACTCGTTGCCTGTCACATCTAAGTAAACTTTTAGACATTGACAATAATCCTTCAATGTCTACTAGCAAAACTGAATTTTTATTAAAACTAAATTCGGTAATAACTCTGTAATGTATAAGAAAAATGTATACACTACATCAGCTACGTCCAAGCCATATGCACAATATGCAAAATTTTATAAAGAGCTTTTTGTGCTTTCATACCGACGAGAGCACAACAGTTCTCAGTGTTGTTTACCACAAATGCAAATATTACAGTATGTGTGCTTGGAAGTCGCTGCACTACATGGAGCATTGGAAATGAGATATAGATGATGAAAAATAAAAAAAAATATTTTGACCAACGCATAAGCTTTTAAGAATATTAAAATAAAAAAATTCTATAAAGTATCAAAATATGCCCTAAAACCGTACATTATGCTCTAAAAATTCGAAAATATTCTAAAGATATTCGTGTCAGACTGACATATGGGCATTTCCACAGGAATGCCAATTTTTTGTAGCGTGCGACATCACGCAAGTATGCTTGTTTTTTCAAAGAAAACGAAACTTTTTTTTTACTTCTTTATACATTTGAGTAAGCCGTCAGCAGCTCTAAAAATTTTAAGAAAAATCGAGCCACGTTGTTCAGAAATACAAGGTTAATTGCTTGCTGTCGCACGCGACAAAAGAGTGGAATTTCTCGGAGAAATGCCCATATGCAAAAACATGCTTTAAAGGATAGAATAAGCAAAAATATGCACTAACAAATCGATGCCGAAATTCATAAAAAGTTCCGGAAACGGATACATATCTTGTCCCCGCATTAATACGCCACACAAGAAAAAACATGCAATTGCATGTTTGCGGTTTCCCTGGTAATTATTTAACTATCATTAATTTTTTATATAATTATATAGTATTTAATTATTCTTTATTTATTATATAATTATTTTTCTTATATGCAAATTCTTTTCTAAAAGCTTAATAGACGTATGAGTAATATTTAGTGTTATATAATTAATATTAAGTATACGTTTAAAAAGCTTTTTATTGTCTCTAACGACAAATGTCAAATTTCGCGATTGTATCTGAATCGCTGTGAAATCGCTGTGACATTATCGCTTGCTTTACAATCTGAAAAGTCTAGAAAGGTCATTAACAAAAACACAAAAATATTACACACTTCGTTTGTAGCCAATTTGTTTCTTGAGGTAAGATAAAGCCAAGAAGAGCTGAAATCTTAAGATTAAATTTTTTTTTATTGGAAGCAAAAAAATAAAAAAAAAATAAAAACAACAAAAGTCGTAGACATTTAACTTCGTACCTTAACACTTGCTTTCATTTTCTTATTTATTTAGCGAAAATGCAAACAAAAAATATAATTTTTTTCTTTTTGAAATTGTGATGAGGATTTTTTTAAGGTTTAAAAACAACAAAAAAAATATGCTTATATTACATTATTCCCCTAGTTGTTTTTAGCTTAGCGTAATACGATTCGTCGTGTTACCTAAAGATAAAATATATTTCTTACAACTTCTCTATTCATTATAATTTAGCACTGTGAAGCTGATGGCGGTAAAAGCAAAATGCGTTTTGTCTCTTTAACACCCTTTTGTAAAAGTAAAATAAGTTAAGGAAAATTTTTATTCGAAAAAATAAAGAATTAGGGATATATTTTTCATTAGACTAGGTATTTTGTGAAAATTTTCTTTTTATAAAAGACTACTTCGAAGGGCTTGCTTTGGTCAAAACTTATTTTTTACTAAAAAGTATTTTTTTTTCAAACGCTATTTCTTTCTAAAATTAGGTTAGGCTAGGAAAGGTGGTGCTATAACGCACCTCCATTCGAAGACCGAGTTGGGTCCATTGTGATTAAATATATTAAAATTAACTTTTTTCCAAAACTGTATTTTTGCTATAAGCTTACATTTTGAAAGTTACTTTTTACCTAAAAGATACTTATTTCTTCCAAAAGATAGTTTTTGTAAAAAAAAATACTTTTATTTCTTAACAAAAGCTACTTTTTGTCAGAAGATATTAATTGGCAAAAATTAATTGCTCTGCAATGGTTCTCTTTGTTATATAATACTTTTTGTCAAAATGTATTTTTTGCCAAAAAGCTAATTTTTGTCAAAGAGTATTTTTCGCCACAAGATACTTTTCCCCAAAAAGTTATTCTCGCAAAAAAAAATTTCGTACTTTTTGCGAAAAGGTTATTTTTACCAAAAGATTTATTTTGCTAAATTATACTTCGTACCTAAAAGTACTTTTCCCATAAAAGATGTACTTTTCCCATAAAAGATGCCTTTTCAATAAAAAGTACTTTTGGCCAAAAGGTAATTTTTTCAAAAAAGTGCTTTTACTTCGTAATAAAAGTTACTTTTTGTCAAAAGATATTAATTGCCAATAACTAATTGCTCTCAAATGGTTCTTTTTGTTAAATATACTTTTTGCCAAAAAGGTACTTTTTGTCAAAAAGGTACTTTATGTCAAAATGTACTTTTTGACAAAAAGTTACTTTTTGTCAAAATGTACTTGTTGCCAAAAAGGTACTTTTTGTCAAAGAGTATTTTTCGCCACAAGATACTTTTCCCCACAAAGTTATTCTAGCACAAAAAAATTTTTCGTTTTACCAAAAAGTACTTTTTACTGACACATACCTTTTGTCTGAAGATACGTTTTGCCAAAAGTCATGTTTTGCGAAAAAGTAGTTTTTACCAAAAGATATATTTTGCGAAACTATACTTCCTACCTAAAGGTACTTTTCGCATAAAAGATGATTTTGACCAAAAAGGTACTTTTTGCCAAAAGGTACTTTTTGCCAAAAGGTACTTTTTTCGTAAAGTTATTTTGTTATTTAATTTCAAAAGGTACTTATAGCGGTTTGGCAAATTAATGAATATTCATGCTACATTTTTGAGCATAAAAAATTTTGTTTGTTATGCTGCTTATGCGAGTAGACAATATACATATGCCATCTATTAGAAAAATAATTCTCTGGTACAATCCACTGTTGGAAGTGTTTAAATTGTTACAAAAATCTTATTTATTTAGCGAAAATGCAAACAAAAAATATAATTTTTTTCTTTTTGAAATTGTGATGAGGATTTTTTTAAGGTTTAAAAACAACAAAAAAAATATGCTTATATTACATTATTCCCCTAGTTGTTTTTAGCTTAGCGTAATACGATTCGTCGTGTTACCTAAAGATAAAATATATTTCTTACAACTTCTCTATTCATTATAATTTAGCACTGTGAAGCTGATGGCGGTAAAAGCAAAATGCGTTTTGTCTCTTTAACACCCTTTTGTAAAAGTAAAATAAGTTAAGGAAAATTTTTATTCGAAAAAATAAAGAATTAGGGATATATTTTTCATTAGACTAGGTATTTTGTGAAAATTTTCTTTTTATAAAAGACTACTTCGAAGGGCTTGCTTTGGTCAAAACTTATTTTTTACTAAAAAGTATTTTTTTTTTCAAACGCTATTTCTTTCTAAAATTAGGTTAGGCTAGGAAAGGTGGTGCTATAACGCACCTCCATTCGAAGACCGAGTTGGGTCCATTGTGATTAAATATATTAAAATTAACTTTTTTCCAAAACTGTATTTTTGCTATAAGCTTACATTTTGAAAGTTACTTTTTACCTAAAAGATACTTATTTCTTCCAAAAGATAGTTTTTGTAAAAAAAAATACTTTTATTTCTTAACAAAAGCTACTTTTTGTCAGAAGATATTAATTGGCAAAAATTAATTGCTCTGCAATGGTTCTCTTTGTTATATAATACTTTTTGTCAAAATGTATTTTTTGCCAAAAAGCTAATTTTTGTCAAAGAGTATTTTTCGCCACAAGATACTTTTCCCCAAAAAGTTATTCTCGCAAAAAAAAATTTCGTACTTTTTGCGAAAAGGTTATTTTTACCAAAAGATTTATTTTGCTAAATTATACTTCGTACCTAAAAGTACTTTTCCCATAAAAGATGTACTTTTCCCATAAAAGATGCCTTTTCAATAAAAAGTACTTTTGGCCAAAAGGTAATTTTTTCAAAAAAGTGCTTTTACTTCGTAATAAAAGTTACTTTTTGTCAAAAGATATTAATTGCCAATAACTAATTGCTCTCAAATGGTTCTTTTTGTTAAATATACTTTTTGCCAAAAAGGTACTTTTTGTCAAAAAGGTACTTTATGTCAAAATGTACTTTTTGACAAAAAGTTACTTTTTGTGAAAATGTACTTGTTGCCAAAAAGGTACTTTTTGTCAAAGAGTATTTTTCGCCACAAGATACTTTTCCCCACAAAGTTATTCTAGCACAAAAAAATTTTTCGTTTTACCAAAAAGTACTTTTTACTGACACATACCTTTTGTCTGAAGATACGTTTTGCCAAAAGTCATGTTTTGCGAAAAAGTAGTTTTTACCAAAAGATATATTTTGCGAAACTATACTTCCTACCTAAAGGTACTTTTCGCATAAAAGATGATTTTGACCAAAAAGGTACTTTTTGCCAAAAGGTACTTTTTGCCAAAAGGTACTTTTTTCGTAAAGTTATTTTGTTATTTAATTTCAAAAGGTACTTATAGCGGTTTGGCAAATTAATGAATATTCATGCTACATTTTTGAGCATAAAAAATTTTGTTTGTTATGCTGCTTATGCGAGTAGACAATATACATATGCCATCTATTAGAAAAATAATTCTCTGGTACAATCCACTGTTGGAAGTGTTTAAATTGTTACAAAAATTGTTGGCTCCAAGTAAACTGGAAATAATGAATAATATTCCCAAACCGAAAATGAAACATTTCCCAAAAAATTCCTATTAAAAACAACAACAAGCATTTTCAAGCCATTATGTTGTGTTTTTGGGGCCATTTCTAATTTTTTATTTTTTAATCTTGGAATATTTTTTTATCTTTCTGGTAAATTTTTCGTTTTTCAATTTTCCATTAGCTGAAACACGAAAAATTACCCCAAACAAAAATTGGAAAAAGGGCCCAAAACGGGAAATTATTTGTAGATTTTAAGGAGAGTTTTCACTTTTAAATTTTTCTTTGGGCCAATTTTTCAATTGGTTCCAATTTTTCTTCCTTTTTTTGTTTTGGTGATTTTTTATTTTGAGAACATTTTTCATAAAATGCAAAATTACGGCATAATATTGTTGTTGCTTTGAATGTAAAAGTTTGGGGCTAATTTTAGTTTTATATTTCGTCAACCAGGATAAATTTCCACAAAGAAAAATAGTTCCAAACACAAAACAGAAAAATGGAAAAGTATTCATTTTTCAATTTTGTCCGATTTTTTAGTTTTCGTTTGGCTCTAACTGAAATTATTTACGATATAGTAAAATTTTTGTCTCACAAAGACACAGACGCATTATGCTAGGAGCACAACTGGGACGAATGAGGAATTTTTCTTTGCGAACTTTCGCCATAAAAAATAAAACACATTGATGCATATGAAAATGAACACAACACCGCCTTCGAATGAAATTCGTCATGTGTGGCGAACTATGAGAGAGATTTATGCTAGGAACACAACTGGGACGAACGACGAATTTCGTCCACGTCGACGAATTCGTCGTCATGTGAAGCATAATAACGACGAATTTACTCAGCGAATTCAGTTTTTATAATTGATAAAATTGATTATTGTGTGTGAAAAGAGAGAAAGAGAGAGAAAAAACTGTTTTTTCGTCTTTTGTCGGCAAACAAAATAGAAATAAATATAGCTCAGAGTTTGTCAAGCATACGGCATTCGTCATGCTATACGGCGGTCTTGTGTTCAAATGTGTTTTATTTTTTATGACGAAAGTTCGCGCCGTAAGATACGTCGTTCCTCCCAGTTGTGTTTCTAGCATTAATTGTAAATTTAAAACGATTTGTTTTAAATGTGTACTTTTAATGTCAAAGTTTCCAAAAAAATAATAAGTAAATAAATAAATGATCTTTAAATGAATAAATACGAATAAATATAATTTTAATTGAAATTTATTTGCTGGTGGTTAATCATTTTTCTATATATTTCATTGGTGCTTAGCCAAATCATCAGTAGACTTCAACCACATATTTTGAACAGTCACAAATAAATTTCAATTAAAACAAACTTATGAGAATATGTCAAATAATAAATTTCTTAAATAAATAAATATATATAAAAATATATATAAACTAATATAAATAAATATAAATAGATATTTGTCCCACATACTTATGACGGGAATTATGTATAAATGTTTTTTCATAAATGTGGGTTATAATGGCCACTGTACTCGTAACATAACAATTCTGTTGCATAGAATCACAACTACTGAAAAATTAAGATGAAATTGTTCTAAAAAACACTTACAACTCCAGCTGGTTCTCTATTTGATGCAAAAATTGTGCAGAATGAATTCTCTGATTTCTTTTGTTATAATACTTTTGTGGTTAGTCCCACTGTTTACAATTATTTTTATCAGATTCTTGTATAAATTCCAGCCTTTTGTTTGTTTGTTTTTGTTGTTGTTTCGACATATTATGCTCGGCGTACGGTACTTGTTTGTTTTCTATTGTGCGAATGGAATTGTAAAACTGACATGTCCCAACAAGCATACAGTCAGACATTTAGAGCATAGCGATCTAGTTGTTTGTGTGTATTTGTATGTATGTATGTATGTATGTATGTATGTATGTATGTATGTATGTATGTATGTATGTATGTATGTATGTATGTATGTATGTATGTCTAACATTTGTATTTAATTTTATGTTAAAATAAACAGAAATGCTTGAATTAAATCCCCTTAATTTTAAATAAGGAATTTTCAAATATTTCTTAAAGATTTTGGCTTAAAAGAAGCAATTACAATGAAATAAATTGTCCACATTGATTTGACACATAATTTATTCATATTTGAAAAGAATTTTGTAATAAATTGAAAACAAAAGCTTTAATCATTTTCAGAAAGAAATGCTTTGTCTTAGATTTTTTTAGTGCTAATGATTATTTTACTCAGAGTGAATTTATGCAGAATAAGTTGTTTTTATTTTTTATTTTTCAATAGTAGGCTTGAGAAGCAAATCAGTACCTGGATTCTGTAACTTTTTGCGAACCGAGAATCGTAACATTTATCGGCATATTCACCATTTAATTCTATATAGAAAATGTCAAACTAAGCGAAAAGCACAATGAAGAATAAGGAAAAACTAAACGAACATCTACATCAACCGACAGCGAATATCGTTAAAATAATATTACTGAATAGCAAAGTCGATAAATTTTCGTTATATTTATTAAAGCGATATGATTATCGTAATAAAAGTTACTGAATCCAGGTACAGATAAAAAAAATTACGGAATGTCATGCCGTGCCCATGAAATTTCATGATTTTGCTTATATCAGTCTTACACGCATATTTTTAGCATACTTCCTAATTTTGAGAGCATATTTTACGCTTTTAGGGCATATTTTGATACTTTGTAGAACTTATTTTATTTATTTCAATATGTTTTCAAGCTCATGTGTTGGTGCAAATTTTTATTTTCATTTTTCGCCATATAAATCTCATTTCAATGTTTTTCTTATATACTAGAGGTTTTGCTATTTCTGACGAACTCTGTCCAGAGTAGACGTTGAAGGAACATTCTCAATGTATGTATTTAGATGTGACAGACAACGATTTTTATTTCAAAATCTAAATTATAAATAAAATTCTGGTCCTATTTATCCAAAATACTGTTCCAAAGCCTTATTTCTGATATCGTGATCTCTTTTGAAATTGAAGCAAAGTTTTTACGAGAGTATCTCAAAAAAAAAATTAATTTGTATTATTTACTTTAGTCAAAATTTGTATTTCAATTTTGTTTTAACATGCACTTCAAAAATAAATTATTATTTTTTAATACGTTTTTTGTTCATTTTTTCTATTTTATTTTATTTTTGTCTTAATTTATATGCAAATGTTGTGGAATTTTTGAATTAAAAATATATTTTCGTTTACAAAAACGAAAAACGCATAAAACAGTTTTTTTAGAGCATATTTCTGAATACATATACACATAGTGTTGAATTTTTTTTCGTTTTTGGAATTTTTTCGGTTTTTGGCGTGTTTTTTTTTTTTGGTTTTGGCGTTTTTTTGGTTTCTTCGATTTTGGTTATTTCTTTTCGTTTTATAGTGTTTTCACACTGCAAGTTAAAACCTGGTTTTAACGTTAAAACCATAAACAGCTGATTTTGCATTCACACTGCCAGTTTGTTAAATTTAGGTTTTAACTCACAGACTGTCTAATAACTTTGCTCAAAATAAAATAAATCTGCTGCGGAAATGCGTGTGTTTGTTGTTGTATTTTTTTCTGCTTTTTATAACACTTATTTGACAAACTGTACAACTGTTTTTGTTTGTATGAAAAACTAAAAAACTTTACAATACGCTCTAAAATGGAAATTATTTTATATTTTGTAAATTAATATTTTAAAATTATGGAATTAGTAATACAAAGTGAAGAAGTGCTTGGAAATAAAGTTATTATATATAAAAAATGCACAAATAAATCGCAAATTACAAATTTTTTAGTGGTGCATCGATATGTCATATCATTTATTTTCACTTTCCAGAGGTCAATGAAAATTTTGTTGTTGTTTTCCTTCCAAAGAACTCTTATTTTTTCCATAATTTTCTACTTATTGTTGCTGCTGCATCCATTTTTAAGTTGAAAATCTTTTAAGCGACATCTCTTGTTATTCAATGGCATAAACATTATCAGCTGCTACCGGTCATTTTAACTTGGCAGTACTGAATTTACCACAGCGAAAACAGGGTTTCATTTCATAAAACCAATTCAGAAATGGTTTTAAGTTGGATTTAACAAAAACAATTTGTATGGTAAAACCAGGTTTTAACAGTTGGTTTTGACATTAAAACCAACTTTTATTAAAACCAAGTCAGTGTGAAAACACTATTAGATATTTTTTTTAGTTTTGGAGCTTTTGTTCGTTTTTGGCGATTTTTTTTTGTTTTTGGCGTTTTTCTTTGATATTGGCAATTTTTTTATTTTGGCGATTTTTTCTGTTTTTGGCGATTTAGTTTAGTTTTAGAGATTGTTCTTAGTTTGGGGTTTTTTTTTTTGGTTTGGCGTTTTTAGAGCTTTTCCCGTTTTAGAGCTTTTCAGTTTTGGCGATTTATTTTATTTTTATTTAAGTTTTTTGGCGATTTTTTTTTTGGTTTTTGGCATTTTTTTCATTTTGGCGTTTTTTTTATTCTCGTAAAATTTAGTTTGGTTTTTTTTGGGTTAAGTTTTTTTTGCGTTTTTCGACTTTTTCGCGGTTTTGGCGATTTATTTTGTTTTAGAGATTTTTTTTAGTTTTGGCGATTTTTTGTCAATTTTTTGCGTTTATTTTGATTTTGGCGATTTTTTTAATTTGGCGAATTTTTAGGCATTTTAGACATTAGAGATTTGTTTTAGTTTGGCGCTTTTTTTTCGTTTGGTGTTTTTTTCTCGGTTTTTGGTAATATTTTTCAGCTTGGCGATTTTATAATTTTGGGATTTTTAAGTTAGAGTTAGTTAGAGTTTACCTATTACCGTTTCCAATATAGAACAAGTTGTCAAAATTATATACTCAATATTACATTAACTGATACAACACTCTTTAATTAATTTTTTTTTTTAATCTTAGTGTTAACTGTTGTAGTCTGTATAAAAATATACTAACTTTGTAAATTTCAATTGTCTATATACACTGAAAGAATTTTCCGCATAAATTCTATGAATTTCGACATTAATCTAATGAAAAATTCATTAAAATTCAACCAACGTCACGCTTCGTTAGATTAATGAAACCAGTTTCATCAAAATTATTTTATTCAAAACTTCAACAAATATGTTTAACATTTTAATTAATGCAGTGCTATAACTTCATCAAAACAATAAAATAATTTCATGAAAAGAATGAAATAACTTAAATATAAAGGGGTTTCTTAATAATTAGAAAATATTGTTGTCATAAACCCAATAAAATATTTTTACGAAACCAGAATACCAACGAAGCAATTTCAATGAAATTCTTTCACAATATTCACGAAATTTTCATTGGATTTGTGAAATTATCATTAGATTTGTGAAAAAATTTTAATGAAATTGTTTCATTGGAAGCAAAATTCTTTCGGTGTATAATTGTAGATATGCATGTATATGAAATGGGATTTTAACATTTTTCTGCTTTCAAACTTACAGGTCCGTAGCTCTTACAGTTCTCAAGAAAACTAGGTGTGACGGACAGGCGGACAGCGTAGCGAAAACAATAGGTTTCCTATTCACTTTTGGTGTACGGGAACCCTAAAAACAACAACAGCTGTTCGTTGCTTTTTTAATTTTTATTTTTTTTATGTAAAACTTCTCATATTCCATTTCAACATAAAATATATGTTCAACAGCGAATGTAAGCAACCAATCTCCGTGCAAGTAAATGGACATGGCCACTGATTGATAGAGTGCGTAGCGGTATAGAATAATGTCGGCATATCCCCTAGCTAAAGTATAGTTTAATTTTTCTTGTCTTCCTTTAAAAATTCCATTAAGTTAATAAAAAAAAACTATATTTCATTCTATAAGAACTGTCTACTTACTGTGTAATGCGAAACGTTAGAAAATGACATGTCAATTAGAAAGCATTTTCTTTCGATTCGAATAACAGAGTGAATAATAGAGTAGACTCCCTGAACTTGAGTCCGATGAAGAAATTATTCCTGGTTAAAATGTTTTAGTTTTGTATACAGAACTTTTGTATATAGTATAGTAATTGTTCGTAAAATATTGCATGGTTTCCTTTTCAGCGGACTAATGTACACATATACACATCAGAGAACTGGATGAGTTGATTCACTCACATTTACAATGCTTTTGTTTTGTTTTTTTTTTAGCAAAATTATAAACTAATGATTCTGCTTGCAGTGTTAACTCTCTTACAACTCTGGTTTTTAATTACTGTTTGCAAAAGTAAATAAAAACTTCTTGCTGTTGTTTGATTGTTTTGTATAATATTATTGTATAATTTGTGAGTACGTTGGACAGATTGAAGTCTTAAGTTAATAAAACAGTGCGTATATGTTTTCATACATTTTTAAAATAAATTTAAAGAACTTTTGAAAAGTGTTTTAAGAAAATTTAACATAATGAATTTGGAAATAATAGGAATAAGGTTCTTCAAGAAGTATTCAAACCAATCCTACTGATTCACTGCTTTTGTGAATCATATGCATAAACAGGACTTTGCAAGCAATGGCATGCATTTATTAACAATAGTCTTGTGAATATGAATCGTGCATTAGTAACTTTAATTTTTTTTAATGTTAAGTGTTAGATAAACATTAATTTTTCAACAAGGAAAAATTATGCCCTTTGATTCGTAATCATGCAGATCTCTTATACACATACTTTCTCTCTCTCTCTGTCCTCAAAAAAAAAACTGTTTTGTATTGATAATGCGTACGTATGTTTACGGTCATGTGCATGCGTGTGTGTGTGAGAGTTAGTTAAAATATTTTCACAGCCTGTGGCATTTCCGGTTAGGAGCAAACTTTTGCAAAATAAACAATATGTTTTTTTATATTTCTATATATTTTTTTTTGTTGTTGTGCTATTTAAGCCATTTTTTCAAAGTCTTTTAGTTAATAATTCCATACCTCTGTTTAGTATTTACTACATAGTAATATTTTGCTTTAAGTTCATTGTTTTTTAGCTTCTTTTTTGTTTTGTTTTATTTGAGACAAAAGTATGACCTTAAGCTGTTCATCAGTTAAATAAAAAGCAATTCCCCCTAAAAGAAAAGAAAACAGGCGTAAAAAATTTGTGTGAGACACTATAATTCGGTATTACTGTAACTGCCTGTTTGCCATAATAGCAATTGTTAAGCAAAGCATTGAATATAATAAATGTAAAGCTAAGCCAAAAAAAAGTTAAAGAGGTCAGACAGAATACAAAGTGTTTTCTCGCATTACAAAGATTACAACATATTGTTTTTATGCAAGACGACATTTTAATAATTTTTCGTTTAAAAGTATTTGCTTCTTAACAACAATTGAGAACTGAACGAGAACTGAATTAGGATTAGTACTACATAGAATCTAAAAATGAAACTTTGGCAAAATTGTTTAGTAAATAATATAAAACTGCCAGTTTATGGAAGACAATCAAAAATTTAAGGCAAAAGCCAATTTTGGGTATTTTGTTTTTGTTTTCAATGTAAAAAAGTAGACGGGGAGTTTTGATTGCCTTCAATAAACTGACTGGCAGCTAATTAGATTTTAAGGATTGTGTTAAAAAAAGTTACACTTACTGCCAGTTTATGGAAGTCATGTAAAAATTCTCGCTTGTGTATTTATATTGAAAACAAAAACAAAGCACTCAAAATTTGTTTTTGTTTTCAATATACATAAATAGACAAGTGAGCATTTTTACATGGCTTCCATAAACTGGCAGTTAATGTGAAATATTGTCAATTAAAATTTCATTAACAGCAAAATTTATAAAGCCAACCTATATGAATGAGTTAAATAATATTTAGTGCAAAAATAAGTTACATTGTAATTTCTGCATTTAAAGTGTGGATGTATGCATAATCGTAAAGCGTTTTTTGTAAGACATTGGTTCAATATAAATTATTCAAATCATTGGCCATCGTTAGTTTTGACTAGTCCCCCTCTTTCTGTACGCAAAGAAAATATTGGTTGTAGAATGTTTGAGAAAACAATATTATGATCCCTGAAACAAATGTGTGATCGTTGAAAACTAGTTATTGTTATTTCAAACATTAATTTCGTTACGATAAACACAGTAATGTTTGAATTTAATAATTATATTATTATATGCATAGAAAGTGCGATATAGTTAGAGTTTAACAATATAGTCTTGTTAAAAATTTATGACTACAATATAATTTGTATTATCGTGTAAGAATAATATGATGTAAATAACAATATAATGTTATCCAAAACCATACTATGTTAAGTTTTTAAAAAATTATTTTTCAGAAACATCTTCTGTCAGTTAAGTGTTTCGTTTGTAAGCTATCGGTAGTGCACGCGTGGTAACACCGAAAACGAAATTTTCATCCCCAATCACGAAAAAAATCCCCAATTCGGGGACAAATCCCCTAAATTGGGAACACTGTATAGGCTTGGTAGCTTAAACACATTTGCACTGATTTATTAGCTCTTAAATATACAACTAGATACTACTACTTTTACTGTGCTCTTGTATACACACGTATCTTAAACTGGCTGCGCTAGTATTGAAGCAATTCCCCTTCTGGCTGTTCCTCGTCACCAAACAACAAAAAATTTCCTAATGTTATTGTTGTTTGCAATACAATTTGTCTATCGAACGATTTCTGGTGACATCGTGAGACAGGCCATTAGCCCCGAGTGACTATTATGTGTTTCGATACTCAATTGGTTATTTTGATGACCTCGACAAATAATATTTTTCGGAAGCGATAAAAAAATTGGAGAAACAATGGATTAAGTTTATAGAACTCAAAGGAGAATATGTTGAAAAATAAAATAACTTTTTTTTATGGAAACCTGTATTTGTTCTGAGCTAATGACCCATCCTCCATCCATATGAATATCATGGTCACACCCGTCACAATGGAATTACCTATATATATGACAATCGGAGGCAATAAGATTTTAATAGATTTTGCATTTCATTATGATTATGTTTGATTATATTATAACTTAATTAATTAAGACATCAATATGAATAATAACCTCATTTCATCACATTAATACAATTCAATGCCGCCTACAACTTTCTGTTAGTTTTTCAATCATATGCATATTTTCTTTGCTTCAACATTTTATTAAGCACAATTTTTTTTCAATCTTGTTAAATGTAATTGAATTTTATTTAAGCAACTGCCTCTTGAACTTCTTAACAAAATAATCATAGATAATAAATTGTTTCATTTTATTTGATTATTTTCTTTCAATATTATTAATACATTGAAAATTATGAAAATTATCTGCCTTGCTAATTCACCATGACGTTATTGATTTGCATTTTTCTTTTTGAGCTACAAAAGAGAATGTAAATTAACATAAACAAATACACAAGTACATGCAATCTAAAGCACTTGTGTAAATATATGGTGTTTTTTTTTGGATGTGGCTTGCTTTCTACTCTCATGTAATGCATTGCGCTACAACTAAGAAAATAGTTTATGGAGAGATGAATAGAGGGAGTAGTGTCTGTGGATATTCGATTGAAACTTTCCCACGTTGAAAATGACAGGGAAGACTTCCGCAGGCAGTTTATTCCACATGCAAACAGTACGACTAAAAAACGAATTCTCTCTGTAATACGTAGTGCGATTTATTGGCCAATTGCTTACAAAGGAATGTGCCCTGAATGAAGCACGTGTTGTGCGTAAAAATGTTCGGGTTTTAGGAACAAGTTCCCTAATTTCATTAGAACACTTTCGATTGTGGTAACGATAGAACAAAAGAGTACACCCCACATTGCGTCGATGCTCCAATGAATCAATAGAGTTTGATGCCCTACTGTCACCGATGAGCTTCTTCGCCCTCTCCTGTACACGGTCGAGCAACCTCAAAATAGACTTTGAAGCGCCGGCCCATACATGAGAGTTGCATTCCATTTTCGGTTGGATATAAGTGGTATAAATAGTAAGATCAGATGGGCTGAAGTATTGCTTGCACCGTTTCAAAAATCCTAAACATTTGAATGCTTTTTTGAACATCACACTGAATTTCCATGCCAAGAACATCAAGAGCTTCCGAGTCCTTAATATTTATAGCCCCCTTAATTAGCAGCATTTTCGCTCATACGTCTATGAGTAATCATACAGCATTGGGTATTACGGACGTTAAAATTTACCCTATTCGCATGACACCATTCAGACATTTTTGCTAAATCATAGTTCAAAGTTTCATTCATTGTTTGTCGCATAGCCTCAACCTCCGGTAGGCTGGGTTTATTGCTGAATGAGAAAGAATGACAGATGCTGCTGTCGTCCGCGAAAGAATATATAGGGTTGAAAGTTGGACATAGAAGGTCACGTAGAAAAATAAGGAATAGAGTTGGTAAAAAAAGAACGGTAACTTGAAGTCATTTGATGAGATCCCATCTATAACCACTATAGTGCAATCCCTGAGGAAACTCGATAAGAATCTAGAGAAGTTGTCACCGACACCAAGGGCAATACATTTTGACAAAAGTACAGCATGGCACATTCTATCAAATGCCTTGGATATATCAAGGAGCCACCACCTTACTTTCGCAAAAATGTTCGATTAAATTACACCATTTCTCCTAGAGGTTAGTTAGTGGAGGTGCTAGCCCCTAGGAGCACTGCTTCGAGACCAGTGCTGGAATGCCATGTGGACCGGGAGACTTGTTTATGTTGAGTTCTGGCAAAACCTTTTTTGCTGCCCGAGCTCGAAAGAATATCCTAGCCATAGTAGTGGATAGTTTCTCCAGCAAAGGCAGAGGCTGATTGCTTTTCGGCAAGTGGGAATTACGAGAAGCAGCAAGAACTTTAGCACGGCGATGTTGCTTGTGAAGAGCTTTTTCACGCCTCAGTGTTTTGGTACACGAAGATCTCGCCCTTATCAGTATCGGCGTTTTGATTATTTCGCCAAATACTGTCTGATTAAAACACAGTTTCTCTGAATATTGCAATCATCAGTAATAACGTTTTCAGTGTTCGGACAACTCTTTAAGGATCTTCAATATGGAGTTAGAAAGGGCATCGAAGCTAGAAATGGTAGTATCCCTTTCTGCGTTTGGACGTCTGTAAACAAAACCGAAATGCGAACAGTGTGCTCTGATTTGGGATTTAACCCAGAGACAGCTAAATTCAGCATCTGATATGCGTAATGATTGCTGGCATTGGTACACAACTGCATTGCGAATGTACATTGCTAGTCTCCGATGAAAGTTAAAAAGCGATAGTAAGTGATAACCAGGTATCTAAAAATCCTGTGGATCAGCATTCTCAGACACCTGGGTCTCCCATAAGGCGAAAGCATCCGGCCGATGGATATAAATGTTTGCATACACAGTTGTTCTATGTTAGACCCCGTATGAAGCAGAATTAAAATTTTAATTTGACTGTCATAGCCCAGACATAAAAATTACAAGCCTGATTTTAATTAAAATTTAACTACAATGACGCTAGATTTGTTATCCAATCCAGAAATATTTTACGACTATAACCTCACTTAACTCAAGAAAAGTGCAAGTCAGCTGTTATAATAATCAGTGATGCCAAATGAAAATTAAACCCATTAAAAAACACCCGATACATTATGCGAGGGACTATAAATAAGTGCGTAACTTTTTGAATGAATCAGCTTTATGAATAAAAAATTATTTTATTTTTTAACACAATCTCATTCGCCCACTGCCTCTGCAATTTGTTTATCTCTTCCAAAAAATACTAATTGGAGAGCTAAAAAAAGAAGTTATTTGTTTGTTAGATGATTTCGTCGTTGATGCCGATTCATGCTAGGAACACAATTGGGACGAACGACGAATTTCGTCCACGTCAACGAATTCGTCGATAAGAGTTCGCTGCGTAAATTCGTCGTGTGAAGCACAACAACGACGAATTTACGCAGCGAGTTCCTCTCTTATATTTGATAAAGTTGGTTGTTTTGTGTACAGACAGAGAGTGAGAGAGAGAAAATTGTTTTTTTCGTCGTTCGTCGGCGTACAAATTAGAAATAAATCTATCTCAGAATTCGTCATGCACGACGAATTTCGTTGTATGGCGGTGTTGTGTTCATTTTCATATGCACACACGTGTTTTATTTTTTATGACGAAAGTTCGCACCGAAAAATTCGTCGTTCGTCCCAGTTGTGTTCCTAGCATCACTTTGAGAAACCCATTGTTTTGACTGCTCCCTGGTCTCTGGTTGTTAGTATTGTGGTGGATCCACATTTCATGCATAGTTACACTACATTGTAAAAACTATTCCACATTGCGGGTTAAAAACGCCAAATAGTCCTGTAAAGTTGTCAAACGATTGCGTTTGTGGTATAACTATGAGTGTGGTATAACTATGATGTAGATGTCGTTATATCAACCTACACTTATAAATCAATGCCATTGTAAGCATGCGTAAATCAGAGTAGTTGAAATTAAATGATGTCTACTCACTTATATTTAAAATTTCATGAGTCACTATGAATAGCGAAAAAACGATTCATTGGGGATCACTGCTCCAGTCACCTGTTGAAAGAATCGGTTTCTCTCTTTCACTTAAAAGGCGGGAAATTCAAAAAGCCATGGACTTATTCTACCACCCTCGTAGTAATACATTTTGTACAATATGAAATAGATTCTGCTTAAATAACTGAATTATTAACATAATATTTTGCCAGCTAATAAAAAATATTGCTATTTACACAACATGTTGATAGTCATAACATCCTTGAACCAAAATATACAAATTATCTTTTGAAAAAAACACCAAGAATTACTCAGAAAAACACGAAATCCTATTTAGGAAAAGTAATTTATTGATTCTCTCTTCTGGCCTCTTATCATCTAAGACTATTGAAGACCAATCGGACGACCAACAGGCTTTCGTGTTCTTGGAATTAAAATAATTTGTAATATCAAAATTTTTTTGATAGCTTAGGAGGCTTATTATCCTAAGTCCTTTAAGACGTGATTCCAGCACACAATTGGGTATAAATGAAAACAAAAAAAAACTGGTTTTGGCTTTCATTGTTTTTCTGATTGCAGCACTAATTTTTTTTTATGATTTTAAAATTTTTTCTTTTAGTGAATTGCACACCAACACAAACATGCACACACACACATATGCATTCCTTTGATAAGGATATATACGCAAACTGTTTGGAGAGATTGGACTTGAATTATTTAGCTTAAGTGAATTATATTACGTGGTCGTATGATGCATCTATGTTAGAGCGAAATTGATACCCAAATAGGCCACCGTTTTATTGGTGGGATGATGAAACTGCTAACTTTAGATCGTATATCAGAAGACAATATATAAAAACGCGAAATAGTTTAGAGAATAGTGCTGAATAGTGTAGAGAAGAGTCAATGCTTGTACCTCAGCAGTATTAGTCGTCTACACATGCGTATATACAGGCCTATTTTATTTACACACACACACACACACAAACACATACACACACACATATATGGTGGCGAATGATGAATAAATATCCCGATTGTCATGCATATATTTTTTTATCCGATTATATATCCTGGGTATAAACATAATCAGACTCAGTAAGTATGAGAGAGACAGTCAATGTTTTTGATACGCATGTGCCTTCTTAATTTTAGCTGTAGGGTATTTTAGTTTATCCCATAAACAAAGTAGAGATGCTCCTTTTTGTTGGAATCGGGTATAGTCAAGTTTGCTTGAGAGAAAATATGTGAGCGTACAAATTGTTTGCGCTTCAATTAGGATTATATGCAGTTACTAAAATTAAGACTATTTACTTGTGTATATTTTTTTTATGAGTACTCATTGTCATTCACTGAAGGGAAGATCTACCTACTCACTGATACCCGACATCAAGACACGGTTGACTAGAAGACATGATGACATCTCACAACATTCTTGGATGGATATGGCGGTTAAATCGTACTTGTACCGTTTCATATACGAAAGTGTTATATTTTTCCCGACTTGTAATGGAAATTAGAACGGATGGATGTTTTCTATGTCTGGTAACGATAGGTCGTATTTCAAAGAAATTCTGATTCTGGTAGAATTTTGTAAAGTTGCTGCTATTGGAACTATGTAAGTTAGAAGAGATTCGAAAAAGAATGTGTATAGTTTAGATTGGGTATATTACCTTTTCCACCTTTAGATTGAGAGTCTTGCCGTAGTGCCACGATGCGGGGCTGCTAAGTCTTTAGATGATTCCTTTTCGATAAATCAAAAAGTATAGTACATCCTCCATAAGGAGATCATCGTAAAACTATTAAAAATAGACTTTCATGATCTCAAATTGTCATGAACAGCTGTGAAGTCGATTTTTAAAAATGAGTATGAGATCAGTAACTAAATGTTAAAAAATGGTAAATTTAACCAATAATTTTACTATAACTAAAATTTGTCTGGTTAATCTAACCACTTGAAGTAAGATTGGATTAAAAAGGTGAGCAACAAATATTGTCTCAGTCCATTGCAGATAACACTTATTATTTTGTGACCAAATTTGGTTCTTAATATAATTAAATTTTTTTTGACAAACACAACCCGTGAGGTGACTAGCTTGCCTGGGGAAAACAGCCAGGGTCTATGGCAGGAATCGAACCCACGACCTCTGGACTGAGAGGCTAGCATTGCTAGCAGTCAGCCATAGGGGCATGTAATTATGTGCTTGAGCTGCCATTAAATTTGTTGCATAAGACAGTATTTTAGTTATTTAATTTACTTAATTTTCATTATTAAAAACAACCAACAGAAATAGTTAATTTACTGTTAAAAATCTATATTTACTTTATGCTGTTGAAATTTTAAGTCTTGCTGTGGCTGAGGTAGTAAATAAATAAATTAATTACGAGTAATATGAAAAATTTTATTATTAAAATATCAATTTCGTTCTGGGAGGGAAGAAATTTAGTGGGTTTTACTTGGATTCGATGTATCTTTGTATGAGTGAACTTTGGATGATAGTGAATGTTAAGGTTTATTACAATTATAATCCTAAAAGCAAATCCTACGAATATAGGAAAATAAATAATCTCACGAAATATTTAATTTTTACAATTAAAATGTTTATTAAGCAAATCTTTTGAAAAAAATCAACTAACAACATCAATATCTATCTTCTGTAAAATATTCAGCGCATATTCGAAATAAGAGGGCGGATTGATATTGAAGCTACCTAAGCAGGAGAAAAACATTTTTTTAAACCATTTATTTCTCAACATAGTCTCCTTTAAGCTCAATACACTTAGTAAGACGGTATTCCAACTTTTTTATACCATCTGAGTAATACGATTTTGGGAACCCCTCAAAATACGCGTTAGTTTCGGTAATCACTTCTTCCTTTGAGATTAATCTTTTTCCTGCGAGCCATTTTTTTCAAGTTTGGAAACAGGAAAAAGTCACTGGGAGCTAAATCTGGACTATGATCAACCAATTCGAAGTGTATTTCACGTAATCGTATCTAATGCTGTGTGAACCGGTGCGTTTTCTTGAAGAAAGAGTACGTTCTTCTTCTTTAAATGTGGTCGTTTTTTCTTGATTGCATCAATCGATTGATCCAATAATTTACGATAATACTTTCCTGTGATTGTGGATCCTTTTTCAAGATAGTCGATGAGCAATATTCCGGTGTGCATCCTGAAACACCGTGGTCATAACCTTGCCAGCCGATTTCACTGTCTTCGCCTTCTTCGGAAAACTTCCACCAGCTTCCAACCATTGTTTCGATTGATTTTTGGTTTCAGGTGTGTAGTGGTGGACCCACGTTTCATCAACACTTATTAATCGACGCCAAAAATCAACAGAATTACGCCTTATAATGTCCAAACTCCGCTGTGAAGTGGTCTGTCGAACTTGTTTTTGTTCGACACTGAGCAAACGCGGCACCCATCTTGCCGACAGCTTTTTCATATGCAAATGTTCATGCAAAATGTTGAACTCACGTTCATATGATGTGTTTACCATTTTAACAATCTCACATAACTTGACTCGGCGATCATTCATAACGATATCGAGGATTTTCTTGATATTTTCTTCAGTAACCACCTCTTTTGGCCTTCCTGTTGATGGTATTGTTGCAGTGCTTGTTCAGCAATCCAATATTTTACCATGTAATCTGACGGAACAGACTTACCATAACGCTTATCGAGCTTTTTTTGTCTCTTTCGCCATTTTCCCTTTCAAATAATTGTGTTTAATCACTGCACGAAATTTACTTTTTTCCATTTTTCAAGACACACAAAAAAAAGTTGCTTACTTCAAACTACTACAACATATAAACTAATCGATGAATATGGATGAAATTTTAACAACTGACGTTTGACAGATCGCAATTTCTAAAAGAAAAATTTTTGTGTTTGTGCTGCCATCTAGCGCTAGGTAGCTTCAGCATCAATCCGCCATCGTATGAATGCCTTGATGACAAAATTGTTAAAATTTTTTTTAAGTTGTAGCTCTTTTCGAAACATAGATATTCTTCCCCAATAATTGCAAGATTATAAAACAAAAACAAATAAATGGAATGTGCTTACTATGATATATTCGGATTTTCAAATTCTTTTAAAATGTAACCACAAAAAAAATTTGTCGTCTCTACTAAAAATTTTAAAATTTTTATTAAATAAGAATAATGTATTGCAGCACAGTTGTTACAAATTTACAGCGCCCTTTTTCTTTGATATTTGCAGCAAAGGGTCGTTGGCGAAGTAAAATAGCTACTAAAATGGCTACACAGTAGTCAGAGTGTGCAGTGTGAGTTAAAGTAATGCGCCTACCTAACACCAGAGGCGCTGCAAAGGATATAAAAATATATAAAAAACGCACAATAGCAGAGTTATAACATAAGTTAATCTTAATTTTAATATTTCACCATCGGAACTGTCATCTCTATTCCCTTTCCTAAAGAAGATAAGCATTATAAATATATGTATCAGAGAAGCGCAATGAGTAGTGAAAAAGTGAGTAGAGTTGAATCATGATTTATAATTTCTTGTACTCATATTTATTGCAATGTTGTCTATGAATCATATTCACTCCAAAGTTTTAAGTGCGCATCGAACCCATACTTAGCAATGTTTATTACGTTGTTGACTCTCCTTAACTCAATGCCTATTAGACTTGTGTCCAACAGTTGTTTTTGAATGAGCTGAATCAATATGAGTAGTATAACTATTTTCCTGAAATTATAAGTCAAACTGAGGTGATTTATGAGTGTGAGTGTGGTATGACTATTATGTTGGCGTTGCATTCATATTTATTTCAACCTATACTTATGAATCAATATCATCGTGAGTATGCGTAAATCAGAGTAGTTGAATTTAAATAATGTCTACTCACTTAGTATATTTAAAATTTTATGAGTCAGTATGAAAAGCGAAAACATGATTCATTGCCAATCTCTGATGTGTATGTTGGTATACATATTATATGCTGGGAAAATATTGGTTTACTGAAGTATCGTCAATATATTTAAAATATAAATTTTATATATAAATTAAGTACATCAAATTTTAAGATTAAATTTTGTTTAACACTTAACATTGCAATTCAATTTTAACCCTCAGTTTTTGTTATACGTTAAATTTTTTATTTAAAGTAAAGTTTTATAAGAAAAAACAGTAAATATTTTTAGATTGTTTGTAATATAACCACTTCTCCACCTATAATATAATTTTTTTTGCGAAAATTAACAGGGAAACGACGCGACCTTAAAGTGATTTCCATCTACACTTAAAAATCAAACCTACCTCTTCTCATACATAAGTCACAAATCTTAAAATGCAAATAACCAGCAACAAGAAAAACTCTTCAATAGCCTTTTTTTTACTGCCAAAAACATAAAAAAGTTATTAAAATCATGCAGCGCAAGAAGATTATGAAAAAAGGTACATTTAACATATTCTATTTTAAAATATATAACGACTGTGGGCAAGTAAAGTTTCGTTTAGAAATCAACCGGGCGTTAACAGTCAAAAAGATAATCGCAAAAGATGACATTTTATTGTTGCCATTTTTTTATTTTGCCTTTCAAATACTCCCATATAAATTTCTGTTGTTAAGTGTCTGCAGAAAAAAATTTTATAAAATAAAATATTTGTTGCCAACTTTAACATTCAACTGTATTTGAATTTATTTGAAATCTTTTTCTACACCTTGGTATGTCTTGCAATTTTTCGTTTCGTTCGTTTTTTGTAAAGATTTATTAAGGAATTTATCTTGAGGGTTGAGTTTTTTTTATGTACTCGTACATAAATGATAAAATGGGGAGAACAGTGATACCGAAGCATCACTGTTCTGTATATCGATAGTCACAAGTAGAAAGGCCCTAACTCGAATTCAGCTTTTCACTGATTCCTATACATTTTACACAAATACACTTCGACACAGAAAATTATTGCAATGCTGTAAAAAATAGCGCTTTTACAAGCAGTTGTACACTCAGGGAAAAGCTGCACATTAAAAATTAAGTAAGAGTGCTATATTCGGCTGTGCCGAATCTTATATACCCTTCACCAAAGTGCGTATATGTAGTATAGAGGTATAAACATAAGCACATACATACATATTTGTTTTGAGAAAAAGTTTATAATTTTTTGCTCCAGTGCTCTAGGTATTTTTCGATTAAATATTTTTTTTTCGATATTAGCAATGAGTTGAATATTTTATTCTACGCTCTGTATTTAAGAAATATTATTATTCTAGTTGTCAAAAATGAAGTCACGTCCTACAATATCAAAAAATTGGTGCTTGTTCACTGGCACTCGAGATGTTCTAAAACCGTGCTACTATTTAATGACCATATAAAATAGTCTTATTATCGTACCTCCAAGTCAACTAACTTGTTTTATTTAATAATCTTTGATGTTGCAAAATTGTTAAGTGTCTCAATTTAAACATCCCATTGCAAAATGTATATATCGCGGTATTAGGCAAACGTTTATTCCCAAAGATTTTTTTTTCAAATTTGTTCAGCACAAAGGAGTGGGGTTTCAGGGTAATGAAACGGAACATGTCCTTTAATTAATTTTATAGTTAGGACTGTTCTTTAGCTAAAAATTTCATTTTTACCTCTATTTACTAAAAATTAATAAGAACTTGATCCGAGCTGTCAGCGAAAGACCATCAATTTAAAACACAACTGTGCTGAGAGCACACATGTTCAATAAAAATTTAGCATGTATAAAAAAATTTAGTAAAGTGCGACTTTGAATCCATACGATCGGTTTTGAGCGTTTCTTTACTTATGGCGTTGTTGGCGTTTTTTCAGTTAAAACGATTTTTTTTAGTTTTATCGCTTTTTTCTTGTTTAGGCGATTTTTGGATTTATTTTCATTTTGGTGATTTTTCCGGTGTTTTCAGTTTAAAATTTTTTTTTATTTTTGCCGTTTTTATCTTATTTTGGCGATTTTTTGGCGTTTGTTTTAATATTGGTGATTTTTTTTATTTAGGTGCTTTTTCTGGTTTTTTGCAATTTATTTAGTATTAGAAATTTTTTTTTTTTTGCGCTTTTTTCCTTTTGGCGATTTTTTTTGGTTTTGGCGATTTTTTTCGGTTTGGCGATTTTATAATTTTTTGATTTTTAAGCCTTACCGTTTTTGAAAATTTCAAGAGTTTTGCTCTTACGGTTAGAAAGATACAGCAAGTTGTCAAAATTAAATAGTCAAATTACATTAACTGATAAAACACCTTTTAATTTAAGTTTTTTTAAATTTTAGTGTTAATTGTTATAGTCTGTATAAAAATACACCAACTTTACAAATTTCTGTATGTATGTATATCACATGGGATTTTAACATATTCCGTTGCTCGTTTTGGAACACCCTTTAACTTTTAACTCTCATGTATTTCTGGTTGTAGCAGCCAAAGTTCTACATACTCTGTGCAAATTTTAGGTCCGTAGCTCTTACGGTTTAACAAAAAGAAAAAAATAGTTTGACCTAGCTACTTTTATCTACAAAAAAAATTAATTTTCCAACCCTGGAATCATAATTTTAGATTTTTTTCTTCTTTTTTATGTATTAAAGTTCTTAAAAAAATTTATAAAGTATGTTAAATGAACAAAAAAAAAAAAAAAGAAATTAAAAAAAATTGTTTTATTTAGTTACTTTAATATGCAGAAAAAAAAGCTATAAGTTTCCAGCTCTGGAGCTGTGGTTTTTATTTTTATAATTTTCTACACCAAATTTTTCTTTCCAAAACGTAAAATACATATAATTTATAAAAAAAAGAAAAAAATTAATTAGTCCTAGTTACTATTATATATCACAAAAAGAGCAAGTTTCCCAACCCTGGAATCATCCTTTTTCATTTTTCTGATCTCTTGCACCAATCTCTTTCTTTTAAGAATATATTATATGTTTAATTTGTAGAGAAAAAGGAGAAATTAGTTACTTTTATATAACAAAAAAAAAAAAAGCTTAAGTTTTCCAACCCTGGAAACATCTGTTAAATTTTTTTTATTTTTTTTAAATTTGAAATACAAATTTTATTCATAATGAAGTATAAAATAACTTTATTTATTAAAAAAAAAATAAAAATTTCGTTTTCGGTAGTTACTTTTATATGGCAAAATAAAGTTTAAGTTTTCCAGCTCTGCAACCGTCGATTTTGCTGATTTGCAATACCAATCCAATGTGGACCATTTCTGACACACCAGTCCAAGAACGAAGTCTCAAGTTTTTCTGTGAGCCGAACCGATTTCACTTACAGACAGACGAACAGACGGACAGACGAACAGACGGACATATGGACAGACGGACATCGCTTATTCGTCTTCCCTAAGCATAAGGATTCAGAATATATATACTTTATGGGTCGCTTATTGATATTGTGGAAATTGCACATGGAATGAGAAACCTATATATACCCTTTTACCATTTTTTGGTAAAGGGTATAATAAAAATACTTTGAAACTCGATTTGAGTAATAATAAACCGAGTTTATCATTTACAGTTATCATAGTACGGAAGTAATCCAAATAACTGAATGGTATGTGCTTAAAAGGGTTTCTTAAACAATTTTTGATATAAACAACACTCTGAGTGACAATTTCACCCAACTCTATTTAAATTTAAATTGGTATTTTAATGTCGATTTTCATTAATTTTTTTAATGGAAAAATTACTTTTATTATTACTTTTTTTTTTATAAGTTGGTGAAATAGGCTCATAGAATATTAAATTCAGTACCTGTTGTGAAAGTGGAAAACATTTGGAACTAGTTCCGAATTTTTTTGCTGGGATACTTTTAGTTTAAATGAATTATGTTATAAATATGTTAAATTATGTTAAAAATATTGAAACAAACAGATTTCAAAAAAAGATAAGAATAAACTCAAAGTTCAGAGATCTGCCGGAAATTGGTGCCCATTAAGTACGTAACCCCTACATTTACTTCTGCGTTCATTTTTCTTGGAGTAGTGGATTGGAACATTTAATTTGGTTTCTTCTGCTCATAACAATGTTTTATTTATTTTACAGTCTCTGTTCTTTAATTATATGTGTGCATAAATTATAATGTGGAAGATAAAATAAATTATTTTTTTATTGTTTCGTGCCTACTCTTTGAAACCGCTTTAGTTTTCCTTACGACATCTTTGTGTGTTAAGCAATTGTGAGGGCAACTTTATAACAGCCCCTTAAGGCAGTTTATGTAACAAAGTTTTTAATAAAATTTCATAATTTTTAATTTACTGTAAATACTTGTGTTCGCAAGAGATACATACGTGCGTGTGTCCTTTCTCCTTTTTATTTTTCCTCCTGCATTTATAATTATAAAGAGAGTCTGTGCCGTTAGCAGGAACAGGTTTTGTTTTGCGAAATTTTCAAGAATTTTTTTCTTAGAAGCCCTTGTATTTCTTTTAAAGAAATGATATACTTGCGAGTACGTACCACTTCAACTGAAATTGTGTCTAACAGATGTTGAGCAGAGTAGCGCGGGTAAGTGCTTAACCTTAGATTGAAATTAAATTATAAAAATATATTGTGTAATTGATTTTTGCATTTAAATACAAAGAAAAAACCATTTAGTTAATGCCACATGAATTAATTTCCACTATGTCTAACAGCTTTCTTAAATGCTTTTTTTTTAAAGAAAAAATTTTAGAAGATTTTAGACAAACTAAAATTTTTAAGCACACCGATAACAGTTTACGAAAAATAGTTTACGAAAACAGATCTTAGTAGTTACTTCTTTCCTAAAACAAACGAAACTTTCGTGCCAAATACGAAATTAATTGTTGTGTGCGAAGACAGATTTGAATTGAACTAGCAGAGACACAAACCACAATTTCTGACATAGCATGATTTGCTTCTAACCCTACGTCTACACCTGATAGATTTTTATCATAACAAAATTCAAATTTTATATTGAAAAATAATTTTTTTTATGTTACCTCTTTTTTCTATATGGAATTTGACATTTGTCATGATAAAAATATATCAGGTGTAGACGTAGGGTAACATAGCACGGTTATTTATTTATTGATACATATTATACAAAGTAAATTTGCATATTATGGTTGCACAAATATGGGCGTAGTAACTAGACCATATGCCCAAGTTGTTATTAACAGTATTTGAAAAAAGTTTTGCGACTGACTGTACATTCCTCATGCAAGAATGTCGCACAGTCCTAGATAAGCTGGCGCAGCAGTCATCCATCAAACTGTATTGGGTGCATGGACGCGGGACTAATTCAGGCATTGTATATGCGGATGACCTGGCAAAGAGGGGAATGCTACTCAGAGTAGTCGATATTGACAATATCTGTGGGCTCCCTTTCTTATCCTGCTGGAGACGCTTCAATGCTTCCTTTCTCAGTTCAGTTCAGTTCAGGACAGATTGCGCAATGTTCTCGTTTGGCCTCACCTAAATATCAACGGAATTAAAAATCTCATTACCTTCACCAGCGAGCACTTGAGGGATCTCTTGGCCCCACTAACCGGCCACTGCACTTTCGGAACCCATGCTATACGTATGAGTGTCCCGTACAATGATTACTGCTATAGTTGCAATGATGAGGAAGAATAGGAAACCACTTCATCCTTCAATAGCCTGCCCGAGTTATCGCAAATAGGACTCAGAAACCTAAGTCTATTATTAGCAGCAGCGGCTGGTATGGTCGTTAACCCTCTTCTATGGCATGTGTATACAGTAGACCTATTCCTGACCCTCTTCTCTTCTCTTTTATTCTTTCTTATCCTCAAGAAACTTTTCAACTATATCTTCCCCTTTCTTCTACTACTTTCAACTTACAAGTAGCACAAAGGGATCATCGTATTGGACCCAAGTGAGCTGTATTCGTAAATTTTTTTTTTAATTTTTCACCATCAAACTGCTAACCTAACCTATGCATCCTTTATATACAAATTAAAGAAAGCTGAAACAACTTGTTTAATTCCTTTCCCACTTGAGTTTTCAATGAGGCTTGATTGCAACTTCATAAACGTGAATTTAATCTAAGTACCCACATATTAAAGAATAGACATATTGGCCTTGTCGTTTCCTTAATTTCCTTGTAATTATTTCCCACATTTTTTTTTCTCTAAATAATTCGACGTTTTTGTTTTACCTTAATCTTAACATTTCCATTATTTTATTTTACAAAAAGTCCTTATGCAGATCTTAAAGGAGTCACAGCCAAAATTGGAAAGAAATACATACATCTGGTTATTTGTTAAGCCAACATAATAATGAAAATACTCTTCTATTCACCAGATAATGCATACAAAATTAAATGAAAAAGTAAAGAAGCGCTTAAGCAGAGAAAATTGTCTGTTAAATAGAAGAGCTTTACTGTAAATCCTCCCTAATCTTGATGAAATAATGTAAGACTATTGAAATGGATGTGACATAATCATGAAATGCTTAAGAAACATGAACATTTGATTGACAGGAAGTGCTTGAGGCTTCAAAAGGGGAAAAGGGGGAAAGCAAATCTAATATAATAAATTTAATTTACATGACTATTTAACAAGGAACTGCTATGGCTTCAGGAGACAAAACAGACAGGCCTAAATAGGTTCATAAAAATACTTATTTATATCTATATATGTACATATATATTTACATATCGTTACCTTAATATAAAAAGGCCCTAACTCATTCTTTTTTTTAACGTTTTTTTAATGTATCGAAAACTGCAAAAATCTCGAAATAAAAACAATAATGAGTTAGGGCCTTTCTAGATTGAGATAACGATATGTGTGTTAACAATAAGTTTATGACAGAAATACTTGTTTTCAATACTTCTTATCTAATAATCTGCATAATTTCTTTCTTTGAGTATTTAATTTTTCTTCTGATGAGGTTTGCTTGAATTTGGTTAAAGTTTTTTCCATTTTTATATGTTTCATGAGACGATATACAGGGTGTTTTTTTAGAGGTATAGAACTTCGAATTGAAATAAAATACAAGAAAATCGTTTTAATGTCCATCAATTTGGCTTTATTAGAAGGGTAATTTTATGCCATTAATGTTTAAATATGATTTCGGGCATGTGGCCGCCGCGGCTGGCTCGAATAAAGCCAATTCTACAGGTCCAATTTTCAACCACTTTTTCGAGCATATGGGGCCGTATGTTGGCAATAACGCCACGAATGTTGGCTTCCAAGTCCCCTAACGTTTCTGGTTTGTTGGCGTAGACGAGCGACTCCACATATCCCCAAAGAAAATAATCCAATGGTGTCAAATCACACGATCTTGGTGGCCAATTGACAGGTCCATTCCGCGAAATTATGCGCTCATCGAATGTTTCCTTCAATAAATCGATTGTGACGTGCGCTGTGTGGCATGTAGCGCCGTCTTGTTGGAACCACAACTCATCCACATTCATGCCATCCAATTCGGGAACAAAATAGTCGGTTATCATGGCTCTATACCGGTCTCCATTAACGGTAACTGACTCTCCAGCATTATTTCGGAAGAAGTATGGGCCAATGACTCCACCAGCCCATAGAGCACACCAAACAGTCAGTTTTTGTGGATGTAATGGCGTTTCAAGGGTCTCACGTGGATTCTCTTCACTCCAAATGCGGCAATTTTGCTTGTTGACGTAGCCATTCAACCAAAAATGAGCCTCATCACTGAACAAAATTTTGCGATGAAAATCAGCATCGAGATCAATCTCATTTTCGGCCCATACACCAAAATCACGACGCATTGCATGGTCTCGCGGCTTTAATTCTTGCACAAGCTGGATCTTGTAAGGTCGCAAGCCAAGATCTTTGCGCAAAATCTTCCATAAAGTTGATGGACAAAGCTCCAATTGCTGTGCACGGTGGCGAATCGATTCATTCGGGTCCTCTTCAACACTTTGCTCTACAGCGGCAATTGTTTCTTCGGTGCGCACTGTTCGTCGTCTCTGCGGATGCGTATTATCACATAGAGTAAACGTAGTGTGAAAACGATCCATGGTTAACCGAATTAATTGCTCTGATGGACGATTATGTCGACCATAAAATGGACGGAGCTTGCGGTAAACTTCGCGAACTGAACCATTATTTTCGAAATAAATTTGCACAATTTGCAAGCGTTGTTCTTTTGTCAACCTGTTCATGATGAAATGGCAAACCAAACTAAATATTAATCACTTGACAGCTGACAAAATGGCCGCCAGTTAAAAAAGTGATGCCAACTTAAAGTTCTATACCTCAATAAAAAACACCCATTATCTCCTCTGCAGACGCTGAAGAAAGACCTAATTATGGGGAAACTAGTTAACAAAATTCAAGGATAGTCTGCTTTCTTAGTAACTAAATTTATTTTTCCATGGCCAGCAAAAAAGTTTGAACGAGGTTTTTTTTTTCAAATGATGCTGTTAAATACTTATTAAGCTAAATAATTTCTGTTTTTGAAAGAATATTCTTCTAATAATAATAATGATGACGTCAAGGCGTTTTTTATACCATGTCAAATTGAAACTATATACCAGCGGCCTGTTCATCAACACTTCTACTTGTGAAAATTAAGGAAAACTAGTATTTTCCGAACGGCTATGAGGGTGTCCTTCACTGAAGTAGTTAGAATATTGACTTCAAAACCGAAGGTTCTGGGTTCAAGCCCTGTCATCGGCAAAGTCATTAAATAAAAATACCACGCATTTTTGTGCTCTGCATTAGTGTCGCTTTGTCTCAGTTGTTGTAGGAAAGTTGATGAGTTAAAGTGATGAAGGCAGAGTCACCATAGTCACCAGTCACTGAACTACAACGTCTTCAGGGGATACTAATCTTAATGTAACATTAGACCGCCCTCCTTCGTCACTTTTGTTTGGCAGAATCATCGGCAAAGCAAAATAAGCAATAAAATGGCTATTAAAAACAATCTTTGAAAATTTAATGAGCCTCGTTGACACCAGAGGCGCTGCTAATGACCGTTATTTCTTCCCATAGATATCTATTATGTAGAAATTATGGGCATAAAACTCTCCCAGCGGGATCTATAGTAGATCACGGGTGTTGGCGATCACGGGGCACCAGCTAGGGTAATGTGGCTTTTGACGTTGACGTACAGCTTCAAAAAATTAATACGCCTCATTTAACATCAGAGAGGCACTGCAACATTGCATTATTAAAAAAAAAACGTGCAAAAACCAGAGTCGTAAAATAATGAAGCTTTCCTCTATCTCTCCCTTCACTACCTGTCTTCTCTATCACTATCCCTTTCCTACAGAAGGTAACACCTAGTAGTAGTAGTAGGCATTAATTGCCTGAGTGTTACTTCTCTTAAAAAAAATGCAACGGATGTGCACATATTTATAAAAGGAAACAGGTCTGTTATGTCAACCCGGTGCAGTGTTACATGGTACTTCCCTGAGTTCAAAAGACCATAGAGGTGAAGCCTTTCGGAGTGGAATTCGAGGTATCACCAGATGCTTGTCTCTGATACCATGGTGACGGTTGCCCGACAGCAAGGCTGCTCTAGGAGTTTGATTGTATGCAGCGCTCATCACAATCCTTTGCTAAAATGTCGATTTTGTCCTAATCCATGGGGTTAAAGGGATGATGGGGAGCAGTGTGGAGTAGGCACTGGATTGTTGGCGGCACAGGCATACGTCCAGCTTTGATGAGTGTTTGAGCTATGCCGGCAATGGTGAGGTATTCTCTCACCAACTCTGAGCAACTACACTCGCAGCTTGAGAACTTAGAGATCCGTAATCGCTGGGAGAATAGTCTTGGCTTTCTAGTGTTAGACCAATGATAGTGGTTAATGTGACGCGGTCAACCAGACACTATTTAAGATTATGTTGCCATGCAACAGATAGTAGTGTTTTGACAAAGTTATTAATTACGCCAAAGAGTTTAGATAGCGCTGAGTACCTCAGCAAGGTACATGACGTAGTACTGGGATAACTACTATGACCGAAGATTGCAACCTATGTGTTCTTGGTAAGTCACATGGTGCTTTCTAAGGGTGCATGGGGGCGATGGTTAGCATCTTACCTATACCCGGTGCTTAGACCACGGTGAGATTAGGCCGTAATGGCAGGTGCTCATGATAATCTGAAACACATCTGACTTATTAAAACGTGCAAAAAGGCAAAATTGTAAAAGAATGAAGCTTTGATCTCCTTTGGTAATTTTGTCTAATTATCTTGTACAGTGAAGCGTTATTTATTTTAATTAGTAGCATAATCAGGTAGCACCTCCCGATGCTGCTGTTAAATAATGCCCGAAAACCTTTTTTTAATCCATTAAAAATGTGTGTTATTAGCATTAACTACACTTACATGGAAAAACAAATGGTATAATTACCATAAATATTTTTTATTACGAAAAATATACATAGACTTATTGAATAACATTCCAAATTTATTTTTGTCTTTCTATATTGGCTGAATTTCAGAATTCATAAAAGTTTTAAGCAGCTGATGTGTGAATAAAGGGAAAAAAGTTATGCGCATTCTATATATTTTTTGAATTGCACCCTACAGTCGGAATATCTCGAGATCAGTTGATTATATTGGAATAATTTTTTCAAGTGAAGTAAAAAGACTCATATGAAAGCTAAAACTGCCAACATAAGAAAACAAAATTATTTTAATATATATTTTTTATGGTACAAGAGAACATTTTTCCAAAATTTTGACTTTTTTCAGAAAATTTGCGCGTATGTTCGCATTTATAAAAAGTCTTTCAAAAATTTAAGTTCAACATATTGCAAACTATCCCAACAATTAAATGCTATAGTTAAAACTTTCCAAATCGACCGTCACTACTTTTATAAGCGCATAAGCACAAAAAATATTTCTAAAATTGGAAATTTTCGGACACTGCTGAATGTAGGGAGCATGCTCAAAATACAAAATAATTGGCTCCTAGCATATTCTGAATAGATTGATTTCACAAAATTGAAAATAATGAAGATACTTTTTCTTAAAAAATGTGCCTTTTTCAGGAAAATTTTAAAATTTTGAATTCTTTGCGTTTTCCCGATTCCACGACTGCAGATATTATTAAATTTTTTACTTATTTTTATTTAAAATTGTGTCAGAAATTTTATGTTGTCTTCTAAGTTATGAAATATACGAAAACATATCTGAGGACATTATTTCTTAAAAATGTTAAGTTTGGCTCAAAATGCTTTATCCCATAAAAATGGGATAATTTTTTAAAAATTTAGAAGCCTCAGAAGATTTTTTGAGTCCCATGTTGTCAACTTAGGCCCACTGTAACTCCTGTCCAGCTTAAGCCAGACGGCTGCCAAGACATCTGTTATAAAGCCTAAGTCCTCCTCTACGGATATTCGAAGTTTCATATAAATCCAATCAGTAGTTTAGAAGTTCCAGATTTATTACCATTTATTTTGCAAAAGTCCCCACTGTGCAGCATTAGGAAAGAGGTGACAAAATGAGCCCACGTGTTCAATAGCAAGAATAATATGTCCTTGCTTAAGCATAAAAAGAACCTTAACACATTAATTGATTCCATTAAATTTTTAATAACTTGAATTAATTCAAGTAGAAGAAACTTAATTCATATTATTAATTTGTTAATTGGTAAAAATTTAATTAATTTTTTTATAAAGTTTTTCATGTTACTTTTTTCTGTTCAATAGAAAATTTTCAATTTAACATTTTCATAACATAATGCTATTCATCTGTGATAACTCTTCTTGTGAAATATTTTATTGAATCAATTGTGCTGTATATACATATTTTTATTTCCTACCTGTGATTCCAACTGAACTACAACTTGTGCATAAAGATGTATGAAGTTTTATTACAGAACATTCATACATACAAATCATATATTTAATATATGTATACATGTGTTAGCAATGAATATAAATGTTGCTTAATAAATTCTTTTATACACAGATTAAATTAGCAAACAAATAGTTAATTTATACGAATAAGAAATGTGTATGGAACCATCACACTGCATATTAATTTTTATAGATACCGGGAATTTAGTGACTAGAAGTGATTTATTTACATGTTATTTTTTTATGATTGTTAAAACTTTTACAATATATGTATGTATGTGCATATCTCTCATTTACTTTAAAAATGTCATAACTCAGAAAACTAAATTTTTTGAGTTAATAATGCAGGAGTAACCCTTATATTGTTATTCACATAGTCGAAAATTTTCATACCACACAGAGAAAAACTGCCTAATAGAATCAAGAAGATTTTCTCTATGAAACGTTTTTAGGCTGAGGGGTATGCCAGCAGAAAGAAGCGAAGATTTTTTCATAGAGATTCTTTATTAATTTTATGTGATAAATGTTATTAATTTTATCAAGAAGAAAACCACATAAAATCAAGAAGAAATCTTATTATGCACAACTTTTTTTACTCAATTTCCGTTATTTTTGGCACCAACAAAACAATCCACAGAGAAATTCTTCTTGATTCTATTAGGTTTTCTTATAAATTGTAAACTATAGGGATTTCTTATTGATTTTATTAGGTTACCTTACTGATTTTTTTAAAAGGTTTTCTTCTTGATTTTATTAGGTTTCTATATGATTATGTTATTAATTTTTTTAATAAGGAAATCTTCTTGATTTTATGAGGCGTATTGTTATTTTATATCTAAATAGACATAGAGACAATTTTTTCATGATCTTTTTCATTTTTGTATAAGAATGTTTGCACAATAATTTCAGGCTGCTTGTTAGCATATTGGTTAGAGTGCTTGTCTATCAGTCAGAAGTTTGCTGGTTCAATACTTGGTGAGTAAGTTAGTTAAGAATATAACATAATGTGTATGTATGTATATATAAATAAATAACATCTACACATCTCATACAGACATACATATGTATATGGTATAGAATTTAAATGAAAATACATAAGTACAGAGAATAAAGACACAATTTTTTTTTATTTTTTATTAGGTCGCCTAGTAAAAACAAGAAAAACTCTTATTGAAAAAATCAATAAGATAACCTAATAAAACTACAAGATTTCTTCTTGGTTTTTTCAAAAAGGTTTGGTTATTAAATTAATAAGATTTCCTTATTGAAAAAAAAAAACCATAGAGATATTTGATTAATTTTGTTCTATTTTATAAGGTATTTAGTAGGCACTATTCTCTCTGTGCAATTTCTTGTTTACTCAACTCTTAAGAGGAAAATTAAAAGTTCCTTTTTCCATTAAGTTGTGTATAAATGGAAAATTTTTATTTCGTTTTCTTTAAAACTAAGTTTTTTGAGTTATGACGTTGTTGAAGTAAAGGAGAGATGCGGGAAACTCATTTTGGTTAAATTTTTTCTAATAGGGCACATACACCTGCACAAAATCTAGCAGATTTTAATTAAAATTTGTATGAAAATCTATACCGTTTACATCAAGTTTCTTTTTGAAATTTATCAAGACATTTTTTTTACCAAACAGCTTAAAATTTCCAAACAGCTGCATTGTAGCCAATTCACACACCATTTTAAGCAGGCCTTAGCTAATTCAGTTATCGTTCATATAAATATATTGTGCAGGGTAGGAAAAATAAAATAAAATTATTAGATTTTGAGTAGATTTCCTACAAATCTACTGACATATTAGATTTCTTTTTGTATGGAAAATCTAGTAAACAGCAGCTAGACTTAGCTCGAAATATCGTAAGCTCTAAAAGGGAATAGATTTTTATATTTTAATTTATTGAGTTCTTTTTTGGTAAATTTTTCATTTGCTCCCTGGTAAGTTCAGTTCGATGTTCATTATACAAACAGTTTTTGTATCACATGAGTTATTCATTTTGTACTTATTAGAGTATTGTCTTTTATAGTTCTACCTCTATTCATTTGTATAAGAACCCGATTGATGTGGTACTTTGAGTAGCATAGCTCTAAACACAACCAGCTCACCTTAAAATGAATTTTCAGCTTATATTTTTTATAAACTCTCAAGTAACAGGCTGTTATGTATTAAATTAATATTTTTCAATTTAGTTACAAGTTGTTTTTGATTTCTGTTTGAAGTAATTTTTGCTTCTTTGTTACACTTGAGTAGAGTAAACTTCCTATTTTAAGGAAGCCAAATTATATGTGATAGTTTTTTTTAGAGAACAAGTTGCACTAAAAAGGCTATTATAATTATTCTAACAAATACCAGTATAATGAAACAATATGTTGTTTTCCAAGTCCCCCTCCCAGTTTTATATCAGCGTTCATGTGCTTAGTCCACAATGTGCGCTGCCAATTTATTTAATTTTTTCCACCTTACATAAACAATTTTCAATGCAAATGGAATACGAGAATTATTTCAATTCAATATATCACAGTTTGTTGAACAATTGCTTGTGATGACAGATCAGACTTACCAGTTGCCAGTTTTATTTGTTTTTAAATAATCATGCACATTCCTGTTTATTTGCTTATTTTTATTTAGATAATAAAGAGATTTTAAACATTAACTTTAATTTTATTTTTGCAATTACACCGTAGGTGCAAAAATTTAAATTGTTTGGATGGCTTGAAGCCTTTTTGTTGATTAGAATAAGCATTTAATATTTTTTTTGCAATGTTGAAACTTTTCATAATGAATATTGTCCTATGAATATTAAGTTGTATATATCGTTAATATCCCCTTTTTTTTAAGAAGAAGTAACACTCACGCAATTAAGTTTTACTACTGCTACTATGAAAGGGATAGTGATAGAGGAGACAGATGGTAAAAGAAGAGAGAAAGAGAGTAAAGTTGCATTCTTTTACAACTCTGCATTTTTCAGGGTTTTTTTGGCTTGGCTGCGGCAATTGCTCTTCTTTATTTTTTACGTTTTTTTCCTGGATATTGTTCACTTTAGTTTTGCTGCCTAACTATACAATTCATATAATAATTCAATATTTTTCTTGCAATTAAATATTCACCCTTATTCCAGTTGTCAACATCGACGTCACGTCAATACAATACCAAGTAATTTGGTCCTCTACCCGTTGTCGAAAACAACTGACAGGCTCATGCTATTTTCTAGACCTTAGGGAATAGAAATAAACCATCAATAACACAAAATTGTTCTTGCGAGAGAGTATACAAGTCCCAATGTTTTGGTATTGTATTGACGTGTCGACTGGAATAAGGGGGATTATCAGAGCTTTGTGCTGCTGGTGAATGAAAACAGTTTTATCTGGATGCATTCGCTGAGCGTAAAGTAAAAAAATTTTGTAAATTCCCCATACAAAGCAGAATCTACTTCAACACAAGATTTGATCGAAATCTACTTAAAATCTAGCAGAATTTAGTGATATATGCAGCTTTGCATTTAAAAAGGTATGTGAATTGGATATATTGCAGTTACTTGCTTGCAGTTTAGAATGGTTGTTGTTTTGGATACAATATCTTGATAAATTTCAAAAACTTCGTGTAAACGGTATATATTTTGTGTCTTCTTACTCTTGAAACTATTTAATTTACAACAAAAAAATTGTTTTTCAATTAATTTTTCAGCCTTGTTTTTAAAATTTTTACATTCGCTTTGAGCCGACAGTGTGAAGAACATTTCATGCGTGAATCATTATACCAATTTTCCATTTGAGAGATATTTGCACAATATGTAAGTTTATAGTTTTTTTTTTCAATTAAATGACTAGAAAATTTACCAGAATTATTGGACATTTCAGCAACAACTTCCATTTATAGCAACATACATAACGTCACAATAATTAATAAAAGGTGTAACTTAAAAAAAATTTAAAACTGTGTATTTGACTGATTTTAAATAATAAAAGAAAATATATCGGCTCTTAAGCGGCCCATCCATTATACAATATTATTGCAAATGTTGTTGCACATATTATTGTCGTTTTGACCTATATTATGCAATGAATGGCACAATATTTTCTTTGAAAATTGTGCCATTGTGAAAAATTAAACAACATTGAAGAATGTTGCCACCACATTATGCAATTGTTTTCATTGTACAATAAAAATCAAAAGTTTTTTGATATTTGGCAATATATTGTGGCGATATTATTGTACAATACGAAAAATTGCACAATTATATTGCGAGTGGGTGGGCCGCTTTAATATTTTAACCCAGAAATATCGAATTTATTAAAGAAAGTTAAAAGAATATTGAAAACACTAAATACACTTTCACTAATAATTGCCCAATTCGCAACCTATTGTAAGAGTCGTAGTTCGTACAAAGATTGTTGGTAATTTCTATGCAAACATTTGTTTATAAACAATGGCGCGTAGTCATAGTCAAAACAAAGTACACTTTAAGAAGTTAAAACCAGTATAACCATACAAAATACTGGTTTTAATTTCTTAAAGTGTACTTTGTTTTGACTATGACTACGCGCCAATGCTTTTATTGAAATTACCAACAACTCATGTATGAGTATGTGTTTTGCTTTTCATTTAAAATATCTTAAATGTAACTTGCTCCTTTTTTGAATTAATATGCCGACATGCATGTATTTCCAAAATAACAATCAAATAAATAAACCATTAAGGATATTAAAATCTGTGCATGTGATTATGTTTGAAATGTGAAAGTGATTTTAAAAATTGCAGTCAACAACAAATAATATAAATGGATATTGTATGTGAATATATGTATATTAGGGTGGTTGAAGTTGTTCGTGTGAGCAGAAGAGCAAAACGCGTCTAGCAAAAACAAAATCTACACAAAATTCTAAAAAATTTATCCTTAGAAGGGCCACGCAGCTGGTGGCCAGGAATGTAGCTGAAGGTTATAAGGTATTATTCTAAGTCGACAGCTAGGCAGTGCTAAAATCTTTGAAAGTACACAATGTCAAATCGAAACTTGTTAGTGACTGTGGGAAAGCCCTCAACTTGCTTATGGATAAATATAATGTCAGACAATATGCGTGCCCGTAATTTCTACACACAGGTAATTTACATAAGGTTTTTACCCACGAGTTACACGATAGATATCTAGGCACCAATATATATCTACTTGTAGAAATTACGGAGCTATGTTGGGTACCTGGCAACAGCAGTGTTGAGGGAAATGAAACTGCCGATGAGCTGGCAAAAATAGGGTCGACATTAGATGAGGGAATGTCGGACAGATGGGTGAAATGTCCGATAGGTAATTACTATAAGGAACTCAGGTACGGAGGATTGTAGAGTCTCGAGGGGTATGTGGCCAAAACTTAATTGAGAAAGATCCAAACTGCTACTGGAAATGAATAGGAAGGCGATGCGAATTGTGATAGGCGCATTGACAGGTCACTGCTCGGTCAGAGCAAGAGCCAGCATTTGGGAAACTAGCACTCCAGCTCTTTGTAGGATGTATGGTGATGAAGAGAAACCAGAAACCATTGAACATATTATCTGTCGCTGCCCAAAGCTGCAACGTCATAGGCTTAGATGGCTGAGCAGGACATCAGGTGCTTCATCATGGGAATTTGGTGGCTCAATGACAGATAATAGGTCATTTCTGGCTACAAAGGAGAAAGGTGGGTGGGGGGGGGGGGGTAAATATATATATTTTTTTTGAGCAACAGAAGGGAATCACAATGGACCCAATCTCGTCTCCGAGTGGAGGTGCGGTATAGCACCACGCTTCCTAACCTAACCTATCCTATCCTTAGAAACTAGGGGTGTAAAATCAGAACTTATCACCCGCCTAGAGGCATCACAATTTAAGCTTTTCGTTGGGTGAAAGCATTTATAGCCAAGTAACAAAAGTAACATTTTGAATATTTTCGCTTCCGATTTTTATGAAATTTTATAGGAATGAGGCCTGAGGCATCATTAAACGTTCTAGTTAATGAAATATAGTGACTTCAAAATGGGAAAATTTACCCACCTTAATATACATACATAGAAATTGTCGTGCTTTAAATTAATAAACATGTCATTATTTATATTTAACATATATGCTTATATATACCAGAGAACAGCAATGAGTAGTGAAATAGTGAGTAGAGTTGAATCATGACTTATAATTTCTTGTACTTATGCGCACTCATACTTATTGCAATGTTGTCTATTAATCATATTCACTGGAAAGTTTGCAGTGCACATCAAACTCATACTTAGCAACATTTATGACGTTGTTGATTTTGACTCTCCTTTGACTCAATGCCTGTGGACGATGCAAAATAAGTATGATTCACAATGAGAACTTCGCATACGAACATTAAAGTTCTCAATTGTGAGGTTATGTATTTCTCTGTTGTTTTTTTTTTTGTTTTCTGTGCAGAAATTGAAAAACAACCCTACTACTATTGCTACTATTGTACTACTTGAAACTGTTTAATGACTAAATGTTTAAATAAACATACATGCATGAGTTGAGTGAGCTGAATCAATGTGAGTAGTATAAGTATTTTACTGAAATAAGAAATCAAACTGAGGTGATTTATGAGTGTGAGTGTGGTATGACTATAATGTCGACTTCGCATTCATATTTCATTCAACCTATACTTATAAATTAATGTCAAATGTGAGTATGTGTAAATCAGAGTAGTTGAATTTAAATGATGTCTACTCACTTATATTTGAAATATCATGAGTCAGTATGAATAGCGAAAAAACGATGCATTGCCGATCACTGATACACACTTCACAATCATGCTAATTATTGCTGGCTGTTATTGACAAGTGTTTATTGCTGTGAAAGCGAAAATGAAAAAAAGGATAATAAATGGAAGTTATTTATTAGTAGTTTCTTTTTATTGCTTCCAAGTCATTAAAAATGGATCAATTAATGTTGGCTATTTAAATTTTATTTAATTGTGAAAAACAAAATTTTTGTTTAACTATGATTGAAAAATAAAATACCTATAATCATTGACTGATTTATTCGCCCTAAGGCTGTTGTTGCTCAATGCTGCTTATATTTAAAATTTTTTGTTTGCTTTCCTTTTCACAAGTATTTCAAAGAATTTGCAGCTGCTAATTGTGGCCTAAGCAGTCAACAATAAATTAAAAGCAAGTTTTTACAATCTTGAGCCTTTCAAAAACATTAACATTCACTTTGTCCGATTCATTTCAAAATGTAATCTCAATGACAAAACACACTTTCATCTATACGCAATCTTCTTTAGCAATTTTCATTTTATATTGTAAAAGGTTCTCTTCTGTTGACAATTTTATACAGGAAAAAAATTAATTGATTTAAAAGTCTACTCCTAATCACTAACACACACACACACACACACACATCTACTTATACATATATAAATGCCAACAGTATATTTAAAATCTATAAATAATTATGGTTCTGATTGTAAGTGTAAGTGCTAGTGTCAGTTCTTTGTATTCAAAATTGAATTACCCATTATTATACTCATCTACTACATCATGAACGTAATGATGAACATTATTTTGTATTAATCCATTTTATATGTCTATATATTCTTGCTTTCTAACCCACTAAATCAGTGGTGGGCAACAAACACTATCTTAATTATTTTTTCCTTTGTATGTGTCTCGTGGCTAAAAAGAAAGGCTCTGCATCTCACACACATTATACGTGTTTGCATTTAAAAAAAAAACATTTTAAGTCCGCAAGAATTGGTACTGGGGAAAGCCCACCACTGCACCAAATAAACAAGCCTATATTTTTACACACATACGCAAACACAAATCTTATTTATAGACAAATTAGTTGCATGCTGAGTTCAGGCTTTTGGTATTCATTGTTATTATTGATGTGTTGTTTGGTTTGTTAATAAAATTAACCAAAAGTTAAAAGTTAAAGTTAAAGTTAAACACAGGTGAAAGAAATACATGGCCTTAAGCCTGCAGGCCTTTTCATACCATTTGGAATTATCCGTTTTTCCGTAACCATAAACAGCTGTTTACTGATAAGTCTTATTCGTTGTTTTTTGTGCTTTAAAATTTTTTTAAATGCACCGGATTTTTTTTTTTTTTTTGGAAAGTTTTGATTTAAATTTTTTTACTTAATTTAATTAATCCCCGACCAAAAAAGGGGTGTTATAAGTTTGTAGGATGTGTCTGTGTATCTGTCCAGCCCAAACGGCTGGACCGATTTAGTTTTCTCTGTTGGAAAGGTGACTTGATCGAGATGGTTGTTAACCATGTTTGAAGAAATTCGGTCCAGCCGTTTAGAAGATGTCACATCTTTTCTAGATAATTTGGGGGTTTTTAACATTTTTAATTTTTGTTATTTTTTGTTTTTTTTTTATTAAAATTAAATTAAAATTAAAGTAAAATATAGTATAAAATTTTAGTAATTCAAAAGGCTGACGACTTAAACCTTGTGGAAAAAGTTATTCCGGCTTTAAGGACCGCGAAAAAAGAGACGCGCTTGGTTGGAAGTCGTCAATAGTTTGCAAGTTGCTGATAAATAAAGTGACTAGATTTCGGAGAAAGAAAATGATGACATCAACAAAAATATTAAAAAATTTATTTGAATTCAACTTCTAAATTTTGTACATACTTTACAGAAAAAACTACACGTATGTAAAAATAGTTCAATTAAAAAAATAAATTCAGTAAAGTGCGACTTTGACTCGCGCACGAAGGGTTCCATACGTTGGGCTTTGAGCATTTTTTTAATTTTTTTACGTTTTTTCAGCTGATCTAATTTTTTTTTCTCGTTTTGGCGATTTTTTTAATTTTGGCGATTTTTTTTTAATTTTGGCGATTTTTTTTTATTTTGGCGATTTTTTTTCATTTTGGCGATTTTTTTCATTTGGGTGTTTTTTTCATTTTGGCGATTTTTTCATTTTGGCGATTTTTTCATTTGGGAGATTTTTCCGGTTTTTCGCGATTTATTTTCGATTTAGAATTTTTTTTTAATTTGGTGCTTTTTTTCGTTTTGGCGATTTTTTTTGGATTTGGCGATTTTTTTTCGGTTTGGCGATTTTATAATTTTGAGATTTTTTTGTTTTACCGTTTTTGAAAATTTCAAGAAGTTTGCTCTTACGGTTTCCAAGATACAGCAAGTTATCAAAATTACATAGTCGAAATTACATTAACTGATGGTACACCCTTTAATTAAAATTTTTTAAATTTTAGTGTTAATTATTGTAGTCTGTATAAAATACACTAACCTTACAAAATTGAAGTGTATATACATACAATTGTGTATATATTACATGGGATTTTAACATTTTTCGTTGCTCGTTTTGGCACACCCTTTAATTTCCAACTCTCATGTACTTGTTGTTGTAGCGGCCAAAGGTCTACACACTGTGTCCAAATTTCAGGTCCGTAGCTCTTACGGTTCTCGAGAAAATACCCTGTGACGGACAGACGGCCAGACGGACAGACGGCCAGGCGGACAGCGTAGCGAAAACAATAGGGTTTCTTTTCACCTTTGGTGTACGATTATAGCTACGCTGCTTAGCTATATAAAACAAACTTCAGGTGCTAAATAACAATGCAATAAAATTATATTATATAATGACGTCAAGTTCGCCGCAAATATCTCAAAACGTTTCCATTTATTTCCCATTATTTTCTTTTCCAGCGGCGCACAGTGTCGTGAGTTCATAGAACGAGCGGCCAAAAATAGAAGGACTTATCGAAAAGAAATGAAATTTGGCACATATGTTTTAATTGATAAAATATAATCACACATAAAATTTGGCCATTTAATTTCCAAGGATTCGTGTCCTTCCCATATATCCTGAAATAAAAAATTATCATAACAGTGAGAAAAATAATTGTAACTCAATAAAATTGTGTAAGGACACTAATTTTAACACGTTTAATGCTTCATAAAAATTTCGTTCAATTCAGAGAAAGGATACGCATACCTCAAAAAATGTCCTTATTCAAAAAAAGTAGAAAGCATCAAAACAAATTGTCTTCACTTATAGTGAGTTAAATGTTTAACTAGACACAATATATAATATAAATCACATCTACAATTTGGTCATTTAAATTTCAAGGACTAGTATCCTTCCCAAATGTCCTGGAACTAAATAATATACTGAAAATATGCAAATTCTAACTTAAAAAATATTGTAAACTTAAATTTTAAGGGGGAGAAAGGTGGACAAGAGTACACAAAATTTTAAATGTACTTACTTGTAGAAATATAATGTGAAATTATGAAAAATATATTTTTTTATATTTTTTTTCTATAGACCACTTAACTCGTGCTTTTTCACTAAGAGATGGCTTTCTTTAAATTTAAATTAAAAGCCACGTCACATCGCATGTGATTTACAGAATATAGAAAAAATGTATTGTAGCCATATTATAACAATATCCCCTTAATGTTTTATTGGAAGTTGTAGATATTGCACTACTAAAATAAATTTGCACTAAAATAATTTTTAATTAACCTGTCAAAGTTTGCATCTGTCTGTACCATATTTTCATATAGTTGCATACTGGCCAAAAACTGTTGACTTTGAATCATCAAAACTCTTTAAAAAGTATACCTATTTAAAATTTTTTTTTATTTTACTTAATTAGAATATTGCACATGCAACAGAGTAATTTGTTCGTTTTAAATCAAAACAAATTTTTTTAATTATTGGCCGCCTTCGCGACAGTGTGCGTCGTACGATTAAATTAATGTATTGTTTGTGGCCGGCGGCGCCTGTTAGCCGGCTTACAACCCAGCGGCTGTGTTTTCTGGTTTGTGCTCATGTGCAAAACCAAAGCAAACACAAATTGAGCAATAGTTTTCATTGTTTTTGTTTCACTCACTTCAAAGAATAGATCAAAATAAAATCAAACAATTTGTTTCGTTTATTTTCGTACTCTGGTTTTAAGTGCAAAGAAATCAAAACAAAAATGAATTTACAACTGTAATAGTGTTGATTATTTTTGTAACGAAAATAACGTCCTAACTCCTGTGTCGTGAAATAAATAGCATAGCTATAATTAAAGATTTTAAAAACCCCCGATACAGTTGACGCTGTAGCAAAACATAACATCAGAAAAAAATGTCACATATCACAATATCACAGCCCTGTGCACATGAAGCTTACTAAGGTACAATCAAACCAGGTAACCCCATAAGGCAGCTGCTTATGTCAACTGTCAAACTCCATATAAAACCAAAGGAAACAAACAAACAAAATATATGAAATGCAATTATGAGTGAAATTCCGCGAGATGTTTATCCCGGGGAACAATTCCAACTAATAGTGAGTAATACACCGAAAAAATTTTGCTTCATAAGTCCAATGAGACAATATCATTAAAATTTTTTCACAAATCTAATGATAATTTCACAAATCCAATGAAAATTTCATGAATATTGTGAAAGAATTTCATTAGAATTGCTTCGTTGGTATTCTGGTTTCGTAAGAATATTTTATTGGATTTATGTCAACAATATTTTCTAATTATTAAGAAACCCCTTTATATTTAAGTTATTTCATTTTTTTCATAAAATTATTTTATTGTTTCGATGAAGTTATAGCACTGCATTAATTACACTGTTAAATAAATTTGATGAAGTTTTGAATAAAATAATTTTGACGAAACTAGTTCCATTAATCCAACGAAGCGTGACGTTGGTTGAATTTTAATGAATTTTTCATTAGATTAATGTCGAAATTCATAGAATTTTGGCCGAAAATTCTTTCAGTGTAGTTAAAACAAAAAATTCTAATTGGAAATCGAAATTAAGCTTGGTTGATAGTTAGGGAATGCAAATGAAAGATAAGCTACATTGTTTAATATAGATGATTGTCCTCTAAAAAAGAGGACGTATGGTCCTTATGATAAGTTTGAATTAAATTTGTTATTATTACAATAAAATAAAGCTATGAAATGTTGGGAAAACTTGTGGAGTATTTCACAAAGGCAAAATGAAATAAGGACTTACTGAAATTATTTAGGATGTTTTGCTAGTTGGTGAAGGCAGTGGGCGTTTTTAGAAATGCCTGCAATTTATGAATTGTTACTCTTCAATGAAATTTTGTACAGCTCTCGAGACATACTCAGTTATGCAAAAAGCTTTTATTTTCAAAAACATCTTTCTGTGATATCCGCTTTTTAACCACAGCTGCCACGCCTTCTAGATTTTTATTTTCTTCTTTAATTTAAACAATCTTAAAATATTTTAATATTAATTTATTTGATTTATTTTTGCACTTTTTAAATAAATAAACGAATTAGAACATAAAAAGCTGTTTATAGTTATGCAGCAGCAATGCTTACGGCTATGGCATTATGGTGAGGCACGTCTAATTGAACCTCTTGATTGCACGGTTTTAGTTTATTTTTAGTTTCGTCTAAGTCGAATATAAAATTAATTATAAGAACTGACTGATACAACTATGGTTTTTTTTTCAAATTTGTACCAAAATGTCATCCTCTGTATTTGAAAAGGTGTATGAATTGGCTACATTCCAGATGTTTGGTTGTGGGTTTTGAATAAAAAATCTTGATAAATGTAAAAAAAAAAACCTTGGTGTAAACAGTATAGATATTCATAAAGATTTTAATTAAAATCTGCTGCATTGTGTGCAGGTGTAACTGTCCTATTATCAAATAAAATAATTATTTTATTAAAGATAGTGTGATAAGGAAATCTTAAACTTAATTTTAGCAATTAATCAAAAGCATCAACATATTTTTTAACATTAACTATTACTCGTACATAAAAATAAATAATATTTATTTTAATAAAGTATTACATAGATTTCCAAAAAAAAATGTTTTTCCAGTATGAAAAACTCGTTATTTATTTTGTAGTTGTGCAGTTTGCTAAAATATTTAAGTCATTTCATTGGAACAGCAGGAGTTTACTTTCTTTTTCTGACGTATTTTTTATTATTTGTTCAACTAATTTCTTGGTCTAATTAATATGGATGAACACTCATATTTTAGAGCAAAACAAAACCAAACAACAAAGAAAAACAAAACAGCATTGACAGCGTCAACAACAGTGGGAACAGTCATAAATTCTGTAAACAATTCCCAAGAAATATTCATAGCAAGAATAATTAATTTGATTTATAAATATATTCATGGTACAGAGGTATTCCCAGAAGCCATAAAACTGAAACAAAATTCCAGAAATTTTTTCATTTGAATTCAATTGTATGCTTTTTTTTCATCCGTCATAAGAAAGTAAATAAAATATTTTTGGCTCAAATTCTACGATATGTTGTCAAAAAATTAAGTGCCACTTGTTAGATCAACTATGGTGTTTTCAACTACATACATACATATATAATGAGCTAATTCAGTGATTTTATTAAGAAAACGAGTGTATTGTTACTCAAAAATAGTCAAACAAACTTACTAAATGTAAATGCTTTCATAAAAACAAATATTTGGTAAACAAAAAGAATTATCCAGAATTGTTTAGCTAAAGAACTAAATACGAATACATATGCGTACGCACGGATAGCATCAATAATAATTAAATAGCTTCAGCTTGTTAAGAAGATACACATACAAACACAAACACATACATGGTTGTGCAGACAAATTTAAAGATAAATAACAGGATGCACCAGTATATACCATTGAACCCCACGCCATACCACAATTGTGGACAAGAAAATCACACACGTGCTTATGCTCTTTCATTTAGTAGTCACTGAGAAATTGGCGTATGAAGTTGTGCACGCATGTATGAATTTTTCCCTGGTTTTTTGCTTAGTTTTTTAAAGCACACGGAACGAAATTAAAGTTCAAATGTAATAAATTTGTACAGCAAAAAAAAAAAAAAAATTGTTATCGAAGCTAAGAAATATTTCGTGATAAAAAATCCTTTTGGCAATATGCAATACACTTAATGCTATAAAACATTTAAAAATAACATGGAAGAAAGTTTAAAAAAACATTTTAATAGTTTTCACAGAGCTGTGAATAAATTTAATTTGGAGTTCATAAACTACATTGTTGAATTGGTGATTGCATTTTTTACTTTTTAATTAAGTTTGTATTAAAATGCTTATTTACAAAAACTATTAAAACAATGAATAACCACAGCATGTATTTTAAATTACAAAACTTTTCTTCAAGTGTAACTTTATTTTACTCTCATTTGTCTCACCAATACAAACATGTTTTATTTTGCGGATCATTGGCACATACATACATACATACATAATAACGAGATAGCAAGCAAGAATTGGAGAATGCTGCTGAGATTGTCTAGACGTTGCACAGTGGTCGGAATGACAAATTTAGCGCGAAAAAAGTCTTAACTATATTTTTTTAAATACATATAAGCATAAACATTTTTATAAACAAATAACTTAGCATGGCACGATCGCACGCTAAAAAATGGGCAACTTCTATTGAGTGGGCGTGTCACTTTTCTTAACAAGACCAGCAAAATGATTTCATAATCACCGACTTTACTATAAGTTTTGTATATTCAAAATATGTGAATATCAGTGCAAACACAACCAAGTAAGAGGGCTATATTTGGCTGTGCCGAATCTTATATACCCTTTATTGACGTACATATATGTAGTATACAGATACTTACATAAATAAAACATATGTTTTGTGAAGTACTGCAAATTTTAGTAAGCGACCTATCGGTATTTTTATTTTCGATATGAGCAATAGTTGAATATTTTATTCTGCACTCTATATTTAAAAAACATTTTACATTCCTCCTTATTCCAGTTGTCAACATCGTCGTCGTCACGTCAATACAATACCAAATAAAGTGGAGCTTATTTACTCGCTCGCAAGATGTCCAAAAACCGCGCTACTATTTAATAACCAAATGGAAATCACGACATGCCAAATCACGGTGATTTCAAAAATTTAATAAAAGCTAAATCATTGCTTTTGTAGTTGGAAGAAAATATTCTATTATAAATGAAAAAAAAAGCTTAAAACGCAATAAAACCGCACTATCAAGTCCGCTATAAATAGTTTACTTTTGAAATCACGTGATTTGAAATCACCGTGATTTTCTGAACATGCCCCATAGTCTTAGTACTGTACCTCCATACCAAGTAAACTAACTTCTTTTATATTTTTCCGTATTAAATAATCTTTGATGTTGCAACACTCTTTAGTAACTCAATTTAAACATCCCATTGCAAATGGTATATATCGCGGTATTATCTAACCGGTTTATTTCTAAACAATTTTTTAGATATTTTTTAAACGAAAATAACGTTTGCAGTGAAATGAAATGGAACATTTCCTTTAATTTATTTTATAATAAATTTTATTTTTATCTCCATTTACTAAAACTTAATAAGAACTCGTTACAAGATTTGAAACAAAACTATGCTGAGAGCATAGTTAATAAGAACCATGGCATAAACCTTCGTTTATACTTGAATTTAATGTCCATATAAAAATGGAACAAAAATAAAAAAAATCTTGAGTAAAGATTTTCCTAAAACATGAAATACTCGTATGTTTAACTGAAAACAAAATATTTTTGGTAAAATTTTTACACTAAAATTTTTTTCAATTTCCAACCCTGGAACCATAATTTTGATTTTTTTAATACCAATTTTTTGCCTTCTAAAATATAAAATATATTTAATTACCAAAAAAATCATTAGTTTTATTTAATTAGTTTCAAATACTACACTGAAAGAATTTTCGGCATAAATTCTATGAATTTCGAGATTAATCTAATGAAAAATTCATTAAAATTCAACCAACGTCAAGCTTCGTTGGATTAATGAAACCAGTTTCATCAAAATTATTTTATCGAAAACTTCATCAAATTTATTTAACAGTGTAATTAATGCAGTGCTATAACTTCATCGAAACAATAAAATAATTTCATGAAAAGAATGAAATAACTTAAATATAAAGGGGTTTCTTAATAATTAGAAAATATTGTTGTCATAAATCCAATAAAATATTCTTACGCAACCAGAATACCAACGAAGCAATTCTAATGAAATTCTTTCACAATATTGATGAAATTTTCATTGGATTTGTGAAATTATGATTAGATTTGTGAACAAATTTTAATGAAATTGTTTCATTGGACTTATGAAGCAAAATTCTTTCGGTGTAGAAAAAGTTTAAGTTTTCCAGGTTTGGAGCTATGTTTGTCATTTCTCTAATTTTTTATATCAATCTATTTAATATGATAATTTGATCTAGATCTATACACAAAAAAGATAAATTTTCTAGCCCTGGAATCATCCTTTTATATGTTTCTGATTCCTTATTGGTATAAGGAATCGTAAAAAAATATTCAACATATGCTAAGTGAACAAAGCAAAAAGGAAATAAGGATAAATATAGATTTATTTAGCTACTTTAATATCCAAAAAAGTTTATTATTATATTATCCAGCTCTGGAGTTGTGTTTTTTACTTTTATACTTTTTTATTCCAAACTATTTCTTTTTAAAGCATGAAATATATTTGATTTATAGAGAAAAAGAGTACTTTTATATATAACAAAAAGTGTAAATTTCCCAACCCTGGAATCAACCTTTTGGATTTTTCTGATTTCTTACACAAATATATTTCTCTTAAGAATGTAAGATATATTTGATTTATAGAGAAAAAAGAAAAATTAGTTTTAGTAGATTACTTTTATATAACAAAAAAAAGTTAAAATTTTCCAACCCTGGAAACATGTTTTTGATTTTCTTTGATTTTTTTTTTATATTTTAATGCCAATGTCATTTATACAGAAATTTAAAATAAGTTTATTTAACAAAAAAATAAGTTTTAGCTAGTTACTTTTGTATGGCAAAATAAAGTTTAAGTTTTCCAGTTCTGAAACCGTCTGACCATTTCGGACCATTTCTGATACAGCAGTACAATACCGAAGTCTCTAGCTTTTCTGGGAGCTTCGAAAAATTCATTTCACGTACAGACAGACGGACATCGCTTATTCCTCTTCCCTATGCATAAGGATCCAGAATATAGATACCTTATGGGTCGCTTATTAATATTGTGGAAATTATACGCGGAATGACAAACCTACATATAGCCTGTACCATTTTTGGTGAAGGGTATAAAAACAAACAAAAAAATTACATTGAATATATGGGCTTGAGGGCCAAATTTGTGAGGCGAACCCACCCCCTAAAACACAACTTATCGCTATAAAATTTTGTTTTGTAATTTTTTTACATAAAACTGAATTTATTTGGGGGAGATAATCACCCGTATTGCGTATGTCGAGTCGAATATTCGTTTACGAGAATTTTGTATTTGATTAAACAAAAATTGTATAAGATTTCTTTAATCTATGACAAAATTCTCGTAGATGAATATTCGACTCGATGTACGCAATACGGGTTAATATAAGAAAAAAATTGTCCATACAACTAACGGCCACACTTATTAATTTACATATGTATACTATAAAAAATCCAATTTATCACTTTGAAACCAAACTCTGCTTTTTGTATGGAGTTCATATCTCCTACAACGCGATTTCTTACAAAGTGGCATTTTTTAGGAACCTAACTCCCGCGTTGTAGGAGGTATACCAGTACTTTAGTTAAATTTGTATACTTTAACAGAGCCCTGTTAACATGCTAACAGAACTCTGTTAAAGCACAAAAAAATTAGCCAGAAGACTGAAGCCAGCCACATGCCACACCACAAAACTATGCACCAAATTGTGGCAATTATATTAACCAGTTCAAAAGCCGTAGCGTGAGGTGACGGCACTGTAATTTCTTTTAAATATAGACCTACAAAATGCCGATGGTCCTTTTTATTTTTGCTATATTATATATTTTGTTTACTTAAATCTGACACTTTAGTTTGCTGCAATTTAAGAAACTTCTAAATTTAACAATACAACTGCAAATTTACACTTACAGCATTCACACTCACTCACAAAAACTTTGTCCATTCATAAAATTATTATTCTGATTTGGTTTATCTTCCATTGAAATTCAAACACATGCACTGGTATAAAAGTCTTAATATTTGAATGCCAATAGTTTGCATATACGGATTCATATTCTCTTTAATGCACACGTACAAATGCATCTGCTTGCAAATTATCTACTTTATATTGCAATTGTGTTGTGGCTGATATATAAAGGGTGTTTTTTATTGAGGTATAGAACTTTAAGTTGGCATCACTTTTTTAACTGGCGGCCATTTTGTCAGCTGTCAAGTGATTAATATTTAGTTTGGTTTGCCATTTCATCATGAACAGGTTGACAAAAGAACAACGCTTGCAAATCGTGCAAATTTATTTCGAAAATAATGGTTCAGTTCGCGAAGTTTACCGCAAGCTCCGTCCATTTTATGGTCGACATAATCGTCCATCAGAGCAATTAATTCGGTTAACCATAGATCGTTTTCGCACTACGTTTACTCTATGTGATAATACGCATCCGCAGAGACGTCGAACAGTGCGCACCGATGAAACAATTGCCGCTGTAGAGCAAAGTGTTGAAGAGGACCCGAATGAATCGATTCGCCACCGTGCACAGCAATTGGAGCTTTGTCCATCAACTTTGTGGAAGATTTTGAATGTGGATGAGTTGTGGTTCCAACAAGACGGCGCTACATGCCACACAGCGCACGTCACAATCGATTTATTGAAGGAAACATTCGATGAGCGCATAATTTCGCGGAATGGACTTGTCAATTGGCCACCAAGATCGTGTGATTTGACACCATTGGATTATTTTCTTTGGGGATATGTGAAGTCGCTCGTCTACGCCAACAAACCAGAAACGTTAGGGGACTTGGAAGCCAACATTCGTGGCGTTATTGCTCGAAAAAGTGGTTGAAAATTGGACCTGTAGAATTGGCTTTATTCGAGCCAGCCGCGGCGGCCACATGCCCGAAATCATATTTAAACATTAATGGCATAAAATTATCCTTCCAATAAAGCCAAATTGATGGACATTAAAACGATTTTCTTGTGTTTTATTTCAATTCGAAGTTCTATACTTCTAAAAAAACACCCTATATATATATATGTATATATATATATATATATACATATATATATAATATATAATTCTTGTTTACTACCATAATGTGCAAGGATTTTTATACACATTCATTCATACATATGCGCATGAGTGGAATTACAAATACAGTGGACTCTAGATAACTTGAATCGAAAAACTTTCCATTCACTTCTTTCATAAAATATGTATATAAAATTTTTTTATATATTATGAAATAAATTTAAGAAGCTTGCAACTTTATGCGCAGTAAGTCAAACAAATATTAATTGTTTTGGAATCACTCTCTACATATGATTTATCTTAAGCCCTTAGCATGATCTCTCTCTCTCTCTCAAAGCTATATTGAGTTTTGTAATTTTTCCAGCAAAGCAGCTTCAGCCACTTCTGAAGCCTAAAGTGATTAAGTGCACAATCGACCTTCAATATTTCTTTTACCTTCACACATTTCTTCACAACACAGGCTGCAAATTTAATCCTTAAAATGGCAAACATTTTATTTTGCTGTATAGTGAATTGCAATATTGGTTAATTTTTTTCTCTACCAAAATTTTTTCCAAACCACTTACACTGCAACTCTAAGCCATAAGGACTAAATTAATAGTGGCAAGAGAAGAATTTCCTCTCTGAGATAGGGCATGTAATGAAGTTTGTAGCTGTTTGTGTCCGCTTGAAAATAAATGAGAAATTATTTCCCTGCTTATTTTCACTGAAGATTTCAGCAAGTTCATTAAGGAATGTTTATTAAATGTGTTGTATGTGTGTGTGTGTATGTGTGTGTGTGAATGTGTGTGTGCAAAAAATCATAGATGAATCTGAAAACTTTTATAATAGTCCGTTTTTAGCCAGTGCTATTGAACATTGCAATAGAAATTTTTTTCTACTTCCGCTTCCTCCGACAACCACAACATTTTTTTCTTCTTCTTTTGCAACGTTTTTCTAGTTCTCTTTAGATTTTTTCCTTCTTGTAGTTAATACGGCTTACATTTTATTTGTGTTTGTGGCATTAATATGAGTGTTAAACATGCTGTAAGATAACTATAAGGATGAACCGATAAATACATGACTAGTACTTATTTTTTCTTAAGTAAAAGAAAAAAATATCCCTTTTTAACCCCCGACCAAAAAAAAAGGGTGTTATAAGTGTGTAGTGTGTTGTTGTGTATCTGTGTGTCTGGCCGTGTCCACGTACAGCCCAAACGGCTGGACCGACTTTGATTTAGTTTTCTCTGTTTGAAAGGTGACTTGATCGAGATGGTTCTTAACCATGTTTGAAGAAAACCGATTATGCCATTTAGAAGATGTCATATCTTTTCGGGGGTTTTTAAAATTTTCAATTTTTGCTATTCAGCATAATTTTTTACTTTCATTTAATATAGATTGAATTTTTTTTCTTTCTAATATTAAAACGAAATTGAAATGCAGATGTAAGTACAGCGAAAAAGAATAGTTACAATCAGGGAAACCGCAAATATGCAATTGCATGTTTTTTCTTGTGCGACATATTCATGCGGGGACAAGACATTTATCCGTTTTAGAACTTTTTTATTAATTTTGGCATCGACTTGTTAGTGCATATTTTTGCATATTTTGCCGTTTAAAGCATATTTTTGCATATTTACCCTTTAAAGCATGTTTTTGCATTTACCACTCTAACACGCATATTTTTTAGCATATTTTCTAATTTTTAGAGCATAATTTACGCTTTTAGGGCATATTTTTTGAAATTAAATAAATAAAATAAAATAAAATAAATAAAAATTTTTATTTGCGTTAGTTTCAATAAAAAATCGGTTTTTCTATTTGTGACAGACTCTACCCCGAGTAGACTTTGAAGGAACATTCTCAATATATAAAAGATTATTTAGATGTGACATCAACGATTTTACTTAAAAATCTATATTGACGTTGATTGTTGTTTATTGCAATAAATATTATACATACAAATCTTGTCTTATATATCGAAAATATAGTTTCAAAGTTTTAATTCTGATATCGTGATCTCTTTTGAACTTGAAGTTAAATTTTTATGAGATTATCAAAAAAAAAAAATATTTGTAATATTTGCTTTAGTCAAAATATGTATGGCAATTTTGTTTCAATACGGCAGTTATTCTTTCTTAATTTTTTTTGCTTATTTTATATGCAAATGTTGTTGAATTTTTTAATTAAAAATATATTTCCACTTAAAATAAACCAATTCTTTTATTTTAAGAGCATATTTTTTGAGTTTGTGTGCATATTTTCAAGTTTTTAGTGGATATTGAATGCGCAGAAAACACTTATTTTAGAGCATATTTCTGGTTTCCCTGGTTATAATATTGCACATCACGAGTTGCCAGCATAAGAAATTAGTTGGTCGAACTTATTTGCTTTTATGTCCAAAGCCCACGCACTTGCAATATAATTGTGCTATTTTTCGTATTTATAGCGATATTATTGCTAATGTGTATGTCCCATTTGGAGGTGGCACAATATATTGGTAAAAATCAAAATACTTTCGATTTTTATTGTACAACCAAAGGAAGTGCAATATACTGTGAAGTGTGTTTGCAACATTGTACAATATTATTTTCCCCAAAGGTGATGCCTATCATTAAAAAAATTTGTATGCGGTGAAAACTAAATTTATTAAAACAAATTATATTATTATGTTAATACATACATATGTATGTATATCCTACTAATATTATAAATGTGAAAGTTCGTATGTTTGGCTTTTTAGATGGAGCGTTATTGGTTATGTTGCATTAAATTGGAATATAGGGGAAAATTAAAATAATATGATGAATAATATATACAATAATATTGTTTAATGGATGGATAACCATTAAGAGGCAAATTACACTAACGATAAATTGTATATTATAACGGCAAACATTAGCAGAACGGAACAACATGCTGTTTTTTTAGAAAGCCGCTACACTTTCATTATCAGCGTTCTTTTGTTTGGTACACATTTTGTGGTGTCAATTGGTGTTAACTTCAGGAGACAAATCACGGCATTCGATATCGATCGAAATTGTTATACAAACAGAATTAAAACTGTATGAAAATTTTTTCCATATCTCATGCATATCGTCGCTGTTTGAACTAACTGACCTAACTAACATTTTAAAAATTTAACAGGAGAGCAGCTTTTATGGTTGTTTTATACATTCATTCTTATGGCTGCATCAGAAATCTTTTTACTTATATCACTAGGCACATGAAAATTGTAGACAATGTGTATTATGACTTATAAAGTGTAGTAAAGGACTTAACTCATTTCTCAAAAAATTTTTAGTTAGGTCGGTTATATATGTAGATATTTTTAAAAGCGAATGGAGTATGTGAATTGTTTTGCTTGATCATATTACAATTTGCTAAAACCTTTTTTGTAATGAAAGCTCACAACTTACCATTTCTAATTTAGCATTAATAACGACATAATTTGACTCTTATATTTTGGTAAGTTTTCAGATTCACCATCACAGCAAAAAAATAATCTGTGGCCAAATTACGACATTCGACATCGAAAAAATTATCACACAATTTTAATTGTGTTTGTATAGAGATTTCCATCGCTACCGAATGCCGTAACTTGCCCCTTAATTTGGAAGCACTAACAAGTGAGGGAAGAAATGTACTCTTACTTGATGACCAAGGCTTCGAAACATGCTTTTGAAAAGCACTACTGTAAGGCAGGCTCTCTAACAAAGTAGAAAACAAAGTAAAAAAAGAATTTAAGCCAGTAAATGTTGCATCTAACTATACAAAAGCTTTATATTATTACTTCTGTGAAGCACTTTGGTAAGGCAAAAAATTCATGGCTTTTTGGAAGCTTAATAAATTGCTTCTAGCTGGCTTAAATCGAGCAAGAAAATGCATTATTCAAGCTCAACAGCAAGTGATTCTCTAAGATTGTCTGTCTTACAAAAAAGCTTCTGGAAAGCGGTAATTTTTGCTTAAAATTGGGTTCTTGGACATAGTCCAATATTTATAATTATATGCTTTAACAAGTATTAATACAAAAAACCCAACTGCGACAAACTTTGAACTGTTAGATATCCTAAATGGTCATATGAAATGAAAAATCATAAGAGAAACCTACGGATTTTAAAATACCTGTTCAATGATACAAATTTTAATCTAGTTCGCCGAGTTTTTATTTTTTTTTTATTTACAAAATGGCGTCTTTTGGCCGAAACATTAAATTTTGACAACTGGCATATCCTTAGTGATACTTCCGGGATTATGACAAATCGATTAACATAAGTCCATCGGTCCACGCATTCAGTTTATAAAGTGCCTCAAAAAACACACATACATACATACATAAACTGATAAACACAATACCCTTCTTTGCGTTTCGAAGTCGGGTAAAAAAGCATTATAATAGGGTCACCCAAGTACATATTACCTTAACTATTTAAAATACCCACATGTTCCATATTTAAAGTTTGTTTTAAATAAAATTTTGTGTTAAGTCCATTTGCTTTTAACTTTTTAAGTAAAATTTCCTTTTCAGTCAATTGAACATTAGAATGTAAAAGAAAATTTTATTTTTCTCATTCTCCTCACAAAGATTTTTCTTTCATGTTCGTTTGTATTTCCACATATTTCCTTTTTTTTTCCTATTACAAAAAGCTTAAAAGCTGTTACGTGTCATGATTGAATGTTTGTAGTCAGTCAGTGTATCTGATTTTCTGGTTTGTGTTTTTTTCCATTTTGCTTTGCAATGTTCGAATGCTTGTGGGATTTTCTTTACACATTCCCAGGGAAAGTACAGGAATGCTTGCACATATTGAATATGGTATTAAAAAAAAAAAACAAGTTTTTTCTAAAAAAATTTTTAGAACTTCAACACGTGCAATTAGAATTTTTTTTTAACAAATAACAAAAAAGAGAAAAATAGAGATTAATAATTATCACATGTAATTTGGCTTACAAGGCGATACGAACTTTAGCCTATTTAGCCTAATCAAATCATAAATATAGAATTAAATCAAGCTCTAATAATAATAACTAAAATTAATACTCTTGGGCCTGTGGCAAAAATTAAATAAAAATATACTTAATAGTAACAAACCAAAAAAGTTTGTCTTAAGTAGAACAAAAATAAGCAAATTAATTAACATGTGCATAATTAGTGAAGAACGAGCGACAATGGCAAGACTGTTGTAAATTTAGAGATTGAGCTTTCATCACAAAAAAAAAAGCTTTCAGCAAATTGTAATACGATGAATCAAATCAATTCACATATTCCATTTGCAATAAAGGTTTAGTATATAAAGCAGAAATATACATCAACTGACACCACGCACAGTGGACCAAACAAAAAAAAAACGCTGATGATGAAGGTCTGATCAAATTATAAATATAGAATTATTTTTTTTCTCTCAAGATATAAGTATGAATATGACTAATGATGATATAAGAATTAATTCTGCATTATTCAAAAATATATTTATTATTTTTTAGAGTTATCACATTGTTGAAGCAAGTGAGCGATGTGTATTCAATAGTTATCTAAAAAAAATATAAAAATGTATTTAATAAACAGTTTTGTCAGCAATAGGTAATATCTATTATACATATATGTATGTATGTAAAGAGTATACGAGGTAAATATTAGAAGAAAAATATGTGTCAAAGACAATTATTGTTAACACCAGCTTCACTAACATCGACATCATAACCATCATCTTTTTTTGCATAAAAGCTGAAAGGAAACAAGTATCAAGTTAATGAACTAAAAAAACTTTATTAATAACAACATGTTTTATATTGGTACTAATATTGCTTTTTATTAACTACCCTGCAGTTCTGATGTACTGAAAAAAATAAAATTCAATGTTTCTTTACATACATTAGCAAACAAATTAAATAAAATAAATTGTTAAAAAACAAAAAGAAAAACAACCCATATACAAATTAATTATAAAACCTTTTGCTAAGAGTTTTTTTTATCAGAACTATTGGGTAGCAGACCATCAGCCGCTTCCTTTAAAAGGGTTCATTTGAATCGAAGATGTGTGAAAATATAATGAATCCATTGTGTGTTAACACAGAATGACCTTCGATATTTCTGCAAAAAAGCATCATTTACGCCCCAGTAATTTACAGCAGCACATTTAAGAATAGAAATAGAAAATCATTTGAAAAAAGTACACTTCAAAATAGAAAAGAAGAGAAAAGAAAACCATTAAGTATAGAACACAAATGAGTTTCAAAGAATAAAACTTAATCGATAAAAAAAAAATTAAATATGAGTTTATTTTTGTATACGAATTATGATTCAGAACATCCCAGTAGTTCCGCTTTATCATTTCATTTGCCACTGTAATATATCTAAGAAAATTTAAATTTTGCATTTAAGAGAAAAATAAACGGAAAAATAAAACCAAAATCAATTAAGGAATTTAGTAATGGAACCATTGATCAGAATATATTAAAAATTATATGGAATATATAATTTAAAAGATTTCATTGAATATAAAAATATTAGAAGAGATATTTATATCTTTGAATCAATTCAAATTGTGATCAATTTAAACAACATAGAAAATATTATGTTAAGTTTTCGTTTCGACAAACAGGTTTTCGAAACAGTTTCAAGTCTGATGAATTTATAGTAAATTGTTTCAATATAAAACTGTGGTTGGTTTTCATTCTATAAAAGTTTTACGAATTTTGGTTTTTAATTTTACGTATTCTGTGGTATGTCCCTACTTCAGTAAAAATATGATTTTAATTTTGTGAATTTAGTAATTGAATACAAAATAAAGTAATTTTCTCTGAAGTTTAGTATGAAATTGTTTTATTGCTTCAAATTAAATAGACGTCTGTGTGTTCCTTCTTTCATTTCGCTAGTGCTTATAATGTGTGTATACTTATGCATACCACTGTAAGTGTATTTTTTATTTTACTAACATATAATTTATTTTATAAAATTGGCTATGCTGACGAGCATTAATTTGCTTAAACAATTACTCGTAATTAATAAATAATTTTAGACTTAGATTTATAATGTTATTTTGAGGTCTTCAACATGTCTCGGCAGTTCTTTTGAAAGTTTCATTGTATAAAATAAATACAAGGCCTATAGCCTAAATAAGTCTAATTAACATTCTTAATAACAATCCTTGAACCTCATATCATCAATTCATATTCACATTGACACTACTCTTATGATTCAAGCAATTAATGCCCTAATTCTGTTCGACGAATGTATCGTCTTGTCTATGGACGAAAAAAAGAAGCAGTTTTGATTCTTTAAAACAATTAGTATTTATTGTCTATGCTAGAAGGTTCGTGTATTTGCTTTATGATTTTGTTCTAAACATTATATCCAACACATATTTTTTCATATATTTTTCAAACTATTGTATAATAATTTAATTGAATTTTTATGTTTTAAAAACATGGCATTTTTATATTTTTCATTATCAAAGACAACAACCATTTTTGAAGAAAATAATTTATAGACTTTAAAGACAAGAACTCAGAAGCATTTTCAAACAAAAACGTCCTAAATCTTCTTACTGAATTAGGGCATAATACTTTAACTAATGCCCTGATTCTGTTCGACGATTGTATCGTCTTGTCTATGGACGAAAAAAGAAACAGTTTTGATTTTTTAAAACAATTTTTATTTATTGTCTATGCTAGAAGGTTCGTGTGTTTGCTATATGATTTTGTTCCAAACATTATATCCAACACATATTTTTTCATGTATAATACCTTATAGTGCATTTACAATGTCTCAAAATCTAGTACTTTCTGGATTTCGAGCTAAATCGAGCTGCTTTTTTTCCAAATTTCCCATACAAAACCAAATCTAATTTTTCAGTAGATTTGTAGGAAATCTAATAATAAATATCTAATGTTTTTATTTATTCTTTACTACCCTGTACAACAAAAGGTGAGTGAATTAGCTACATTCTGCTTAAAAAGTGTGTGAATTGGCTACATTTCAGTTGTTTGGTTGTAGTTTTGGAAACAATTCAGTTGATGGGTTTTGTTTTGGATAAAAAAATCTTGATAAATGTCAAAAAAGTTGGTGTAAACGGTATAGATTTCCATAAAGATTTCAATCAAATGCCCTTTTAATTGAATTATTATGTTTTAAAAACATGGCAATAATATTTATGTTTTTCATTATCAAGGACAACAACCAATTTTGAAGAAAATAATTTAAAGAATCTAAAGACAAGAACTCACAAGCATTTCCCAAAAAAAACGTGCTAAATCTTCTTACTGAATTACGGCATAAATAAAGATTCAAAATAAATTAAGGAGTTTATTGAAAAAAACCACTAATTTTGTGTTCATCTAAAAAACAATTAAAGTAAATGAGTAATTTAATAAGTTAATCGATGAACTATTCTTTAACGTTTAGAGTTATACAAAAATCTTATAAGAAATCTATAAGAAATTCAAAGAGAATTTCAGGTAGGCAATAATGTCAATCTATGTTAGGTTAGGTTAGGTTAGCTGACTGCTGGCAAGGAAGTGTGAATTTTAGAGTCCAGCTCACTTCCATCCATTACAATGATCCCTTTCTGCTACTTGTGAGTTGAAGAGAAGTTAGTGAGAGAGGGTGATACGGAAGTGATAGAAGACAGGTGGTGAGCGAAGAGACAGAGTTAAGCTTCATTCTTTTAACAACTCTGCTTTTTGCAGGTATTTTAATAATGCAGTGTTGCAGCGCCTCTGGTGTCAATGAGGTGTATTAAATTTTGAAGCATTGCTTAGTAGCCATTTTATTGGTTATTTTGTTTTGCCAATGATTTTGATACGCAATACCGGTGAAGGAGGGAGAACTCTGATGTTACATTAGGATTAGCATCCGCTGAGGCCGGTGTAGTTTAACGACCAATGCCTTTGCCTGCATCACTAGAACTTTTCCCACAACAACTGATACATAGGATACTATTGAACATAAAAAAAGAGACCGATTTCAAAACCAGGACCTTCGGTTTTGTAGTCAACGTGCTAACTTCTTTAGCCAACGCCACCCTGAATCAATGTTAAACACTAGAGAAGCTGCAAGGCCTTGTAGAGTCATGGCCACGAAACACTCATCCAAAAGTTATGTGAAAGGTGCTGATGGCTCTTGATCAAACTGCACGGCATAATCATTACATATACTAATGAATACTGATTTCCTTGGCAGTAATAAAGAAGTCTTGTTACTTGTTCCAAAGAGATGAAGCACATCAATACACTGTCAATTAGGACATTATCTCCCAAGAGATAATCTCATAAACTATTTACAGTTTTCCTCGTTCAACTCTGTCATGTATGACGGCATCATGCCACAGACGAAAAATACATTCTTATTCTCTAAATTATATAAACTAAGTCTATCACTTAGTTACACTCCGAATAGCTGGAAGAGGGCAAGACTACTTTTTATAACAATCGATAGAAGAAATCACGTGAAACATAAGGATTTCTGCTTTATTGATCAAATCACTAGAAATAATTATAGACTCACACATTAGACAAGCATTTATGGGATTGTATACTTTATCAAAGAATCAGCAAGTCTAAGTAAGACAGACATAGCTTTACAAGGGGTAGTAAGGCACATTGAGATATCACTGGAACACACAATACACTCCAGCTGTCTTCATAGATATAGAAGATGCTTTTATCAATGTAGCAGTGGAGCAGTGCTTTCTCCACATTTTAAGAGCTGGATAACATCTGTGTTGGAAACATGAAAAGTCAATGCAAGGTTAGAAATCAGCAAGGAGTCAAAATGTACACTAAACAGAACACCGCACAGCGGGGTGATTTCCCCCAACCCCCCCATTCAGGCACTAAAAAGGGATTTCTAAAAAAAACAGAAGTAACCTTAAAATCAAGAAAAATTAAAGAAATAAATAAATTAAAGTCGACTTCAGCACGACGTTATCTTGAGTTAAACTTGGCTTCAACTCGATTTGATCTCTTCTTAAAAGCCTTCTTAAAGTCCACATAAGCTCGACTTGATTTCGATTTAAATACGAATTCAACTTGATTTGATCTCAATTTAAAGTCGTCTTTAACTCGAACTTATCTCAATTTAAAGTCTACTTTAACTCGACTTAATCTTGTATTAATCTCGACTTGATTTCGGCTTAAAATAGATTTCAACTCGACTTGATCTCGACCATGAGTCGATTTCTGCTCGACTTAATAACGTATTAAAGTCGACTTGAACTCTACTTGATCTCTTCTTAAAGTGGACTTTAACTTGACTTGATACCAACTTAAAGTGGACTTAGATTCGACTTTAAGTTCACTTAAACTCGACTTGATCCCGACTTAAATTCGACTTCAATTTGGGCTGATCTCAATTTAAAGTCAACTTCAACACCACTTCTTCTCGACTTAAAGTCTACTTCAACTCGACTTAATCTGAAATTGTTCTCCACTTAAAGTGGAATCAAAGACGGCTTAAACACGACTTAATCTCGGTTTGACCTCGTCTTAAAGTAGACTTCAACGTGACTTGATCTCGACTTAAAGTCGGCTTTTGCTCGACTTGATCTCGACTTAAATGCAGAGGAAATGTTGTCTAGATTCCGCATATGCAAAAATATTTTAAAATTCTGGGGTAAAATTTTGAAGAATTCAGAAAATAATTACGATCGACTTGATCTCAAATTAAATTCGACTTCAACGAGTCTTGATATTGACTTAAGGTCGAATTTATCTCGACTTAAAGGGAGAGGAAATGTTGTCTAGATTACGAATATGCAAAAATATTTTATAATTCTTGGATAAAATTTTGAAGAATTCACAAAATAATTATGATAAATATCTAAAATTTATTTTTACAATTTTACGTAAAACCTTTTCGGATTTTAGATGCTTCATAACAAATCCGAACTCATTTATTTCATATCACGTCAGTTTAATTTTTTTCGTCAATTTGTTGAGTAGTGTAGTCATTGGAAGATTTTTTAGGACTTGCATGTTAAGCTTCCAAAGGACTAGCGTGTCAGTAAATGTAAAAAAAAATTAAACTTAAGCTTGAAATTTATTTGCTGGTGGTTCAGCGATGTCTATATGGATTTCATTGTTGTTGTAACACCAGCAAATAAATTTCAAATTAAAATAAACTTATGACAATATATCGAATAATAAATTTCTTAAATCTGAAACTTAAGCTTAAGAACAAAAAATAAATATTTTTGTTATTGTTGCTTGTCAGATCATCATCAGAAGACTTTTGTTTAGGAGTTTAATATAAAACACAATTGTCTAACAAACAGCCTATGCTTGCTGGGCAAACACACACACACTCTGTCTCTCCGACTACCCAGCTGACACTTAGTCGTCCAGATGATTGTTGGAGTTAAATTAAATTTTGCTCCACCAAATGATGGTTTTGCGAGACGTTTTGATGATTGTTGGACGAGTCTGTAAATAATCTGAGGACAATTGAAATATTGTTATTTCACCACAAACGCAGCTTACTCTTACAACCAGGGTCAGGGGTTTCATGCAAATGTATGTTTTTCTCCTTAACCCTGATAATAGCAAGAATGAAATATCTTTACCAAATAGTGCATCTTTTTGCATATTTTGCTTAAAATGCATATTTTTGCATAACTTGGTCATAAATGCATATTTATGTACAAGCACACGAACCTACCAATTTTAATGGAAATTGTAATTTTGATGATTTCAAGAGAAAATTGCCTGCTATTAACGCCGAAAATAGTGAAAAAATCGTTATATCATATTTAATATCGTGTCAAAATTTAACGTAAAAGGCTTGTTCACGCACCTTTAGAAAAAAAAATAAATATTTTTATATCTTTATTTAGTTGTATGTAAATTGAAAACTTTTTTTAGAGTAAAATTTTTTAAAATATGTGCATATTTTATTATTTTAATTGCATATTTTGCATATTTGATGTCATATTTTAGGTGCCTAAAACACCTTTTTTAAATGCATGAAGTCCTTGTCCTGGCTTATAACTAATGCTTTTGCGAGTCCTTGTGGCGAATGTTGGACGAGTGAATAACATCACCGTATTTTATCTTACTTCAAAATTGCCGATTACGTATTCTAGTGATGATAAAGTCAATTTAAGTATTATCCTTGCAAAGGTTCAGCAAGAAAAAGTTATTTTAAGTTATTTTCAACCCTGGTTTTTAGGATTAATGAAAGGCTTTCTTCGTGATTGCTTCAAGACTCTTCTGGGATCGTTTTTGGCGTATCGTAAAAGACTCATTAAAGAGTTACTGCCGGTCCAGTCTTACAATATTTGTTTGCAGCAACTTTTTATTTTTTAGCGCAAAATAGGGAGAGAGAAGAATACAAAAAGTATATATTTCTATTTAAACACTCTCACATGTATTCAAGAATTGCTGCAACAAAAGTTTTAGGTCTGGACCGGGATTTACAAGAGTCATAAGAAAGCTTTTTCTTTTTTTTAATTAAATAGTCTGCTCCGGATTGTAGAGAATTCTTCCATTATTAAAAAAACTAGATGTTAAAATGTGAAATTAAAATTTTCGAAATCGTTTTTTGAGACGTTTAAAAATAATCAAATAGAATATTTTATTATAAAATCAGGTTTCATAGAAAAGGTATTGTGCATGTTTGTAATATTTTAGGGGAATTTTTTAAACGCCTAATAGTGTTATCACGGACATGGTTTTAATAAAAGTTGGTTTTAACGTTAAAACCAACTGTTAAAAACTGGTTTTACCACACAAATTGTTTTTGTTAAAACCAACTTAAAACCATTTTTTAAAAGCGATACGAACCTTAGCCTGTTCAAATTATAAACATTTTTGAATTGGTTCTAAGTTGGTTTTATGAAAAGCAACCTTGTTTGCGCTGTGTTAAATTTAGTGCTGCCAAGTTAAAATAGCTGGAAGCAGCTGATAGTGTTTGTGTCAGTGAATAACAATAGATGTCGCTTGCAAGATTTTCAACTTAAAAATAAAGGCAGCAGCAACAATAATCAGAAAATTATGGAGAAAAAGAGTTTTTTTTGGAAGGAAAACAACGAAAATATTTTCATTGACCTCTGGGAAATGAAAGTAGACGATATGACTGATATCGATTCGCCGATAAAAAAGTTTTATTTTGTGATGTATTCGTGCATTATTTATATACAATAATTTGATTTCCAAGCACTTCTTCACTTTGTATTACTACACCGAAAGCATTTTGCTTCATAAGTCCAATGAAACAATTTCATTAACATTTTTTTTCACAAATCTAATGATAATTTCACAAATCCAATGAAAATTTCATGAATATTGTGAAAGAATTTCATTAGAATTGCTTCGTTGGTATTCTGGTTTCGTAAGAATATTTTATTGGATTTATGACAACAATATTTTCTAATTATTAAGAAACCCCTTTATATTTAAGTTATTTCATTCTTTTCGTGAAATTATTTTATTGCTTCGATGAAGTTATAGCACAATTACACTGTTAAATAAATTTGATTTTTCTTTATATTAAGGTCGAAATTCATAGAATTTCGGCCGAAAATTCTTTCAGTGTAGTTCCGTTGGCGTTGGCTGAAGTAGTTAGCACGTTGACTACAAGACTGAAGGTCCTGGGTTCAATCCCTGTGTCCAACAGTCACTGAGTAACAACACCACGCATTTTTCTGATGTGCATTAGTGTTCCTTTGTATCAGTTGTTGTAGGAAAGTTCAAGTGATGAAGGTATGTATGGTCACTGTTCACTGAACTATACCGACTTCAGCAGATAGTAGTCCTAATGTAACATCGGAGCGCCCTCCTTCGTTGTGTAGCGAAATCATTGGCGAAGTAAAATAATCAATAAAATGGCTACAAAACACAGCTTCAAAAATTTAATACGCCTCATTTGACACCAGATGGCGCAGCAACACTGCATTATCAAAAACGTGCAAAAAAGCAGAGTTGTAGAAGAATGAAGCTTTCCTCTATCTCTTCTTTCACCATCTGTCTTCTCTCTCACTATCCATTTCCTAAAGAAGGTAACACCTAGTAATAGTAGTAGGCATTAATTGCCTGAGTGTTACTTCTCTTTAAAAAAAAAAAAAAAAATATTTATTTACAAAATATGAAATAATACCATTTTACAACACATTGTAAAATTTTCAAGTTAAATCATTTAAAGAAAAACAGTTGTTGTACAGTTTGTCAAATAAGTGTTACAAAAAGCAGAAAAGAATACAAAAACAAATACACGCATTTCTGCAGGAGATTTATTTAATTTTGAGCAGAGTTATTAGACGGTCTGTGAGTTATGCTATGAACACAATTGGGACGAACGAAGAATTTCGTCCACGTCGACGAATTCGTCGATAAGAGTTCGCTGCGTTAATTCGTCTTTTGAAGCACAACAACGACGAATTTACGCAGCGAATTCCTCTCCCATATTTGATAAAGTTGGTTGTTGTGTGTACAAAGACAGAGAGTGAGAGAGAGAAAATTGTTTTTTCGTCGTTCGTCGGCGTACAAATTAGAAATAAATCTATCTCAGAATTCGTCACGCACGACGAATTTCGTTGTACGGCGGTTTTGTGTTCATTTTCATATGCACTCATGTGTTTTATTTTTTATGACGAAAGTTTGCACCAAAAAATTCGTCCCAGTTGTGTTCCTAGCAATAACACCTGAGTTTAACAAACTGTGCAATGTGAATGCAAAATCAGCTGTTTATGGTTTTAACTTTAACTTTCAGTGTAAAAACACTATAATATAAGTTTTTCACTTGATTCGACATTTCAGCCCTGATTATAACAAATCAACCTGCTTGCTCTAAATTTTGCTACTTTATTAAAGCTTTTAATTTTCAATATACTATTTAATATTATGTGCAACACTTACTTCATGGTATTAAAAATTTTAATTAATTTTTTCTGGGTAAAATAAAATATGAAATCTCAAATAAAGTGAAGTATTTAATTGGCTGAGTGCTTTAATTATATATGCTGATAAATAAATAAATTCAAACGATGAGATGTAATAAAAAAAAGTTGCAAATTTTTAGTCCAGCTGTTAAAAAACGATAAAAGTGAAAATGTTTTATTGTTGTCTGTGTTACTTAAAAATAACGAAGTGCAAATTGCAAAGTATTACTCAATAAAAATGTTTAATGCAGCAAATTAATGTAAAAAAGCTGCAACATAAAGGAAATATTTATAGAATATTTGTGCTTTTAAGAGTCCGAAAATTCAGCAAACAGATTACGCGCTATGTAAAGTATTATATTATATATTTGTTGGAAGTGATGTTCTACAGTTGGCTGATAAAACCTGGAAAAAATAATTTAATATGGCAATAGAATTTTTAACTGCTAATTTATTTGTTGTAAATGGTTTACATATCCTGGTGCTAATAAGAATTTTTTTTTATTATCGTATAATAATATGCCGAAATTATTAGTCCTATTATTGTTGCCTCACTCCCTTGTAAATATTTTACATTTTGACAGAACACTTTTAGTCTATCATAATCTCTAATCCCTAAAGGCATTAGAATTTTTCCAAGTCAATAAAAAAAAGCAGTAAAAATTTATGTTTAATAAAAGACAAGATGAGCATACTAAGTGAAGTAAAATCAGGTTGTTTGATGTGAAAATCGATTTTAGACTTTTGGATTGAAATTGAATTTTATTACAGTAGCACCGTAAAATATTTGACATGCACACATCCATGGAGAGTGAAAGAGAGAGAGAGAGAGAGAGAAAGCAGCAAATTTCAAAAACGAAATATTTTTACAACCGTAACAAAAATACTCATTAGAGCACTCAATTAGAGAGACAGACACACACAAGTAGATTATATAAATGTGTGTGTGAATGCCTGAAGGGCGTAAATAAAACAGGAAATGTAAAGTATACCATTAGGCTTAAAAGTTATACAAAAGCCTGGTGTGTATGCAGGCGGAACTAGCTGTTGGTTATTTTTTTATATTAAAACTTGTGCAATAAATTAAATTGTCCTTTCCTAGTAACTTATTATTTCTCATTTTTATTCAAGTATTTTATCTAATACTTGCACGAAAGAATTTTTTGAGGCTTTTCTGAACTAAATCTTCAGTTGAGGTGTTTTCTTGAAAAAGTACGACATCAAGAAAAATGTCAAAACATTTTAACAGGTTTGCTAGTTAGTGAAGAAAAATCTTGTTTTATAAATCTGCTTACAAGAAGAAAAAGAAGAAGAAGGTGGTGCTTGATTGAGGGGGGGGGGTGCGGGGGTTCTACTCGTATTTCCAAAACGAAAACTACTACTTGCTGGTATCTATAATAAAAAACAAAACTCAATGAATTGGAAAGAAAGCAAAAAAAAGTAAATGAAGTAAAATCAAAGACCCTGCAATGAACAGAAAGCAGCCTTATTCTGTAAAGTTGAGTAAGAATTTTTTTTTGGCTAAAAATACAGTTTCATAATCAAATTCAAAGCCGTTGCTTAATGATCAAACAGAATATATCCGCAACTTCAGGAAAAATCGTTGTCAAATTAACAAAGCCCATAATAAAATCTACGGCAGTAACTTCAAATGCTCTCTAATTTTAGTTTTATTTTCTTTTGTGCTTATTTTTCTTTGTAGTTTTGTTCACAAAATGTATGAAATTTATTGAAAGTATGGTAACATGTTTGAGAGAATATTTATTTATATGTGAGAGCATAAGAAAAAACGTTGTCAAAATAAAATAAATTCTATCTATCGACTGCTTTCTGGTGCTGATTTTTTGTGTCAATTTGTATGGAAAATGTGTTTATGCCGCAATTCTGTTTGATCATTTATGTAAATTTTTCTCTTTTTTTAATTTTGATTTACAAAACAAATTTTGTATCGAAATTTGTTGATTAAATGTTTTGGAAAACTAAATATTTTTTTTCTGAATAAAACCCCCATATTCATACCCCACCCATTAAAAAAATTGGAAGTCATTCTAAAGGAACTACATTTTCATTGCTTGCAAAAAATCGATATTTTTAATTTGCCGATAGTTAGCAGAAAACCAAGTGGAAGATTATTTTAGCCATGCAAAACCTTGTAATTCCTCCATAGTTTTAGAAAATACTCACTAGAATTTTTCAGAAATCTATGAACTAACTTTGGTCTGAAATTTTGATGTAATTTGCTTAAATTTACATTAAAATACTGTTTCGCGTTTAAATTCCTATAAAAAGAAACTAATTGTTAAAATAGGTAACTATTAACCATTTATCCTAGATGAAAATATTATCATAGAACACCAAAAAGGACATTTTTCTTAAAATCGCTTCCAATTCGGTGACCAGGCATCGAAGAAGAGAACTTCTTGCAATGACAACCCTATGTAAAAATCATTAGAACGGATCGAAATTTGCACTACTTCCAGATCACAAACTCTACTGGGATAAAATTTAAAATGAGTTTGAAATATATTTTATTTTAAAATTTCTTAAAATTGATTTAAAACACATTTAATTTTTTTTATAAATATGGGGCTTAAACTTTAGCTACGAAAATTACAGAATAGGGCTGCAGTATACTCTGAAAAAAAAGATACATGGCTACTTTTAGAACTATTGGAAAATTTCCTATACATCTGCTGCCACATGTGCGAGCATGCTTTAGCTTCTCTATATATGTGTTAGTGTGTAAGAAACCATGTGTGTGTGTGTGTGTGTGTATATTTGTAAATTGTTGCTTAAATAAAGTGTTGGCTATTGTAGTCGAATGACACAACTCGTTTGCTAATCATTTCACTTTAAACCCGTGTTTATTTAGCCTGTTAAGGTGGGCTTACAAGCAAACTCATTGTAGGAAGGCTTTTAATTCAACAAAACGAATACAAAATATAAAAATAATTTGGTTTTATAAACAATGTAGTATATTCCGTCCATCCATCCGTCCATCCATCCGTCCGTCCGTCTGGTGCATGTGAAATCGGTTTTCCGAAGCTCGCAGAAAAGCTAGAGAATTCATTCTCAGACTGGTGTGTCAGAAATGGTCCGAAATAGATTGGTATTGAAGATCAGCAAAATCGAGCAGAGCTGGAAAACTTAAACTTTATTTTGCCATATAAAAGTAACTACCGAAAACTAATTTTAATTTTTTTTATAAATAAACTTATTTTATACTTCAGTACGAATAAAATTGGTATTTTAAATTAAAAAAAAAATTAAAAAGACGTTTCCAGGGTTGGAAAACCTTAACTTTTTTTGTTATATAAAACTAACTTACTAAAAATAATTTTTCCTTTTTTTTCTATAAATTTAACATATCGTACATTCCTAGAAGAAAGAGATTTGTGTAAGAGATCAGATAAATAAAAAAGGGATGATTCCAGGGTTGGGAAACTTAAACTTTTTGTGATATATAAAAGCAACTAGGTACAATTACTTTTTTTTCTTTTTCTTTATAAAATATATATATTTTACAATTTGGAAAGAAAAATTAATTGTAGAAAATTTCCAGAGCTGGAAACTTTTAACTTTTTTTTCTGGATATTAAAGTAACTAAATGAAACAATTATTTTAATTTCCTTTTTTCTTTATTCACTTAACATATAAATTTTTTTAAGAACTACTAGATTGGTGTGAGGAATCAGAAAAAATCTAAAAGGATAATGCCAGGGTTGGAAAATGAATTTTGTTTGTATATAAAAGTAACTAGGTCAAATTATTTTTTTTATTTTTGTTAAACCGTAAGAGCTATGGACCTGAAATTTGGACACAGTATGTAGACATTTGGCCGCTACAACAGGAAATACAAGAGAGTTAAAAATTAAAGAGTGTTCCAAAACGAGCAACGAAAAATGTTAAAATCCCATGTAATATACATACAATTGTATGTATATAAACTTTAAATTTGTAAAGTTAGTCTATTTTTATACAGACTATAAAAATTAACACTAAGATTTAAAAAATTTTAATTAAAGGGTGTTCCATCAGTTAATGCAATTTGGTTATTTAATTTTGACAACTTGCTGTATGTTGGAAACCGTAAGAGCTAAACTCTTGAAATTTTCAAAACCGGTAAAACAAAAAAGAAATCCCAAAGTTGTAAAATCGCCAATCCGAAAAATAAATCGTCAAAAACAAAAAAAGAATTGCCAAAACGAAAAAAAGCGCCAAATAAAAAAAAAATCTAAAACGAAAATAAATCGCAAGAAACCGGAAAATCGCCAAAATTAAAAAAATCGCCAAAATGAAAATATCGCCAAAAATTAAAAAAATCGCAAATATGATAAAACCCCAAAAACTGAAAAAAATCGCCAAAACGTGAAAAAACAAAAAAAAACATATAAATCATTTTAGCTAAAAATACGTCAAAAACGCAAAAAAACGCCATATTAAAAAAATGCTCAAAGCCCAATGTACGTAACCCTTCGTGCGCGACTTAAAGTTGCACTTTACTGAATTTATTTCGTTTGTGTTTCCTCTGTAAGTATTAATGTTTTTGTGATTACCTGTTTATTAGCTGTTTTATTTTTATTTTGCGCTCTATATGAAATAACTAAATAATAATGTTTGTCGCATAAATGAAAAGATGTTTCACTTTTTAATCTAATAATATCAGTTTATTACGTTCGGACCTTCTTAAAAACAACTATTTATGCAAGTTCGAAATGGCAAATAAAATAATATTCCCACTTACACAATTTTAAAACAATTCAAACATTTTACCCACTCAACGCTCTTATTAAGAGTTTTCACACAACAACTGCGCCATCTTCCTTAAGGCAAAGGAAAAATTTCTGTGGTTTTAGGTATGAGACAAGGCACTGTACTATCACGGTGTGCCCTACAATCAAAGTAATAATTTTCCTCAAATATTTTTGGTGAAAAATGCCAATATATTCATACTTAATAAAGTACTCGTATTTAGTATGAATGTCTTTCTCAATGTTAACCATGATGTTTTCCTTTGGGCGTTTTCCACTAAAATCTCAGTTGCTTTATTTCAAACTTGTACAAACATCTCATATTCTCTCTATGTACTCTATGGGGAGATTTCGCAGGAAAAAAAGAAACTTTTGCAAAATGTAATTAAAACTTTATTGTAACAATCAAGTGACATTTGATTTAAGTTGGTTTGTCCGTGAAATGCAATTGAAATTCAAAGAAAATAATATATAATCTAATTTAAGGAATAAGAGCTTCAGGACATTGAAAGCCTTAAAAAGTGGGAAAAATACTTTTGAAATTTATGGAAAATCACATGTTTTGAAGAAACTGAAAGATAGAGAGTCAAATTTTTAAAAACAAAATGGGCAACACCGATAGAAATTTTTTAAGAAAATTTATTTTTGCATTTTTTAGTTGTTAACTATTGAGTTTCAAAAAGTGGTGGCCTCTGAAAATGTATTCTTTGTCTATTTTGCTTTGGTTTAGTAAATATTTTACTAGGGCTTGATGTTCTTTCGGTAACAATCAGTACTTTACATTTCTAATAATTAAATTTTTCCTTTGACTTTTGCATCCTAAATATTTTTTTTTTAAATTTTATGTGTAAAATTTTTCTTTTAAATGCATTTTGTAATTGATGTAAACAGCTTCCCTAAAAATTGTCCTTTAAAATCCTTAGTATATAATCCATATCTAAAAATCCTACAATAGGACGAGTATGTGATAACATGATGCGCTTCAAAAATTATGTCAACTAAAAATCCAACTTTGCTCATACTTTTACCGTTTCACTTGTAAAGGATACTTACTTTAGCTGGTTACATTGTATGTTATTTGTTGCTGCGAGGGTGGAAAGTGGGTTGAAACTTTGTGAAATAAAATTGTGGCCAATGTTGTTTTGCTTTTAGAAACAATTTTGCATTGTAGTTAGTCTCCGTTACTGGTTCCGCATAACAAACTAAGATAAAATTAACATTTAAATTGAAAATTGTGAGTTTTGTTGCATTCAGAAAATATGCAAAAGACTAATGGATATAAACTTGTATGCGAAAGGTTAATTAAAAATTAATATTTTTTATGGAAAATTGCAACATGCCCATATTACGAGGGCGGATCAATAAGGCCGTTACTTTTTGAATGAAACAGTTTTTTAACATAATCTCCTTTTAACTCAATACACTTAGTCCAACGTTTCTCCAGTTTTTGTATCCTTTCCAAAAAAAAAAGGATTTTCGAGGTCCTTAAAATAGGCAATAATTTCATCTCTTTCCATCGAGCCATTTCTTTAGGCTGGGAAATAGCAAGTAGTCACTAGGGCCTTAGTCCGGAAAATATGACGGATGAGTCCCCAATTCGTAGCCCAGTTGATAGAGTTTTGCCATTGAGACTGCACACGTGTGTACTCGTGCATTATCTTGATGAAAAATAACTTTTTTGTTGGCCATATGGTGCCGTTTTCTTTTTAAATCCTCATTAAATCGGTCTAATAGGTTGGCATAATATTTGCCGCTTAGTATTTTTCCCTTCTGAGGGTAATCGATGTGGATTTTCCCGCGTGCATCTCAAAAAACTACTCCCATCACCTTATTGGCCGACAAACTTACCTTGGCTTTCTTCGGAGCAGGTTTAGACTGCTGCTTGGTTTCCGGAGTACAGTAATGGCTCCATGTTTCATCCACAGTTACAAAACGCCGCAAAAACTCATTAGAATTGTGGTTAAACAATTCCAAACAATCCTTTGAAGTTGTCACACGCTTACGTTTATAGTCACATATGTGCAATAGTTGAAACAGAAACAAATTTGCCACGACCGCCTAGTGTATGTGTGCTAGTCTTTTAGCGTGGAGGTACCATGTTAAAATCCTGCAGCGTAAGTCAAGGAATTAAAAAAAAATAAAACATGAAAGTTACAATCAGAGCTGTTAAATTTTGATTACGATTAGTAATCAATTAGATTACATTTTAAAAAGAATTGTAATGATTATATAATTGCCTTCAAAAGCATTGCTGATAAATAATTGATTAAGATTACTAATAATCCAAAAGTAATCTGAATTACTTAAATTTACTAAAAATAATCAAAAAGAATCAAAAGTAATCAAAAAGTAATCTTACTACTTTCAAAGACTACTTTTGATTCTTAATAAATAATCATAGGTAATCCTCAGAAGTAATCGGATTATTTTTTGATTAATTTTGATTCTTTTTGATTATTTTTAGTAATTTTAAGTAATTCCTATTACTTTTCCATTATTAGTAATTGTGCGAAACTGAATATTATCGTAAGTCAATCATTACTTCACCTTTAAAAAAAGTAATCAAATAAGTAATCATTACGATTACTAATCATTACGATTACTAATCATTACTTAACAGCTATGGTTAAAATACAGCAAAAGTGAGCTACAGATGAACTGTTTCGATTCATTTTTGAGTGTTATTCTCGATAGTTTTACACAATAAATATTCGAGAAATATTCGAAATCGATATCACTAACGAAAAGACTTTCGTTAGTGATATCGACCCAGACGGGTCAAGTGGGTTGAAGTTCGGCACTCTGGTGCTATTTAGGCCGATTATGCTTCAAATTGCTTTTGAGCTTAGCTTCAAATCTTAAAGTGCTACAGAGATACTTTGATTAGAAGAGCGTAGCATTTGCTGTACAAGTTTTTTTTTGTTGAGTGTCTGAAATGACTTTTCCAGCCATACACTACACAAGTTCACTGCACAAGTCTGGCACTGTACAGTGCGTTTGTGTAGTGTATGGGGCTGGTTGTGCTATTTACGCAGTGAACTGAGTAAATATCAAAACGATTTTAAAAATTTGCTCAAGTTTGAAAATTGTACAGTGAGCTTGTGTAGTATATGTTGCAAACGCTCAGTTGTGTTGTGCTTTTTTACGAGTTCAAAACAAGAAATGAGTGCAGAAAAAATATCATGGACAGAGTTCCTAGAATTAAACAAAGAATCACCTGCATTATGGCAAATTGAAATAAAAAATGCACAGTTTAGTTGTATAGTGTGTGTGTCACAAGCTTAGTTTGCGCAGCGCCAGACTTGAGCACTGAACTTGTGCAGTGTATGGCTGGCATAACTAGCAGCCAATTCAACTCTATATTGAATTAAATCGTGTTTATTTTATTTTTTGTTGTCCAAAATAATTCCTTACAAGAGCGCAACCTTCAACGTGCTGGTAATCTTTGGTGTTTGAATTGTTTTACCAATTTTTATTCTTTTAAGAAACAAGAGCCACAAATACATCGTACGTTTGCTAAGATTTCTTATATACTAAATTATTTTATTGTAAGAGATATTTTTGTATTCGTTATGTACTGTTTGTATCGTCTCTCCCTTTCTTGTACTATTTAACCGTGATTAACATTTTATCAGCTTGTTCAATCAAAACACGTGTTAATTCAATCAGAACTAATCGATTAACGATTAAGTTAAAAAAATAATATAGTTGAGTTTTTGTTTTCTTTATTATGCATCAATTCAGTGAAATAATTAGCAAAGAAAAGTCAAGTTAATCCATGTCTGTCTATTAACAAAAAAAAAAAAAATAACACTGAATAGAATATTGATGCATGACACAAGTATTTGAAAAGGAATATAGGAATGACATGACAAAGTGATTTCACGAATTACAAAAAAACAAGTAATAAAATCCCAGCAAACAATTTGCAGTGACTACTTAATATGTCGTTGCTGCATTTGATAAAATATTTTGTATGAGCATGAGCATTTTTGACTGATTAAAAACGTTGGAGGTGTTTATTTAGGTTTTGTTGTAAGTGTTGTTTTTTTTTTTTCAATAATAATAATTCAAAAATGTTTCCACACTACAATACGAGTATTATATTTTTTAACGCGTGTCAGAATGAATACGATTTTAGAAAAGTTCATTTGTTGATGGTGTTGATTATGTCTAGATGAATTTCGAATAATTGGGGTATTCACACAATGTCTTAACATTTTAACATAGTTTAAAAAAAATTGTTGTTGTGGCTCAAACAAAAAAGTCATAAAATAATAACATTTTCTCAGCTATGTTTATTGTTTTGTCATAGCTACACGTAGAAATGCGGGACAATTCACCAAACGAATTGGGAGATAGAGAGAGATGGAGAGGGTAATTACAACTACGATATTTTTAATTGTAAATTATGATGGATTGCTCACAGCAGTCATATTTTTTTGTGTTATTACTTTAAAACATACTCATAAACTAGAGTATCATTTGAATACCCCAAATAACATAAAATTTATGTATGTATAAATATATTTGCTTAACTCACAAAATCTCTTGTATCATTGTATAGATTGTATTATCATATTAAATACAGTGGTATAAAATTTTTTGTTGAAAATTTTCATACAAAAATGAAATATAATACGAGTATTACACTTTTATTTCATATTTTTTTAAAATGTTGTATTTAGGGAGAGGCTCTCTGAGATACTTTGCTTAAAGCTTGTTGTTCTTTTTTCATACACAAATACATACTACATTAATACACTGCACATAGGGTGTTTACAATTAAAAACAGAAAGTGTATTTGACACAAAAATACACCATACAAATTGCTGTGAACTAAGCAAATGTTTTGGTTTTTTGTTATCAAAGACAACAACCGTTTTTAAAGAAAATTCCGCATAATCATAGTCATAAACAAAGTAGACTTTAAGAGTTTAAGGCCAGTATTACCATTTATTTTGTTGTTGTAATATATATTTTTCCATATAAAATTTTTCAACGCTTAAAGGTTTTTATTTGACAAAATTTGGTTTTAACCCGCGACCAAAAAAAGGTGTGTTATAAGTTTGTAGTGTGTGGCTGTGTATCCGTGTATCTGTGTATCTGAGTTTCTGTGTGTCTGTCCGTGTCCACGTACAGCCCAAGCGGCTGGACCGATTTTAATTTAGTTTTTTTCTGTTTGAAAGGTGACTTGATCGGTCCAGACGTTTAGAAGATATCACATCTTTTCTAGATATTTCGGGGGTTCTAAAAATTTTTAGTTTTTGTTATTAGAGAATCTAAAAAAGCTCTTACTGTATTAAGACATTAGAAATTTTGTATTTAATAAAAATTGAGTATCACGGGCATTAATATAGTCTTATATTACCGATCTTTGTACGAAAAGGTACCATATCGTTTTAAGTACTCTTTGAGTATTGGCCGGCAAATGACCATAAATGTGTACAGCTAAAAATAAAAACTACACTCATATGCACGCATTAATTTTAAACCGAACAACTAGTAACTATAAACAACCAACAATTATGTTTAAACTCATTTCTTAAATTACAAATACTCTGAGTATTAATCGGATATATTTGCGTATATGCAAGGCTATTTTATTTATACACAATTAAAGCATATTTTCAAACGGCACAAAAACACTTTTCCATTCCATATTATATACACAAATGCATGTATATCGTGGCGAATGGTTAATGAATATTCCGAGTATCATGCTTATATTTTTCTTGTCCAACTAAGTATCCATACTTTGAATATAAGGATACTCCAAATGTACGCGTATCTAAGTATGACAGAGAGTAAATACACTTGGTGCGCATATGCAATTTTATTTTTAGTTGTAGCGTATTTTAGTCTGGAGAGAAAATATGTGAGCGTACGAATTATTTGCGATACAATTATGATTACACTCAGTTACTTAAATTAAGACTATTTACTAGATTATTTTTATTTTTTTGAGTGCTCATTACGATTCTCTGGTGGCTACCAAGCTGCTGACGTTTCTTAAGCAATACAGTAATGCTTAAAACTGTTCAACGTGAAAGGAAATGGTAAAAACGAATGGTGAACATTTATTGGCAGTTGCCACGATTAAAATTTTAATTTTAATTTTTTTACGAAGTATATACAATTTTTTGTTTAAAAATTTTTTTGCAATTGCAAGACTGCCCTCCTACAGAAGCAGCTAAACCAAAAATTAAATAGAAGAATAAGTATGATATTTTGTTTTTTATACTGGTCTAATCAAACTTAAACCTCTGCAACCAAAACATTTTTAGAATCTTAATGAGAATTTCAAAGTTCAAAGCTTCTGCTGTTGTTGTTGTTCAATTTGGTACTGTTTTAGAGTTAAAATGCTTTGACACCGAATAAAAAACAACAATAGCATAAAGCTACAAGAACTGCATACTTCCTCACACAATTTAAAAGAAACACTGACCAAACTTCAACTATATGACCAAAACAATTTCAGTCAGAATGAAAATCTGATTTCCTTCACAAATTAACTTTTCTTTAGACTGGTTTATTTGAAAGAGAAAAGGGTAAAACGATAAAATGAACAACAATGAAGTGGCTTTGGCATAAATTTTCTTAAACTTTCATACTGTTGCGCTCGGACTTAGATCTAACTTTGCAATCACCTTGACGCACGGGTACGCTTGCATATGGCACGACCTAGCTCGTCGGATATGGGTGGATTCTTTGCGTCAAAATGATACGCGTCCATCGCGCTACACAATAAACTCGTACCCGATATATATATATATATATATATATGTGTCATTGCCAGGAGATAACCAACGGTTACCCAAGAGTCACATGTGAGCTACTAGTACGCAAATAGTCACGTAACCCCTAACAAATGCGGAGTCTGCCTTAGATATTATCGACAGCCCTGACCAATCCCTCACCTACCATGCCGTAATGGCCGATCTCTATTAAAATTTTCTTTACAGCCCCTCTTTCAAACTTTGTGTCCGATTTATGAACTATAGTTGCTCATTTCGTCCTCGTCCGTCTGCTCTTCTGGTCTGGTTTGATCCCCAACACACACACACAAAATGTTCTTAGTTGCACATATTATTTTATTAAAAAAAACATTAGTCCAAGTATCACTTAAACACCTAATTTAGTATCATCAACATTCATTTTAGCTTACATTTACTGATGTTAATTTTTTGTTTGTTTTGATTTTCAATATTTGCTTAATTTTCTAATTTATTATTCATTTCTTCATTTATTTTGTCCTTATATCATATCTTTATTAGTTTGACAGATTACCAGAATCTCTCCTAACATGTAAATGCCTAGTGTTACAAATCAATTCTCCTCTCTTCTTTGCCTTTTTGCTTTTTCTTCCATTTTCCTTTTTTTTTATTTCTTTTTTTTTTTTTTAATTCTTCTTCGTTACAATTATTTTGTTTTACATTTCATATAATTAAGAGTTAATATATTCGCTTTTTAATCATTTCCTTAATTCTTTTCATTGGTTTTTTTTTCTTCGTTTGTACATATATATGCGTATATGTATGTTTGTACATATATTGCTAAGTTTTACTACACGTTCTATCAAAATTCTATAAAGCCCTTTTTATAGCAACACGAAAATAAAATTATGCCCCACTGAAGGGTCAAACTTTAGATTTAGATACAACTCACTGCGCTTCCCAATCAAATAGCTTTTGATTGATACTTTATTTGGCTAAGTGAACGCACAATCTGCCGCCCCTGGCAGCGAACGAAATCTTTATAATATGTCTCTTCACCAAGACCCGAATCCGGATGCAATTCACTTGGTTTAATGGGATTGATTACCTTTAAGTCTGCCGTTGTTGCTGAGACACTAACTCACAGTCTCCACCAAGACACTCCACTACGTAGGTCACGCTTTTTACGCGAAGTACTACCCAGTGGAGTTCTTTAGATACGGTTGCTGTGAAAATACTTTAGTAAAATATATACGTACAACCATCAAAATTATGTAGCAAACGTACCGGTTGTTCTTATAACCACCTCGACTTCAACTACAGTTCCTTAACACTGTATTTTTGGATCTTAATAAAAATGCTCATTAACAGTATAATGAAATAATCAGCACTGTTAAGAGCACCACTGCTGTACTATGTTAACAAAATTCTTTTGTTTTTTTTTTCTTATTTTTTACCTTTTAATTTTAATCTTATTTCTTTAACCACCTCGTGGTTCAGCGAATGGAAAGGAAAAGACCGGATATTATAGCGAGTATAAACTCGTCAAGTTCATACGTCAGACATTAAGCTTAAACGTCAAATGTTGTGGAAGCGTTCGGACATATTTAACGATCCTTCAATGGTCCCATAATTTACTTTTCGTTGTTTACAGTGGCTCCTCACTAAAGCTCTATCTTAAATACTTAACACAAACATTATTATGTCTTTCACTTAGGGTTCTATATATACTTATACATATGACTACTAGACATGATAATGTCCTTTCTTTTTCTTTGCTTTTAATTTCTTTCTTAACAAATACTTATATATATATATACTACATATATACACATCTATATATCTATATATATACATGTGTATGTATGTATATTTTTTATACATTTTGAACCAAACATATGCATATGTACATTTTACCTAAATACTATTTTTTTAATTTAAAATTTTTTTTTTTTTTTACTTATTTATTATCTCATGCCGCAACACAGCGAGTCAAACGAACGACTTTAGATGGTGGTTGGCTCGAAAAGCGAAATATTATTACTTTTACCTTACTTTTTTTTCTATCATTTATCCAAGGAAATTTGATTTTTAACGTCGTCTCACAAACGTGGGGTAAGGGCCCACGACCGTCTCATGCTCTACATTTTGCAACCTTTTAACTGATCTGGCTAGCCATGTCTACCAAGCTACTCCAAGGTCTCCTAGATTTCAAACTCTAATGTTTTCTGCGTGATACACTCCCACTACCTTGCCTCTAGTGTCTCCTAACTCGTACAAAGAATTACCTAATACTCTCAAAACGACAGCCTTTACATACTTAGGTGCTAACTTGGCATTATAATGCTTCGTAGCATCACTCAACTTATAGTTTCTTCTGTACACACACTGGCCAACTCTATAAACAACATTTCTTGACCTAAGGTCATAATACTTTTTACCTTTTTCGTAGGCTCGTTTCAAATTCTGAGAGATTTTCTGCCTAAGGAGCTGCAATTTTACGTCTTTCGACAAAATTTCTACTTCCGAATCATTAATGGCGGTAAGCTTTCGAAGCAGCTCATATGAATCCGCGTGCTGTACCATGGTTTGGCCGAACACTGCTCTATAAGGCTCCGTGTCTATAGCTTCATGCAAAGAACTTCTTAGAGCAAATGCTGCTTTTGATACATGCGTGTCCCATGTCCTCTGGTCCTGTTCATCTAGATAGGCTCGAATTATAGCCAGCATCGACCGGTTCACTCGCTCCGATGAATTCGACTGGGGAGCATATATAGCTGTTTTCATATGTCTAACACCGTAACTATCCAGAAATCCTTTAAACATGTCGGAAACAAACTGTCGGCCATTGTCCGATACAACAACCTCGGGAACACCGAAGACATGAAATATGTCGTTTTCCAGGTACTTCACCACTTCCGTTGTTGTGGCGTTTCTCATGGGCTTGAGGAACACAAACTTTGAATAGTGATCCAGCACGACGAATACATAACTGTTTCCTTGGCGACTGCGCGGATACGGTCCGCAAAAGTCTATAAACAGTCTTTGAAAGACTCGTTCTGATGTTATCTGATTCCCCATGGGTGGCCTAGAAATACTGTTCGTGGCCTTAGTGCATTTACAAATTTCGCAACCTGCTATAAACGCTTTAGTATCTGCTACCATACCGGGCCAATAATATTTGACTCTTAGACGATACAATGTCTTCCCCAAACCTCCATGTCCAGCTGAACTATCAGAATGATATTTTTCGAACAACTTATTGCGAAGCCCTCTAGGCACCCATACCTTCCATACGTTCTCAATGGTTTCGTCAGCCCTAAACCTAGTCCTCTTGAAAATTATGCCATCTACATTCTTTAAGTCTGGTAGCACACTACTATTTGTCTCAACATAATCTATCCATTTTAAATACTCGGCCTCCCTAAATTCCGCTGCCCTAAAATTAAGCTCTGAACCCTCATCGACTTCGCCTATCTCATCTACAAACATTCGACTCAACGCGTCGGGCACGATATTTGCTCTACCTTTCCTATGGACAATATCGAAATCAAACGCCTGCAACTTAAGGCTCCACCTCGCGAGACGTCCAGAGAGGTCTTTCTGACTCATGAGCCATTTTAGGCTCATGTGATCAGTTATTATTGTGAACGGTAGACCATCAATATACTGACGAAATTTCTGAACACCAACCACTGCTGCGAGACATTCCAATTCGGTGACGGTATAATTTTTCTGCGCTGAGTTCAGCTTCTGCGACATATACGCCACAGGCCTCTCATTGCCTTCTTCATCCAGCTGGAATAGTACGCTGCCGATGCCTGTTGTAGATGCATCGCATTGTAGGAAGAAATGCTTCTTGAAATCGGGATTTACAAGTACCTTTGGTGATGCTAGTTCATGCTTCAATTTATTAAAGGCCTCCAGAGCTTCCGCAGACATTTGGAATTGTTTCGCTTTTTTCAAGCAATCCGTCAGTGGAGCTGTGACCGTAGCAAAGTTAGGCAAAAATCGCCTATACCATCCGCACATTCCAAGGAACCTGCGTAGCTGCTTAATAGTCTTCGGGGGTGGAAAATCTAGCATGGATTGTACCTTTGATGGGTCCGTACGTAGCTCTCCTTGGCCTATAACAAATCCAAGGTAGGATACTTCTTTTTGGCAAAATTTTGACTTTTCCAGATTAATGGTCAAGCCTGCCTCAGCCAAGCACTTAGCCACCTCGGTAAGATGTTGAAGATGTGAGTCAAAATCTGGGGAGCAGACCAACAAATCGTCTATATATATGAAAACAAACTCTCGTAGCTTTGAAGGTATCACGCGGTCCATAAGACGACACAGCCTCTGGCTGGCGTTGCACAAGCCGAAAGGCATTACTTTGAACTGGTACAACGGCCTGCCAGGAACCGTAAACGCCGTTTTCTCTCGAGATGCCTTCTGGAGAGGAATCTGCCAGAAGGCATCCTTCAAGTCAAGACTGGATATAAAGAAAGTATTTTGAAGGCGGCCAATGATACCCTCCACGTGTGGTGCCGGATAAGCATCCTTTTTAGTTCTTTCATTTACCTTCCGAAGATCGATGCACAAACGGTCTTTTCCTGGCTTTTCTACGATAACTATGGGTGAACTCCATGCGCTATCGCTCTCTTCTATCACGTCAAGAGAAATCATCCTATCTACCTCTTGGTAAGCTTTTTTCAATTTTACCGGTGACATCGGGTAATATTTCTGTTTGACAGGCAACGTTTCATCAAAGACTTCAATTACGTGTTCCATTAGATGTGTTCTCCCTAGCCCTAGCTTTACGTACGATGGGAACAAGTTTTTTACAGTCTCTAACCGTCTTTGCTGCGTAGATGTAATGTGGTATTCGGTTCTATTAATAATATTAATTTCTTCGATCTTAGGATAAATTTCAAATTTTTGCCAGAAATCTATACCTAGATAAAGCTGCTGTTGTAAGCTAGGCACTAAATAAAACACCATCAACATAGATTTATCCCTCCATGTGACCTTTGCCTCTGCTTTACCTACTATGGGCTGTACTTTGCCATCAGCCACCTTTACTTCATCATCTAGCGTCTGAACAGAGAGATTTAGTGCTTCCACCAACTCTAAAGCACCCTTGCCAAAACAACTCACACTTGCCCCGCTATCTAGCATTCCTGTAACCTCACAACCTTCTATCAAAATCTTTGTATATGGACGTTGATCTGTTGAGTCTCTAATTATCGTCGCTGCTATCGCTTTTCGTTCCGTTTTCCTAAATTTAGATTTCTGCCTTATTTTCTTAATTTTGTTGAATTTTCCTGTGCCTGCTGTTTCATGGTCGTTAAATAATCGTGCCCTAACCTCCTCATAATTTTTTCGCCGAGTTTCTAATGTGGCATACCCTTTACCTAACTCCCGCTTTTCTTTTGGGCGCCTCTCCCTACTCGCCTGCAAAAGACTTACTGAGGTATTATTTCCGGGACTGGATTGACAAGACGATTCAGCCCGGTCTGATCGCCGGACTTCCCGTTTCCCGCCTCGCATTTTTCGCATAATGAATATCCCAGATTTTTTTTATCACATTTAAAACAAGTAAGCTTATGAAAGGAAGAGTCACATGGACAATGAGAATTTTTTTCATGCCTGGAAGAGCCAGGATGCTGGGCTTGGTCGTTCCTCTGCTTTTCGTCCACCCCAACACTCTTACGTGCTCGCCTCTCAAAAGCCTCAATATTTGAACCTTCCTGGTCATCAATCTCTTCATAGGTCTCCCATCTTAATTCGTCAACTTTCTTTTTATACGTGGACTTGTTTGGAAATTGTGACAGATGTTTCTCAGCACGTCTACACTCGAATCGCAGCTCACTCAAATTTTCAATTTTACACCCAAAAATCAAATCCCTAATTCTAAACCTTAAATTTTTCCTTATAATGTTAACAAGAGTCTTTTCATCAAGTTTATTCTTCATGGTGAATGCCATTCCCCGTATGGCCGCATAATAGTCGTCGAAGGATTCGCCTACATTTTGTATACGTTCGTTCATGGCAGCTCGTATTTCTTCATCACAGTCGGCTTGACGAAACTGATACAGAAATGCTAAACGAAACTCTGTAAAACTGGATGTTTCTTCGTCTGCGTGTTCTTCCATGTATAGCCAATACCACTCCTGCGCTTGTTTTTCCAAAAGAAAATGAAAATTTGTATACAAATCCTCACTAGAAACACCATGCTTCTTCTGAAGACTTTCTACCCTAAATAAAAATCTCTCTACCGGTATTGACTTTGGACTGCCATCATACCTTAAGCCCCAGTTTCGAACGCGCTTATCCTTCCCACTTTCTGTATCCTGCCTAGCATGGCCTGTCCGGGGTGAGGGTGTGTAATCTGGTGTTTGTTCAAACAACCTTCTTCGATGATAGCTTTGACCTAATTCACCTGTGATCTGATTACTCGTCTCATCTGGATTTCCTCCAGTTCTTTCCAAGTCTAAAATTTTTTGACCAATGCTATCTACCTCTTGCCTTATGCCCTTAACTGCCGTTCGTACCGCATCAGTGGTTGCCCTACTCACTTCCATCTGATACTGAACGAACATCATTTCAAAACGCTTAACGACTGCTTCAAGGTCACTCACGGGTGGTAGCGAACATGCCCCTTCAACCTTGTCGCTATCGTCGTCTAACGCCGCTTGACCAGTATTTTCTGTCACTACTCTATTTATGATCTTACCGCTTCGCAGTTTTGCTAAATTACTTTCTTCGTCAGTCATTCTAAATAGTATTGAAATTTGCCTAATAATATTGCGAAATTCTTCGCCAAATTCAAATTTCCTTTTATTTTTATTATTTACCTGTTATATTACTAAAATTAGTGTTTTAATTCAATATAATTTCGCCAACCATCTACCAAAATCTTCGCAGCAATTATAATTCCGTTCAAAATTCGTATACAATCTTGTGTTTCTTTTGTTTCTTTGATTTCAAATAAAAACTATCATTTCAACTTATGTGTGTGTCGGTTCACAAACCGCATTGTCTTACCCGAATTCAAATGTCTAGTCCGTCTGTCCAAAATCTTCCCTACGCAGACTACCCCAACCAACTGCACTAAAACTCAACGAATTGGGCTGGCTGTCTTTGTAAGTACTATATTTTATTTTTCAGTTTCTGATAGTGCCTCAAACCTCAATGTTAAAGTTAAAACTCAAAAATGCAGCAAGATGCAACTATCCAGAACTATTAATATAACTAAACCTACATTCGGCACAATCAAAAAGTTGTCTGGCAACTATCTTGAGCTACCGAATAAATGTCTACATAAACCAATGTCTGTCGGCTTTAGGTAATCGAAAACCTCTGTAGCAATGAACTCATACCCACATAAAACATGAATTAATCGAAAAATATAATACTCTTAGCTACACCTTGATCCAGGGAAAATATCCTTAGACCCAATGCAGTGGATTTGCAACAAAAACAACGCTCCTGTTGCCTAACGTTGGGCGCCAGTGTTGCGCTCGGACTTAGATCTAACTTTGCAATCACCTTGACGCACGGGTACGCTTGCATATGGCACGACCTAGCTCGTCGGATATGGGTGGATTCTTTGCGTCAAAATGATACGCGTCCATCGCGCTACACAATAAACTCGTACCCGATATATATATATATATATATATATGTGTCATTGCCAGGAGATAACCAACGGTTACCCAAGAGTCACATGTGAGCTACTAGTACGCAAATAGTCACGTAACCCCTAACAAATGCGGAGTCTGCCTTAGATATTATCGACAGCCCTGACCAATCCCTCACCTACCATGCCGTAATGGCCGATCTCTATTAAAATTTTCTTTACAGCCCCTCTTTCAAACTTTGTGTCCGATTTATGAACTATAGTTGCTCATTTCGTCCTCGTCCGTCTGCTCTTCTGGTCTGGTTTGATCCCCAACACACACACACAAAATGTTCTTAGTTGCACATATTATTTTATTAAAAAAAACATTAGTCCAAGTATCACTTAAACACCTAATTTAGTATCATCAACATTCATTTTAGCTTACATTTACTGATGTTAATTTTTTGTTTGTTTTGATTTTCAATATTTGCTTAATTTTCTAATTTATTATTCATTTCTTCATTTATTTTGTCCTTATATCATATCTTTATTAGTTTGACAGATTACCAGAATCTCTCCTAACATGTAAATGCCTAGTGTTACAAATCAATTCTCCTCTCTTCTTTGCCTTTTTGCTTTTTCTTCCATTTTCCTTTTTTTTTATTTCTTTTTTTTTTTTTTAATTCTTCTTCGTTACAATTATTTTGTTTTACATTTCATATAATTAAGAGTTAATATATTCGCTTTTTAATCATTTCCTTAATTCTTTTCATTGGTTTTTTTTTCTTCGTTTGTACATATATATGCGTATATGTATGTTTGTACATATATTGCTAAGTTTTACTACACGTTCTATCAAAATTCTATAAAGCCCTTTTTATAGCAACACGAAAATAAAATTATGCCCCACTGAAGGGTCAAACTTTAGATTTAGATACAACTCACTGCGCTTCCCAATCAAATAGCTTTTGATTGATACTTTATTTGGCTAAGTGAACGCACAATCTGCCGCCCCTGGCAGCGAACGAAATCTTTATAATATGTCTCTTCACCAAGACCCGAATCCGGATGCAATTCACTTGGTTTAATGGGATTGATTACCTTTAAGTCTGCCGTTGTTGCTGAGACACTAACTCACAGTCTCCACCAAGACACTCCACTACGTAGGTCACGCTTTTTACGCGAAGTACTACCCAGTGGAGTTCTTTAGATACGGTTGCTGTGAAAATACTTTAGTAAAATATATACGTACAACCATCAAAATTATGTAGCAAACGTACCGGTTGTTCTTATAACCACCTCGACTTCAACTACAGTTCCTTAACACTGTATTTTTGGATCTTAATAAAAATGCTCATTAACAGTATAATGAAATAATCAGCACTGTTAAGAGCACCACTGCTGTACTATGTTAACAAAATTCTTTTGTTTTTTTTTTCTTATTTTTTACCTTTTAATTTTAATCTTATTTCTTTAACCACCTCGTGGTTCAGCGAATGGAAAGGAAAAGACCGGATATTATAGCGAGTATAAACTCGTCAAGTTCATACGTCAGACATTAAGCTTAAACGTCAAATGTTGTGGAAGCGTTCGGACATATTTAACGATCCTTCAATGGTCCCATAATTTACTTTTCGTTGTTTACAGTGGCTCCTCACTAAAGCTCTATCTTAAATACTTAACACAAACATTATTATGTCTTTCACTTAGGGTTCTATATATACTTATACATATGACTACTAGACATGATAATGTCCTTTCTTTTTCTTTGCTTTTAATTTCTTTCTTAACAAATACTTATATATATATATACTACATATATACACATCTATATATCTATATATATACATGTGTATGTATGTATATTTTTTATACATTTTGAACCAAACATATGCATATGTACATTTTACCTAAATACTATTTTTTTAATTTAAAATTTTTTTTTTTTTTTACTTATTTATTATCTCATGCCGCAACAATACATACAAAATATCGAATTATTTTGTATTCTGTGTGTAAAATATTATCCATTTCAAAGTGCAACTTTGTTTGTGCACTTCTAATTTGGTAAGTAAAGAGAAGGCTAAACAAAAATCAAAAATTTAATGAGTAGAAAATAAAAGTTTACAAAACACCTTGCCTTTATGTTACAGTTGCAATGTAAAGATATTGGAAGTTTTCTATTTTAAAAAACAAATCAAGCACCAGTATGTCATAAGTCCTTAAATCTAGTATACTTACTTAGTTTTTTCTTCAAATGCAAACTGCACAAAAAAGCTCTGCTTTTGTTAAATCTAATAAAAAATATATCAGCCACTAAAGTTTTTAGCTTTTAAGTTTGTAATTAAATGAAACAAGAAGTTTGGGAGGCAAAAACATTTAAATTAACACACAGCCCTTCAAAAATTTAATATATTTTTATAATTTTTTGTTGTTGTAATTTTGAAAAGTTAAGAGTGCCCACATTGTGCTATAAATTCGAAGGAAAATAGTATTGCAGTTGTTCTGCAGCTTTTAGAATCTAGAATCTAGAATCTAGATCTAGATCTGCGTTGTAAAAACTTGGTTTTAGCTAATGTCACACGCATTATTTTTGTTAAATTATTATTATATATAAATACCACCACAATCACGCGTGACTCATAAGTGACTCATGCTTGAGTAATGAGTAACTAGCGTATAGCAAATTATGACATTTCCACATCCCTAATAAGCATACATGAAACAATGACAAAAACAACAACAACAATAAAATTGTTAGCTGAAGTTGCTAAGAGCTTATTTTTGGTAAACTCAATACGTGAGGCTGTTACCAATTCGTGCAAAGCTTCTGAAGCGCACCGATACGCGGCATAAGTTTTTTTTTTGATATAAGGCAAATTCGTTCAGTCTTTAAAGCAAATTTTAAATCGTTGCCTAATTCAGCCCAATTTATAATTTTATATTAACCTAAACTGAGAAAATCCATTTATTCTATTGCACTTCCAATATAAAAACTAGATTATTACGTTTTCAAAATTATTTGAATTAAATAAGATTAAAATACGCAAATTTTTTTTCCTGTATTTTTTTTTTTTTTTTTTTTTTTGCTTATTTTAACAGTTTTCTGCCACAATTTTCATGCAATTGCATGTTTTTTTCTTGTGCAATATATTAATGCGGATACAATATACTTTTCCGTTTCAGAGCGTTTTATCAATTTTGGCATTGGTTTGTTAGTGCATATTTTACCCTTTAATGCATGATTTTGCATATTACAGTCTTACATGCATATTTTTAGCATGTTTGCGATTTTAAGAGCATATTTGATGTTTTTAAGGCATATTTTGATACTGTATAGAATTTTTTTATTTCGATTTGCTTGGTTAAATATGTTGGTAAAATTTTTTTGCTTTTTTTTCCCTTTGAAATATCATTTCCAATATTCTATGCATATAATGGTTGTTTTTTATTGAGGTATAGAACTTTAAGTTGGCATCACTTTTTTAACTGGCGGCCATTTTGTCAGCTGTCAAGTGATTAATATTTAGTTTGGTTTGCCATTTCATCATGAACAGGTTGACAAAAGAACAACGCTTGCAAATCGTGCAAATTTATTTCGAAAATAATGGTTCAGTTCGCGAAGTTTACCGCAAGCTCCGTCCATTTTATGGTCGACATAATCGTCCATCAGAGCAATTAATTCGGTTAACCATGGATCGTTTCCGCACTACGTTTACTCTATGTGATAATACGCATCCGCAGAGACGTCGAACAGTGCGCACCGAAGAAACAATTGCCGCTGTAGAGCAAAGTGTTGAAGAGGACCCGAATGAATCGATTCGCCACCGTGCACAGCAATTGGAGCTGATAACCGACTATTTTGTTCCCGAATTGGATGGCATGAATGTGGATGAGTTGTGGTTCCAACAAGACTACGCTATATGCCACACAGCGCACGTCACAATCGATTTATTGAAGGAAACATTCGATGAGCGCATAATTTCGCGGAATGGACCTGTCAATTGGCCACCAAGATCGTGTGATTTGACACCCCATTGGATATGTGAAGTCGCTCGTCTACGCCAACAAACCAGAAACGTTAGGGGACTTGAAAGCCAACATTCGTGGCGTTATTGCCAACATACGGCCCCATATGCTCGAAAAAGTGGTTGAAAATTGGACCTGTAGAATTGGCTTTATTCGAGCCAGCCGCGGCGGCCACATGCCCGAAATCATATTTAAACATTAATGGCATAAAATTATCCTTCCAATAAAGCCAAATTGATGGACATTAAAACGATTTTCTTGTGTTTTATTTCAATTCGAAGTTCTATACCTCTAAAAAAACACCCTGTAGTATATAGTGTATACATTTGGCTTATTTATGACGCCATACTATATTAGTTTCTAATATAGCCTTGTTCTGTAAATCAAGTCCGAGTAAATTTCTCGTTTTCAAAAAGTTAATGATGGTCCTGCAGATGTGTTTTAGCCCATATACGATAATTTTCTTTCAGATATGATATTTGGAAATCTATAAAATAAAAATATTGAAGAAAATCTAAAAAAAATATTTCTATTGTCGGAGTTAGTTTTCTAAAATCGTGCGGTTTCAAATCGATCGATTTATAGGACGGGTCCGATGAACACAGTTACCTTGAATAAAAGTGATCACTACACAATTATCCAACTTTTGACGATTCTAAAAAATATTGGACGTTACTAGTAATTTCAATCAAAATTTGCTTTTTGCAATTTGTTGCCCGAATTACATCAGTAGAAGTTGAAAGAATGTATAAAAGTTTATATACGGCCATGTCACAGAGTTCAATTCCGTTCGGAATCGGAATTCAATCCACACCATTTTTGTAGGAGTGTTGTCTAAAAAAGGAAACTAAAATACGGAAATTTGTCAGGCGTGTCCAGACTGTGGGAGGCGGTGGTACTCTGGGGTATGCTCCCAGCTAAAGCTTGTTATTTTGAGGTTCATTCAATTCCGATTGTGGCAGGCAACGATTGTTAGTTGAAAATCTAAATGAGTATTTATCCAAAAGATAGTTCCAATGTTTTAATTCTGATATAGGGATCTATTTTGAAGTTGAAGTTAAATTTTATTTCTTTATTAAGTTTTTTATTGTTTTTTGTTATATTTTTAGTCTTGTCTTGAGCCCGGCAAACGTTGTCCTACCATAAATTAGTTTTTTTATTTAACTACAAACTACTCCAGATTGTGGGCACTAGTTTGGTAAAAAATAACACGAAAACCTACCGGGTATTCAACAGAACATGTGATGAAAATTTCAGCTCCACAGCCCTTATAGATCCAGAGATCATGCGTTAGGAACAAACACACACTACGATTTTATCTATATATATATATAATAATATATACAATGTATATACAATGTATATATTATTATATAATAATATATACAAAATGTATATATTATTATATTTCAGGGATTACCAGTATTTCACTCAAAAATAACACAAAATTCTTGTTTCATTTACATATTTTCTGACTAAATAAATTTCTAAAGCCATTCCGCTGATTTTTTCTTGTAAAGTGCCAAAAATTGTGATTTTTTGAAATGTTTGTATGGAGAACATCCCAGGGTTGGTTCCAGCGAGTGTGCCACTGGCATAGGTAGGTCGACCCTCCAAAATTAGTGGGGGTCGGTCATACATTTTGACTCTAAATGGGTCAAAGTCAGATTTTTCAAAATTTGATCATTTGGATCAAAAGTCGGGACATCAAAATACATTTTAGAGGTATGGTTCCTTCGGAACCATATTATTTTGATCCCTAGAACACGATTTTCCTTGTAATTTGAGCGATTTTTAAGTCGACCCGCCCTAATATATATTTATTTATTCCTTTTAACTCCTACAAGGAGCATAGGGCCGTATAAATAATTGAATTTATATTATTTTTAAGAGCATATTTTTGAGTTTTTAGTGCATATTTTCAAGTTTTTTTGTGCATATTGAATGCGCATAAAACATTTTCTTTAAAGCATATTTGTGGTTTCCCTGGTCATTACAAAAGTGTCGTTACCCATATTTATTTTTTGAATTTTGTGGACTTTAAGCAATTACTTTCAGTTTTCACGGTACTTAAATTTTTTTTTTATTAATCCGTGAAATCTCACCGCCTTTGGTCCCTATATGTGACGTTGCCTGAAACTAGATATTTATTTTATTTTAGTAATTTATTTTCACCGAAATAATACATAAATAAATCCTTATTACATTTCATCTACCTAAAAAGTGTCCATTACTACGTTTATACGCCCACCATTTGCAAAAAAAATGACTCATTGTTTATACGCCATAGCAAAAGTACAAAAACTTGGTAGCACTTTTATAGAAAACTTGCCTATGTTGAAAAAAAATAATGTAAATGAACAAAATATTATATAGTTTAATGTTTTAATGGTAATTATTTACATCTATCATTATTTTTTGTGCCATATTTATATATTTATTGTTTTTTCTGTTTGTAAGCGTGGCAACTTCAAGCATTTTATTTGCGAATAGTGTTTTAATCAGGAATTGTTTTTGTGAGTTTGTAATTTGCAAAACAAAAATTAATTCGCTGTTTGTGCGGCAAAATTCTCTATTTGAATTTTTTTTTGCGAATAAGTCGCCCGTATAAACGTAGTATATGTCATGTGGTCTCTCAATCTTCAGCTGGCTGCGGGTTGCTTAGTTGCAGAATTGGCTTTAAATGTGAGTTATTTTTAGAAATAAATTCTTGCAATAGTTCACGTTTGGACCGCATATAGCTATGAAAAATGATTTAAGTTATATCAGAAATACCGAGGTAAATTTTTCTGACATTTAGCCCTTAGTGTATTACTAATTTTTCGCTTAATTAAATTAATTCCTTTTTTTATTTTCTCAATAATTTTACGGCTTTTCAAGTGATTGATATTCATAAAGTAAAAATTTAATATTCGCTAATTCTCTAGATTATTTTTTGTTGTTGTGTTAAATAAATTCTCTTTTTATCTCTGTCTGTTCAATTATGCTTTAAAAACATTTTATTTGATTTATTTGCATTTAAAATTTTTATTTTACCAGCTCCTTGCTGCTGCTTGTTAAAATTTATGCATATAAACTTTGCTTCAATGCATTTTTGCTTTCAGTGAATATTTAAGCCGTTGAGGCATAGAGTGGTCTAAGTGTATTTATGAAAAGAAAATATTAAAAAAAAAAATAGATATGTATATTATTTTAACAAAATTTAAAATTGATTTAATATAACAGATATAAAAGTGTGCTACTGGGGATAAAAATGGACTTAGGCCACTTTAAAAAAAATGGCAATTTCTGAACTTTATATTTCTTTTGATAAATAATTTCTCACAATACAAGACAAGATTCGATATTACAAATAATATGAAGCAACAAATTGGCAGTAAAATAACTTAATAAAGTTTAGATTTTAAGTGCGTGTAATTTTATGTAAAAGTCTGATAAAATTGAAGGCTTTGCTTTTTATTATCAATTGTATGTGTACAAACTGAAAATGAGCAGGGTGACAAATATAATGAGCCTTCCAACAAGTAATACTCATTGTAGTGCTTCGGTAATATTGTGTCTTAGGCCCAATAATTGACTTTGCAATTAAATGTCATTTACCTAATTGCTACTTAAACTTAAGTTAAACTTAGATGCTGTTTAATTTTTTCAATGGTTAATTAAAGTTCTTATTAAATTAGGTTAAAAGTACGGCAGCACTAAAAAAAATTTCCAAATAGTATGGAAATCTTTCCAAACAACAGCTGTTTAACATAAATCAGAAAGTTGGGTTAACAAAATGCAGAAAATTAAAATTTCTTAAAAGCATATTTTTTTAAAACTAAACGAGTATCAGCATGCATTTTTCTATTTATTTATTCCATGAAATGAAACTCTGCATTGTATATGTTAAATATTTATGAAAATTAAACAATATTTTTTTAAATACAAGCACATGATGTTCATGTACATGTTGTCAATAAACACAAACAAGCGCAAAACTTATGGCATGAACTAAATAGACAAGGTTGGGCATTTAAGTTGAATTTAAATGTCTCTCAACTTTATATTGAAAAAATGGACTTGGTACTTAAATGACATTTAAATATAAATGCCACTTAACTGAGAAGTCAATTATTGGGCCTTAACAGTGTTTGTTTGGAAAACTGGATCTTGATAACAAGTTTGAATCCCAATTGAGGATAATAGTTATTCAAGCCAAAAAATGTGTCTTTAAACATTTCTTAAACTGTATTTAAATATCTTTTGCATACCCAAGGGGTTACTTTGACAAAGTTTTTGTTTTCTCAGCAGGCTGTCAAACCTTAAATAATCTAACCTAATGCAGAGTACACAACAGGGGCATTTCTTGTGTTGTCATTTTGTGGTGTTATTTTCAAAATGTGTGCAACACCGTTCCCATTATGTTTTTTGTATATGAAAAGTAATGCCACACAACGAAAAATATCGGAAATGATAAACATTAGCACCAGTATAATTTGGTGTTATCTTATTGGCTGAAGTATATGGCAATAAACCGACTTCCTTGCCGCTCTTAGAAAGGAATATCCATCATGAAATGTCAGTCTACCTGCAGAGTCACCATGAAATTTTTACAACTAGACTAAATGAGTGCCGCCAATGCGAGGGCTCTTATTTGCATGATATTAAATATAAATTTCGTAAAGTGTGACTTTGACTCGCATAAGAAGGGCCCCGTACGAACCCTACATATCGTCGGCTTAGAGTGTAAACTTGCTAAATCTACTTTTTATAACATAGAACATTTTAATGCCATTCGAAAGAGAAAGAGACGGCACATCGACTGACTGCAAATTTGAGTTCTAGCAAAGAGAATCTCGAAGTGCATCAATTTCGAATGCAGTCAAAGAGGTTTTGTGCCAACGGATGGGTGTGCTGATAATACGACTTTGATTGGCCTACTTCTCAGAGATCAGCATCAAAAATATGGTTCCTGCTATATAGCGGTCCTTGATGTTAGCAAAGCATTTGATTCTGTATCACATAACACCATCTTGGATAGATTAAAATCATACGGCCTTCCTCAACGGTTGTGTCATGTGTATTCCACTTCAACAACTAAGTTTTTAGGAAATTCATGGGAATCTGACGAAGAAGTTTTCTGTGCAAGAGGAGTTAAAAAAGGGGACCCCTTATCCCCTGTGTTATTTAATCTTGTAATGAATAGCCTAATTCGTTGACTCCGTACTGAACTTGGTTGTAGAATTGGTAATCACATGACAAACATTGCTGCTTTTGCTGACAACTTGGTCATCTGGTCTTCTACTCCAGTAGGTCTTCAAAAGGACAAACTAAACAGACGAGAAAGTCTATCGTTGTTTCGAAGGAATTCTTTGTCGATAGACAGGCTATTATAATGTTGAAGAGGACTGAAGAATGGAAGTATCTGGGTGTAACATTCACCGCTGAAGGTAGGACTACGGTAGAACTGTTAGATGGTCTCATTGGGCCACAACAACGGTTATTTGCACTACGGACTATTTTCGTCCCGCAACTATATCATGTACTGACCCTAGGAAATGTTATGATTGGTTGCTTATGAGTGGCTTTTAAGGGGCAAAAGATCTACGTGCTAGATGCACAGGTTATAACAGATGCTCGTAGTATGTCTGAGCTGCATAGGAACAAAACGGACAAATACAATTGCCAGGGCGTGATTTTAGGTCTTTAACTGAAAGATACGGACGTGACCAGGTGCACTTTGGTGCAATAACCTTAAACTGGAGAGGTTCTTAGAGTAGGAATTCAGTGTTAGATTTATTTAGATGGGGGATGATAGATAATACAGACACCGCCTTAATTAGTACTCGCGTAATGATAGGAGGTATAATTGCTCATCGTAGGTTCTGTGGCTTCATCGATCAGGTATAGGAAAGCCGGTTTTTATTGTCGAACCAGACAGGTATCTCTTCTGAGGTACTTGTGAGGGGACTTTTAATTTTTACGTACGTGCAGCCTGCGGATATCAGGCTTAAAAACTCTACATGTCGAAAAAACTTTATGTATTAGGCTAATTTCTTAAGGTATGTATATAAAAATATTAACAGTGTTTACCTCTTCTGCAAAATTTGCTTGACGTGAGTTAGCAGGTTTACACCCTAAGCTATATATATGTAATACTATACGGACTTTAGCCTATATAATCGAATATCTTATCTGATGTAGACATATTTAAAAAAATTTTAAGTACAAAGTTAATTTTTTTGGGGATTTGAAGATTCATATTATTTTTGGCGTTTTTTTGTTATAGCGATTTTTTTTAGTTTCTGGCGATTTTTTCGATTTGATTGATTTTGTCATTTTGGGATTTTTTAGTTTTAGCACTTTAAAAAAAATTTCAAGATTTTGCCTCTTGCGATTTCCAAGATACAAAAATTTTCAAAATTACATTAACTGATTGAATACCCTTTAATCTGGATTTTTTAAATTTCAATGTTAAATGGTGTAGTCTGCATAAAAATACTTTGAACATTTTAAATGTGTATATACAATTACCTGTGTTACATTAGGATTTCAACCTGCTTCGATGCTCGTTTTAGAATAACCTTTGATTTTTAACTGTCATACATGTTGTGTGTACATGTTGTAGCGGCCAAAGTTTTATATATTCTGTGAAAATTTGAAGTCCGTGGCTTTTACGGTTCTAGAGGAAACAGCCTGTGACCGACAGATGGACATCATAGCGAAAACACTAGGTTTCCTTTTCACCTCTGGTGTACCCAACCCAAAAAATTTTACAGAAAAAAGTTTTCAATTTGAGTTTAAGAACTTAATTAATATTATCAAATTGTTTATGGGTGAAAATTTAATTAATTCTTTATTTGATATTACAAATATTTTAATTGATACTACAAAATTATTCATATTACTTTTTTGTGTGTAATCAACATTGTTTTGATAAAGTCCTTTGATATTTTTTCAACAAACGTTGCAGTGAGCAAATGGTGTAAACTGTTATCGCAGCTATTAATCTCATTGTCTCACGCAAGGCGAATTCAATATCAGGTGACCTTATCCGCCCGGCTGATTGTCAGCTGTTGATGCTAAATTGCGAAATATGAATCAAAATGTCAAAATTTCCTTAGAAATCTTCTGAAAGATTGGTTTTGTGACACAACAAACTTTATGTTGTTTTAGGGAAGAGTTCACCAGATACTGAATCCGCCTTGGTCTTACTTATACCTATTTTGCATAACCTCTAAACGTTTCTAAGATTTTCGATTGTAAAAGTTTTCCTTATAAATAAAAGTTCTATTGACTGTACTGAAATAAAATATATTAAGACATTTTCAATAGTTTATGAAAATCAGAAATTTATTCATGACTTAAAATCTCTTTTATGCTTTCATTGCATTTAACTATTTTGCTACGTTTTCGTTTAACTATTTATCTACTTAGTTTGGGTTGCTGTGGTTTCATTCGTCTTTTATGTCTCCACTCATAAATATTTCAATTGATTGAACCACTTTCAATTTATTACGGATAAAAACCGCACACACCATTTTATTGATTTTCTCTTTAATTTATGTTTGTTTTAAATGAAATGAAACGAAATTGAGGAAAAATAAATAAAATGAATATAAACCAGAAAAGAGTGTTATAACTATTCGGCTGTGCCGCAGTTTATATTCACCTTCACCGACTTACATACACACTGTTGTAACTTGAACAATTCCAATTAATTAATTAATTTTATTATTTTTTCGGTGAACAATTTGGCATTAAAAGAAGGTATAAATATTTTACAAGAGATCATATGGATGTGTCAGCAGCTAAAAGGCCTAACGCCGCAAAATAAAAATTAGAGTAATAAAAACTTAAAATTAAATTAAAATTAAAATTAAATCAAATTAAAAATAAAAAAAGTTTTATGTGCGTTAACTACTTGACTATTTGTAGTTAGTGCCACGGAGGCAGAATCTATCTTATTAGTCGACAACCTCCTTGACACCGACGCAGGGAGTAGAGACTCCCGCGAATCAGGTGTGTTGGTTAATTTTAGAAAACATGTTCGTGTGTACGACGATTTTAAATTGATTCGACCTCAGGAATTGTTCAGACGTTGATCGTTCTTCAAACTTGGAATGTTATTTGAAGCTACGTTGTGCTTCTGGGCAAGTCTAATGCTCTAAGTTCAGACACAGAAAAAAGTTTAATTGCAATAAACACGTTTAAATGACAAAGAAAATAAAAACCAATTAAAAATTTCATTGATTCAGTGAAACTTTTAATTGAATTAAATTTTTAAACAAAATTTTTATTGAATCAATTACGTTTTTAATTGATTTTTGTATTTTGTTAAGTAAATTTTGTTTATCACAAGCATTTTGTTTTCTGTGTACGGAAGAAGATTTTGGCCACTTTGTGGCATTTATTTGTTAAACTCGTATCACGCACCTGATTTATTAGTATGTTTAAGGATAAATCGACTGTATAAATTCACCATATAGAGAAGGCATCTCAACTTTTGCCAGATCGTATCAAATTTCCATGTCGGCTTATTTGAATGATAGCTTTTGACTTGAACTCGGTCACCTTCACTAAATTGCCTTGCAAAAAGTTTATTCAATATTTCAAGTGTTAAAGCTGACATTGATGCAGAGGGACATACCGCTACTTCTACTCACTTTTATTATTAATCGATTACTAATAGGAATTGATAGCGTTGGTAGGGTCTAGAGCAGAATAAATATGCAAATGCGGCCAATTACCTTCTGGTTCCTGCCACAGACAGAGGATAGCTCTTCGTGAGTTTTCTCTTACTGCAGCATAAGCAGCACAATAGTGTGCAACCCTTTTGAGGTTGCACACTAATCGATTGAAGTCCAGCAGACCTAACGTTGCTCTTCTAAAACTAAATGTTCTGTAGCGGTCAAATATATCCTGAAATAAAAAATATTCTAAGGTATAGAAAAAAGTTCGAAACTTTATAAACATATTTATTGAATTTCATACACTTAAAGGCTTGGCCAAATTTTAATTAAAACCAAAAGATGGCCTTATTAAAAATTTTGAAAAAAGTGTGTAGTAAATTTATTATTTAATCAATAAAACGACACAATAAAATTTTCCTTTTTTTCTTATTTATTCGATCTTGACTAAATTTATTTCTATTATACTTTTTCAACTGCACCTTCAAATTACATTCCTCCTTTTTTGTTCTTTTCATATTGTCCTCCATACAGAGTTGCCACAGTTCGGTCCTCCTGTCTTGAAATCGCCCCGATTTCATGAGTTGAACCGTTCAGCCATGGCTTAATATTAGCCGCCTCCCAGATTCTTTCATGTAGAATCTGGCTAACGTGGAAACCACAAAATCGCTCAATACATACCTAACATTAGAAAGAACCTTCACGATCCTGTGTGGACCTTTAAACCTAGGCAGGACTTTTCTGCCAATCCCACAGTCACTAACAAAATTTTTCACAACCACATCGTATCTTTCACTGTAAATCCTATTAACACATCCACAATCCTTTAACGTTTTATTATATTCCTGACATTCCTCCATCCTCGTGGAGGCACACTCACGAATGGATTGTAAGTCACTTCGTGTCTCCAGTTCGCCCACCTCTTTAAACGTCTCCCTCAAAAAATCAAGCTCTCTACCCTTACCTAGGAGCTGTGCTAATGCTCCTATGAATCGTATTACTTGCAGTAAACTATATCAAGCTAAATTCTGTCCCAACTTTACTCCGTTCCCGCACTAGTCAAGCACGATATCATCGGGGCCAGAGTACGATTGACCCTGTTCAACTGACAGTTGGCCTAAAGTGAGGCGGTGGCAATCTTAACATGCTTTATATTATTCCCTTCAATGAAACCCTGAAAGTTCCTCGAGGTAAAAGCGCTGCCCCTATAAGCGTTAAAATATGATGTCAAACATCTACAGACTTCACTCGTACCAGGGGATCTACTCTGTAATTCGAAAGGAAAGTAAATACTGTCGAATTCTAATGTTAATAGCCTACAAATTCGAAAGCATTTCTTTTCGTATCGAAATACAAAGTAGACGACCCTAAGTAGTGCGAACGGCATAAATTCGCAAAAGCTTTGGAAATGCATCTATCACAAAAAATACGTACCTCTTCCTAGATTTCCTCCTGTTCACTGGGCCAAAGTGATCTATATAGATCGTCTCAAACGGGACACTTCCCTTTGGAATGTTATATAATAAATCCTTACGCTTACCACTCTTCGGGGGGAAAACAATATACTTTAGGCAATTGCCAATATAGTTCTTAATCTTTTCCCTCAGGCTCGAGAACCGTTATGATCCTAATATTATACATGCTACCTTAACGCATCCCAAATGTCCCATATTGTCGTGGTACATCCGCAAAATATTACCTTGCATATCCTACGGCACATAAAATAATATCTTACCATCTAACTTGCTATAAACAAGGTCATTCCTCATTTCATAAAAGCCGTTCTCGTACCTCTCCAATAATGACCTTATACCATTAATCTTCTCATCCCTACATATACTGGAATATTGACAAATTCTATCCTAACGTTTTCTCCTCCAATACCAAAACACAAGTATTCCTATTAAATGCATCTACGTGTTAAATTCTCTCACCCTTCCGGTGCTCCAATGTGTAATGAAAATTCTCCATTTCCAAAGCCCATATAGTTACTCGCGGATTTATTTCCTACCTATTCAATGTCAGCGCCAAAGAATTACAATCCATTATAATCTTGAAAGTAATTCCCTGTAGATACATATATGCTAAATCTACGCAACGTGTAAATGATAGCTATGCTCTCCAGCTCATAGCTATGGCATTTAGAAACGCAATCAATTATTCTCTTCGAAAAGTTAAATATAGGATGGAGTTTTCCATCATCTTTTCTCTGTAATAATACTGCACCATAACCGTGACTGCTAGAGCCACAATGCAGTTCAGTATTGTGACCCGGATCCTAAATGGATAAAATAGATCATTCCATCAATTTTCCTTTTCAGCTTTTGTTTCACTCACTTCAAAGAAGGAAACAAAACAAAATCAAATAATTTGTTTTTTTTTATTTTCGTACTCTGCTTTTAAGTACAAAGAAATCAAAACAAAAATAAATTTATAACTGCAATAGTGTCGATTATTTTTGTTACCCAAATCACGTCCTAACTCCTGTATCGAGCAATAAATAGCATAGCTATAAAAAGTTTATATTTTCCATACCTGGAAACGTCTTATTCATTTTGCTGGTTTTCAATATCAATCCATTTAAATTCTGACACATCAACCCAACACCAAAGTCTCTACATTTTTTGGGGCTTCCGAAATCCAATTTCAGACAGACAGACGGATATGTATGTATGTATGTATACAAATATAGCTTATGGTGTCGCATATGAATATTGCGGAAATTACACACGGAATGACAAACCTATATACCATTTTTGGGTGAAGGGTATTTAAATGACTAGAACATGGCTGGTCTTTATAGCGAATGTCAGCAACAGCTTCTTTATTACATTTCTTTCAACTCGATTTATATTTTCTATCAAATTTTATAGTTGTTGCTATTGTCGTTGTCATATAAAAATAAATTGTTTGAAATAAAAAAGGAAACCAAAATGAATTTGTCATCTCGAAAGTGATAATGACAAAAAAAAAAGGTTAAATGCTCGAAAGAAACAAACCGAAATACGTAAGTATATACGTTTATATGTATATGTATATATCGTTCCCTCAATAAATAAAGGCCCTAACTGATTAATCGTGTCTTTTTGTTGATTTCGAAAGAAGAATATATAATGTATCGAAAAGTGAAAAACTTCCGCTTTTGAAAAAATAATGAGTTAGGGCCTATATTCTATATTAAAGTAACGATATACACATTCCGCAAAAAAATCTTTTTAAAATGTTAATCAATTTGTTTTTTTATAAAAGAAAATAGAGAGTTCTGCTAAAGTAAAATTATCGACAAAATAAGACGAAGAGCCCTGTCTGGGCTTTTGTGCAAAACTGGCAAAACTTAGATATTCCATTTCATGACCATTTGTTTTTGCCTATTCAGCTTCAAATCGATTAACTCCATAAAAATAAATTGAAAATTGAAGCAAAAATAAATGAAAAGGATTTAACAAAGGGTGTTTTTAGAAAATCTACTTAAATGTTATTTCAGAAGAACAATGTTGTTCTTGATTTGAAAGACAACAATGACACAATGTCAATGTGAACATTGAAGTTAATTCTTATAATTTTGTTATTCAAAACTTTGTCTAAGGCTTAAGCCCCCACCAATAATTTTTAATACCCAAAATTAAAGCAGCAAGTGGGCATTTGTTGCTTCTAAATTTATAGGTTGGGTAAACAGTTTTCCGAAGAATTAATTGCTTTTTTTGGTTCTCTTGGGTCCAGTTAATTAGGTCTCTTTGTGTTAACTATAAGAAAAAATTCAGTAAAGTGCGACTTAGACTCGCGCACGAAAGTTTCCGTACGTTGGGCCTTGAGCATTTTTTTAATAGTGTTTTTTAAGTTTTTTCAGCTGAAATAATTTTTTTTTGATTATTTTTCGCTTTTTTCTCGTTTTAGCGATTTTTTTTTAATTTTTGCGATTTCTTTCATTTTGGCGATTTTTTTCATTTTGGCGATTTTTTTTTAATTTTGGCGATTTTTTTCATTTTGGCGATTTTTCCATTTTGGCGATTTTTTTCATTTTGGCGATTTTTTTTTCATTTTTCGATTTTTTTCATTTTGGCGATTTTTTTCATTTTGGCGATTTTTTCATTTTGGCGATTTTTTTCCATTTTGGCGATTTTTTCATTTTGGCGATTTTTTCGGATTTTCGCGATTTATTTTCGATTTAGAATTTTTTTTTAATATGGTGCTTTTTTTGTTTTGGCGATTTTTTTTGATTTTGGCGTTTTGTTTCGGTTTGGCGATTTTATAATTTTGAGATTTTTATGTTTTACCGTTTTTGAAAATTTCAAGAAGTTTACTCTACGGTTTCCAAGATACAGCAAGTTGTCAAAATTACATAGTCAAAATTACATTAACTGATGGTATACCCTTTAATTAAAATTTTTTTAATTTTAGTGTTAATTATTGTAGTCTGTATAAAATACACTAACCTTACAAAATTGAAGTGTATATACATACAATTGTGTATATATTACATGGGATTTTAACATTTTTCGTTGCTCGTTTTGGAACACCCCTTAATTTCCAACTCTCATGTATTTGTTGTTGTAGCGGCCAAGGGTCTACACACTCTGTCCAAATTTCAGGTCCGTAGCTCTTACGGTTCTCGAGAAAATACCCTGTGATGGACAGACAGACAGATGGACAGACGGACAGCGTAGCGAAAACAATAGGGTTTCTTTTCACCTTTGGTGTACGAAACCCTAAAAACGCCATACGCTGCTTCTAATAAAGCATTGCAGATCCTTAAGATAACAGTAAAAAATACACTAAAAAAAATACAGTAAAAAAATACACTGAAAATGCAGAAGTTCTTTTTTTCGATGCCTAGTCACCGAATTGGAAGCGATGTTAAGAAAAATTTCCTTTTTGAGTTCTATTATAGTAATATTTTCATCTAGGAAAATTGTTAAAAAGTTACTTATTTTTACAATTTGTTACTTTTTATACGAATTTAAAATTTAATTTAAGTAAATTTTTAGAAAAAAATTAGTTCATAAGTTTCTTGGAGGCATTACAAGATTTTGTATGACTAAAATAAACTTGTACTTACTTTTTTTACTAATTATCGGCAAATTAAAAATTTCGTTTTTTTTGCAAGCAATGAAAATGTAGTTCCTGATAGTTTCGAAAGCCCTTTATAAAATTCCCTTAGTAAAGCACGAAGGCATTAGTTTTCAAGTTTTCCCTCATCTAGACAGCCCGAACAGTGGTCGTTACATGGTAGTCCCATTTTTTTTAACATGGCTATCAAAAGTGAAGTTTCTCGTGATCTCTGCTACTATATTCCGTATCTGTATTTACTGGAAACTAAGTACCAATTACAAAATTATACACAGCAACATTATGGAAACATATTATGTATGTGTGTGTGTGTGTGAACAAGTAAAAAGAAACCAAAAAAATATAGATGTATAGTTAATAAAAAATATTTATTATATTATTATACATATATTTAATAAAAACTAATATTATATTTAATAAAAATATTTAATTAAGTTATGAATAGTATATAATAAATAAACTTAGTAAACTGCGACTTTGACTAGTACACGAAGAGCTCCGTACGGACACTAGCGTGCGACACCTAGCAAATATGTTTGTTTTTTCAAAGAAAACGAAACTTTTTTTTACTTCTTTATACATATATTTGTGTAGGGCGTCAGCAGCTCTACGTTAAGTAAAATTTTAAGAAAATTCGAGTCACGTTGTTTAGAAATACAAGGTTAATTGCTTGCTGTCGCACGCGACATAAAAGTGGAATTTCTCGGAGAAATGCCCATATGTAATACTATACGAACTTTGGCATATTTTTTCAGTTTTTTTGCGTTTTTTTAGTTTTGGTGTTTTTTTTGGCATTTTTTGGCGATTTATTTTGGTTTTGGGGCTTGTTATTCGTTTTGTTGGTTTTTTTTATCATTTTGTTGATTTTATTTTCATTTTGGCGATTTTCTTCATTTTGGCGATTTTTTTGGTTTTCGGCGAACTATTTTAGTTTTATAGATTTTTTGTATTTTGGCGCTTTTTTTCGTTTTTGGCGTTTTTTTTAATTTTTGGCGATATTTTTTTTGCTTGGCGATTTTATAATTTTGGGATTTTTTCGTTTTACCGTTTTTGAAAATTTCAAGAGTTTGCCTCTTACGGTTTCCAAGATACATTAAGTTGTCAAAATTATATAATCAAAATTACATTAACTGATAGAAGATCCTTTAATTTAGATTTTTTTTAAATTTTAGTGTTAATTGTTGTAGTCTGTATAAAAATATACGAACTTTAAAAATTTCAAGTGTCTATATACACATAGTTGTATGTATATTAAGTGGTATTTTAAAATTTTTCCTTGCTCGGTTTGGAACACCCTTTAATTTTAACTCTGATGTATTAGCGGCCAAACTTTGACATGCTCTGTCCAAATTTCAGGTCCGTAGCTTTTTCGGATCTCGAGAAAGTAGCCTTTGACAGGCAGACAGACAGACGGTCAGCGCAGCGAAAACTATGGTGTTCCTTTTCACGTAACCCTAAAAATGCCAAAACGAAGCACGAATGCGCAGTGTAAACGGCATGATTCATAAACATGTTTGAGTCTCAACTCGTAGTGGAAATAAAGCATAGCCTATAAAAATTTACCTTGGGCCAATCCTACGATGTCGACAACGTTCGACATGTCGCACACTTACATTCAAAACAAAAACAAATTTTACGGCCTGTCCCACGATGTCACCAGAATTCGTTCGATCGAATACTTATAATGAAAATCACAACAATTTTGTCGATCGAACGAATTCTAATGACATCGTGGGACAGGCCGTTAATATTTTGTTGTTGTTTCAAATGTAAGTGCAAGACAAGTAGAACGTTGTCGACATCGTAGGACAGGGCCTTTATTTTTCATTTTCCATTGAAAAAAAGTTGTTGCATACTCTTAGGTCAGGTATTTATTGAAAAGTGTATGTAAAAATTTCAAAACTTCTGCTTGGATAGGAAAATATTTATGCGAAAAAATCGATATAAGTAGCATTGGCGGTGGGTGGCGGGCGTGGCAGATTTTGATGATATTCTTTTTTTTTATATTAAAGTCAATATAATGCTAGGTGTCAACTTTCTACGATCTAGGACCCTACTTTAATTTTTGCCCTAAAATGTAATCAACCATCCCACTGTGCATCATGAATGGCAATTACATGCTCGCTTGCTTTAAGTCATATTATAATAAATGTTTGTATACATACATACAATGTTCATATTTTGTTATATTTGTATATAGTTAGCAAGAGGAAATAGAAATTTATTACTACTTTGGGAACAATATGAATCCTAGTATGGTCTAGATTTTATAATAACTAAATATATTTATACATACGAGTACATATATACAGCCCGAAGCAGCTGCATATGTATTTCCATCTTATTTTTGCCAAGTATACAAAATTCTTTAAATTAATATATTTAAGCATATCAAAATATCACCCACCATAGAACTTCTATTTAAACTTCAATTTAACTTTATTTGATTTGTGTGTTTTCTCTGGTGTCAAGTTTTTGTCAACACTTTTATAACTCCATTGATAGACTTCATCAGTCTCTGTGCCATTATTAACTATTTATTTGGTTGAAGACAATTTTCACTATTGCCATCATTGATGTTTCAAATACGAGTACGTTTTTGGTGTGTAATAAAATAAAATTTCTTATTCGCTGCGGGCTTAAGGGATGCGACTGATGCCAAACATTTCAGTTTATGTGATATTTTATTTTATTTGTTCCAAAACAAATATTGTTTTGTAAGAAAAAATAAACATGAGTGTAAATGTCATTGTGGTTTTTATTTGATGACAAGGAAGTGTCAGAATGTGGAGTGAATATATTATAATCATCTCATGTCGATTACAGAGAAAATTTTCTTTTGCTGCATTCTTTCATTTTTTAAAAGGAATTTTTTTTAATGAACATTTTTTTCTATTAACACTGTTAAATGGAAAAACACAAATAATACATTTAAAATTTAATTGTGTCAACTAAACCTTTTCATTAATGCAATTTTTCAATAAAACTTTTAACCGCTCAATAAGATTTTTAATTAAACTTTTAATCAATTAAATTTTTAGATAAAAGTTTCATTGACTGAATTAAATTTTTAATTGATTATACAGTTGTATTTTTGTTCAATTGAAGGCTTTAATAAAAGAAATTTCTGAATTAACCCATATAATCCCAAGACATTAAAATAACGATATTTTGTTATTTTTTTTAGCAAGTTATAAAAGAGTCACATCAAAATAGGAGAAAATGTAAAAAAAATTATTTTTTTATACCTAGGTGTTTTTTGGAAGCGCACCCTAAATGGGGCAGTGGGATAATATGCCCACGGTTTTTGCACAAAAGAAACTAAACAAAATTTGAGTTATTTTTAACTTTGTTTATTAAAAAATTAATTCATTTCTTTCGGTATACATATTAAAAAAACGTAATGTTATTTTAAAAAAATTTCAAATTATTTTGATGTATGAAAAACTTGGGAACAATGTTGGTGCAAGCCTATTCCACACTTGGTGCACTTGAACTTTGTATTTTTATGGCAATGGCGGCATCTTATTTGTGTTTCATTTCTAATAATATAATGTCCCTTTCCATCTAATCTTACCGAATCAGGAAGTTTTTTCTTCGTCGCAATTGATAATTTACTTTCACTTAGTTTATTTGTAGAAGAAGTTGGTTTGTTCTGCATAAGATAAGACTGAACTATGTATCTTGTAAAAGAAAGAAAATCGTGAGCATTTTTAGCTTGTCCAGCTGGAGATAGACGATACAACTGAAAAGCATTATTTACACATGCATTTATTGGAAACATCATCATTTGCCAATACCATCTTTTAAGTCTTATTGCAATCCTATATTTACCAACATTTTGATCTAGCCTGTCTACACCACCCATGTATTTATTATATAGTTGGTAACAATGAGGTTGATCAACATCGACCCGTTTATTATTGCACCATCTCTTAACTTTGCCAAGGGGATTAACGCCACTTTCTGTTGAAGCAATAGTTACAATGCTGTTATCATTATAACGGACTAGAGTAATATTTGACTCAACATCAGTAATTTGATGAAAGTAACCTCTTGAAGTTTTTTTCATATCCTTTATGTCTTTCAGAGAAGCTCCTTCAGTTCTGTTTGCTCGTAAGGTTCCCGTTATATCATGCCCTAATTGCTTAACCTCATCAAGTAATCGTAAAGATGTGAAAAAGTTATCCACGAAAAAGCTATAATGTTCTCCGTCCGGAAGTTTAGAAATCAGATTTGTCACAACCGAACCTCCGACACCTAAAGCTGGGTTTGTGTTTCCTGTTTTAGCCCCTTGATATGGCTCGCCATATATTAGATAACCCAAGCGTGTACATAGTGACCATATTTTATATCCAAAGCGAATTGGTTTTCCGTGAATGTGTTGCTTAGCTCCGTGCTTTCCAAAATAAGGCACCATTGACTCATCTATGGATAGATATTTTTCACCGGGAAAATACTTAAGCCATCGTTCATTCATTTTGTCCCAGAGCGGTCTTACTTTTGCAAACTTGTCATTAGTAGGGAGGTTGCTATTATCACAAGCATGAAAATAGCGAAGAAGTTCTTCAAATCGGTTACGACTCATACATGATGCTACTCCAAAGTGATGTGTATCAACACTTTGATCCCAATACAATCTAAAACGCGATGCACTATAGTAGCCAGACAAGAGTAAAATACCTACAAAGCTTTTTATTTCTTCAGTGCTAACACGAAAGTTTATTTGGCCTTTTGCAATGACATTATTTTCTGTACTTGAACGCAGTAATTCAAAAACATCGCCATCAAAAAACATTTCGAAGAATTCCAATGGATTATCTTTATCCAAAACAAACTCCGGCGTACTCCACTCTTTCTCAGTTTTAGACGCAATATCTTTCTGTTTCCACTGTCTTTTTATGGAAGTCTTCGGGTTTTTTCTAAGTGGTTCACCAGAAACAGTTTCTGGGTTATTCACTTCTTCATTAGAAATAAACGGAATGCCTTTTAACGTTTCTAAAACTCCTTCATTTGAAGGTACTTGACATCGCACTTCAGCTTCCGCCAATAATTGTCTTCGAGCAAGATTTCCAATTTCACCACTATCCTCATCTCCGCTATCTTCATCACTGACGTCTGCATTATCAGGAGGTGTGATAAATATATCAGCTGATATAATGGGGCTATCATCCTCTAAAGCTGAAATGATTTCATGGACGCTCAAGCTGAAGAAAAAAACAAAAACAATCGATAAAATTTATTTCTAAACGTATATAAAATAACGACCCCTTGAAAAATCTTCATGGCGTCTCATATTCCTAATGCACCTTATATGGGGCGTAATATTAAAACATGTTTTTATCGCTTTAGAAAATAAAATGATTTTATTTTCAAAGCAAATAATAAAATATACAGATTTTTATAAAAGAAACTAACATCAGTTTCATCGTAAGTAAAAGTTGACATTTATAATGACTTACCCTTTTCTAGAACACATTTTAACTAATACTGAATTCTCTGCTCACTATGCTATGATCAAACTAAGATGCAAAATGTACAAATTCAACGTGTTTGCAATAAAAAATAACTTAATTTTAACAAGTAAACAATTTTATAACTGTTTTTACAAGAAGAGTAGCTAATTGGAGAGCAAACAGTAGCGCACCTTAAATGGGGCGATAGGATAATATGGGTTAAAATTGATGCTTTCTGAATTAAAATTTATAAATCAAAATTACAATTAACGCTTTCTGAATTATAATTAAAGCTTTCTGAATTGCAACTGGAAAAGGTAGAGTAGGTTCGAGGCTGGAAAATACATGACATGACAATTGAACAGAGGGGTCTAAGTGAATCGGGAAGTCTGGCTACCACCCTTACCTTACCTAAGCCATGTATGTATACCATATATTGGTTAGGAAGTTTGGTGCCAAAAATCCACCTCCACTCGGAGACCCAATTGGTTCCATTGTGACATACCATATATAAGTTTTATTGATTTTTTATTTCCATATGCAAGATGTCTTAAAATCAAATCCATTGTCTTAAAAATTTACCTCGTATTTTTGAAACACAAAAAACTCAATTTTTATGAATATGCTGCCCTGGTCCCACTTGTAAAAAACCATTTTTTGGAATAAGAAATATTTGGTATGGGGTAAAAATTAAAAAAAAATCCTAAATGAAACTTAGAATAAGCAAAGTTTCCTTATATATTTCTCAATCAAATACATACATATATATGTACATAATTGGATATGTACGAGGGTGGGTCATAAACTCAATGACTTTTGAAGAACAGGTTTTTATATGAAAATATATTTGATTTTTCAACATAGTCTCCATGGAGTTCTGTACACTTAGTCCAACATTTCTCCAATTTTTTATCCCTCCCGAAAAATATAATTTGTCGAGGCCATCAAAATAGGCATTTGTGTGATAAGTTGTCGTTAGAGAAAAATCTCTTTTCGTTTAAGAACGAGCAATAGTCACTGGGAGTTAAATGTAGTGAATAAGGCGGATGAGGGAGGAAATCGTAAAACTGCGCATGCTTTTGTAGTCGATTGTGGGTAAACGCGGCTTCCACGTTGCGGAAACGTTTCTCATACCCAAGTGAGCATTCAAAATTTAAACCAATGAGCCATGTAATATGCCTATAGCATCCGCAATCTCTCCTACTTTCAATCTTCGATCGCTTAAGCCACATCGTGAATATTTTCAATTGTTTCGCATGTAGAGACCTCAAGTGGGCGTACAGGACTCTTGTACTTGTACGGCCATAATGAAATGCAGTAAACCATCATTTTACCATTGAATTTTGATAGTGAAGAGTCCTCATAATATTAATTGAGTTTAAGTGATAATCACCCTTATCGGGAATAAAATGCGAACATTTTGTTCACGTGAAATATTTCACCAAAATTGGTGAACAAAATTAGAAAATAGTATACTGACACAACAACAACGCAAACATTGGCGTTCACAATTTTAGGGAAAGGGAACACATTTCACGTGAACTTTTATTCCCCATAAAGGTGAATGCTTAATGTTTTCCAGTTTTTTCACTTAACACGCGGTATTCTGCTGCCAAACAAAAACTAAATGACGCAGCTTGTCCAAATTTAGACAACAGTCATCTGACAGTTGCCTGTTGACAGGAGCAGTGTTTTCATTTTAATTAAGAGGCAAGAAACTTAAAGATCCACCCTCGTATATGTGTACGTGTGTGTTCCTGCATGTATGCATTATTAAACTGTTCTATATTAAGGAGTTATTCATTAAAAATTTATTAAGAAATAAAATATCATTGCAAACAGTTCCTCTGCTTGTTCTCCTTCTTAATACATATTTATTTGCTTCATCATTTTCAAAATTACACTGTTTGATATTGACTTTTTAGTTTGTATTTTGGTAGTGAGTTAACAAAATTTAAAAGTTGTAAAATGTCATGTGCTCACGATTTATTAAAATTAATTATATATTTGATAATATTCCTCAATGCCAGGCACTGTTAAGGTCAAAGGAAAAAAACCACAAGAAAATTGTTTATTATGAAATGTGATACCAACACGTCAACTCGGCAAAATACTTGGAATCAATTTAAAAGCAAAAAATTAGCGATATTTTTTTTTTTACAATTTCTCCTGTTCAATTTTAAACTTGCCTGTTCACTTGACACGCGAAGGTCAAGTGTGTATTAATTGGCTTAGGCGCTTTCTAGGGGCATAAGTTTAAGGCAAAAGGACAATTAATTTTATACAGTTTTATTAAATTAAACTTGTTGACATTTTAAATTTTAATATCTTGGTGTAGGACCATAACAAACAACTGGTGTTGACGGATTGATTTGTAGCTGTGGAACAAAAACAATTCGCTAGTTTTGAACATGGTTTGATTGACTATTCCATGATGAGTTTTATCATGCCAGTGTAATGTTGAAAGGAACGTTGGAGTTTATTAATGTTCGTCAATGATAAAAAGCATTTTTATAGTGAGTTTACATTTGAGCAAAATCTAGCATACAAAACAGAATCTACTTTGTCGCTAGATTTTTTCCAAATTTATTTAAAATCCAGCAAAACTTGTTGATGCAGCTGTAGTTTTTTCTTTTTAATTTTAAATGCAAAAAAAAAGAATTGGTGTAAACGATTTGGATTTTCATAAAGATTTTAATTAAAATCTGCTAGATTTTTTGCAATTTTAAATGCCCCTTTAGCTTAATCACTAAACCAACAGTTGCCAAAACAACTGTAAAGGCGGAAAAGCTCATGGCCTTTTTAACTTTTTAGAACAGTTAATATTTCCAGCTGATATACACGTCAACCTGTCTACGATCTTACCAAAAGACATGTTGGTATTTTAACACTTAGAGAACACAATATTCTTTATTAATGAAACTTACTTTTAACTGAAATTAAACTTAAACCTACAAGGCTCTCGGCCTCGCTGGAAGTTTAATATAACTCCGGCGTTTGGTGTTCAGGTGTCACTCGGGTAGGCTGCCACCCGAATTCCTATCGCAAAGCTCCGTTGATGTATAATTGAACCTATGAATATATAAACATCGTATGGTTTAATGAATGAGTGACAAGGTTATTACAAACAATGAATACACGAAGGCTACTGAGGTTCGTACACTCAAAAGCTACGGTTTGGTTATAGAAAGGGTGTTTTTTTTATAGAGTGACACTAGTTTAAAACATAATAAAACAAGGAAATCTATTTCTAATATCAATAAAACTGGCTTTATTGGAAATAACATTTTATGAAATTAATGTTTAAATATGATTTCTGCCATAGTAGCCGCCACGGCTGGCGCGTAGAAGGCGCAATCTGGAACACCAATTTTCAAAAACTTTTCGCAGTATTTGCAGTGGTATTTCTCCGATAACTCTTCGAATGTTGATTTCCAGGTGTGCAATTGTTTGTGGTTTATCGACGTAGGCAGCAAGTGACTTAAATCACACAATCTTGGTAATCAGTTAATTGGGCCATTACGTGAAATTATTTTTTTAACAAAAGTTTCGTTGAGTAAATCAATTGTGGCACCCCCTTTGTGGCATGTGGCTCCGTCCTGTTGAGATTCGAAAAAATTTCGAATCATATTCCTATACCGTTCACCATTGACAGCAACATTCTGCCCATCATCGTTTTTGAAGACATATGGGCCAATGACCCCGCCAGCCCATAAAGTGCACCGTACAGTACTTTTCTGTGAATGTAAAGGTGCTTCGACGAAAGCTTGGGGATTCTCCTCGCTCCAAGTGCGACAATTCTGATTATTTACGTAGCCTTTCAACCAGAAATGGGCTTCATCGGAAAATGGAAGAAGTGCACGATGAGTTTGACGAATAGAACAATTATTTTGATTAAAAATTTCAACAATTTGCACGCGTTGCTCTGGTGCAAGTCGATTCATAATGAAACTTCAAAGTAAACTAAACAAAAAGCAACTATCAGCTGTTAAATGGATGCTCAAATAAAGCAGTGAAGCCAACTAAAAGTTGTGGCACTCTAAAAATAAATTCAGTAGAGTGCGACTTTGACTCGCGCACGAAGGGTTCCGTACGTTCGGCTTTGAGCATTTTTTTAATACAGCGTTTTCTTAAGTTTTTGACGTTTTTTCAGCTGAAATAATTTTTTTAGTTAATTTAATTATTATTTTTCGAACTGTATTTGTTTCTATATTTTTCTGTGTTTTGGTCCACTGTGTGTGGTGTCAGTTGATGTAGATATCTGCCTTATATACGAAACTTTATTGCAAATGGAATATGTGAATTGGTTTGATTCATTGCATTTAAATTTGCTCATGTGTTCTGTAATGTAGGCTCAAAGTTACCATCTTCACAGTGAACCAAAACACAGAAGAACGCTGATGAGGAAAGTTTATTGGCCTTCGAACACGGCTGGCTGTTCCGTTCAACTGTGTGTTGTTGTCAGAATATTTACAACTAACTTTGATGTTATTTGTTCATTAATAATTATCACATGTAATTTGGCTTAAAAAGTGTTACGAACATTACCCTATTCAATTCATAAGAATATAATTTTTTTTTGTTTAATTTTCGCTTTTTTCTCGTTTTGGCGACTTTTTTTCATTTTGGCGAATTTTTTCATTATGGCGATTTTTTTCATTTTGGCGTTTTTTTTCTTTTTGGCGATTTTTTTCATTTTTGAGTTTTTTTTCATTTTGGCGATTTTTTCATTTTGGCGATTTTTAAATTTTGGCGATTTTTCCGGTTTTTCGCGATTTATTTTCGTTTTCGAAATTTTTTTAATTTGGTGCTTTTTTCGTTTTGGCGATTTTTTTGCTTTGGCGATTTTTTTTTCGGTTTGGCGATTTTATAATTTTGGGAATTTTTTGTTTTACCGTTTTTGAAAATTTCAAGAAGTTTGCTCTACGGTTTCCAAGATACAGCAAGTTGTCAAAATTACATAGTCAAAATTACATTAATTAATTAAATTTTTTTTAAATATTAGTGTTAATTGTTGTAGTCTGTATAAAATACACTAACCTTACAATTGTGTATATATTACATGGGATTTTAACAGTTTTCGTTGCTCGTTTTGGAACACCCTTTAATTTCCAACTCTCATGTATTTGTTGTTGTAGCGGCTAAAGATCTACACACTGTGTCCAAATTTCAGGCCCGTAGCTCTTACGGTTCTCGAGAAAAAACCTTTGACAGACGGACGGACAGACGGACAGCGTAGCGAAAACAATAGGGTTTCTTTTCACCTTTGGTGTACGAAACCCTAAAAACACCTTTTATATCACCAAAAATTATGACTACAATGTAGCAAACAAGCTAATCGCTTCGCGGGCTGTGTTGTGTTGTTTAAAATAAAAATAATAAAAAAAATATATCTGAAAATTTAAAAGGAATCACTCACATATTTTTGAATTCACGTTTTTTGAGTTATGACTCTATTGCAGCAAAGGCTCGGTATGTATGTATATAAACCGTACATCGCACAGCCGACTTTTTTTTACTTGTGTAATATCAAGTACTTTTTCCATTAATATTAAAAAAATTAAATATTTAAGCACTTCAGCCTGCCATTAAAATAAAGAATTTCAAGTATTCGCTTGACTTGCATACATGGATCAGGGAAGGAAAATAACTTCTTGGATTTTGTACCAACTGTGAAAACAAAATGTACTTTTTTGACCATTGCGGTACTATTTTTTTAAATATTTGTTAATAAGAACGGAAACGTAAAAATGTGTAAAAATTCAGAACTAAATAATAAAAAGCAGACACTTAACAAAAATGTGTATAAAAATTCAGAATAAAAAATAACATACAAAAATATTAAATATTGCATTCATAAGGGTATATTCGTAGATAAGACTTGTTAGAGATCGGTTATTTTACAAATTTCGCTTATTAACAGGCCTGTTATTTTCATGCACTATAAAATCTAAGTTATGCACCGTATAAAATAAAACACACAAACAAATTAAAGACAACATAGGCAAAATTAATGTTGCCATATAGTGAAATATTGGCATTTTTAAATTGTACCAAGTAACCCCCGGTAGTACCACGGTACCAACGAGGTCAAAAATATACCATAAAAAGTACAATTGTACCATGATTTCCATCCGTGACATGGATTAATACTTCCTACTACTTCCTTGTTTACAACATTTTCAAAATATCTCTATAAAAGATGTTGACATTGTAAATATTGGTTCAATAACCCACACACTCACACAAATACCCACACACACAAACAAGCACAAAGAGATATTAAAAGTTAAACCAATACTTATGTAAACACAATCGACGCCTCATTCCGTTCCATTCCACTTCGACTCTGGCTCCTTTACGCCTTTGAAAAGCTTTTCATGGCTTTTTATTTTACAAAACAATTCAACCCCCTGAATGTGCAAATGTGTATTAACTTTGTAATATCTTTTTGATTTATTTTAATTCATATTTTTTACTTTTGCAAAGGGAAAGATAGAAAGAAACAGTTTTTATTTACTTTTGCATTCTTTCTTTCCCGTCTTTGTGCTAAAAGGGAAATATTGAGAGATTATTTTCAATATGAAAGTATTTACCTATAGACTACGTTTAATAAACACATTGAAAATGTATGTGTACTTGTATTTATATATGTATATGTATGTATGTATGTATGTATGTATATATGTATATTGAGTTACATTTTTATGTGTGTTTAAGTTTTCGCAGGTTGTGTATGTAAATTTGAAATCTAATTTCAAATGTATATTGAGTTGCATATTTATGTATGTGTGGCTGTGTTTCTATAGGTTGTTTGTATATCGAGCCATAAAGGCCAAAATAGCTTAAGCGTCACATATTTCGGATTTTGTTTTTTCGACGAAAATCGACTATTTGTGATCGCAAATAATCGATTTTGTTCAAAAAAGTAAGTTCGAAAATTATGTCGCTTAAGCGTTTTTGGCAGTTATGGCACGATATGTAAGTTTCAAATAGTTATAACTTAAAATGAATTGAACAATATTGGATTTGGGGAAATGTCATCTACTTAAATCAATATAAGCCAAATGTATTTCATCTACAAATACGTTTGCTTTGCATAAAGGATCTAAAGATTTTGAATAGCATTTCTATTGAAACATTGGGGGCTGTCCCACGATGTCGACAAATTTCAACTTATCGCACACTTATGTTTGGAAAAATAATAAAATTTTAAAATTTGTTGTCGTTATCGTGGAACATACCCTTAATGAGTACATTGTATATATTCTATTTAAGGGTAATTGGGGGCACCCAACGAATTTAAAAGAACAGACAGAACTTTTTTCTGTCGCGAACTCATTTTAAGCCTAGGATGTATATTGATTTTAAGGTTGAATTAAATATTCGTACACATGTCTAAAAGTAAAAGACAAATATATTTTTTTATTTTTTATTAAAAATTGTTTCACACGACGCCTACTATTTATATTTCGGGAATAGCAAATAATTACAAAAATTTTTTAAATGAAAATGGCTTTATTGTTTTTCGAAATACACTTTTGCATACGTTCAAACCATTTGTCATAGCAGTTTATCCATTCCTCTTGAGACACATCCATAACATAGTTTTTGAACGCTTCAACTGCTTCTTCGGCGCTGGTAAATCGTTGACCACGCAGTTTACCTTTGATATTCGGGAACAAGAAGAAGTCATTGGGGGCCAAGTCAACACAGTACGGAGAATAAGTCATCGATTCGATCTTTGACTGCTAAAAATCTCACTAGTTTGCCAATATGTGTGAGAGCTTGCATTATCATGATGAAGAATGATTCGTCTTCGGGGGCTAGTTTTACGAATTTCTCCGAAGACTTCCGGCAAACAAATGGTCGTATACCACTCAGAATTGACGTTGCTCAAGCGTAAAGGGTCAGTTACCTGACGGTAATGTAATGTAAAAGTAATGTAGGAAACAGCTGATCGATATTTTTATATGAGAAGTAGGTTACGTTACATTACATATCTATAACCATTTGCATTACTTTTCACATAACAATATCGATTAGCTGTTTCCTACTGTTGCTGTTACTTTACATTACAGTCGGTTAACTGAGCCTTAACAGTGGCCACATGATCCATTCGGCCGAAGAAACAGGCGACCATTGGCTTGTTTTACGACAACTTTTGTTGGATTTAGCTCGTCTTGGAATATCCCTACGATCGACTGCTGTTTGTTTCCAGCGTATAAGCATATGTCCATGATTCGTCACCTGTTACGATTTTATACACGTCTTTTGAAGCACCACGATTGAACTTTTTAGTCATTCCATTACACCACTTTACGCGAGCCTCTTTTTGAGGGATTGATAAATTATGTGGTATCTAACGAGAACAAAATTTTTTACAACTAAGTGTTCGTGCAAAATCGAATATATTGAAGTGGAACTAATGTTCAAGGATCCCTCTATCTGACAATATGTCACATGACGATCTGGCATTATCAGTTCACGCACTGCATTGATGTTTTGTGCCACAACAACCGATTTTGAACGACCTTTACGAAATTCATCGGCGATGGAACTACGACCACGATTGAATTCACTATACCAGCGATATACTGTGGTTTTTGGTAGCGCTTTATCGCCATACAAAGAACTTAGTTCATCATCACATTCTTATCGAGATAATCCACGTCCATTTTTTGTCAAATTCATTTTCTGAACTCACTTGTACTCTTGTAGACATTGTGAGTTCGTTTATGCTAAACAATTCCAAACTTGATTATGGTGTTGCCAGATTTTAACTATTGACATTGGTGTTGCCAGTTTCCGAAATATATACAGTAGCCTTCGTAAAAATTTTTAAAAATGTTAAAAAATTGATTTTATTTGAACATGTAAGACCAAATTTTAAATTATCTTCAAAATATTGTCTCGTTTCACATGTTTAAACATGTTTTCACTTCTGCCAAACTAAATGAAATGACAAAAATGCAATATCAGCTGTTTTCAATAGTGATGGCAATAACAGTCAATGCAGAGTCAGGAGTACTTAATGTTAAGCAGTGAGGCGTAAAAGTTCCCAATAATATTTAGTTGTTTGTATATAACTGGTTATACATATACATATATATGTACATACATTCATGTATATGTAAACAAATTAAAAAGTCAAATAAAACATAAAAAATTATTTAAAATAAAAACAAAAACTTATATTTAGTATTTTTTATGGCAATTTTTACAATTTAAAATAGTTATTTTACTTATTCAGTAAAATATTTTTTTTTAATAAAAACACATTGAAATTGATTACTGGGGGGTTTAGCTAATATTTTATTAAATAAATAAAATAATTATTTGGTATTATTAGTGCGTTAAAAAATTGTTTAACTTACGCCCTTTTACACAATGTACAATTAACAGCTAAAGGGGCCAACGGCAAGTTCTGTATGAAAAACTCGCATCGCCTTCCTATTTGGCCACATACGGTTAATACTGTTCCCTTCTCCAATTACTGAGTTCCCTGTAGTAATAATCTATCGGTGATTTCACCGATCTGTCACACTTTCCCCCATCTAACACTAACCCTATTCTTGGCAGCTCATCGGCATGAGTAGAGTAAAGTAGAGTAGATTAGAACAGAGTAGAGTGGAATAGAGCGAGTTATACAAGAAAATAATAGCCTATGGTGAAGTAGAGTATAGTAAAGTACAGTTGAGTAGAGTAGAGTAAACTAGATTAAAGAACAATAGAATAGAGTAAAATAGTGTAGAGTAAAGTATAGTAGATTAGCAGATTAGACTTTAAGAGCCAATTTCACCAACTAATTTAAATATCAATTCATATTTTAAAGTAATTTTTCCATACAAAAATTAATGAAAATCGACATTTAAATATCAATTCATATTTAAATAGAGTTGGTAAAATTGGCCCTAATGCTGAGAGACTCTAATCATTAGAGTATAGTACAGTAGACAAAAGTGTAGAGCAGAGTAGAGTAATAGAGTATAGCACTAAAAGACACAAGATAGTGGTAGTTTTTACTTGTCGCTACATTGGGAGCAGGGTGACCGATAATATTTTTCAAAAAGTGGCACCAAATAGGGGACTTATTAAAAAAAGGGGCAACATTAAAAAAAACGACACAACTACACTAAATTTCTTAATTTTTAGTGTATT